>CM041779.1:315497870-316097870 GCA_023374045.1 Limonium bicolor
ACCCTTGGAATCGGTCACCTACAAGGAAGAAGAAGACAAGTTACAAACATTGAAAAATCAAAGGAATAAAGCCTTACTTTACTACCTTGTCATTTAGCTGCATATTTTCCCACCTTGCCTTGTCTTGCATTATAACAGAAAAGCATAACATGGGCATTTATTGAGCCAATAACCCATGGAATAAACTAATGGAAAGACTAGTCAAATTAACAAATTAAATTAAAATCAAAAACAATTTAAAACTTTCCAATTTAATTAACAAATCAAAAATTCCTTCCAATTTGCCTTCTCTCTTTCGTAAGTCTAGCTTCATTCTTTCCCTTGCACACTCCAATTCCGATTTGGTAAGGATCCTAACTCTCTCTTCTTCCTTCATCTCTTCTTTGAAACTTTTAAGTCCATTAATGGAGATTTAACTTCTATCTTCATCTTTAAGGTAATTTCCTAGCATTTTTATCAAGCCTTGAAGCAAAACTCTTCTAGCACACCTACAAGCCATTCGGCATCAACATATACTCCAAGGAGTTGTCTAAATCACATTA
The DNA here is from genome assembly GCA_023374045.1 of Limonium bicolor. NCBI lineage: Eukaryota > Viridiplantae > Streptophyta > Magnoliopsida > Caryophyllales > Plumbaginaceae > Limonium > Limonium bicolor. The sequence goes on from CM041779.1 coordinate 315,498,413, forward strand.
TCCAAGGAGCATCTCAAGGTTATCTTAAGGTAGTTTTCATGCTTGAAAATCCTAAAGCACATTTTTATGTGCAACCATTTCTACCTCTTCTAAGACTCTTTTCTTATTCATTTTCATGAAGGGAAGTTTGTTCTTCATCCATAATAGGTTGCCAATTTATAAGGAGAAAAGCTTAAGGTAAATCCTTGGAAAACTACTTACAAATCTACTAAGATCTTTATTGAAGATCTAACTCCTAAACTCCTCACCACTGCATATAACCGAAGTGGAGCATCAAAAATTCTTTGGAGCAAGCTTGAGATTCAAGAGAGTTCAAGCACTTAACCACCTTTTGTTAAGAAGTAAGTTTACTAAGCAAATCTTTATGTTATAAGCTTTGTTAAGCTTCTAAAAAATTTACAAAAATTATGTACACCTCCTAGGGTACTAAAACCGAAACTAGATGGTATAATATACCAAAAATATAATCTATAACATATATGGAAAATATTCACCTTAAGGCACATTTTAATGTCATAAAGATTACCGAGGTTACATCCTTGTTCATACCAAATGTCTAGGGTAAAAATGCTCTATTTTGAGCTAGGAAATCAATAAGACAAAAAGATTACAATATATTTTTACATGAGTTTTATAACTCATAGAAGTTATGTATAGTTATTTTACATATAAATCTACGTTTATATACTATCTGTTACTAGTTAATTATGCCGAATGGTCTAAGTGATAACACGGTTTTAATGAGCTACTTATGCATATAACTTATATTATAAATGAAATGGTATAAATCCCTAAGTTCCTAAGCAGTCTTCTCACGTAATTCCTCAGTCGGGGTCCTAATCTATCATCAAGCTCTTCAAGTTCTATCGAGTTACCTTGTTACCGAAAAAGGGGTGAGGGAGAAAGAAGAGAGATTCGTGACAACGCAATGCAATAGTGAGAATTCTCGGATACTGTTCGCGTGCCTTTTATTGAGGGGGTGAACCCCTATTTATAGTGTTTCTCACTGGCCTTTTAGCCCGTTACATTGCCAGGTTGGCACATAAATATCTTGGTGAGCCTATAAAATATCTGATAAATATCTTACCCTAATTTCCCTATCTTTGGTCGCTATCCGTACTTGTTTTGCCCTCTTATGGACCGGTCACAGGCGACCGGTCGTATCCGTGCTATATTTGGTGTATTTGGTGCCCGGTCACAAACGACCGGGCGCCTTCTATGCTATATCTCGTACTCCTGGCGACTGGTCATAAATGACCGATCGAAATGCTTCCTATGGCGACCGTCACAGACGACCGGTCGTCCTCTATGCCATGTTCTAGGGCTCTCGATGACCGGTCATAAACGACCGTCGCTGCTTGCGGCCTACCTGGGCCTGGACGGGGACGCCCGGTCGTTGCCTTGGCCTCCCTTTTCCCTGCTCTTTGCTCTGTTGGGTTGTTTGCTCTCTTTTTGGGTCTTCTGGGCGTATTTTCCCCTCTTCATCAGTCCCACAAGTTCTACTTTTGCGTCTTGCGAGGAAAGTAGAACTTAGAACTTGACTCTTTCGGCCCGGTTTGGAGGGTGAGGGTAAAAATTTTGCTTTTTGCTTTCTCGTTGGGCCTTGCCTCCTCGTTTCCTGTCTCCCAGTCCCACAAGTTCCATCTTTTTCCTTCGGACAAAAGGATGGGACTTCCTATGGTCCGTGCGATGCGCGTGCGCCATGCCCGTGCTCCACACGCGCCTGCGTTCGTACGAAGTGGCCGTTGCAGAATTTTTATCGTCTCGCGCACGCCAGCCGTCACTGCAGAATGTGCAGAGTCTCTGCAATTTTCCTGCAAAAAGCGCCCTTTTGTTTGTTTTTATATTTTAAATATTTCGGAATTGTGTTACCTCCTTTTAAAAGGTGTTGGGAGGGCAACGTTTTTCTCTTTCCTCCAACTTTCGCACTTCACAAGCTTTCGAATTCTCTCTCTCGCTCCGCTATTTCCGCTTTTCTCTCTCTCTCTTTGCCTTCTCTTCTCTGCTTTGTTTCACTGTTTCAATGGCGTCTTCGAGCTCCAAATCGTCTCGCGTTTCCGCCAAAAGTGCCATCGTGGGCTTTAAATCCGATGGGAAATTCCGCCCGACTCTCTTAAAACCTAAGTCCGCTTATTCCAATAATCGGGAACCGTTGCCCAGCATTCTGGACGTGAAGGCTCTCGATTCGCTTCTCGCGAAGGTGGATGTTCCCACAGGGACGCAGATTTTCCTTCCTTCAGAAGATTCGCATCCCCTGGACGACTTCGGTCGTGGGTACGCTGTGTACTCCGATTTCTTTTTGCGTGGGATGACGGTTCCTCCCCACCCGTTTGTAATGGGGTTTCTAATCCGCCGCTGCTGCACGCTTGCTCAGCTTCACCCGAAAGCGGTGTGTCACCTTCATGCTTACATTGCTCTTTGCGCCGAGAAGGGGGTTGCGCTTTCTGCTACGGAATTCGTTCAGTTCTTCACCAGCAGAGTCGACTCCAACAACTTGACCATATCCGGTCGGTCCGGATATTCACTCTTTGAGTACAAGAAGCTCGCTCAACGCTGGAGCGCACGGTGGTTTGTCATCCTCCCACCCGCCGGGAGGTATCTCGGGGTCGCCTATTGCCCCTCAATTATCAGGGGCTCCTTGCATAGTCCCACAGTTCCGAAGTCGGAGCTTACCATGTCCCGGGCCCTGAAGGCGGTGGCCGACCTTCATCCGAGCGTTGAGGACTTTTTCACCGGTCCGCGCCTGGCCTCGCTTGCACACTCTGAGGGTAAGAGTTTTCCTCTCCCCTTTCTGCTTTCTTTATCGTTTTTTGCCTTGTTCCGTACTTACCTATCCCCTTTTGGTCGCAGATTTTCCTCAGCTCGGGGCGAAGGTTGGCCCTTTTCACAGCTGGCAGCTGGTGTCCTTCAAGACCGGGGAAGGAAAGGTGGACTACTACGCCACCCTGGAAGCTGTGGAGGAGTCGGCTCTTCGTGAGGAGGAGGCGGTCGCTGTTGGTCGGAAGCGGTCTGGGGGCGAAGCTGATCGCCAGGCAAAGAAGCCGAGACCGGCAAAGGATGGGGAAGGGGGTTCCCCTCGACCCAGAGGCCCGGTCGTCTGATACCTCAAACCAACCAGGTACTTGGTACACTAGTCCAGGTTCCGGTCGTCGGGTATTTCTTCCTCTTACGCCCGGGTCAAATCTCAATCTTAGTCCGTGGGACGAGAGAGGGCGTGCATGTGCGGTCTTATCCTTCGTGTTCCACCTGTTATCTTTTCTTCTTTTTTTGTTTGATTTACTTCTTCGTTGCCTTGGTTGTTACCTGCCGCTAATGTCTAGCTCTCTTTTTTTTACCTGCTTTTGTATGTTTCTATGCTTTGCAGCTCCCGAGGCTGAGAAGGCCAGGGCCGGGAGAGAGCCGGGCAACCTGGCCCGGGCGAGGCGCCCGGTCAATTGTCTCCTACCCAGCATCGTCAGAAGACTCTTCCCTCGAAGGGTAGGGTGAAGCATATGGCCAAAAGGACGAAGGCCTCCGACATAGTCCATCTTGACGAGTCGGGTGCTTCAGATACCGCTCCGGAACAGGATCCTTTGGAGGAGACTGCCCCCTCGGGGCCCGGGCTTCAGTACCCGGGGGCGGCGGCGGCGGAGCGGGCCCTGTGCCGGGTGCGGCTGAGGGGGAGCCCGCGGATTCAGAGCTTCGTTCGGAGGCGAGGGAGGATGCCGGGACCGCCACACCGTCTTCACCTCCTCCGCCTGCCCGTGATTCTTTCTGCGGTCCGTCTGCAAAGGATGGCTGGTGCTACCATCGTGGTCAGCCTCTTCCTGTGCTGCCCGTGACGGAGTCATCCTCCTATACCGAGCTGTGGAAAGAAGCCATCCGCTTGTCCGGATCTCCTGATGGCCTCTTTGCCCCTCTGAAGACCACGACCGCGGCCAAAGAGAGGTTGAGGATCGGGGGGGGGGGGGGAGCGGACGCCATTATGCGACACTCCTTCCCGCTGGATGCCTCGCTTAACCATATGTGGCAGGGGATCTACCGAGTGAGCGGCCCATCCTTTCTTAACTTTTGGGCTGCTTCTTTTTCTCTTTTACTTTCTTCTACTTATTATTTTATTTTGTACAGACGGTGGCCTTTGCACAGGGCGTGGATGTGCACGTGCAATCCCTTCTCTCGAAGCTACGCCTGGAGGAGAGCCGGGCCCGCAATGCCCAGGAGGAGTTGCAGATAGAGCGGTCCTCCAACAGCATCTTCGTTGACCACGTTCAAGAGGAGATTTCCAGGCGGGTGCATGAGCAGACCGCTACCATGAAGAAGGAGCTGGGTGATGCCCGCCGGGCGTGCACCAAGCAGTGCGACGAGTACGAGGAGCAGTTGAAGAAGCTGCGTGAAGAAAACCTTTCCCTCAAGGGTCAGGTCCGGTCGCTGGAGACGGAAGCCGCGTCTTTTGAAAAGGTATGGAGTGAGTTTGCTGACGCCCGGTTGCATGCCTTTTCTGACTTGGAGTACTTGGTAGGACAGGCCCGAGCTGCCCATAATCAAGAGGTTGAGGGTCTTCGCGCCGAGAAGGCGTTGCTTGCTGAGGATAGGGCCAAACTTTCCCAAGAGCTTTGCTCTACTTCTGAGGCGAATGTTCTCCTCAAGGGGAGTTGTCGTCTCTCGAGGCGAGGATGGTAGAGGCGGCCCGGTCGAGCGAGGTCCTGGCCTCCGAGAAAGAGAAGCTATCTGCCGAGCTCCAAGTTGTCTGGTGAGCTTGCGGCTTGCAAGGAACAACTGCTTTCCTCCGAAGAGAAAGTAAGGGTGTTGGAGGAGGAGTCCGCTAGGCTGCGGTTAGAAAACTCCGAGTTGGCCGCGAGAGGTGATTTTTCGCCTCCTCACTCGTTCCTTATCGTCCTTCTTATTCTTCTTTTGACAAAGGTTTTCCTCCTTTCTTTTTCTTTACTTAGGCTCGAGGCCTGGGAACAATCCCATTGAAGGACTGGAGAAAGTAAAACTGCGGATCGATGACCTCGAGGAGGGTGATTGCCGCAAACGCTAACCGCGACCGGTCCGAGCTTACGGTCAGACCTTGGAGCAGCAAGTGGCTAGCCTCGAGACGTTACTCTCGGAAGATGCGAGAGGCGGGCAGGCAGCAGAGAACGAAGCTTGCTCACCTGAAGGAATCCTTCACTCTCAATGTGGGAAGATGGTGAAGTCGTGCCGGCAGGTTGTTTCGAGGTTCTTCACGGGTAAGGGTGAGGTCATGGACGACGGCCTTTACCGGGAGCTGTCTTTCCAAGAGGTCGCGCTGAAGACCTCCTTTATGAGGTGCTGAGAAGTTCGGACGCCTTCCGGGAGACGTGCCTTGTCCCTGGCCAGGCGTCTTTTCTTCCTCCCGGGAGTACCGCGCATCAGGGTGGTGTGGGCCTCCGATCGTCCCCCGGGAGGTTGGGTCTTCGGAGAGCGTACAAGGGGCTGCTCCGCGAATCTTGATACTGTACAAGAGACTTAGACCAGAGAAAGTTTTTAGATTAGGCTTAGTTAGCTTTCTTTGTCTCTTTCTTTTGTTTTGATATTGTACATGTTTCCAACGATTAATGGAATTACTCGCCAGCTGTTTGCTAATTGGTGCCATTTTGTTTCATGACGGGTCGTTTTCTTAGACCTGTCGCTTTTGATTGTGCGCATTACCGATTTCTTTTCCTTAGCCGATTTGTTTTGCGGACGAGACCGGTCATACTCGAGCGACCGGTCGTTCCGTTTTTATCTTAAGGATGCGACCTGGTCGTTTTGACGACCGGTCGTTCCGCTTTATCTTAGGGACGCGACCTGGTCGTTCTTGACGACCGGTCGTTTCGGTCCTCGCCCGGTCGTTTTTGGGACCGGGCGCTTTGTGTGTCCTTTCCCTATCCTTGCTTTTGGTAGCCAAGCGATGGTACTCGTGGTTGTCCCCCTTTTCCTTTTTCTCGCGGAGAGGGAGAAGAGTTTGCAAGGGGGATTCAGCTGAGGTACGGTGTGGCGTCCCACACCTAATGATTCACCCATTACAGGCGACCAGAGCTCCCAGAGTTCCAGAGATGGGTTTTCCGTTTTTGTCCTTGTTGAGTGTGACAACTCGTAGCAAGATTTTTCAGGGCATTGCATCCTGTAGGGCATGGCCGGGTGTTTCTTTTCCAGGGCATTGCATCCTGTAGGGCATGGCCCGGGTGTTTCTTTTCCAGGGCATTGCATCCTGTAGGGCATGGCCAGGGTGTTCTTTTCCAGGGCATTACATCCTGTTTCTTTTGCGCTCGAATTTTTCCAAAAATAACTTCTTATTGATGTTGTCAATGAGTTACATCGATTTTCATACATAGAATTTCTTGAGACATTCCGCGTGCCAGGAATGGGGCAGTTCGTATCCCTCGACATTTTTCAGGTGATATGAGGCCCGTCCAACCTTCTGATGGATAATGTAAGGACCTTCCCACTGGGGGTCGAGTTTTTTGGGCTGTTAACCTCCCTTAGGACAAGCTCGCCGGGGACAAAGCTTCGTTCCCTGACCTGCGGTTGAAGTACCTCTCGACTTTCCTCTTGTCTTTCACCATCCGGGCGGCCGCAACGGCTCTCTCTTCTTCGAGAAGGTCTAGGCGGTCTTTTACCCCTTCGTTGTTGAGCTGCTCATCATAGGATTCGCAACGAACCGACGGGATCATAATTTCAGCTGGAACGACTGCCTTCAGGCCGTAAGTTAATCTGAAAGTGTTTCTCCAGTCGGTCCCTTTTCCGTCGTTCGGTAGGACCATAAGATTTGGTGTAATAGTTCGGCCCATCCTCCTTTCCTGCTTCCTAACTTTCTTTTCAAGGCTTTGATGATCTGTCCGTTTGCGTTCTCGACCTGTCCGTTGGCCTGGGGGTGCGCTACTGACGCGAATCTTATCTCGATTTTCCACTGTTCACAAAACTCCGGAAACTGTCGCAATTGAACTGCGTCCCATTGTCGGTTATTATGATCCTTGGCAACCCGAATCTACATACAATGTGTTTCCATACGAACTCTTGCGATCTCTTGGCTGTGATGGACACGGTTGGCATTGCCTCCACCCATTTTGTGAAATAATCAATGGCCACATATACGAACCTGAACCTCCCGGGAGATGCTTCTGGGAGGGACCAATGATGTCCAATCCCCACATTGCGAACGGGATCGGGGATAGTATGACCTTTTGCACGGCGGGGGGTTATGTATTTTGCTGCCGTGTTTCTGGCACCTGACGCATTTCCGAATGTATTCCTTATAGTGGTTTTGCATTCTCGGCCAGTAGTAGCCGAGCCTCATGATTTTGTGGGTCGTGGCTCTTTCTCCCTGGTGGTTTCCAGCAAACCCCTTCATGTACCTCCTTTATAAGCTCTCCTCCCTCCTCGTCCGTGACGCACCTGAGGGCGGGCCTGGCGAACGACCTTTGTAGAGACGCCCCTCTTCGAAAAAGAATGATGCGGCTCGTCGCTTTAGGGTCCTGGCCTCCTTATCCTCCGGGGGCAATTTCCCTTCAAGGATGTACTCCACGATCGGGGTCATCCAAGATTCTTCTGGCACGAGGGGCTCAGCCGCCAGGACCTGTGCCTCGTCTACGCGGATTGGTCTTTGTCTCCATCCACACCTTACCTGGTATCCTTTTGGCCATGCTTGCTAACTTTGCTAGCGCGTCCGCTTCGGTGTTTTTTGTCCGAGGAAGGTGTTTCAGCTCACATCTCGAGAAGCTGGCCTTTAGCTCTTGAACCCTTAGCAAGTATCTCCAGAGCTTTTCTTCCTTTACCTCGTATATGTTGTCGTGCTGGCGGGTGACCAGCAAGGAGTCTGAGTATATCTCCAGGTCCGTCGCACCTAGGGCGATGGCGACCTCTAGGCCTTGAATGAGAGCTTCGTACTCGGCCTCGTTGTTGGTTACTTCGAATTCCAGTCGGAAGGCGTAGTTGATGTCCCGTCCGTCAGGAGTCTGGACTACAATCCCCGCTCCCGCTCCCGTTTTGCACCGCGCACCGTCTACCTGGATGATGAATGGGGCGGGTGGCTTTCTTTCTTCTTGGTCGAAGCTTGTTTCCGTTATGAAGTCTGCTAGGGCCTGAGCCTTGATGGCCGTCCTCGGTAAAAAGTTGATTTCGTATTGGGTGAGTTCAACTGCCAACTTACCATGCGTCCTGACGCATTGGGGTTGTTCGTTATTTGCTTCAACGGCCAGTTAGTCCTTACAAGGATTCGGTGTGATTGGAAGTACGGTCGTAGCTTCCGGGACGCCACCACTAGGGCCAGGAAGACCTTTCAATATTGGTGTAGCGTCTTTCTACGGAGTCAGGATTTTTCCTGTGTAGTAGACGGGGATCTCCTTCTTTTCGTCCTCCATGATTAGGACCGCTGCCACCGCCCAGGCCGATGCGGATAGGTAGAGATAGAGGTCTTGACCAGGCGTTGGGACTCCCAGCTTGGGTAACTCCCGAAGCATTTCTTTGATCTTCTCGAAGGCTTCTTTACATTCTTGACTCCACTGGAACTTGCTGTTCTTCCTCAGTGTGTTAAAAAACGGGATTGCCTTTTCTTGCAATTTTGAACAAAACCTGCTTAGGGCGGTGAGTCTCCCGTTAAGGGCCTGGACGTCCTTGATGCTCCTGGGGGGGCTGAGGTCGAGAATCGCCTGGGTCTTTTCTGGATCGACTTCTATTCCCGCTGGCCAACGATGAAACCAAGGAATTTCCTTTGGTGACTCCGAATACACACTTCTCCGGGTTTAGCTTGATTTGGAATTTGTCGAGCGTGGTGAATGTCTCCTCCAAGTCTTTCATGTGCTGCTCCTTGGACGGGCTTCTCACGACTATGTCATCCACATAGGCCTCCACATTTCTCGAGAGTTGCTCCCGGAACACTTTGTCTATCATTCGTTGGAAAGTCGCGCCGACGTTTTTCAGCCCGAATGGCATCACCTTATAGCAGAAGACTCCTGCCGAGGTGACGAAAGAAGTTTTCTCGGAGTCCTTCTCGTTCATCTTTATCTGGTTATACCCGGAGAATGCATCTAAGAAGCTCAGGACGGAGCTTTGGGCTGACGAGACGACCAGTCGGTCAATCGATGGCAATGGGTAAAAATCTTTGGGACATGCCTTATTCAGGTCGGTGAAGTCCACACACATTCTCCATTTCCCATTAGATTTCTTTACCATGACTACGTTCGCCAGCCACTTGGGGTAAGACACTTCTCTGATAAAGCCCGCCTGCAGGAGTTTTGGACTTCTTCTCGAGCAGCCTGGTCCCTCTCGGCCCCGATCACCCTTCTTCTTTGGCGGATTGCTGGGTGCGTGGGGTCTACGTTGAGGTCATGCTGGATAACGTCTGGGTCTATTCCGGGCATCTCTTCCGTGCTCCAGGCGAACGTGGCCCTTCTTTTTTCCAGGAATCTTGTTAGATGGACTTGTCTTCGCTGTCAAAGGCATTTCCAATCTTGAAGGATTTGTTAGGGTCAGTTCGAAGAGGTACCTCTTTTGGGAGATCAGCGGGGGCCCCGTACCGTTCCGCCGTTTCGTCGGGGAGGGGGAGCTTTCCCTTGAATTCCTTCTCGGACCCCACGGTTTTGACGGTCTCATTTCCTGGTAGGTTTTCCATGATCCGTACCTCGCATACCCGCGTGACTTTCTGGCTCCCTCTTACCGTGACGAGCTTCCCTGACCTGGTCAGGTACTTCATTTTCAGGTGGTGGGTGCTACAGATGGCTCTGAAGGCATTTATTCCCGGCCGCCCGAGGTACATGTTGTACCCAGAGAGCCCGGGAAGGATGAAGGCCGTCAGCTCTTCGTGCGCCTCTCGTCCCTGCCCGGTGGCGAGTGCTGGTGCTCGTGACTCCTAGATTTAGCCGAGATTCCTCCTACAAAACCCCCAGTACGGCTGAGTAAGGCTTGATCTTATCTTCCGGGATTTCGAGTTCCTTACTGCCTCGACAGAAATGACGTTTGCACCTGCCCCGCTATCGACCAGGATTCCCTCCATCATGCGGTCGTTCACCTGAGCCCTTATGACCAGTGGATCGTTGTGCGGGTACAGGACTCCGTCTTCATCGTCCTCGGTGAAGTAGATTGGGGGGAGCTTTTGATGCTTCGTATCCTTCTTGTCCGGGAGTTCCCGGTGAACCTCGTGGACGTGTCTTTTCCTCTCATTGGGGTCAGGGGCCCTACTTCTGAGAATAGTCCTGTAAGCATTCTCAAGGAGGATTTCATTAGTTTTTTTTGTATTATTGTTTTATTCGTGGATTTCGAGATACGTGCAACTTTATCGGGATGCAACTATTCATATACAAGAAAGCTTTAATAAGACAGTAACGAATTACAGCCCCCAGTCGGGTACAGAGGTGATTTTTTCCTTCTAAAAGTGGGGACTTCGCCCCCTATCCTAGAGAATTACCCTAGGCAACTTACAGACCTGTGATTACCCCGAAGGACTTGCTATGGTCCAATTCGGGGGGACCTCTCCCTCTGGTTTTGGCCGAGAGGACTGGCTACCATGGTGCTGTCTCTGCTGGCCTCCCCTTCCTCTTCTTGTTCTCCTCAATTATCCTTAGCTCCTTGGCGAGGTTCGCACAGTTTACGGTTCTGTGGCTGCGGTGCCCATGGTACTCACAGAAGGCCACCGGCACCTCTCCCGGGAAGGGTTTTCTTGGTGGGGTAGAAGCCCTTCTCTTACGGCGGCAGCATATTTTCCTGGGTCTATCGATACCGTCGGGAAAGTTCTGGAGCTCGAGGCTTGCTGTCCCTGGGGGGGTCGGGGTCTTGGAATAAGGCTTGTATCGGCTTCCCCCCTGGTGCGATCCTCCGGCCGCAACCGCCCCACCTGTCTGGCCTGCCTTCTTCTCACCCACAGCTGGGGCTCTAAAGCTGTTGAGGAGCTCCTTGGCCTTATTCTCCGCAACTTCCGATTTGAGGAAGTCGTGGATCATCTCGGCTAACTCACCATGCGACTTCGGCGCCTTGGTGGCTATCTTTCCAGCGAGGCGTGGGTGGGCCAAGCCATTACCGAAGGCCTTGATCAGTATCTTTTCATCGATATCGTCGATTTCAGCCACCTGCTTGTGGAACCGCTCGTTGTATTCCTTTACAGTCTCTCCCTTCGCCTGCTTTACATCCATGAGCTCTATTGTTTCTCTCTTCACCTTCTTGCTGGCCGCAAAGTACTGTTGGAATTCCTCGGTCAGTTGTTTGAAACTGGAGATCGACTGGGGTGGCCTGGACGAGATCCAGCTCAAGGCCCTCTTGGAAAGTGTTCCAGGGAACAAATTGCACAGGGCGAGGGAGCTAATCCCCTGGGTGTTCATGGCGAACATGAACTTCTTTATGTGCTGAGCGGGATCCCCAGTGCCATCGTACTTCTCCACCGCCGGGGCGACGAAGTGAGGCGGGAGTTTAGCTCTGCGGATCTTCTCAGAGAAGGGGTACAGGCTCATGTCAATGGTATCATCTTCTTCTTCTTCGATGGTGATTAAGGCCTCCCCTCGGGTGCCTCTTTTCCCGTCATTGCTTCCGGCCGCATCCCGACCTTCAGGAGATCTATCGCCTCGGACATCTCCTCCCACTTTCGCTGGAATTCCTCGTCTCTCTGCATCAATTCCTGTTGCAGGAGCTCGTTTCCTTCCACGATTTTTTCGTCGATTGATATAGTGAGGCTCGCCAGCATGTTTTCCAAGTCTTTTTGGAAATGGAGTCGTGGGTTGCCTCGGGTCCAGTGCTCCCGTCGTTGGTTTGCAGATTTTTCCTTGTTCTGGGTGCCATCTTCGTACCTAACCTGCAAAAAACACAATTTTGCTCTCAGATGTGTCGACTTCGTATGTTTTCCAAAGTTATTATTCTTGTTGGTGGACTCGTGGTTGCTAGATCTGAGCTGTTATCTTCCCACAGACGGCGCCAAATGAAATGGTATAAATCCCTAAGTTCCTAAGCAGTCTTCTCACGTAATTCCTCAGTCGGGGTCCTAATCTATCATCAAGCTCTTCAAGTTCTATCGAGTTACCTTGTTACCGAAAAAGGGGTGAGGGAGAAAGAAAGAGAGATTCGTGACAACGCAATGCAATAGTGAGAATTCTCGGATACTGTTCGCGTGCCTTTTATTGAGGGGGTGAACCCCTATTATAGGTGTTTCTCACTGGCCTTTTAGCCCGTTACATTGTGCCAGGTTGGCACATAAATATCTTGGTGAGCCTATAAAATATCTGATAAATATCTTACCCTAATTTCCCTATCTTTTGGTCTCTATCCGTACTTGTTTTGCCCTCTTATGGACCGGTCACAGGCGACCGGTCGTATCCGTGCTATATTTGGTGTATTTGGTGCCCGGTCACAAACGACCGGGCGCCTTCTATACTATATCTCGTACTCCTGGCGACTGGTCATAAATGACCGATCGAAATGCCTATGGCGACCGGTCACAGACGACTGGTCGTCCTCTATGCCATGTTCTAGGGCTCTCGATGACCGGTCATAAACGACCGGTCGCTGCTTGCGGCCTACCTGGGCCTGGACGGGGACGCCCGGTCGTTGCCTTGGCCTCCCTTTTCCCTGCTCTTTGCTCTGTTGGGTTGTTGCTCTCTTTTGGGTCTTCTGGGCGTATTTTCCCCTCTTCAATAAAGTTTGGAGAGTTAAAAATATTTTATTAGTGCTTAATGGCTAATTAATTAAGTTATGTGGCTAAAATGTAATTTTTACAAAGTTTGGTGCATATATTATAAAAACCGAGAGTTAAAGGTGTCCTTGGGATAAATATGATATAATATAAGGTTAGAAATTAAGTTTATGAATTTAGATAATTTAAACAAGTGCTAAAATAACATTTCATAAAGTTTTGGGCTATTATGTAATTTATAAAAGTTGTTATGAAAGTTTGGAACTAATTATTGGGCGAATTCATAATTAAGAGAATCATGAAGTTCACCTTCGAAATTTTGAGGAATAAATATTTAAACTATAGTTTATAAGTTATTAAGTAACTATTATAAAGTTTGGGGTAAAATGTAATTAATGGAAAGTATATGACAAAGCCGAATTTCTTTGGGTTAGATTTGTAATTTAAGGATTTACATAAATATATTCGGCAATTATGGAGAATTAAAATTACAACTATATAATATGATGAGATTGGAATTTAAATATAATGTTTATGAATTAATGTGGCTGTTTTGTAAATAACCGAAATAAGGGTAAGAATTTAGATTTAAATAAATATAGGTCCGCGTGGATATTTGGAGGAATTAGAAGAAATAATTTTGATTAAAGGAGTTATGAAATTAAAACTATGGCTTGTATAGTTATAAGGAAACTAAAGGTAACAAATAAATATTATTATATTTAAAAAGGGGAATAATAAAAACTATAAGAATATTATGTCCATGTATGGCATATAAATATAGTTAAGAAATTATAAAGTCATTATGTCATCTAGACAACTAAAAACATGTAACATAAATAGTACATGAATAAATATATACATTAAAGGATTTACATATAAATCAAAAGGAATAACAACTAAGTTATACATTAAGTCATGAGGTAATTAAAAGAAATAAACCTCACATGAAATAACAAATACGAAATTTGTTGAACGATCCAATAAAATTATTATATAAGGGTAACATAAATTAACCCTCTCAGTTAATCCTATTCTAGGACTTTGTTTGACCAAATGTTGACCGGGAACTAAACAAGTACAGTCTACGGTGAACGGTATGGGATTCTTGCAACCTGTTTGCTACCGGATTACACTAGCTTGTGTGCTATCTGTTGTTTGAATAACGACCAAGATAATTATTGTAAAATGTTGTATTACTCTTGTGCACTGTTGTGTGATTTTATATGCGTGAATGATATTAACTACGACATGTATGTCCCATGCATACAACACTACATTACCAGTGGATTAAATACCTGCGCTTTATTATACCGAGAGCTTGTACTCAAGCTTCTCACTAACTTCACTTTATAACAGACGTCGTTATCTTAAACGTGATAATCGACAATACACATTGTGTTCTTGATTAACGTCCTTGTGTGACACCTAACAATTCTATACTACGAGATCGAGGAGCCCAGTTGGATCTGGCCATGCATGCTACAGGAGTTGTACCTATCTCAGGTCGTCTCCTATTCAATTTACGTCGCGACGGGAGTTTTGGGTGCATCATGTCACTCACGGCTGCGTACCGGAACAGTTCAAGTTGGGAGGAAGACTTCATTCCTCTCGAGGGTTCGATTCCCACATCTTTTAAGTACAGGAGTTAACTACGTTATCTTCTGAGGGACTAATTACCCACCTTTCTCTATAACGAGGTCACTATACCTTCATTTATATGACATACTCTATTTATCTGTCAGTCCCACGGTGTGGACCCGACGACTATTAAAAGATTACAGATCATCTAACTCGACCTTCTGAAGTCTTGTTTTATGTGACATTGTTGTCCTTGTATGGATACTTGTTATTATCATACTATGCTTGTTTACAGCTTTATAAAAAAATGAACTGCATGTATTCGACAAAGTAGTTAGTGTGGCCCGGTAGCCGATGGGCTGCACGTTTTCCATACCAGCATTGTTTGCTGAGCCCCTTTGGGGGTACCCCCATTTTTCAGGTACCTGAAGTTGAAGAGTTACCACACCGAGTGTAGGTGGGGTAGAACAAGCTACGGGAGTTTTATCACTAGTTATTTGTTTCACTTAATTATTGTATCTTTGAGTTTGAATCCTAGTATCTCAGGTTGTATTCGTATCCAGACCGTGACTTTTGGAGATTTGTATTTGGATTTAGCCTTGTTGGTCACAAGGGTGGCCAACGGCATTGTAATACCGCCCGGTTGTTGTATTTTATTCCGCTGCAGTTTATGTTTATTTGGGAGTGATCGTCGTACAGGTTATTGGATTTCGGGTTGGGGTGTTACACGGACAGTGATGCAGATTACCTCGAAATGGACGAGAAGAACCACAAATCAACCAACGGGCTAGAGGAACCAGGAACCTATGACACAGAGTAGCAGACGATACACAGTGAAGATAAGGAGACCCTTCGAAGACGACGACGCTGATAACAGGAACAAGAAACCCACTGTATGGACGAATAATACGTAGAACCCTCATAAGGATCATGCAAGTTCTTGCAATCCAGAGGAATCTACCAAGTGATGGGAACTCAACGCGTAACTACGCAGTAATGAAAAAAAAACAAAGCTAGTGTACTAGCAGATGTTTTAACAAGAACATAAACGTTATAATAACTAACAAACCGTCGAATCGACTTAAATGTGATGCGCGCGGAAGCGACAAACACGAGCACCTATCAATAATAAATACGTAGGCAAACATAGACGAGTAAAACTCGCAGAGAATAATATGAAATGGAAGATGAAGTTGCAGAACTCTAATACGAGCACAACATATAGGTTCCCCTTGCAAGAGGTAGGAAGAACCATACAAACGTTGATGCAAACCCGACACGCGGGAAGATATAATATACATCAACACGAAACAAGTATCAAAGAACTACACCAATGTGTTACTCCGGAACAAAACCACCAGGAGACACAGATGACAATCCTTATCTAAGTAGACATGAAGGCTGCTGCGTCAAGTACAAAAGGGCACCAAGTACTAATAATAGCCAATGTCATATGACAACTCAAGCTGAAAGTCTATGAGACGAGATACGTGAAAATGCTAGTAATCCTAACGATGGGATATACGACAATACAAGGAATCAACCGAGACTATATTCATGGGTCTACACCTCTATACGGAGCGAGTGGGCCCATCAGAACGATTCGGGAGAGAGCACAAACACATGCCTCACCCTTTATATATTTAAGAGCCCAAAGGGGCTAGTGTCATACCCGTCTCTCTGATATGAGAATAATCTACTCCAAAGGTGAAAACACCACATGAGAGTTAGAGAACTCTATGAGAGCCAAGTATCCATCGCCTTGTGGAGCGGCTGTTGAATACTTGTAGGGTACGGGGGCGTAACCCTTTTTAAGGGGGGTAGAGCCTCTTGGCTGTGCACATGTTTGCACTGAATTCTGTTATTTCGTATGCGGGGCATACAATAGTTTGTGGGTATGCGGGGCATACGATGTTGGTTGTTGGTATGTTTATGGGTATGCGAGGCACACGATGTTGATTGTTGGTTTGTTTGTATGTGGGGCATACGTTGTTTGTGATGTTGTTTGTTCATTTTGTTAGTGTTGTTTGGTACGTGGGGCGTACGTGGTTGATTTGTTTGTGTGACGATGTGCACTTGTATTATGAATGTTATGAATCCTTTATTGCGTGTTTACAACCCAATGGGTGTAGTACTTTCTTTATGATATTGTGATATATATATTGTGTACCTTGAGATTGATTACTTATGGTCCGCTTAGATACCTCAACGAACTAATTAGATACGAATGTGGAATGATGATATGTTATGACACCTCGGGGAGGTTGTCACGGTGGTAGAACTGATAGGAAATGATGGTGCTGATGGATCGCCTATATCCATATATGTTTGAATTAAACGCCACAATTGAGGGTATGTGCGGTATTAGCACAACACGATATGCGTAAATGAAATATCACATAGATATTCATTATGGGATTATATGGGTATTATTAATACACCTAATTAAGTAAAGCGACTTCGGGACGAAGTCTTTTTAAGGGGGGTAGATTGAAATACCCCTACTTAATTAAATATAGATTGGACATATAACCAATTAAATTATGGCCTAAATAATAATGTGTACATTATTATGAGCATGTAACGACTTGTGAGCGAACGAGCAATTAAAAATTAGTACGAGCATATACATGTCCGAAATGAACGACGTTACATATTAATACGGTCACGTACGTATATACATACATATACACAACGTTACAATATTATAACGTTGTACGTATAACTAAAAATGCGACATGACAATATAGTCGCATGAGTACATATAGCTAAAACACGACAAATAAAATAGTCGTATTCATATACCGGAAAAGTATAAATAAGGCTGAAAAAAAAAGAGCAAACATGCTCTAGACGGGATTCGAACCCGAGACCTTTCGTACCATTCCCGTAGCCTTAACCGGATGAGCTGTGCTCGATTTCAGTAATAAATCGCAACGAATTATTACAAGTAGCATCTTACTATTACATAATATTAACAAATCTAACAAACTATTTCTACCATAGCTACCTACCCCCTGCTTGTTGCCCAATGATGGATAAATTACATCTTGAGCGGTCGTATATGCTGATATCCATGGTTAGTCTTCCCCATACCATCTCATTCCCTCACCGTCAAATCCGTGTGTGTGCGTTTTCACCATCGTCACCTACTCCTCTCTCCACATATATGTGCTTCTGCATTTCAAACCTACCCCTGCTTGTCTTGTATGCCTACCGAACAACTACAAAAAAATAACAAGGGCCACCAATCTATGCATGTAGGTAGTACGTATCAACTAAACAATTACCTATGCTACCACTAGACCGACAACTAATGCTAAGCTCAAGACATTTTGACATGAGAATTTCCAACACAGCATAAGAAGTCTTTTTTTACCAGCCCATACCCACACTCAGTAACAATTCCTTTCTCCTCCACCGGTCGTTTCTTTCTCCTTCCAACGTGATGTCTCAGCCATGCCTTACTGCTCCATAACCGAGAGTGCGATACTCATTCTGTTACTGCTACCTCCGGTGATAGGTGACTCATTCCTTCCTCCATCGGTCACCTTCTTCTTCAACCGGAAGCTCCAAACGCTACTACTACCATTCTGGAACCGGGAGTAGCACCCAACTCTCAGCACCGGTCGTTTGAGCTGTAGTGGAAGATCTCAGTTTTTTTTTCTTCTCCGCTTGCTGTTACTCGCTATCGGTAAGCAACTGCTCAGCTCTTCCTCTCTATTGCGATAATGATCCCAGCTTTATAAACTCTTCGTTTGTTTCCTCACGTACCAGAACAGAAAAGAATCCTCGGCTCTAGCTCTGTTACGTTCACGTACGAAACAAATAAAAACACCAGCAATCAGGAACTCCTTCTTGCTCTCTGTCACGTACAAACCAAGGGAGTTTACCCAGATTTGAGGAAGGAGGAGATCCCAAGTTAGAGCCTTCCTTCGTGCCATTTCGGTAAGTATTAACCACCACCTTCTTCCCTATTTTATCGACAGTACTCTCAGCTCCATTGAGCTGTTCTTCTTCTTGTTTGCTCCATGTAAAGAAAGAAAAAAAACAGTGAGCCATACTCCCACTTCCATGGCTGCGAACTTCTTCTCTACTACCAGTAACGTACTTCCAATACTCCCAGCTCTATGCGAGCTTCTTCTACTGATTTCTTCTTGTTTGTCTTCACGTCCAAAAACCAGAGGAAATACCCAGCTCTTTTCCTTTGTTCTTCTTCACGCACAACCGAAGGAGGATACCAGCCTTGTGAGGGGAGCAAACCCACGCATATACTCCTGCTGAACCAAGCTTCGGTAAGGATACTTTTCCCATGTATGCTCCATGTTCCACTGATGATATACTCCCAGTTCCCAAGCTAAGTTTGAACTCTTCACGTACAACAGAGAGGGAATGTCCATGGGAACACAGTGGCAACATCCTTGTTTAACCAATGCTCTCGGTAAGGAAAGCCTCTCTGTTTCCCCTCCTTATTACCGAGTACATGTACTAATATAAACACTAGCTTAACACGTGTTTGCCTTGGAAAAACAGGCGTGAATGAGCCCTGAATCCAGCCCCAAATTAGGTACAAACCTTGCCTGTTTCCTCTTAATCCCATCGTTAACATGAGTGGATATTAGTAGCTTATTAACACCTTGTTTGCCCACTAAAAACAGGCGTGTTTAGCCACTTCAAAACAAGTTCAATCCAAGGTAAATACCTTGTGTTCTCCTAGCTTATATCAACCGGTAATCACCTTGTTATGTTTGCTAACCGTGTTCTTTTCATGACATGAGATGCTGTTGGAGAAAGAAAAATCATTGAAAACCTCCTGCATAAAACCGTAAAGGAACATACCCAAATATAGTTATACAAGTGAGTATTTTGCTCCTAATTATGTCTATATTGACTTATGTAATTAGTGCCTCAAAGACTTATCAAACCTTGTGTTAAAATTAGGCCGAAGGTTAAAGTGCTGCTTGGAGTGTTTGGAAGCTTGATAAAAGAAAACATAAACTAGGTGAGAAAATACTCACCTTATGTTATAACATGTTTTATGGAATTTTACTACATGAAAATATATCATCCGTGGGGTGTTGTGGAAATTAAATGATTTAATTATGTATTAAAATGTTTACTAACATTTCTGGTTGGTTAGTTAGAGTATTAATGACCTATAAGGTCAAGTAAATTGATTATGGGTCAAAAATAGAATTTATAAAAGATATGGTGACAAGGGAATGAAAGCCGAGACCAAACATGGTCTTAAAATGCCTAAATTATGTATTAAAATGTTTTCTGACATTTTTAGTTGATAATACAAGGTTTAGATGACATATAAGGTCATAGGAATTAATTAAATGATTTTAAGAAACATTAAAGAAAAACTATATATTAACCGTAAACAATATAGTTTTTATGACATTTATGTGTAATTATATTCTATGTTAATTATTGCAATATGGCCAAGCATTTTAGGCCAAATAATTTAATTGTTATGTTAAGTTAAAATGGATTAAAATGAATTTAGAACAAAAATAAACACTACCATAATAATTTGGGGTTTAATTGTAATTTAAATAAATTTTGGGGTTAACTATAGGCATTAGCCGAAAATTAGGCTTTAAAACCCCATTTTAAGAATTCTATAAAATTTAATAAAGTTTGGGACAAAAATTTAATTTATGGAAGTAAAAGGGGTCACCTGAAATTAAATAAGCTTCTGGTCAAACTGGAAGTTATTGGGTCAACATAGACCATATTAGGAGGTTTGACCAAATTTGGTTTCATAAATAATTAATTTATGAACCCATGTTAACATTATAAGTGAAATGTTGAACTTATAAAACTTATGGGGCATGAAATGTAAATACCGAAAAGTAGAGGTGTAATTTGGTTTATATGATGATCTATATCTTAAGTATAAAATTTAGGAATTTTTAGGAGTATATAAAAGGCTATATTGATAAAAGTGTATAATATATTTTGTGACATAGAGAGTACATTATATAAGGGGGTCAAAATAAAAATAAGGAAAAAGATTGGTGGGCGGAAATAAGATTTTTAAAAGTTCATGGAGCTGTGTGCAAATAATGGTAGGAAACCATATGTTATATTCAGTAATGAATATTAAAACATATGGTATAACACATGTATAAACATTATGAGGATATATGTGGTTATTATGTAAAAAGAAAAATATCGTGGTTGGCAAATAAATATACCAAACAGCTATGAACTGTTCGGTAATGTATAAGAAATAACATATAAAAACTATATGTTATAATTATTGTAATGTTTGGAGGATATAACGTATGTTATGTGAAAATACTACGAGATTTGTGGTAAGAGAACAAATAAGGAAAAATTGAAGGGTTAAAACAAAAACAACAGAACCAAGGGACTGTTTAGTGTTTCAGGAAATTTAAAACCACAGTATATACATATTATATGATTTAAATACTATAGTATAGGGTAGGTTAGGTATGTTATGAAAATTGTAGTGAAATTGTGGTATTTGGAGAGGATAGGATATGAGATGAAATGAAGTGGAAATACATGCCTTCCGGCAACAATGAGTAAAGAGGTATCAAAACCATAGTTTATACCTTAGTACAAAGTTTTGATGCTATAAAATAAAGAAATTATAACATGGTGAAATTATGGGGGATAAAGAAGAATAAGCATATCACATATGTACTGTTCGGTACACCTACACACAATTATTAAAATTATCTTACTAACGCATTCATATGTACATTATATATCAAAAATGAAGATATAAACTATAGTATACAATGACATAAATACTATGGTTAATGTATGATTTGGGATGGTTTAAATAAACCATGTATAAGGAATAATATGTGCATAATATAAAGTTCTTATTTCTTTAAGGAAACAAAGTATATATATACACACATGTATATTGGCGCAAGTGACATGCATATATAATATGGTTACAGACCATATAATAGTAGATAATAAATGTCAACTTATAAGTATAAATATATACTATAATGTCATAAGGTTATGAATGAATACAAGTTGTTATATAATTGGGAAGTTTTATAATATAGGGTATATTAAAGAATAGTAAAATACTATGTAAAATAAATTAACGTTGCATGGAATGCATGCAACCATAGGTTATCAAATATAACCATGCGTGCAACTATAGGTTATAACAATACCTGTGCATGCGATGTAACAGTCGAATTAAAAATACGAGAACGGGCAAATTCTGAATCAGGCGTAACGTTTGTAAAATACTATGGATTTGGAAAAATAATTCCTACGTTTGAAAACGTTAGCCACGACGTTCGAATAAAAAACCGACGTCCTTGTAAACCGTATTAATACATACTACGAGCAAAGAGTTTTTAAGGATAATGATACCTTAACTATTAACAGTTGAAAGTCCGGGGGTGTAAAACCGGGGTTACGGCGTTATTCGGAAATACCGAATCGTATTGTCATGTGGATTGACATTTAGCGTTCTTCGTATTGTTAGACCGCCTGTCGGACGTGCGCGCTCGAGAAGCTTAGAGGTCCACATTGCGCATCCTTGGTCCACGGTGTACGGTATGTAAAGGGGTTTGATCCGAGTTGTCCTGAGGAATTCCTCGGGCTCGGAGTTTGATAAATAACTTGTGTGAATGTATGTATGTGATTTATGTGTGTGATGTGTAGCTATGTTTACTGCACTATTTATTTATGCACGAACGTCCTACGGGACTAATACTACGTCGACTATAGATCGACTTATACAAAACTACATATGCGAAATGTGTGATTGTGACCACCGTACCTGACCTAATACGTTAAGTATTACCAGTATGTAGTTAAAACCTAAGTAAAACACTTAGGAACGGGACACGACATTGTCGGTCTCTAGAGCTTTGACTCGAACGTGAATGTTACCTGGAATAATTCTAGGCATGCGTAAGACCCATAGGGCAGCCAACAAATTAAGTGATGTTCTCCATAACTAAAACTGTAACTGACTATCCAACTAACAAAGTTAACAGTGGAGTGTGAATGAATGTGATGATGTACCTGAAATACCCCAACCTTGATATGTGGTTTAAATATTAAACTATGGTATGTAAAGGCTAAAAAGTGCCTTAGAAACATCAGTGAACAATTTAAACCATAGTAAAAATGCAATAAAGCACTAAGATACAGTTTGGGCAAAAACATGCTCTAAGCTAGGAGTGCGGAACTTGGTTAGGACCCAAAGACGCTTACCAAGACTAATAATATGAATTATGTTTTATTAAGGCTAATCTAAGTCTCAGGAAACCTTGGTAGACAAAAAAACCAAACAAAACATAAATAAATACACTAAGTAAATGGGCTAAAATGTGCTCTAAGCTTGGGATAATTTGTAAAAGACCTAATGGTCATACCTATACCTTATAAATATGTTAATGAACATATTAAATCAATTACTAAAGAAAACCAAGCTTGAAAACAAGTTAAAACACAAAATGGCTTTAAGGAGTCTTAAAGCACGTTTTTGAAAAATTGTCTGTAAATGAGTTTTGAGTGGCTAAATGTCCACCATTACTCTTAATATATATGTGTACTATATAGTATCACATTTGGGTGGCTATATCAAGGGAAATCAAAAATTTCACTTTATGTGCCTGTTTTTGTGAATAGTGATTTTTATAAGTAGTTGTAACATATGTTGTTATAAGTAATTAAATTGACCAACAAAGACTATAATACCCTTAGTGATATAAAGGGGGCGGTTTTTGTAGTAATGAGTCACCAAACATGTTAACTTGTTAAGTGAATAAAGATGACTCATGGTTACTATTTGCTTTAATTTATAAATATCTTCAAAAAAGCAAAACCAATCTCATTTCTCCCTCCTCCTTCATTTCACACGGCTTCTAAGCTCTCTTCCACCTCTCTTCTTCTGTTCTCACGGTGATGCTACAGCAACAACACCAAATGCCATCTTCCATTGCCAATATTTCCTAGCTCACTTAACCAAATCAAAAACAAACACCACATCTCTTTGTCTCATCAAGCTCTTCAATTCTATCCTTCAAAATTCCAAGAGCTCCATTTCGGTGCCAAGAGGAATCACCATGGGAGGAGCTTGAGCTTGTGTTCCTACATATTATTACTCTCATTTGCTTCAAGGTAAGGGAAACTCAAAGAAAAATGAAGTTTCCTTCATGTTTTTACCTTGACCGAAAATCACCATTAATGGTGCTCATTGTGTTGCTTTGTTCTAGCTCCATTTGAATCTTTCAAGGACTTGGTGGAGTCCTCTTGGTAGATATTCCAATTCCCTTCAAAGACCAAGGTAAAACAACTATCTTAATGCTCTTTGAACAATGTAAAAACTAGGGTTTACAATGAGATTAAGCTTGGAGCTTGAATACTCATCACATTGTTTGTGTAATGTTTAGAAGTTGACAAGCAACTAAGCTTAGCCGATTTTTGAAACAAGGAAACAAGAAAGAAGTTTGTGAGGAAAAGAGGTAAATATGCTATCTCAATGGTTTAATGCCTTAGGAGAATGAGCTTATAATGCTTGCTAAAACTACCTAAAGAGCAAATGGTGTGAATGACTTAGTAAAGTGTTCTCAAAGAGACTAGTAAAAGAACATATGTCTTGGTGTGGTAAGTGCAGGTCAAAGGCTTATATATTATGGAAATTCAGTGTTTATGGTTTAAGCAACTTAAGGGCCTAAGAGCCATGTTATTTAAGGGCCTAAGTGCCAAGCAATTTAAGTTATGCACTATATTGTGATGTAGTGCTAAATGTGTGAAGTTTGTGTATAAAAATGTGTTTGATGGATTTTAGGTGTTCTTGAATGAAATAAGGTAAAAACCTAAGTGTTTGGATGTGAGTATATACAAGAGAAGCTATGGCCAAATTTGGGAAATTTGTAAGAAGTTCTAAGTGTTTTAAGTAAGTTTTGGTGACCTAGGAAGTTGTTTAAGGTTTAGGTAATGTTGATATCCAAGGAATAAGTGATGTTTAGGTAAGATGTGAAAAAGGAATTAGTAGTTAGTAAGAAAAGAAGTTTGAGAGATGATGTTAAGGTGTAGAGGAAACACCTTGGTATAGTGGTCATTATAGGTGAAACACCACCTAGAAATCTTAAGGAGAAAACATTCCAAGTGCTAGGAATTTTGTAAGTAACTTGTGATGATAAAAATGGTTTTTGGTGAGTGATTAAAGAGTTTAGCATATGGCTAAAGGTGTGTTTGAAGTGCCAAATGATGTTAGGACACATTAGGAGGCTAGAGGAAAAGTTTGGAGAAAGTTTGACAAGTTTTGGACAACTTCTGGTGTTGTCCGAGTCGACCCAGTGGTCCGACCCAGGGTGGGTCGGACAGCTCTGTTATAATCACCGGTTGGAGTCTCTGGAATGGTCCGACCCAGAGGTCTGGGTCGGACATGGGTCGAACAAGCGTATTTAAAAGACGGGAAAAGTTTCTGGAATGGTCCGACCCAGTTGTGGGTCGGACGGCCCAAAATTATGCCAAAAAAAAGAAAGACAATGTTGTAAGGAGAATCAAAGTGATATTTTGGTATTAGAATATGCCTAAGTTCATGTATGAGGTTTGGGTAATTAATGGAGGTGGAGAGAAATAGTGCAACAAGGTTTGAAAATGCAATTTTACCAAGTCTGTAGCTTTGGTCCGGGACCTAGGTCATGGTTCAAGTCCCGGACCAGGGGTGTAAATAGGCCGAGAGTCACATAAGGATGTGGTCCGGGACTTAGGCCTTGTATAAGGTCCCGGACCACCCCATTTAAAAGGCCGAGACTTGAGCTAGCATATGGTCCGGGACTTTAGAAGAGGACCAAGTCCCGGACCACTATAAAAACATGGTTTTAGGTTATTAAAAGATGTCTAATGAGGGGATTGATGGATAATGAAGTTATAAGGTTGTGTAGGACATGTTAGGTGAGTTATAGTCACGATTTGGGGGTGAAAAGTTGAAGTAAAATGGAAGAGTGAAACATGTTAAAAATGTAAGTTATTTAACTAAGTTAACGGGGAAAAGTTATAAGCATTAGACATTAAATAATCATGCTACCCCGATGTTAATAAAAGTACATGTAATGTTAACAGTTGTTCGAGAATTGCTCGAGGCAACATAAGTGGACATGGTAAAGTGGACTCCGGTGACAGGTATGGTTTCTTGCAACCGTGTCCTACCGGATTACAAGGCTTGTATGCCAATGTGGTTTTCTGTATGTTTGCCACGTTATAAGATAAATCATGAAACGAGTTTGAGTTTACAGTCGTTATTGTTGTTGTATGTTTACGTGCCGATACCGGTAACCTCGAATGCGCTTGAAGGGCTAGTTAACCACTATTAGGTAAACGTAGGAGAACGGTATCCGGTGACAACGTTTCCGACCTAAGGAACGTTCTAACCACGGCTATGCGTGAGTTAGTTATGTGATGTTTGGTGTGTGAATGTATGACTCTCCCTTCCCTTGTGTGTGTCTAACAAGACTTAACCCTATGTTGTGATTGTTTAACTAAGTTCAATGATGAACTTCTGACAAGTGCTAACGGGGGAAGTGAGGAGTCCGGTCTGTTCCGGCCACGCGTGTGAGTATGGGGGTCGTTGTCATAGCAGGTTCGATCCTCTCCGTATGTTATGGTTGTTTTCCAATTTGGTTTCCCAACCTTCCCTTTAGCTTAACCAAGGCTATTACTGACTCACGTCGGGCCACAGGGCATACTATGTTATGTTTGTTCGGTGTGCTTGGATCACTATATCCGAGACACCTTGTGTTAAGTTATCCGTTCATTTAACGAGACGGTAACGAGTTATGTAACGAGCTTATCATGAGACTGGCAACATTCTCTAGGCTCACCAGTGTATTAACAATGTTTGGGTCGGTTCCTAAGAGAACCATTCCCGTTATGTTATGTATTGTTGTGATGCAATATCTATTGCGATGTATGATGTGTACACGTTGAAACGTGCAAAGTGTTGTTATGTTTGTTATGTGAGGAATGTTATATGTTGTAAGATATGGAGTGTGTGGATCATGGAAATGAATCCCAGTGTGTGATAAGAGGCGTTTAAGGATAACCCGATTTAAGGGTAAGTGTCGTCTATTAGGAAGTAGCTCCATTAGAGGAGGAACACTCTAGGGATAATGAATACCTTGAGTGACTTATCAAGTAAGGATGTATTATCCGTTTGTTGAGCCCATTGAGGCGAAATGTTATGTGTTGTGTGTTTACAGTTGCATGCATGATTTAAATATAATCAACCGCATGCTAAGACGACAATTAGTTGTGCGTGGCCCGGTAGCATGTGGGCTGCGGGATTACCATACCAGCAAAGGTGCTGAGCCCCTTGGGGGCCACCCTTTCTCTTCTTTTCTTATTTCAGGTACGAAGAGCTGGAAGCCGTTCGAGAGTAGGACGGGTAGTCGTTTGTACATGGGTAATCATTTAAGTGTATATATACAGTAGGTGTAGTAAGACCGAAATTGTTATCGGCATCAGTTTATAAATACTCGGTAAGTTGAAAGGTGTATGTTGTTGTGTTGTTAATGGAAAGGGATAGTAATGTGTAGTCGCTCGGGAATTTAGCCCATCAGACCGGTACAATGTATATGTATTAGCCTTGTTAGCCACGTGGGTGGTTAACGGCGTGTAACACCAACGAGTTAAGTTATTTGATGAGGTGTGTATTCCGCTGCAGATTGTTGTTAAGTGTTCGTTTGTGGATGGGGTGTTACAAAAAGTGGTATCAGAGCGAAGTATCGCTCTGATGACTGAATTACCGAGCTTAGGAAGTACCGAGTTAGGATTTAAGTACTTTGG
This sequence comes from Limonium bicolor, assembly GCA_023374045.1. Taxonomy (NCBI): domain Eukaryota; kingdom Viridiplantae; phylum Streptophyta; class Magnoliopsida; order Caryophyllales; family Plumbaginaceae; genus Limonium; species Limonium bicolor. Next base: position 315,525,399 of record CM041779.1, read on the forward strand.
GTTAAGGGTTGAGGTAGCGTGAGTGATGAGCGTGAGAGATACGCTAGATAGGAATTACCAGTGTGTACTGGAAACCTACAATATCCTTCCGCCCTCCACAATCCCTGTTTTATAACTTGGGAAACAACGCCAGAGAGATGAAAGTCCTCTCTTACTCGGGAATACCCGATCTGGCTGTTATTAAATACCTTTAAAGGTACGAGAACCTGTCATACGGTAGATCCCGAAAACTGGGAATCCCGGAGACGGTTCCATCTGAACAATGTTAACCGCATTTAATAGCGAAGAATGAAGAATCTTGTGTATAGAAGAATAGAATTTCCGGCAACCTGGGTCGACATGCTAAGCAGTCGAGAATAACCAGCTTGCAACGCACCAACCGTGCAACAGGCAAGAAGTGGATTAATAAAACCCGAGACGAGTGTCTACGGAACCACAGTTGATAAATAATACACCAACGGTATACCAACCGACAAGGGAACTACAAACGTAGTGCCAATACGTGGAACGGGCTACAAAGAGAATACAATACTAGAAAAAAGGGGTCTCCAGAATGGGAAACACCCTAGTTGATGATCGTCATGTGAAGACAGTGAGAAGTCACCTAGAAGAGTTATTATCAAGGCAGTAAGATCAGTGAGGGCCAACAAGGCCACTGATGACAGTATGGTAAAAACAATACCACAACCGGTATGTGTTGAACCGATAGCCAGTTAGCATGGCGCACTTGCCATAGCAAGTGCTGCTATAACAGGGCTTCGGGAAATTTATAACCACACAAGTACTTAGTAAAGTACCATGAAGTTAAATGTGATCATTATAACATGGAAGGGCTTGGTAGCCTAACCTCTGTAATTGTAAGTACACCAGTCAGCAAGAAGCTAGACTTGGTTAAGGTAAGAAGATGTTGTGAAACCATGAAAATTTTCTTTCAACCCAGATTTATTCAAACCCTTTTCCTTCAAAACCAGATTTTCTTTCAAACCAACACTTCTTTCTAACCTTCTTTTAAACCAAACCAGTAAAACCAAGGACAGTTGATAAGGATACAACAGTGGATAAACTTTCCTCGATTAAGTTCGGGAAGCACGGAATGAATATTGTCACGGGACAATATAAGGGAGTTGACAACAGAATACTTCACCTAGGCGTGTGACGGACACTACGAGTGTACCAACTGAATTGTGGGACGACCGCACTCCGATAGGAGCTTGTGGGCCTGACAGACCTACTTATGGGTTAGTTGGGTAAGTAGTAATGTATCAGTATGGTACCCCACATATGTATACGAGTGGAGTCCGAAACACGGGAAGTAGTCGACTCCGTCTACGGTCAGCAGTATAAGTCAAACAACAGCTAAGGATTACCAAGAATGGTTGAAGTTAAGGAACTTAGTTAAGTTAACGAGACTAAAGGAATTAGTGAATTCTTTCAAGGAAATGTTTAAGAGTCAGGAGGTGCGAAGTGCACTAACTGTAATGTAAAGACATCGTATACGTCTTAAGGATCCTCAGGGATACATGATAGCTGGAACGGAGACCCAGCCTGTCCATGGCAAGCAGATGCCTAATGTGGACACATTAATGTGCAATGAACGGGATGAAACTCCCAGAATGAGTACCTACACTACCAGGAAATGTTGATCTTCACAGAAGAAGATAATAAGCCAGTTAAGAACGCAAACGGCGTGGCTAACGGAATGTACCAATAAGTGTGAACTAGATGTAAAGGCATAACTTAGCAACACCCAGGAGCGATCCTTGAAGGGTGTTTGCATCAACGATAATTGAACAAGATAACGTGATAGAAACACGAGGGTTGAAACTAACACCCAGTTTAGACATAAGTTGTCAGGAGACGGACTGACAAACCTAAGGGGCATCCATAAAAGGAAACGTAATGCAACGACCTTGTCATGGAGCCAATATAATATCCAAACCATGTAATGTTGTACAGAGAAGTACATGTGTGTGGACAGCCTACAATGAGCCAGCTCAAGGCAAATAAGGCTTATAGGCCACAAAATAAATGTGTTATGTAAATTAGATTGATTGCAGAAGTTTATGTTATATAAGTGAATAGAGTGGAGAACGAACCACTGCATTAAGAGTGGGGATACCTCTCGATATTGTGAAACCGCTGGAGCGGTAGTTATGTGAACCAAGCTCAAGAAATATGTTAAGGATGGACGACGTTATTATTGAAAGAGAGCAGTTAGCTTAGTAGTATGTGTGTATAAAGTGAAACACCGAGCTGAATAATGCCGGCTTGTGACTCGAATGATCGATGCTCAAGGAGCATTCGGTAGTCATCCAAATGAATGACGAACCATAATATAAGTATGTGTGGAAGTTAATGTGACAGTAAATACCATGTAAGTTAGTGTTATGTTATACAATAAGCACGGTGCGCAGAAGCGACCGTTGTATAAGTGTTGTTAAATAATGATGTGGCAGATAAGACCAGTTATGAGTTTAAATTCAGTGGAGATGCAAGGTAAGCGATGTTAAACAGACTGGGCAATAAGCCAGTGGTAGGTACTATGTGATGAGGAACTCAGTGTGAATTCCATGGCGAATCGCATAAGGGATTTACTGTCAAGAGTTTACGCCTCTGCACTCTGTATGACTGAGTGTTTTGGTATTGCACTTGCGCAGTAATGATCGAGTGGGATAGCTAGGAATTGGAAACATGTTAATTGTGGAGGAATAATGTTATAATGGCCGATGCATAGGAAATGCAAGGCCGCACCAATAAAAGAGTACTTGTACAAAACCAAATGTGGAGACATGATTAACAGTAAGTGACTACAGTAGCACTAACTGCCAAATATCGGTATGGAATATACCCCAAATGTTGTAAATAGCTGAGAGAGCACTACACACTAGGTAGTAGCTCAATCTCAACCGACAGTAAGTCGGAAGGGAACAAGTCAATCATTGTGAAATACATAGCTGTATACACAGTAAATTGTTATGGAAGTGGATAGAAAGTTATAACTCACCGAATTCGCTAACGGTAAGAGATACCACGCGTCGGTTGAGAAACCATTGTTACCAAGATGAAGGTGACAATTGGGGATGTACAATACAGTAAGAATAACAAAAGGGGGCAATTAAGCTCTACAGTTATTAGAGTTTCGCAGCAGAAACTAGTAGTGAGCCAGTGATTCAAGTGTTGAATGTACATGGTGAACATGAGTGAATGGCTAATTATTAACGCCTAGAAGCCTAACAGGCCAGAATCGAAACCAACTAAGAGTTTAAACAAACTCCAATGAGAATTCTTGGTTTAGGAACTAAACCGCCAATATGGTTAAGATCCTCTAATCAGAATCCATTGTGTAATAGACCGCGTGGAAGTTAAAACACTTCACGACGGCAGAACTTAAAGCAATGTTTAGTGATTGATTACGTGGGCGTAATCCCTTTTAAGGGGGGTAGAGCGCAAAACCACTTAGTGTATATTACCGTACAAGTGTACGTGATTATGTTGTGCATAGCACAAAATAATTTGTTTTGATGATTGGTGTGTGTGTTATGTAAACATACGCATTCATTCATGGTTTAATTGTGGTAATTGCGCACAGAAGATGCGAATACCATTGTGATAAGTGTGTTGATTTGTTAACAGTTGTGTGTGATAGTACAAGTGTGGGAGTAGAGAAACTCCCGGGGAACAAAACCCCGACAGTGTATAAATGTGAAATGGGTGTGTATTTTGATAAAATATATGTGTATATATATACTATATAGTGATTCATGAAAGAATATGAAACCGACATAGAACCTAGTGAGAATAAGATTCCCTAGGTAACAACATTAAAGTGAATGGAAATAACTGATAGACGAAGTTCTATCCCTTGGAGATGTTATGATCATGACTAGAATGATTTAAAAGATAGAAAATTGGAAATGAGTGATTTAATTGATGCTTGAAAATGAAGAGTGGGAGGTGGAACTTGATTTGCATGTGATCAAGGGAAGCCGAACACAAATTGGAGTGGAAGGATAGTTCAACACTGATGCTGATCACATCAGGGTTGGATGATTCTTGAAGCTCCTATAAGTGGTCACAAATAACCACGCTAAGAAAAGAAGCAAAGAGCTTAAGTTGGACTTGGAGTTGTGTGTGTTTTCAAAAGGATTTTCAATTGGTATTTATAAAACGTTGATAGATACTTTACATAATTAAAGTTCTCTTACTTAACCTCACAAAAAATTTTCAATTTAAGTGATTGTTTTAATCTCCCAAAGGCACGGGGACGGAAGGTGTCCATCGCGACCGGGTTCTGCGGGATCACAGTGTATATAAAAGATATTTTGATTGCTATACATGCTATGACATGTTGTGTGGTATGTGTAACAATGTTATTTTGACTTTGATCTCCTAAAGTGTATGCTATTAAGACCTATGTGTCTAAATGTTGTTATGTTACCCAAGACCAGAGAGTCTAAGGGTTGTTATGTATGTGTAAATGTTGTTAAGATACCCGGACCATTGAGTCCGAGGTTATCATGTGAATATGTTATGTTATGTATGGATGTGAATGTGTTGCCCGGACCATTAAGTCCGAGGTTGTGATGTAAAGTGTGTTTGGTTATGGAAGTTTATTTCTGTAAGTAATCCCCGTATTCTAATCCAAGATGTGTGGGAAGTGTAAACTTCGAGGACGAAGTTCTTTTAAGGGGGGTAGATTGAAATACCCCAAACCTTGATATGTGGTTTAAATATTAAACTATGGTATGTAAAGGCTAAAAAGTGCCTTAGAAACATCAGTGAACAATTTAAACCATAGTAAAATGCAATAAAGCACTAAGATACAGTTTGAGCAAAAACATGCTCTAAGCTAGGAGTGAACTTGGTTAGGACCCAAAGAGCCTACCAAGACTTAATAATATTTAATTATGATTTTATAAGGCTAATTAAGTCCTTAGGAAACTTGGTAGACAATAAAACCAAACAAAACATAAATAAATACCTTAAAGTCAATATGGGCTAAAATGTGCTCTAAGCTTGGGATAATTTGTAAAAGACCTAATGGTCATACCTATACCTTATAAATATGTTAATGAACATATTAAATCAATTACAAAGAAAACCAAGCTTGAAAACAAGTTAAAACACAAAATGTGCTTTAAGGAGTCTTAAAGCACGTTTTTGAAAAATTGTCTTGTAAATGAGTTTTGAATGGCTAAATGTCCATCATTACTCTTAATATACATGTGTACTATATAGTATCACATTTGGGTGTCTATATCAATGGGAAATCAAAAATTTCACTTCTATGTGCCTTGTTTTTGTGAATAGTGATTTTTATAAGCTAGTTGTAACATATGTTGTTATAAGTAATTAAATTGACCAACAAAGACTATAATACCCTTAGTGATATAAAGGGGGCCGGTTTTTGTAGTAATGAGTCACCAAACATGTAACTTGTTAAGTGAATAAAGATGACTCATAGGTTACTATTTGCTTTAAGTTATAAATATCTTCAAAAAGCAAAACCAATCTCATTTCTCCCTTCCTCCTTCATTTCACACGGCTTCTAAGCTCTTCCACCTCTCTTCTTTCTGTTTCTCACGGTGATGCTACAGCAACAGCACCAAAGCCATCTTCCATTGCCAATATTTCCTAGCTCACTTAACCAAATCAAAAACAAACACCACCATTCTCTTTGTCTCATCAAGCTCTTCAATTCTATCCTTTCAAAATTCCAAGAGCTCCATTTCGGTGCCAAGAGGAATCACCATGGGAGGAGCTTGAGCTTGTGTTTCTACATATTATTACTCTCCTTTGCTTCAAGGTAAGGAAACTCAAAGAAAAATGAAGTTTCCTTCATGTTTTACCTTGACCGAAAATCACCATTAATGGTGCTCATTGTGTTGCTTTGTTCTAGCTCCATTGAATCTTTCAAGGACCTGGTGGAGTCCTCTCTTGGTAGATATTCCAATTCCCTTCAAAGACCAAGGTAAAACAACTATCTTAATGTCTTTGAACAATGTAAACCTAGGTTTTACAATGAGATTAAGCTTGGAGCTTGAATACTCATCACATTGTTTGTGTAATGTTTAGAAGTTGACAAGCAACTAAGCTTAGCCGATTTTTGAACAAGGAAACAAGAAAGAAGTTTGTGAGGAAAAGAGGTAAATATGCTATCTCAATGTGGTTTAATGCCTTAGGAGAAATGAGCTTATAATGCTTGTTAAAACTACCTAAAGAGCAAATGGTGAATGACTTAGTAAAGTGTTCTCAAGAGACTAGTAAAAGAACATATGTCTTGGTGTGTGTAATTGCAGGTCAAAGGCTTATATATTGTGGAAATTCAGTGTTTATGGTTTATGCAATTTAAGGGCCTAAGAGCCATGTTATTTAAGGGCCTAAGTGCCAAGCAATTTAAGTTATGCACTATATTGTGATGTAGTGCTAAATGTGTGAAGTTTGTGTATAAAAATGTGTTTGATGGATTTTAGGTGTTCTTGAATGAAATAAGGTAAAAACCTAAGTGTTTGGATGTGAGTATATACAAGAGAAGCTATGGCCAAATTTGGGAAATGTGTAAGAAGTTCTAAGTGTTTTAAGTAAGTTTTGGTGACCTAGGAAGTGTTTAAGGTTAGGTAATGTTGATACCAGGAATAAGTGATGTTAGGTAGATGTGAACAAGGAAGTTTAGTTAGTAAGAAAAGAAGTTTGAGAGATGATGTTAAGGTGTAGAGGAACACCTTGGTATAGTGGTCATTATAGGTGAAACACCACCTAGAAATCTTAAGGAGAAAACATTCCAAGTGCTAGGAATTTGTAAGTAATTGTGAATGATAAAATGGTTTTGGTGAGTGATTTAAAGAGTTTAGCATATGGCTAAAGGTGTGTTGTGTGTGTTTGAAGTGCCAATGATGTTAGGACACATTAGGAGGCTAGAGGAAAAGGTTGGAGAAAGTTTGACAAGTTTTGGACAACTTCTGGTGTTGTCCGACCCAGTGGTCCGACCAGGGTGGGTCGGACAGCCTGTTATAATCACCGGTTGGAGTCTTGGAATGGTCCGACCCAGAGGTCTTGGGTCGGACATGGGTCGGAAAGCGTATTTAAGACGGGAAAAGTTTCTGGAATGGTCCGACCCAGTTGTAGGTCGGACGGCCCAAAATTATGCAAAAAAAAAGAAAGACAATGTTGTAAGGAGAATCAAAGTGATATTTTGGTATTAGAATATGCCTAAGTTCATGTATGAGTTTGGGTAATAATGGAGGTGGAGAAATAGTGCAACAGGTTGAAAAATGCAATTTACCAAGTCTGTAGCTTTGGTCCGGGACCTAGGTCATGGTTCAAGTCCCGGACCAGGGGTGTAAAATAGGCCGAGAGTCACATAAGGATGTGGTCCGGGACTTAGGCCTTGTATAAGGTCCCGGACCACCCCATTTTAAAAGGCCGAGACTTGAGCTAGCATATGGTCCGGGACTTTAGAAGAGGACCAAGTCCCGGACCACTATAAAAACATGGTTTTAGGTTATTAAAAGATGTCTAATGATGGGGATTGATGGATAATGAAGTTATAAGGTTGTGTAGGACATGTTAGGTGAGTTATAGTCACAATTTGGTGGGTGAAAAGTTGAAGTAAAATGGAAGAGTGAAAAATGTTAAAAATGTAAAGTTATTTAACTAAGTTAACGGGGAAAAGTTATAAGCATTAGACTTAAAATAATCATGCTACCCCGATGTTAATAAAAGTACATGTAATGTTACAGTTGTTCGAGAATTGCTCGAGGAACATAAGTGGACATGGTAAAGTGGACTCCGGTGACAGGTATGGTTTTCTTGCAACCTGTGTCCTACCGGATTACACCGGCTTGTATGCCAATGTGTTTTCTGTATGTTTGCCACGTTATAAGATAAATCATGAAACGAGTTTACAGTCGTTATTGTTGTTGTATGTTTACGTGCCGATACCGGTAACCTCGAATGCGCTTGAAGGGCTAGTTAACCACTATTAGGTAAACGTAGGAGAACGGTATCCGGTAACAACGTTTCCGACCTAAGGAACGTTCTAACCACGGCTATGCGTGAGTGAGTTAGTTATGTGATGTTTGTGTGTGATGTTTGTGTGTGAATGTATGACTCTCCTTCCCTTGTGTGTGTCTAACAAGACTTAACCCAATGTTGTGATTGTTTAACTAAGTTCAATGATGAACTTCTGACAAGTGCTAACGGGGGAAGTGAGGAGTCCGGTCTGTTCCGGCCACGCGTGTGAGTATGGGGGTCGTTGTCATAGCAGGTTCGATCCTCTCCGTATGTTATGGTTGTTTTCCAATTTGGTTCCCAACCTTCCCTTTAGCTTAACCAAGGCTATTACTGACTCACGTCGGGCCACAGGGGCATACTATGTTATGTTTGTTCGGTGTGCTTGGATCACTATATCCGAGACACCTTGTGTTAAGTTATCCGTTCATTTAACGAGACGGTAACGAGTTATGTAACGAGCTTATCATGAGACTGGCAACATTCTCTAGGCTCACCAGTGTATTAACAATGTTTGGGTCGGTTCCTAAGAGAACCATTCCCGTTATGTTATGTATTTTGTTGTGATGCAATATCTATTGTGATGTTATGATGTACACGTTGAAACGTGCAAAGTGTTGTTATGATTTGTTATGTGAGGAATGTTATATGTTGTAAGATATGGAGTGTGTGGGTCATGGAAATGATCCCAGTGTGTGATAAGAGGCGGTTTAAGGATAACCCGATTTAAGGGTAAGTGTCGTCTATTAAGGAAGTAGCTCCATTAGAGGAGGAACACTCTAGGGATAATGAATACCTTGAGTGACTTATCAAGTAAGGATGTATTATCCGTTTGTTGAGCCCATTGAGGCGAAATGTTATGTGTTGTGTGTTTACAGTTGCATGCATGATTTAAATATAATCAACCGCATGCTAAGACGACAATTAGTTGTGCGTGGCCCGGTAGCATGTGGGCTGCGGGATTACCATACCAGCAAAGGTGCTGAGCCCCTGGGGGCCACCCTTTCTCTTCTTTTCTTATTTCAGGTACGAAGTGCTGGAAGCCGTTCGAGAGTAGGACGGGTAGTCGTTGTACATGGGTAATCATTTAAGTGTATATATACAGTAGGTGTAGTAAGACCGAAATTGTTATCGGCATCAGTTTATAAATACTCGGTATAGTTGAAAGGTGTATGTTGTGTTGTTGTTAATGGAAAGGGATAGTAATGTGTAGTTGCTCGGGAATTTAGCCCATCAGACCGGTACAATGTATATGTATTAGCCTTGTTAGCCACGTGGGTGGTTAACGGCGTGTAACACCAACGAGTTAGGTTATTTGATGAGGTGTGTATTCCGCTGCAGATTGTTGTTAAGTGTTCGTTGTTGGATGGGGTGTTACAGTACCTTAATCCAGACAGTCACTGGCTGCTGGTCGCGCGTAGAGATCTCTTGGGTTATCCCGTATCGGGTTTACCCTAGTTAATCCTGAACGAGCCTACAAGATCGTCAGGCAGAGTGTGCTACCGTTGGCACCAGGCCCTTGGCCACCTAAATGGACGCCTTTACAAAGGCAAAGTGAAATAGTCCCAGAGTCTTCGGATGATCAGGGCAGTGAGCACCTTGTGTGTACGTGGGACTACTGTCAAGTGAATATATTTCGGGTCGTCCTAATTGACGCCCGACAATGCTAACCAAAACAAATGATATGTGAGGGCCCGGGGGGCCGAATGTTGTAATCCATGATGATGATAAAAATACGACGTATGATTACTAATACTGTTGTAATGTATGATGTGTGATTGTGCTGTGTATATTGTAAATGTCTGTATGGGTTGGATGAATGGTTATATAATTATGCATGTTGTTACAGTATTTGTTATATCTGTAAAATGATAAAGCATGAAACCAATCTAATATCAAGATGGTTAAAAATGACAAGTGACCAATAGGGTCCAGATCCGGCATACTCAGCGTCTATCGCTGAGACTACACTTATTGTGCAGGTTGTTGACCTACGTTGAAGCCGAAGTGCGGGAACAGGGTAGATAGGATTACTTCAATTATTGTGTAAGGAATTTATTGTATAACGATACCAGACTATTGACGTATGTTGGTAATGTTGCTTTTATCTGGGATTTGAAATAGATGCTCACTTGTCTACTGTTATGGATGTGGACTTAGTATGATGTATAGGGGTATCTCGTTGTCACAGCGGTTTAGTAGTGATGTGTATTCTAACTGTTGGATTTAGTTCTGCTTCGTTACTCGCATGGGCGAGTAACGGCAGGTGACACCCGAGTGAGTTTAATGCCGTTGTTTATTTTCCGCTGTAAGACGCTTTATTTATCTGTTGACGCGAGTGACTATTACGTGTTAATTTGAGAGGGGTGTTACAGACTATATTCCTACCAATTAACTGATTAGAAAGATAGAGAAATAATTTACTAATTTGAAATAAGGTAAGAAAGAAAATAGTTTAGCCGTTGTGGAAGGATAATGATGGATGAAATCACCTTCTAGGAAGAGATAATTGTTTAGAAATAATTAAATATATATTAAGTAATTAATTTAAGAGAAGTGAGGAGATTGTGGTAACATCAGTATATATTAATATTTAAATAATTTAGGGAAAAGATAAGGAAATGATATATATGACTAAAATCAATTTAGAAAGAGGAAGGAAAGGTAAGATAATTATTTTAACTTCCTTGAGCCCATAATAACACCAATCTCGGACTAGCCAATAATTTCATATTCGTTCCCATATAACGATTAACTTACTCATATCAACTATATATTATGCATATCCTAACTCGGATTTCGTGAGTATTTCATATAGTTTACATGTAAAGAATCATTTGTAAAACTTAAATTTTAAAAATATTTTATCTTATATGTTAAATATTGAAGTCAAAAGATATGTCCAAATAGTAGGGGTGGCAATTTCAACATGACCAGTTTGACCAACTTGAACCCGACATGAAGTTAACGAGTTTGAGTTTTAAAATTTGACACGATTAAATAAACGGGTCAACCCAAGCACGACTCGTTTAATAACCGTGTCGGGTTTGGATTTAACATATGTAACTGTAATACCCCAACCCGAAATCCAATAAACTGAACGGCGATCACTCCCAAAATAAAATACAACTGCAGCGGAAATAAATACAACAACCGGGCGGTATTACAATGCCGTTGGCCACCCTTGTGACCAACAAGGCTAAATCCAAATACAATCTCCAAAAGTCACGGTCTGAATACGGACACAATCGAGATACTAGGAATCAAACTCTAATGTAAAATAAATGTCTAGAAGGAGACTCCCATAGCTTGAATCTACCCCACCTACACTCGGTGTGGTAATCTTCTCAACTTCTGGTACCTGAAAAATGGGGGTGCCCCCAAAGGGGCTCAGCAAACAATGCTGGTATGAAAACGTGCAGCCCATCGTCTACCGGGCCACACCAACTACTTTGTCGAATACATGCAGTTCATTTTTATAAAGCTGTAAACAAACATAGTAGGATAATAACAAGTATCCATACAAGGACAATAATGTCACATAGAACAAGACACAGAAGGTCGTTAGCTGAACTGAATTCTTTAATGATAGTCGGTCCACACAATGGGACTGACAGGTATAACTGAATATCTTAAATAGTGGAGGTATAGTGACCTCGTTAAGATTGAAAGGTTGGGTATAAAAACCCCAGGAGATAACGTAGTTAAACCCTGAACTGAGAGGCGTGGGAAATAGAATCCCACTAGAGGAATGAAGTCTTCCTCAAACTGAAGGGCATTAGAAACCTGGGAGAAATAGAGTCTTCCTCCCAACTGAAAGTTCCGTCGCGACGTAGATAGGAGACGACCTGAGACAGGTACAGCTCCTGTAGCATGCATGGCCAGATCCAACTGGGCTCCTCGTTCTCGTAGTATAGAGTGGTAAGTGTCATATAAAGACGTTAACAAGAACACAATGTGTATTGTCAATTATCACGTTTGGATAATGACGTTTGTTATAAAGTGAAGTTAGTGAGAGACTTGAGTACAAGTCCTCGGTATACTGAAGCGCAGGTATTTAATCCACTGGTATAGTAGGTTTGTATGCGTGGGACATACACGTAGTAGTCAGCATCATTCACGCACATAAAATAATACAACAGCGCACAAGAGTAAACAACATTTTACATTAATTATCTTGGTCGTTAATTCAAACAACAGATAGCACACAAGCGGTGTAATCCGGTAGAAAACAGGTTGCAAGAATCCCATACCGTTCACCGTAGACTGTACTCGTTTAATTCCCGGTCAACGTCTGGTCAAACAGAGTCCTAGAATAGGATTGACTGAGAGGGTTAATTTATGTTACCCTTATATAATAATTCTATTGGATCACTTAACAAATCTCGTATTTGTTATTTCATGTGAGGTTTATTTCTTTTAATTACCTCATGATTTAATGTATAACTTATTTGTTATTCTTTTGATTTATTTATAAATCCTTTAATGCACATATATGTGTTTATTGCATTTGTTGTTTATTTTATTTGTCTTGGTGACATAACAACTTATAATTTTCTTAACTATATTTAAATGTCTTACGATGACATAATATTCTTATGATCTCATTATTCTCCTTTTAGTCATAAATAATATCTTTTGTTTTCCTTTAACTTCCTTTTAACTATATAAGCCATAGTTCTAATTCCATAATTCCTTTAATTAAATTCTTTCTTCTAAATCCTCCAATATCCATATAGGACCTATACTTATTTAAATCTAAATTATTCTCCTTATATTTCGGTTATTTATAAATCAACCATATTAATTCTTAAACTTTACATTTAAATTCTAATCTCTTTATATTATAGAGTTTTAACTTCTTATTTAGCTAAATTACATAGTCACACTAATATTTTAGTATATAGCTTTTAAATATTATAAACTTCCAAAAATAACAACTTAGCCCCTTAAATTCTTGGCAATAATAATTCATTTCCTATAGTTACCATTTAACCACAAAACTTTATAAACTTTGCTTAATCCTTATAAACTATAGTTTTAATTTTAATTCTCCATAAATGCCGAATTTATATATATAAATTCTTAAATTACCAAACTAACCCAAAGTAATTCGGCTTTGTCATTTATTCTTCCTTAATTACACTTTCATCTCAAAACTTTATAATAGTTTCTTAATAACTTATAAACTAAAGTCTAAATATTTAATTCCCCAAAATTTCGAAAGTGAGCCTAATAAATCTTTTAATTATGAATTCGCCCACTAATAAATTCTAAACTTTCATAACAACTTTTATAAATTACATAATAGCCCAAAATTTATAAAAGTTATTTTAAAGCTTGTTTAAATTATCTAAAATTCTCAAACTTAATTCCTAACCTTATATTATATCATAATTACACCAAATACCCTTTAGCTCTCGGTTTTCACAATAAGTGCACCAAACTTTGTAAAAATTACATTTAAGCCACCTAACTTATTTAACTAGTCATTTAAGCTCTAATAAAATATTTTTAACTCACCAAACTTTATGATATAAGTTTTATACCTAAGTAGGTCATTAAAACCCATTTATCAAATAGAGCATTCGGCCATAAATATTTAGTGACCATATAATATATAAAAGTGGATTTATATGTCATAGTAATTATACATAAATTCATAGGAGTCATATATCTCATGTATAAATTATTGTAATGTCTTGTATTGATTCTTAGCTCAAAATAAAACATTTTTGCCCTAGACATTTCGGCCTAATTTTATTTGTAACCTAAATAAATTTTGTGACACAAAATGTGTGTCTTAAGGTAAATATTTTCTATATATGTTATAGATTATATTTTTGGCATATAAAACCATATAGTTTCGGTATTATTTAGCCTAGGAGATGTACATAATTTTTGTACAATTTTTAGAAGCTTAACAAAGCTTATACATAAAGATTTACTTAGTAAACTTACTTCTTAACAAAGGTGGTTAAGTGTTTGAACTTCTTCTTGAATCTCCAAGCTTTCTCCTAGGTAAACTTGATGCTCCTCTTCGGTTTTATGCAAGAGGTGAAGGTGTTTAGGAGTTAGATCTTGAATAAAGATCTTAAGTAGATTTGCGAAGTAGTTTTACAAGACTTTACCTTAGGCTTTTCTCCTTATAAATTCCGCACTCCTAAGGTAGGTGGAACAAGTTTTCCTTCATCAAAATGAAGAAGAAAAGAGACTTAGAAGAAGTAGAACTTGGTTACACATAAAAATGTGTTTTAAGGATTTTCAAGCTTTAAAACCTACCTTAAGATAACCTTGAGATGCTCCTTGGTTTAATGTTGGTTTGGACAACCTCCTTGGAGAACTAATTGGTGCCGAACTCCTTGTTATTCTAGGAAGAGTTTTGCTTCAAGGCTGACAAGAGATGCTAAGAAATTACCTTAAAGATGAAGATAGAGAATTAAAACTCCATTAATGACTTAAGAGCTTCAAAGGAAGAAGATGAAGCTAGAAGAGAGAGGAGGAGCTTACCAACCATGCAAGAATTGTGCAAGGAGGGAAATGAGGCTCACTCACGTATAAGGTAGAATGCAATTCTAGAATTGATTTTTGTTTGTCAATTTTTAATGTCAAAAGACTATGCTTTTTCTTAGTTTATTTCTTGGTTGATTGGCTCAATAAATGTCCTCCTTTCCAGCATGAAAACCGGCCATGTGGTGTGACTAAGCAAGAGTTGGAAAGCAAATAATGTTGGCTAGATGACAAGGTAAGAAAAGGTAAGGATATTCCTTTGATTTTTCAATGCTAATTGGCTTGTCTTCTTCTTCATGTAGAGTCACGAATTGGAGGCCTGAATGGAGCTCAAAAACCGGCCATGAATAGCCAAGGAAGAACATGGAAGATTACTTATTTGTAAGAAAGCAAAAGAAAGGAATCTTAGATCTACTTTTTACCTTTTTGCATTTGTTTTCTTCCTAGCTCACATGGCCTTATTATTCTGCATAATTTCGACAGCTTGCTGGTCATATGAGACCTACATACTTTGGCATTAAGTAATATAACACATGGGATGATGAGTCATCATGTTTTAAGCCTTTTATAAACTTTTAAAGCAAATTTTATACTAGTTTTTGCTCTAAAATCGGCCCCTATAGAGAGCCTTGTTGACTAGTCACACCAACTGATTTAGAAGGTCATTTTAACCCTATTTAAGATTACCACTTCGTGGTATGTCAAAAACTACAAGGTAATTGCGTAAAACGCGTTTTCGTGACACCCGAAGGTGTGTTTTTGTGCTCTAAGGAAATTTTGGGAAACAATTTGTTTTTATGAGTTCCAAGTGTTTTTAAACACTTATTATAGTAAATAAACATATACTAAGATGTTACATTGGTTATATGGGGTTACATCCACCCGTGACATAATTTACGGGCCATCGGGACACACCCGGGCAAAAAGGAGCGCTAAGAAATCCTCCTGTTGTTTTTGCTGAATTTTGAGAAACCACTTCGTGGGTTCTCTTTAGAATGATAATAATGATGTTATGAACTCTGAACTAGGAATTAATTTATAGGAGTTCGTGCCACCTCGGCACTCCTCCGGACTTTTCGTGCTTTAAGGGGCGTGCGTGAGCACTCCCGAGCGTTTTGCGTTTTTGACTGAATATAGCTTAGGGAATGTATTTATATATTCATATAATAATTGTATGACCATTTGGTTTGAATATTAGAGGGTCATACAAGGTCATGCTTGACCATATGCTTCTAAGGCGTTTTAGCGTTTATGGAGAAACGACTGTTTTTACGTAACGTTTTCATGCATGGTTTTACATGCGTACGTGAAATGATTCATATTTGGATTATATTCCAATAAATAATGATTTAATAATATTATTTAGATTTGGGGTATTTCAGTAACCCGCAAACCCATTTAAGTAAGTTATATTAAATAAATATATATTATATATTATAGATTAATTATTTGATCAAATTTTAATATAAATAAGATATACAATATTAAAAATGAAGTATTTTAATTTAAAATAAAGTTAATAATATTATAGAATGACAAAACTAATGTTAATTAGTTAAATTATTTTCTTATATACAACTAAACAAGTCAGGTTTGAGTTTAATAATGCGGATTTGAGTTTCAAATTTGAATACGATTAATTAATTGGGTTGGATGGATCAACCTGTTTAATAAACAGGTCAACCCGTTTAATAAATGGGTTAGGTACCAATACCCCGTTGGTTCAGTGGTGATTGGGACTGAACTTGATAGGGAGAACGGCTATTGGGAGGGGACTGGAACCTATCCACCCAAAGCTGATCCCCGATCCGGATGTAGTCCAATCGGGCGAACCAGGTGGTAGACCAAAAAATAATAATAATACACGGATCGGGTTTAAGTTTAGCCTAACACGACCCGCGAATCCAATTTACCATCCCTACCAAATAGTGAACAAGACGGTCAATTCAAGATGGTGGGAGTATATTTAAAATCTTTCCACAGATAAAAAATCATATTTTTTTTTACTACCACCCAGTACGTCCTATTGTTTAGATTAGGAAGGAATATTTTTCTTACTACTAGTGATTTCGCTGCTTTTCTTACTACAAATTTTTTAACCACTCAAATGAGGAAGATCTGATATACAGATACTATCCCAATCCAAATTAGTCGAGACAATGTTGGTGGTAGACTGGTAGTAGAGAAAACAAATGTAGGGTATAATTTAAGTATTCGGTTATACTATCTGTGTCCCACTTTGACCTTTCTGTTTGCTTTTTGACATATTTTTCCACTTTAATTTTAAACATATAAGATGAAATAATTTTATAAAACAAATTTATATAATATATAGTTTTTCATATAAGGATTCTACTATAAAATTTAGATTTGTAAAATCATGTCATCTTACATGTTAAATATCGAAATCAAATGACATATTCAAATAGTAAACAAAAAAGTCAATCTGGAACGGAGGTGTATATCAAGTAGTATGGCTGCGTTCAATTGTTGCGATTTACCCTGACAGAAGATTAATGTTACTTTTGTATAAAGTACTGCACAAGTGTTGAATTTTTATTGGTTTAAATTTGACCAGATTACACATGGCATTCTTCCATTCCTTAACCATAGTAACATTTTGGGAGCTTTATTACAACGCAGCATTCAAAAAAAAAAAGAAGGAAAGAGTACTAAGGGGCCGTTCGTTTCCCGCATGTGAAACGTAGCAATAGCTGCGAATTTATAAAGCCACGTAAAGCTATAGGTGGTTAACGAATAACTAACCAACATCTGTACTCTGGTTATTTTTTATATAGTCTGACTCAAATATAGACCTATTATAAGATGACAGGTGTACTAATAAGTAGCTTTATCTGCAGCTTTATAAAATCGTTGGTACCGAACGGAACCTAAGCCGCGTTCGAAGTTGCAGAAGTAAACGCAGCTATTGCTGCGTTTCCTTTAATCTTCCTGTAGTTAACAAAGCACAACTTGACAACTGTACATGGTTACAATATTGTTGAATCACAGAGTGACATGTGTCATCAATTTTTTTTCAAAAAGCGCTTAATCTGCGCATCGCCCTCATCGAACGGTTCTAAATATCAAGTGCCGCGTGTCCCGCCATAGTGGATTGATGATAGAGTTTTCCAGCGATACCCAAATTAATGCAGTTGGGGTTAGGTCGTCGGTTTGTATTTCAAGTTCGTCAGCTGCTAATAAAAATCTCATAAATTACCTGTAATCAAGGGCATTTACTAGTGCCAATGGTTTCTATAAAAATGGTGTCAATGATTCCACAGAACCGTTATTTCGTGGCCGCATTTTATCCTGATGGTTAGTTCATGATCCAGTCCAACTGACACGTGGTGATAACCCAACAATCAAAAGTAGCTAGAATCCTATAAACATACGGCGGGTCAATTCGTTATCACTTGATCATATGATCAATAGGGGTCTTTTTCCGAACCACTAAACCGAAATTCGAATCGGTTAAACCTTAATTAGTCGTTAACTGAAGTGGTTTTTTTTTTTTTGATTTGTATTTTGGCGCCAGGCCTGTATAAATATTAAGAGCAGATAAGAGTTTCAAAAATACATATACATATATCCACAGCCATCCCCATCGCCATATTGAGCAGCTATAATGCGCAACAACACTAATAATCCGGTAATAGCCACACCATTCCCAGCATTCTTCCTCATCTAATAACACAGAAATACAACAGTACAAAAAAGGCCATCCACCTACAACACTATCCCCTATCCCAACCGAGCCAGTTCCCACCTTTGTAGTAATCCATTCTCATGTATGAATGATGCATCTCCATCGGAAGTGGTTTATTAATTCGATTAATCAAACTGTTAAACTTTTTTGTTCTGATTTTTATTATGGTTCTTGATTTTATAAAATTGAAAAAACCGTTTAAAACCTTTTTTTTTTAATTGAATTCTATTTGATTAACAAAAACCGACAGCTAGCAGTTTTCTCATTTTTTTCTCCTCTACTTTATATGTTTTGGCAGCTGACAACTATCATCTTTTGTAAATATTTTTCCACTTTTTCTCTCTACTTTATTTATTTTTCAACTGACAACTGGATCTTTTTTTCTACTCTGCTCTATTTATTTGAGAATTGGTAGCTCTCACGGCAGCTGACATCATAAATGATCATATGTCCTGCTTGTAACAATTGATTGCTACTAAAATGAGAGAGTACGCGATTTCATGCGTTTGCGGGGTGTAAGTGAAGGCAAAAATATCGTAATTGTAATATATATATATATATATATATATATATATATATATATATATATATATCTATAGGTTTTTAATGTGACAATGGGACAGTACATATTCGTCACGTTCTACCATTGTAGAAGAATCTTAATAGATTTCTTTACCCGATACAAGCTGGGAGGGGGAATTCTATCCATAAGCATGCCAACCTATTGCGCGAGATCTTCTAGTTCTATACTAGGCAATATTATAGGATCTTTTATTTTTTAACTTATATTAATTTTAGATAAAGATTTTCTTTATATATTTTAGGATTTGGTTAGACACTCCATTAATATATATGTATAGAGAAAACAATACAAAAGGCAAGACTTTTACCGCAAAAAGAGAGAGCCTTCAAGAAATAATAGATTGCGGAGCAACGTGTAGTCTAGTTCTAGACGTGTTACTTATTGTTCACGTTGTTGAACTGATTAGGTGTTATAACCCAAAGTTTCGTTACATTTTTTTCGTTTAATGTTATCCTAAGTTGACTTATTTTACTTAGAACATAGAAGTCCTTAAATAAGTTGGGGACGAGGAGGTCATTTTCCCCATCCGTTTGATTTCCTGGTGAGAATAACTTTCTCTCTTAATTATTTTTCCATTAATTCCTTATCTCCTAATCACGTTCTCACGTCAGTCATTCTTTTCCCCTCACTGCTCAGTTTTGAAAACCGTCATTACGCTCCTCCCTTCTCTACCCTCTCTCTTCCAAAAGTACGTTCATTCAAGTGCCCAGTTCTGCTGTTGATAGTGCTGCAATTTGAATCTCCACTGTTGCTCCTCTGCGAATTCCGGTTCAGATTAAGGTAAGATGTCGGATTATTGTTCTCCAATTCTTCAGTTTCTGAGACCGTCCCTTTTCTGATTCTTCTCTGTAATCTGCTTATGAATCAGCGGTTGTTCTCGATTCTTCTACCAAATCATCTACTACTGTTGGCGTGCTCTGCAAATCCCGTAGACAGATTCAGGTGAGAGATGCGATTCTGTTCTCCGTTCCGTTTCAGATTTGGTAGTTTTGATAGTTTCTGATTAAGAGTTCCATCGCTGCATTGTTATTAGAAATTCGGTGGCTGTTTGGATTTGCATATTGGTCTGCTCTACTGCCGTGTCTGCGTTGGACCGTTTGTTGTTCAGATTCGGAGGGTTTACCTGCTGTCAAGAGGTAGGTGGCTCTCAGATTCGGCTTGTGTGTTCGGCCTTGGGGAGTTTAGTTCTGTAATTTACACGTTTGATTAACTCCGTGTCTGTGTTAACTCTGTTTGATCCGCTGCTATTTCCAATGGTTAAAACCACCAAGGTTGTTTTTAGTAAATGTTGGGTTCTGGTTGCAAATTGAGGTTTTCTGAGGCTTCTGTTCGCATCTGTTTCGTTCTGAAAACTATGTTTTTCAACATGTCCGAACGTCTGTCCTAACTTTGAAGTTCGGACGTGCCCTGTTACGCTTGAGTTTTCTGAAGTTTTTACCGTGTCCGAACTTCCGTCCGAGCTTTGATGTTCGGACGGGGTGCGAAGACGAGTCTGACTTACAAGTTTCGAATGGTGTCCGAACTTGTAAGTCCGGACATAAGTTCGGACACACCCTTCTGTTTCCTCTGATTTTGCTTCGACCTGTGTCCGAACAATGAAGTTTGGACACATGTTCGGACATTACGCGTATTTGATTTCCGAAAGCGTCCGAACATCCGTCCGAGCTTTGATGTTCGGACATTGGTCTGATTTTGATTCTGTCTCGACTTGTGTCCGAACGTTGATGTCCGGACACAAGTTCGGACATGGCACTGTTTTGACCACAACTTGCACGTTTGAGCTCCGTTTTGACTTCCGTTTGCGGGGTTGGATTCCCCTTCTAATTTCCAAGATATCTATGTGCTTTCTGGTGCCATTGGTGCACATATGCTTAACTGTATTTAAGCTTCTGTTTTGGGACCTAGTTATCTCTGTATCTGAACCGTGGACGGCTGGTTTAGCTGTCTCGTAGCGCGCTATGTAGGATATCCTTCTGTTTCACGGGTGATGTTCCCCGTTCTGTTCACAGGTGTTCCACCTGTTCTTTTACGAGTGAGGTTTCCTCGTTCTGTTCACGGGTTGTTTCCCGTTCTGTCGGTATGCTGTGATCAACTAGCGTCCCCTTCTGTTCTGCTTCTGTTTGTTTTGAACTCTGATTAGTTCTATTGAGTTTGGACTTCTGCTTTTGCTTTCTGTTATGGAACATGACTTTCCTTCCATCTACTTCTGATTTGATAACATTCTGTAAATGTTTTGAGCATGCTGGTTGATGAAGTTAGTCATCTACTGGGCATAGTTGTTTGCTCATTCCCCTACTTTATCTAACATTGCAGATTGATCAACGAGGTTCACTTTGTTCAGCTTCTGGAGTTTAACTTTTGATATGTTCCGTTCTTTTGAGACATTTGTGTTTTGACATTGTAGCCTACGGGCCCTGATAGCGTAGGCAGCTATATTTGACTTAATCTTTGACTGTTACTTTGTATTTGAACAAGAATACTTTGTTACGTTGTTACGTTTATTTATACAAGCGTTTCGTTTGGGCCTTTACTCTGTTTATTTGTTCGCATTAGTTAGAGCCTTGCGTTATTAAGTAATAATACGCGGCGTGTAATACCCCTAACTCCTAGGCCAGTGTTTGGGGGTGTTACATTTAGTGGTATCAGAGCTCTGGGTTCTATTCCGATGGGAATCTAGCGTTAGTCAGTCAGTCAGTCAGTATCTGTGCCTTGGAGTATCAAGTCTGAATTGCTTGCTCTTAGATTTTCAGAATGCCGACACGAAGAGCTCCAGTTACTCCCCAGGGCGGTGCCGCCGAGGCGGTCCAGCAGTTCATGACCCAGCTGCTGCAGACGGTTGCAGCTGGAGGAGCCCCTGGAGGAGGACCAGCTGGAGGAGCAGCTGGTGGTGCAGACGGAGCTGGGGCTGCTGAGGCGGGAGGCCGGAACGTGAAGGCACTGCAGGAGTTTATGAAGCTGAAGCCTCCGTCGTTCGATGGGGCAGGAGACCCCCAGGAGGCCAGTCATTGGTTGACTGAGGTGGAGGATCTGCTGCGAGTCATGGGCTCCGAGGAGGAGCAGAAGGTTGACTTTGCCACCTTCCTGTTTAAGGCTGAGGCTAAGGAGTGGTGGAGGTCCGTGATGGGGAGGTTCCCACAGCCCTGGACGTGGGACCAGTTTACTGGGGAGTTCAACAAGCAGTTCTACCCTGACATCTATAAGGACCAGCGCATCCTGGAGTATAATCGACTTCGCCAGGGCCGGGACATGAGTGTGGAGGATTACGTCAAGAAGTTCATTAGTCTGTCTAAGTTTGCACCTGAGCCCAACGAGCATAGGAAGGCCAGGAAGTACGAGAGCGGCTTGAGGCCAGACATTCGCTCTACTGTGACGCCGCTACGTCACAAGACCTTCAGGGACGTTGCTGATGTCGCCCTGTTGGTGGAGGCTGATTTGTGAGGTCGCCAGTCTGGTGGGAAGGACCAGAAGAGGAAGCAGAGGTCCAATGAGAGCGATAGGAGGGATCAGTCTGCTTCTCAGAAGAAGCAGTCTACTGGAGACCGAGCTGGGGACCGTCAGGGTTCGAGAAACAGAGGTGGTCCGTCTTCTTCGTCGTCCGCCCCTAAGTGTCAGGTTTGTGGCAAGTTCCACTGGGTCGGGACTGCTACAAGAAGTCTGGAGCATGCTTCAAGTGTGGGTCCTTGGAGCATAGGATTGCTGACCGCCCTCAGGTCGAGAGGAGCAGAGGTAGCTCTGAAGGTAGGACTGGAGGGTCTGCTTCGGAGTCTAGAGATCGAGACCGGGCTGAGCAGAAGAAGCCCCAGGGCCAGGCCAGAGTCTATGCGATGGCTGGAGAGAGAGACCGATCCACTGACAGAGTTGTCATAGGTATTCTCCAGCTGTCATCTCGCTCTGTTTTCTGTCTGTTTGATTCTGGAGCCACTCACTCTTTTATATCTGCTAAGTCAGTGAGTGAGCTCAATCTGCCTGTTGTGCCCTTGAGTGTGGAATTGTGTGTGCATAGCCCTTTGGTTGGAGACTCTTCTATGATATTAAATTTTGTTTGTAAGGATAGTCCTGTGTTAGTCAGAGATAGGACTCTGTATGCTAACCTCATCCCTATGGAGATGAGCAATTATGATGTGATTCTGGGTATGGATTGGCTTACTGCCCACCATGCCCATATTGATTGTGCTGCATCGAGAGTTACTTTTGAGGAGCCGGGTCAGCCCCGCCTAGTTGTAGCAGGGAATGGAATCTCGTGCTTGCCGCCAGTCATCTCAGCTATGCAGGCGTTTCGTCACTTGAGGAAAGGATGCCAGGGATTTCTATGCTACATCCCTGAGGTTCGCAAGGATGCGAAGTTAGAGGATCAGTGGTCAGGGACTACCCCGACGTGTTTCACAGGATGATGTGCCTGGGCTTCCCCCTGTCAAAGAGGTGGAGTTCTCGATCGAGCTCGCACCTGAGACTCAGCCGATTTCTAAGGCCCCATACCGGATGGCGCCTGCTGAGCTTAAGGAGCTGAAGGTCCAGTTGCATGAGCTGTTGGATAAGGGCTTTATTCGCCCTAGTGTGTCGCCTTGGGGTGCGCCTGTTCTGTTTGTTAAGAAGAAGGATGGTAGTATGCGTTTGTGCATTGACTACAGGGAGCTCAACAAGGTTACCATCAAGAATAGGTATCCTCTTCCGCGCATAGATGACTTGTTCGATTAGTTAGCCGGAGCTAAAGTGTTTTCGAAAATCGATATGAGGTCGGGTTATCATCAACTGAGGATTAAGGCAGACGACGTGCCTAAGTCCGCCTTCAGGACTCGTTATGGACATTACGAGTTCCTAGTGATGCCATTCGGTCTGACGAATGCACCTTCAGTGTTTATGGACATGATGAACCGGGTCTTTAAGCCGTTTTTGGACCAGTTCGTCGTGGTGTTCTTTGATGATATCTTCGTGTATTCCAAGAGTGCTGAGGAGCACGAGGAGCATTTGAGGACCGTTCTCCAGACGCTGAGGGAGAAGGAGATGTATGCGAAGCTGAAGAAGTGTGAGTTCTGGTTGGACCAGGTGGTATTCTTGGGACATGTGGTCTCCAAGGATGGTATCTCCGTGGACCCGGAGAAGATTAGAGCTATTACAGAGTGGGCCAGGCCCACTAATGTTGGAGAGATTCGTAGCTTCCTTGGACTAGCGGGCTACTACCGTAAATTTGTGGAGGGCTTCTCCAAGTTAGTGATTCTGTTGACCCATCTGCTACAGAAGGAGGTGAAGTTTGAGTGGAGCGAAGCCTGTGAGCAGTGCTTCCAGGAGTTGAAGAAGAGGTTGACGTCTGCGCCGATTTTGACTCTTCCAGAGGGGACGAGGGTCTAGAGGTGTTCTGCGATGCATCCCATAAGGGACTTGGTTGTGTTCTGATGCAGCAGGGGAAGGTAGTAGCATATGGCTCTCGTCAGCTTAAGCCATATGAGAAGAACTATCCGACCCACGACCTGGAGTTAGCTGCTGTAGTGTTTGCGTTGAAGATTTGGAGGCACTATCTGTATGGAGCGTCGTGCAAGGTGTATACGGACCACAAGAGCCTCAAGTACTTATTCACTCATAAGGAGTTGAACTTGAGGCAGAGGAGACGACTGGAGTTGTTGCACGACTATGATTTGGAGATCCTCTACCATCCTGGTAGAGCGAATGTGGTTGCTGATGTGCTCAGTAGGAGGGGTCCGTCTGAAGCTGTTTGTGCCCTGTCTGGTGTGCAGAGGTCTGCCCTCGAGTTGCAGCGTATGGGTATCTGGGTCGTCCGTCCAGAGAGGTCTGGGATGTTGGTAGCGTTACAGATTCAGTCTACCTTGATCGACCGGATCAAGGCCAGCCAGGAGCTCGACGCCGGGTTGAGTAAGATCAAAGAGGGGTTATCTGCTGGTCAGGAGTCTGAGTTTCGGGTTTCAGAGGATGGGTGTCTAAGATTCAGAGATCGTGTTTGTGTGCCTGCAGACGATGCTCTGAGGCGGGAGATTATGCAGGAGGCTCATGGAGCCCCATACTCGGTACACCCAGGAGGTGTGAAGATGTACCAGGACCTTCGAGAGACTTTCTGGTGGAGCAACATGAAGAGATTCATTTCTGATTTTGTATCCAGATGTCGGACCTGTCAGCAGGTCAAAGCCGAGCATCAGAGACCAGCTGGTTTACTTCAGCCTCTTCCAGTCCCGGAGTGGAAGTGGGAGAGCGTAGGCATGGACTTTGTCATGGGACTGCCTAAGACCCCGAGAGGGTTCGATGCAGTTTGGGTGATTGTGGATAGACTCACGAAGAGTGCTCACTTCTTACCGGTCAGGAAGACCTTCAGTTTGCATCGCCTAGCGCAGTTATATATGGATGAGATAGTGCGTTTGCATGGGGTTCCAGCTTCGATTGTGTCTGACAGATATCCGCGCTTCGTATCTAGATTCTGGCAGAGTTTGCATCAGGCTTTGGGGACGAAGTTGTCGTTCAACTCAGCTTACCATCCTCAGTCAGATGGACATACAGAGAGGACGAATCAGGTCCTGGAGGACATGCTTAGAGCATGTGTGCTCGACTTTGGAGGCAGTTGGGATCAGCACGTGGCGTTGATCGAGTTTGCTTATAATAATAGCTTCCAGTCCAGCATCGAGATGGCCCCATTTGAGGCTCTATATGGTAGGAGATGTAGATCACCCATATGTTGGGATGATCTGAAGGAGAGAGCAGTTGTCGGTCCGGACTTGGTTGAAGACGCAGTGGGTAAGATTCAGTCCATCAGGGAGCGTCTGCTTGTGGCTCAGAGTCGTCAGAAGAGTTACGCCGATCAGAGGAGACGACCTCTAGAGTTTGAGGTAGGTGACCACGTATATCTGAAAGTTTCTCCAGTCCGTGGAGTCGTGCGATTTGGGAAGAGAGGAAAGCTTAGCCCTCGCTTCGTTGGCCCTTTTGAGATCCTAGAGAGGATCGGACCGGTTGCCTACCGTTTGGCCCTGCCTCCGTCGCTATCAGCAGTGCACAGTGTGTTTCATGTTTCCATGCTAAGGAAATATGTTCCGGACCCGTCGCATGTGATTGACTTCGGCCCGCTTCAGTTGAGGGAGGACTTCACGTTCGAAGCAGCTCCTTCGAGGATTCTAGCTCGAGATGTTCGTAAGCTCAGGAGTAAGACCATGCCTTTGGTCAAAGTTCAGTGGTCGGGTCAGTCTGAAGAGGAGGCGACCTGGGAAGTGGAGAGTGAAGTGCGTTCTAAGTTCCCCGCCCTCTTCGAGCAGTAGGTATGTTTAATTTCGAGGACGAAATTCTTTTAAGGGGGAGGTGATGTTATAACCCAAAGTTTTGTTACATTTTTTTTCGTTTAACGTTATACTAAGTTGACTTATTTTACTTAGGACATAGAAGTCCTTCTTAAATAAGTTGGGGACGAGGGGTCATTTTCCCCATCCGTTTGATTTCTTGGTGAGAATAACTTTCTCTCTTAATTTTTTCCATTAATTCCTTATCTCTTAATCACGTTCTCACGTCAGTCATTCTTTTCCCCTCACTGCTCTCAGTTTTAAAACCGTCATTACGCTCCTCCCTTCTCTGCCCTCTCTCTTCCAAAAGTACGTTCATTCAAGTGCCCAGTTCTGCTGTTGATAGTGCTGCAATTTGAATCTCCACTGTTGCTCCTCTGCGAATTCCGGTTCAGATTAAGGTAAGATGTCGGATTATTGTTCTCCAATTCTTCAGTTTCTGAGACCGTCCCTTTTCTGATTCTTCTCTGCAAGCTACTTATGAATCAGCGGTTGTTCTCGATTCTTCTACCAATTCACCTACTGTTGGCGTGCTCTGCAAATCCGTAGACAGATTCAGGTGAGAGATGTGATTCTGTTCTCCGTTCCGTTTCAGATTTGGTAGTTTTGACAGTTTCTGATTAAGAGTTCCATCGCTGCATTGTTATTAGAAATTCGGTGGCTGTTTGGATTTGCATATTGGTCTGCTCTACTGCTGTGTCTGCGTTGGACCGTTTGCTGTTCAGATATTTACCTGCTGTCAAGAGGTAGGTGGCTCTCGGATTCGGCTTGTGTGTTCGGCCTTGGGGAGTTTAGTTCTGTAATTTACACCGTTTGATTAACTCTGTGTCTGTGTTAACTCTGTTTGATCCGCTGCTATTTCGAATGGTTAAAACCCCCAAGGTTGTTTTTAGTAAATGCTGGGTTCTGGTTGCAAATTGAGGTTTTCTGAGGCTTCTGTTCGTATCTGATTTCGTTCTGAAAACTGTGTGTTTTCAACATGTCCGAACGTCTGTCCTAACTTTGAAGTTCGGACGTGCCCTGTTACGCTTGAGTTTTCTGAAGTTTTTGCCGTGTCCGAACTTCCGTCCGAGCTTTGATGTTTGGACGGGGTGCGAGGACGAGTCTGACTTACAAGTTTCGAATGGTGTCCGAACTTGTAAGTCCGGACATAAGTTCGGACACACCCTTCTGTTTCCTCTGATTTTGCTTCGACCTGTGACCGAACTTCGTCGTTCGGACACATGTTCGGACATTACGCGTATTTGATTTCCGAAAGCGTCCGAACATCCGTCCGAGCTTTGATGTTTGGACATTCGTCTGATTTTGATTTCTGAGTCTCGACTTGTGTCCGAACGTTGATGTCCGGACACAAGTTCGGACATGGCACTGTTTTGACCACAACTTGCTCGTTTGAGCTCCGTTTTGACTTCCGTTTGCGGGGTTGGATTCCCCTTCTGATTTCCAAGCTATCTATGTGCTTTCTGGTGCCATTGGTGCACATATTCTTAACTGTATATAAGCTTCTGTTTTGGGACCTAGTTATCTCTGTATCTGAACCGTGGACGGCTGGTTTAACTGTCTCGTAGCGCGCTATGTAGGATATCCTTCTGTTTCACGGGTGATGTTCCCCGTTCTGTTCACAGGTGTTCCACCTGTTCTGTTTACGAGTGAGGTTTCCTCGTTCTGTTCACGGGTTGTTTCCCGTTTTGTCTGTATGATGTGATCAACTAGCGTCCCCTTCTGTTTTTTGTTTCTTCCGTTTGTTTTGAACTCTGATTAGTCCTATTGAGTTTGGACTTCTGCTTCTACTTTCTGTTATGGAACATGGCTTTCCTTCCGTCTACTACTGATTTGATAACATTCTGTAAATGTTTTGAGCATGCTGGTTGATGAAGTTAGTCATCTACTGGGCATAGTTGTTTGCTCATTCCCCTACTTTATCTAACATTGCAGATTGATCAACGAGGTTCACTTTGTTCAGCTTCTGGAGTTTAACTTTTGATATGTTCCGTTCTTTTGAGACATTTGTGTTTTGACATTGTAGCCTACGGCCCTGATAGCGTAGGCAGCTATATTTGACTTAATCTTTGACTGTTACTTTGTATTTGAACAAGAATACTTTGTTACGTTGTTACGTTTATTTATACAAGCGTTTCGTTTGGGCCTTTACTCTGTTTATTTGTTCGCATTAGTTAGAGCCTTGCGTTATTAAGTAATAATACGCGGTGTGTAATACCCCTAACTCCTAGGCCAGTGTTTGGGGGTGTTACATTAGGTGTAAGAGTTTTCATGCTATCAGTAAAGAATGATAGCAAAATTTTATTCTAAACTCACCGTGTCTCGTTCTTCTTGAATCTTCTAATTCTTCACACCACGAACTCTCAAGTATATCAGAGCAGGTTTACCTATTCAACAAGGTTGACACTTCTAGGTAGATCAACAAGATGAGTTCGTACAATGTGAAAGAATAAAGGTTGACAAAGCTAAACTACTTCAAGTGGTGCGAGCACATGGAAGATCAGTTGATTCCGTTGATTACAAGATTTGAAAGGTAGTCATGCTAGATAACTACAAACCTACTATATTCTCATTGATGGTGTAAAACAAGATAAACCTGAGTAATAGTGGGATGCGGCTGATGAGAAGCTTCTAAGCAAGAACAAACAAGCTCTCCATATCCTCGTTTCATCCCTATCTATTGAGGATCAAGGTAGAGTCTGAGGTATAAGAACAGTTAAAGGAGTATGAGACTTTATGAAAATTGCATATCAAGGAACTGAATCATTTTGAAAAGCTAAGTAGAAACCGTTCAAACGAGAGTTCAACAACTCTAAGATGTCCAATGGAGAAAGTTTTTTTTTTAATAATTTGAGGCACTTGGCCAAATGATCCGCATAAGCGGGTACAACCGAAACAACTAACTATAAGTAGAAAGAACCCATACCTCACCATCTCAAACTTTCCCCTTCTAATAGGAACTACAAAACTCAAACCCTTCGCTTACACTCTTGCTTTTCGCTTACCCCTACACCAAGCCTTTCTTTGGACCTAGGCCGTTTCTGTACTTGACTTTAGAATTGGTTTGTGAGCAGTTATCCGACTCAACCCCTACACCACTCCTGGAATCCTGACAACTCTTGTGGTGTAACACCCCTACCGGTAATCCAGTCATTATCTCCTAACCCGTCTTAATTACCAACAACAATGCAGCGGAATTCAAACTACAACCAGGGTGATACAATGCCGTTAGTCACCCACGTGACTAACAAGGCCAAATCCAAACTCTAATACAACAATCCAAATTACATTATCGGTCTGATGGGTCTTATACCGAGTACTCAACAATTACAAATACCTGTCCATTCCTTAACCATTTCAAATACAGCATAATACAACCTTAATCCAATACTATACCGAGTTTACTACAATCCAGAACTTGTCAATACCATGCCAATCTCACATTACCACAATACAAATAAATACAATTTCTTAAACAGCTACCCATGCTTTATAACAACAACCCTCCTACATCTCTAACGTTTGGCGGCTTCGTTGTACCTGGAAAATAAAACGATGCCCCTAGGGGCTCAGCAAAATTGCTGCATATGACTTCCGCATACCCCGCTTACTAGCGAGTTACGCCGACTATTTGGTCGAGAGCATGCGGTTCATTTTAATTCAAACAGCATGCAAGGCAACAATACATTATATAGTTATGTCCACACAATCAAGTTCAAAGAAGAACACAAGCACTAACACACATCAAGGGTTTTTTAATATTTCTTTAATAGGCTTGAGGGTTTCTACCTCACTATGCCTTACTCAATTACTCCTTGTCTTACCCCTCTCTTGCGTTCTCTTACTCACAATCTCAACAAGCTTTACAATACTCAATCTCAAGTCTCACTCTCAATACTCAATTCTACCTCAATACTCAATACTCAAGGTCTCAAATCAATACTCAATACTCAAAGGCATCTTTTAAGTCTTAGCCACGACCTCCGGGCAGGGTCATACACAAGACCCACCCCGGGCTTACAAATGCAAAAGGAGCTATGCATTTAGCTCCTCAAGTTCACAAATGTCCAGTTCTCTACCGACTACTCAAATTCCCAAAACTCCTCTCTCGAGTCATTCTCTCAATCAAGGGATTAGCCTAGAAGTATCTCTCTCGATAACATCTATTAGCTTAGGGAATTCTCAATTATTGTATTCTAATATTTAGGGTTTTTCCCAACTTATCGAATACTCTTATGTTCGGAGACATTGTTCATTTTAGTCGTTTCCTCTCATTGGGGTTCGACTATATCTCTCAGGGGTTTGGTGATCCCTTACCAAGCTTTACTTTACTCAAGGTTCATAATTCGAACACTTATCATCCTATATATGAGGTTACTTATATACTTCCACTATTGTTTATTGTGTGGATTCAATCGATTCGGTTCTCTAACCGTTATCGGGAGTTACTACTCCCGTTACTTCTCAAGTTCTAGTGCTTACATAGGTTTAGTTACCGTGCATGTGGTTTCGATAGTTGTAGTGTGTTTTCCACCAACCTTTTATTAGTTCGCACTTGACTCTTTCTACGAGTCTCTCTCACACAAAAAACTCAACTATGAGTCGCACTACCACTCACATTCATCATTCAAACAATTCATTCACGATTCAACATTTCATGAATTATACAAACTTTGAGTTTCACAATGCAACCAACAAACACAATACCATACAAGCACCATAAGTGCAAACAATCCGATTCGTGCATTTATCTTGTTAGGTGTCACACAATCAAACAGCACACAAATCGGAGTCACCAAGTTAGGATACAGAGCATGATGAAATCATACCTTTCACCGGGTTAACTTTACCGGGTTTTCCCTCGTCCTTAGTTCACACTTGTTCCTCTAGCCTTACTCTTGAACCACGGACTACATGCCAAATGGTTCTATTAATATTAAAGCATTACGGTATATATATAATTGCTACTCCCGTACTTACCCCGTTATCCCGTTATTTCGGTTTAACTTAAGTGTCCTTAAACTCACAACTTCACACTCAATCCTCAAACTTGTTTACACTTCTTAGGACCTTTAAAAGTCACCAAAACAACTCCTAAACATCATCTAAAACCAATACCATTCATTCCCCCATCATTAGAAGCCTTAACACATTTTTTTTCTTCTCTGGTCTGGACCGCCCCTCTGGGGAGGTCCCAGGGGCGGTCCACAACAGAAACTACATTATCCTGCAGAAATTCGACTGGACCCCCCACAGGGGCGGTCCACACAGACCCCATTTTAAAAAGTGTTTTTCTACACATTTTGAACTCCAATTTCACCCCAATCTTTTCCACTCATTCCACAATCTTTCCACATGTTTCCTACATGTTTAAACAGCTTAAAACACGCTCTAAACCTCTTCAAATCATTGGTCAAATCCTTACTCCAATTCTTGCTCAAATTCAACAAACTTTCATTCTCACATTTGTGTTTTGCACCCTTGTGCATTTCCTAAACTTCCTCTTGTTTCCCAACCTCCTACCACCTCACCAAATCATTATTAACCATAACCAATTAATTCCTACACATTAGCACTTCTAAAACCCAAGTCCAACTCTCATTTCCTAAGTCTTGCACACTAGCTCCTTTTCTAGTTTTCCTTAAGCATTTCTATACCCCTTTGCTACAGATTTTTACACTCCTCCCCCTTGTTCTCTAAATACCATTTCAAGGCTATCAATCCACTCTACTCAACACTACAAACACCTAGGTTCTCCCATCTCATTAAACCACCTTAAAACTTACTTTCTACCGAAATTTCGTCATAGCTTCCCCATAAACCTAACATCTCCTCCTTAATCAATTTTCACCATTTTCAATCCTAATCTAGCCACACCCTTATAGGGTCCTACCAGCACACAATACCAAATCAAAATCCACCAAACCTCTTCCAACAACAATATATCTCAAAAATCTTACTAAACCACAATATAACAATAAACTTAAATCTCTTGGCTTCAAAGCCCTCAATTCAAACAACAAATCCAAGTTCCTCATTTAACCAAGCCAGGCACATTTCCATCAAATTTTGGTTCATTCTATAGGTTTTCCCATTCCCCCCCAAAATACTAATAAACATAAGGTAGGAGTTAAGTTAGTTTTCTATACCTTTAATCTCTCAAGTTTTCTTTAATACTCTTTTTCTCCTCTTCTCCACTCCTCTTCACACCAAATCGGTCAAGGCAATTCTCTTGCCCAATTCTCTAGACCAATGTACCAATGGACACAATGGGTACCAATTAGTTTCTCCTAGTTTGAGAAAAATCATTCATGAATTCAAGAAGAGGGCTTAAGGCACAAAATTTGAACATTACCTTTGGAAACCCTAGAATTGATTTTGCCATGAATCAAAGTAGGAGCTCCAACCCACCATTGGAGGTTTGAATATATGCTCAAAAGAGAGAAAAAATAGAGCATTACCATGGGTGAAATTCGGCCTCAAAGAGAGAAGCAAGGAAATGAGTTCTTTCTTTGAAAATTTTACCTTAATGGAAAGAGGAAGCTCCAAGCCTCAAGATGGTGTAGTTTACTCTTCAAATGCCCAAAACCCATGGAGGTCAAACTCCTCCATTTGAAATTTTGAAAAGATAGAAATGTTGCCCTTGGTGAGAGGAGTCGAATATGTGGTTATTTTTGCATTTGGAGTTCAAATGAGGCTCGAGCATGGAGAAGAAGGTGAGAAGCCATGGGAGCTAGCTTGGGAGCTTCAAAATCGGCAGAGAGGGGGAGTGCTCACGGTGGAAAGAGAAGAAGGAGGGAGGAAAAATCAGAAGAATAGAGGAGAGAGAGGGAGGAGTGAGGTGTATATTGCTTTTTGCTTTTTGTTACTTTTTTTTTACTTCTTCTTTTGTCTTCTAGTGACTAGTAACAAATAAAGAGGGGGAGGGAATCGTGACCCACCTCTTCTCACATGGGTTTTCTGATTTTTAATTGCAAGTGGGGGAAGTCATTTGGTTTTATTACATAACACCCCCACAAGTTCCGTTTTTGTACTATTCACTTACCTGAGCCCGTTTTCTAGAATTTTCTTGTTTCTTTAATTTTATTGGTTATTAAGCTTCCATTAATGTTTATTTATAGTTATTTAGTGAACTATATTTTTTACGGGTTCATTTGACCACTTTAAGTCAAGTTTTCGGGTTTCCTCGAATAACGTACACTAAAGCTTTATTAGCGTTTTAATACATTATTTGGATCCGTTTTCTTCGAGAATTGTTCCCATATATTATTTAGGCATTATTATGCCTTTTAAATCCATTTAATACTCTTGTCGAGGTCGTATTCCTCTTAGGGTCACATAACGCTCAATTTAGCGTTTTTCGCTTCTCAAGCGTTTTCTTGTTTCTTTTGGATTTTTCTTTTTACCAAAATTCATTAGGCACTAATAGGCCCTCAATATCATATTAGAGTAATTTAATCACCCTAATTAAGTTCGGGGTATTTCAACCTACCCCCTTAAAGAACTTTGCCCTCAAAGTTGGTGGATCTAAAACTATTAGTCACCCAAATACTCAATACAATGGTTATAATTTCTCTATAACCTGTCAGACTCCAAAAGCCTAACTCAATCACTTACGCTCTCTGGTTCACGGCCGTCATGACATTGAGCACTTACTCTTTCTGGCTCTACGGTCCTTTGGTTCTGATCAAATTAATTTGCACCTCTAGAGAATCCTCAGGCTCCAAAGTGGGTACTCTTCCTTGACCGGACTACACATATCCGGCGGCCCTTGGACAAATACAAAACACACACTACAAACGTCCTACAGGTCACTTAGTACCCTTGCTCGTCCGTTGTAATGGTTTCAAAACTATTCATCACCTCCACCGACTCACAACTAGCTTCACCTCCATGGTTCAACCGGATACCCGTGCCTAGTCATGGAGGATCCACTAGCGCCCGTGGGAGCGGTTTCAAAACCGATCCTCATTCTCAAGTTTGAAGAAAATCATTTGCCAAAATCATTTTGGAAATTCATTTTGAAAACTTCAATGCAACTCCAAGTTCCAATTTATGTTAGTTTCACCTATTACTAGTGTGATTACTTGTGGCCACTTATACGGAGCTTCAAGAGTCATTTAACCCCAATGTGATTAGCATTGGTGTTGAACTATCCATCCCCCCACTTTGGTGTTCGGTTTCCCTTGATCGCTAGCAAATCCAGTTCCACCTCCCACCCCAATTCACCCAATCAAATAGTCAATCATTATATCATTTTCTATCTTCTTAATCTTTCTAGTCATAATCATACAACCATACATTTACCAATTCCTAGAATCCATTTACTCATTTACTACTCATCTCATCAATTGTTACTCAACCTATATTCAACTTCTATACCCAAGAATTTCAAGAGTTAGTTTTCCAATTAGTTTTTCTATCCTCAAATCATTTACAAGTCAAATCAATTTCTATCCTCAATTTATTCACAAATACAACCAACTCAAATTACCTAGGGGACTCACTTCCCACTAGGTTCAACATCGGTTTCATACCGATTTATACTCCTCAAATCTCCCAACATACTCATCAATTTCCTCAAACATACTCATTTCTCCAAACCATTACCAACCGGGTTTCTCATTCCCCATGGAGTTTCTCTACTCCATTCACCTCAATCTCTTACAATCAATACTCCTTCCCACTTCAATCTCACAATCAACCTTAATTACATTATGAATGGTATACATATGTTTATGTAACATAAGTACCAATCATCACACAAATACTTTTGCGCTATGCGCATTATAGTTTACGCCTATCACGTAAAACATACATTTCGTGGTTTTCGCCCTACCCCCTTAAAAAGGGATTACACCCACGTAATCTACTATGTGTCAACATTGGACAGTGGTCTAAGGCGTTCAGCCGTCATGGAGTGGTTCAGCTTCCATGTGGTCTATTACACAATGTATTCTGGTCAAAGGGTCTTAACCATATTGTTGGTTAGTCCCTGCACCAAGAATTCTCATCGGAGTTGTTTAACTCTTAACCGGGTTCGGTTCTAGCCTTAGAGGCTTCAAGGCATTGATAATTAGCCATTTATTCACTAGGTGTATTAAACCTTAGAATTTGGGCCCACTAGCTTCTGTTGCGCGACTCTGATAACCTAGGGTTTGTTTACCCTTCTCGTTATGTTTAATGTGTTATACATCACCCTTTTATCCCTTTTTATCTTGGAATAAGGTTATCAATCAAGCGTGGTATTCTTTTACCGTACGCGAACTCAATGAGTTACAGGTTTCCTATTCAGCTCTCTGGAATCAATGTACATACTATTGTGTACTTGAGTGATTATTCACTTGGTTCTCCCGACATATTGTTGGTTGAGGTTGAGCCGCTACCTAGTTGTAGTGCTGCCTCTATTGTCAGTAACTTCTGAATTATGACATTGCATTTTCTATGCATCGGTCTTTATGACTTCATACGTTTCCTTCTACCTTTCTCCACCATTGTCATCTTTCCAACTTCCTAGCTATCCCACTCGATCATTACTGCACAAGTGCAATACCAAAACACTCAGTCCTACAGAGTGCAGAGGCGTAAACCCCTGGGCAGTAAATCTCTTGTGAGATTGCAATAGGAATGAATATTGTTTCCTTGTTTCTCGGTCTGTCTACCATCTTTATTCATCAACTCCATCTCATTGTATGATTTATTCACATGTATTGGTCGCTTACTGCGCACCATGTTCGTATTTGTTTACAACTTGGTTTCTATGGCATCCGCTATATCATTAGCTTCCGCTCATGTATCTCTACCATTTATACAATGGTTCACCATTTATTTGGCTGATTATAGAGTATGACATTCCTTCATATTTCTGAGCTCCTCGAGCGTTATTGGTTTTATGCTTCAGGTTATACCCATACGGCATTTCTTCTTAACCGGTTACTTCTAGGTTTTCAATAGTTGCTATAACAGCATATTTCCATGTTGCTTGGTAATATTTGTATGCTTAAGCTTCACTACATTAGTAGTTCTGAAAGGGATATATTTCAGATATTCATTTACGGTATCCCCTTGCTCGTTGGTTATTAAACCTCTTTACGGGTGCCATTCTTGACAACTCTTTCTATGATTCACAATGGTTTTGCAACCGTTGAATTTGTATGGTAATGGGTTCCTGGCTTACCAGCCACGTTGCCTAGAGCTTTGCTCATCTTAGGCTGATTACAAGTATTGCTTTACACCATATGCCGTCAAATGGCTTGGAGGTACTACCGGGCTCCATGGTAAGGTTATCGCATCACGCTTCCATTTATTGGAGACCCTTCAAGTATTTCGGTATTGATCGGTACCGTTTATTAATTCAAGGTATCCCCTGGTAAGTGGGATCCCTTCGGTGTTCTAACCGAGTGTTCGTTGTAATTCTTATGCTCTTATCACGATACTTAATTCGGCACCCTTTAAGGATTGCTCCTGGGTGTTATCATGCTATGCCATTACCTTTGGCTAACATTTGATTATGTTTTGTCTTCTCCGTATTGCGGTTCTGGATTTCAAGTTGTCCCATTTAGGGTTATAACGTCTCCCGTTCTTAGGGTAGACTATGGATACTTCTCCTTATGCTTATAATTGGTTTAATATTCTTTTTGGTGGTGAATGGTATCCTCCGGTACCTTAGATGATCACTCTGGGTATTTCACCTTGTTCATTGAACGTTGATGTGTTCTCATTAGGCATTTGCCTTATTGTGTTTAGACTGGATTTCCATTCCAGCTAATATGTTCCGTTTCAATATTCTTGAGACATTGCTCAATTACTAGTGCTTCTCGCACTCCTCAACTCTTAATTATCCTTCTGAGGTGAGTTCTTAGCTCCTTTAGCTTGTAAGCTAATCTGAGTTTCTTCGATTGTTCAAGGTATCCAACTGTTCGGGTTTGAGTTCACTTATGGTCCATAGAACGGAGCTGACTACTTCCCGTGTTTCGTACACTACATGTATACATACATGGGGTACCTCATTGGTACGTTACCACCTACCTGACTAACTCATAAAAGGGTCTGTCAGGCCCACAAGCTCCTTCGGAGTGCGGTCGTCCCACATCCCTTATTTGGGTACACTTGTAGTGCTCGTCACACGCCTAGGTGAAGTATTCTATTGTCAACTCCTCTTGTATCATTTTATGATACTGACCATGATTGTTCTAGTTTGTTTTTAAAGATCTGAAGATTAAAAAGAAAGGTTTGTGGTTTTAAAAGAAAAGTTATGGGTTTTGAAATAAAAATCTTGAGTTTTGAAAGAAAATCTTCATGGTGTTGCCATGTCGGAAGTCTTGACCAAGTCCAGCTTCCTGCTGACTGGTATGTTCGTTAATGCGGTGGTCAGGCCGTTAGGCCTTTCCAAGGCTTATTGTTCAAGTTCTTAGGTCTTGCAATCCTTCCTTTGTTTCCATTGTCATGACGGTACTTTGATAAGTACTTGTTGATTGTCAAAAGTCTCCCAATTTGCCTTGTTGTTGTTGCACTTGCCCTAGGCAAGTGCGCGGGTACGTCGATTTTCAGGTTATCCTATACCATTT
This sequence comes from Limonium bicolor, assembly GCA_023374045.1. Taxonomy (NCBI): domain Eukaryota; kingdom Viridiplantae; phylum Streptophyta; class Magnoliopsida; order Caryophyllales; family Plumbaginaceae; genus Limonium; species Limonium bicolor. The sequence continues at coordinate 315,563,046 of CM041779.1, forward strand.
ACGGTATTGTTTTCATCCATATTTGGTGTTTTTATTGGATCTTCCTTTGATCTTTTGATCTTAGTGATCAATCTCCTGAGTAGTCTCTCAGTGTTCTTGACAAGGTTGTCGATAATTTGGGTGCTTCCCGATCCTTGTGGTACTCCATGTACCTTGCTCCATAGCTCGTTCCCACATTTGGCGGTGGTTACCGAGGTTTGAGTAATCCTTAGGAACTACGTCGTAGTCCTTTTGGTGTATGTTTTATGATTTCTCCTGTGGTCGTCCGAGCTATATCCTTCGGTTATTACCGCCTTTTGGCGTTGTAGGTTGAAGTTAATCAACCTTGACTACTTCCTTAGCCGGTTAGTATACCATTATGGTATTATCACGCTTTTACAGTCCGTAGACTCTCTTGTCTTGGGTTTGTTACTCCGTCTTTTCGCTTCATTGTGTAGTCATGCTTCCCTTTTTGTTGGCTGCGCATGGTTCTCGCGATCGCGAAGCATGTCGCCCCATGATGCCGCAAATTTCAGTATCCTATATTTAGGATCTTCAATTTTCTGCCGTTTTGTACGGTTATTGTCGTTCAAACGGAAACCGTCTTCGGGATTTCCAACTCTTGGAATCTACTGTATGACTGGTTCTTTCTCTTTACAAAGTTATTCTACAACTACCAGATCGGGTTTTCCCGAGTATAAGAGGTCTTCCATCTCTCTGGCGTTCTTTTCCAACTTATAACGGGGTTGCGGAGGGCGGGATTGGTTATGTAGGTATCCAGATCACACTGGAAGTTCCTATCTAGCGTACCTCACACGCTAACACTCAACCCTTTGCCCTAAGTCTCTAATTCCTAACTCGGTTATTCCTAAACTCGATATTCAGACCATCAGAGCGATACTTCGCTCTGATACCACTTTTTGTAACACCCCTACCGGTAATCGAGTCATTATCTCCTAACCCGTCTTAATTACCAACAACAATGCAGCGGAATTCAAACTACAACGAGGGTGATACAATGCCGTTAGTCACCCACGTGACTAACAAGGCCAAATCCAAACTCTAATACAACAATCCAAATTACATTATCGGTCTGATGGGTCTTATACCGAGTACTCAACAATTACAAATACCTGTCCATTCCTTAACCATTTCAAATACAGCACAATACAACCTTAATCCAATACTATACCGAGTTTACTACAATTCCATAACTTGTCAATACCATGCCAATCTCACATTACCACAATACAAATAAATACAATTTTTAAACAGCTACCCATGCTTTATAACAGACCCGTCCTACTCTCGAACGGTTGGCAGCTTCATTGTACCTGAAAAATAAAAACGATGCCCCTAGGGGCTCAGCAAAATTGCTGCATATGACTTCCGCATACCCCACGTACTAGCGAGGGTACGACGACTATTTGGTCGAGAGCATGCGGTTCATTTTAATTCAAACAGCATGCAAGGCAACAATACATTATATATGTATGTCAACACAATCAAAGTTCAAAGAAGAACACAAGCACTAACACACACATCAAGGGTTAGTTTAATATGTTCTTTAATTAGGCTTGAGGGTTTCTACCTCACTATGCCTTACTCAATTACTCCTTGTCTTACCCACTCTCTTGGGTTCTCTTACTCACAATCTCAACAAGCTTTACAATACTCACTCTCAAGTCTCTCAATACTCAATACTCAATTCACTACCTCAATACTCAATACTCTCAATACTCAATACTCAATACTCAGGTCTCAATCAATACTCAATACTCAAAGGCATCTTTTAAGTCTTAGCCATGACCTCCGGGCAGGGTCATACACAAGACCCACCACCGGGCTTACAAATACAAAAGGAGCTATGCATTTAGCTCCTCAAGTTCACAAATGTCCAGTTCTCTACCGGACTACTCAAATTCCCAAAACTCCTCTCTCGGAGTCATTTCTCAATCACAAGGATTAGCCTAGAAGTATCTCTCTCGATAACATCTATTAGCTTAGGGAATTCTCAATGTTAGTATTCTAAGATTTAGGGTTTTACCCAACTTATCGAATACTCTTATGTTCGAGACATTGTTCATTTTAGTCGGCTCCTCTCATTGAGGTTCGACTATATCTCTAAGGGGTTTGGTGATCCCTTACCAAGCTTTACTTTACTCAAGGTTCATAATTCGAACACTTATCAATCCTCTAGATATAGGTTACTTATATACTTCCACTATTGTTTATTGTGTGGATTAAATCGATTCGGTTCTCTAACCGTTATCGGGAGGTTACTACTCCCGTATACTTTCTCAAGTTCTAGTGCGTACATAGGTTTAGGTTACCGTGTATTGGTTCGATAGTTGTAGTGTGTTTCCACCTTTTTATTAGTTCGCACTTGACTCTTTCTACGAGTCTCTACTCACACAAGACTCAACTATGAGTCGCACTACCACTCACATTCATCATTCAAACAATTCATTCACGATTCACATTTCATGAATTATACAAACTTTGAGTTCACAATACAACCAACAAACAACAATACCATACAAGCACCAATAAGTGCAAACAGTCCGATTCGTGCATTTATCTTGTTAGGTGGTCACACAATCAAACAAGCACACAAATCGGGGTAACCAAGTTAGGATACAGAGCATGAGGAAATCATACCTTTCACCGAGGTTAACTTTACCGGGTGTTCCCTCGTTCCTTAGTTCACACTTGTTCCTCTAGCCTTACTCTTGAACCACGAACTACATGCCAAATGGTTCTATTAATATTAAAGCATTACGGTATGTACATAATTGCTACTCCCGTACTTACCCCGTTATCCCGTTATTCGGTTTAACTTAAGTGTCCTTAAACTCACAACTTTTCAATCACTCCTCAAATGTTTACACTTCTTAGGACCTTTAAAAGTCACCAAACAACTCCTAAACATCATCTAAAACCAATACCATTCAATCCCCCATCATTAGAAGCCTTAAACACATTTTTTTCTTCTCTGGTTTGGACCACCCCTCTGGGGAGGTCCCAGGGGCGGTCCACAACAGAAACTACATTATCCTGCAAAATTCGATGGACCTCCCCACAGGGGCGGTCCCTAGGGGCGGTCCACAACAGACCCCATTTAAAAAGTGTTTTTCTACACATTTTGAACTCCAATTTCACCCCAATCTTTTCCCACTCATTCCACAATCTTTCACATGTTTCCTACATGTTTAAACACCTTAAAACATGCTCTAAACCTCTTCAAATCATTGGTCATATCCTTACTCCAATTCTTGCTCAAATTCAACAAACTTTCATTCTCACATTTGTGTTTTGCACCCTTGTGCATTTGGTAAACTTCCTCTTGTTGGTTCCCAACCTCCTACCACCTCACCAAATCATTATTGACCATAACCAATTCATTCCTACACATTTGCACTTCTAAAACCCAAGTCCAACTCTCATTTCCTAAGTCTTGCACACTAGCTCCTTTTCTAGTTTTCCTTAAGCATTTCTATACCCCTTTGCTACAGATTTTTACACTCCTCCCCCTAGTTCTCTAAATACCATTTCAAGGCTATCAATCCACTCTACTCAACACTACAAACACCTAGGTTCTCCCATCTCATTAAACCACCTTTAAACACTTACTTTCTACCGAAATTTTGTCATAGCTTCCCCATAAACCTAACATCTCCTCCTTGATCAATTTTCTCCATTTTCAATCCTAATCTAGCCACACCCTTATAGGGTCCTACCAGCACACATACCAAATCAAAATCCACCAAATCTCTTCCAACAACAATATATCTCAAAAATCTTACTAAACCACAATATAACAATAAACTTAAATCTCTTGGCTTCAAAGTCCTCAATTCAAACAACAAATCCCAAGTTCCTCATCTAACCAAGCCAAGCACATTTCCATCAAATTTTGGTTCATTCTATAGGTTTTCCCATTCCCAAAAATACTAAAACAATAAGGTAGTAGTTAAGGTAGTTTTCTTACCTTAAATTCTCTCGAGTTTTCTTTTAATACTCTTCTCCTCTTCTTCACTCCTCTTCACACCAAAATCGGTCAAGGCAATTCTCTTGCCCAATTCTCTAGACCAATGTACCAATGGACACAATGGGTACCAATTAGTTTCTCCTAGTTTGAGAAAATCATTCATGAATTCTAGAAGAGGGCTTAAGGCACAAAATTTGAACATTACCTTTGGAAACCCTAGAATTGATTTTGCCATGAATCAAAGGAGGAGCTCCAACCCACCATTGGAGGTTTGAATAGATGCTCAAAAGAGAGAGAAAAAATAGAGCATTACCATGGGTGAAATTCGGCCTCAAAGAGAGAAGCAAGGAAATGAGTTCTTTCTTTGAAATTTTACCTTAATGGAAAGAGGAAGCTCCAAGCTTCAAGATTGTGTAGTTTACTCTTCAAATGCCCAAAACCCATGGAGGTCAAACTCCTCCATTTGAAATTTTGAAAAGATAGAGATGTTGCCCTTGGTGAGAGGAGTCCGAATATGTGGTATTTTTGCATTTGGAGTTCAAATGAGGCTTGAGCATGGAGAAGAAGGTGAGAAGCCATGGGAGCTAGCTTGGGAGCTTCAAAATCGGCTGAGAGGGGGAGTGCTCATGGTGGAAAGAGAAGAAGGAAGGAGGAAAAATCAGAAGAATAGAGGAGAGAGTGGGAGAAGTGAGGTGTATATTTGTTTTTGCTTTTTGTTACTTTTTTTTTTACTTCTTCTTTTGTCTTCTAGTGACTAGTAACAAATAAAGAGGGGGAGGGAATCGTGACCCACCTCTTCTCATATGGGTTTTCTGATTTTTAATTGCAAGTGGGGGAAGTCATTTTGGTTTTATTACATTAACAACCCCCACAAGTTCCCGTTTTTGTACTATTCACTTACCGGAGCCCGTTTCCGGAATTTTCTCGTTTCTTTAATTTTATTGGTTATTAAGCTTCCATTAATTTTTAATTATAGTTATTTAGTGAACTAATTTTTACGGGTTAATTTGACCACTTTAAGTCACGTTTTCGGGTTTCCTCGAAAAACATGCGCTAAAGCTTTATTAACGTTTTAATACATTATTTGGATCCGTTTTCTTCCGGAATTGTTCCCATATATTATTTAGGCATTATTAAGCCTTTTAAATCCATTTAATACTCTTGTCGAGGTCGTATTCCTCTTAGGGTCACATAACGCTCAATTTAGCGTTTTTCGCTTCTCAAGCGTTTTTCTTGTTTCTTTGGATTTATTCTTTTTACCAAAATTCATTAGGCACTAATAGGCCCTCAATATCATATTAGAGTAAATTAATCACCCTAATTAAGTTTGGGGTATTTCATGTGGAAGCTATCCCTCTGCTCACGGATGATGTCTTCAAAATTGCTCAGGGCCCGCCCTTCATCTGGAACATGGCTGCCAAGCTTTTTAGCAAGCAACATAGTCTGCCTAGCTTCCTCCTTGACATAATCTTCATCGCGCTGGGCCGCTGTAACACCCCTACCATTAATACAATCATTATCGTCCAATCTTCTCGTGCTTTCGGAGTCACGCAGAGGATACATGCTTCATACAGTGGGTGATACAATGCCGTTAGTCACCACGTGACTAACAAGGCTACTACTTCTACATACAGCATCGGTCTGATGGGCCGGAATCCCGAGTACTACATATCTACCATACATACCCCATTTACCAAATAAATGCTACAATCTTCATTCAATACAATACTCCAAGTTCAATACAATACGATATGTACACCGAGTTTACTAGGATCCTTATACAAGTATAATACCTCTTCCAATTTCATACATACTCACTGAGAGTCTATCCACTACCCATTCCTCACAAGCTACTTGCTTCTACACACAAGGGTGTGCCACCGGTCTCTTACCTTGACCATATTCGCTTTGGGTACCTGCACACTAAAAACGTTTCCCCTAGGGGTCAGCTTTCGCTGCATATGATAACCGCATACCCGCGTACTAGTGAGGGTACGCCGACCACTTGGTCGAATACATGCAGTTCATTTTCATTCAAACATACATGCATACATGCTCTTATACACAATCCAATAATACTTACACCAGGCATACATACATACACTTCATCACATACAAGGAATACAATATAAACCATCCATTACGTACATACCTTCTTCCGAATACACATACTCATTACATGCACAATATACAATACTTGTTAGCTTCATTGGTCCACCCGGGTTAATCGGGTGGAGATTACTCTTTTACTCGTTACTCAATACATACGCATACATACTCATACTTTACTTACTTACTTACTCAAGTCAAGTCGTCGGGACCTCCGGCCCGGGGACTACTCTGTCCCACCACCGGGATTTACTTGGTTCACCAATCCAGGATGCTACCCACTTAAGGGATTTGGGCCGTGGACCAGCTTACGAACCAGGAATCGGATCCAACCTCTTGTGTCTCCTCATCCTCACGCGTGGCCAAAACTATATCGGACTTCTACTCATTCCAATTTATCCATTACTTAAGTTAGGAGTTAGGTGGTTAGGAATAGAATGTAGAAGTCATTCACTCAAGCCACATACACAAACACATTGCTCAATACACATTCATACGAAATGCAATACACTTCTTAAGTACATTACAAGATTCAAATACACATCATCATCATTCATATATTTCATGAATTATACAAACTATTGTTCAAGACGAATATCAAGAACAATGTGAACAAGCACAAGTAAGTGCAATATAATCCGATTCGTGCATTTATCTTATTAGGTGATCAAATAAGCACACAAATCGGGGTAACCAGATTAGGATACAGGGCATGAAGAAATCATACCGTTCACCGTTGTACTTGTATCCGACGTTCCTCCGGTGTTCACAAATCAAATCCTAGGATATACACACAATCGAGTGATCAATCCTAACTATCATAAATCTTGACTCGATTACTCTTACGTTTCCTAACTCATACTTACTAAGTCTTTACAATTCTTACACTTATACTTTGCTTACTTACTTTAAATTTGTTTCCTTACTTAACCATGGTGTTCTCATGTATATATGTTCATATGAATATGTGTGGGTATACATGTATATATATATATACATACTTACTATAGTTATACATTTTTTTATAAGTTTTGACTCGACCGACCTTACCCAGGGTCGGACCCAAGGTCGGTCGAAGTCAGTAGGGTAATACGCTGGAAAATTACAGGGACGACTGACCTTGCATGTCCGGCCCCAAGGTCGGTCCATTCCAGTGAGTTTTGGTTTCGACATTCTGGAGTCGACCGACCTTGCATGTCCGGTCCCAAGGTCGGTCCATTCCAGTAGGTTACATTACAGTGAAAATTTTAGTCCGACCGACCTTGCAAGTCCGGTCGCAAGGTCGGTCCATTCCAGTAGGTTTCAGACGGGGAAATTTTCTGGTCCGACCGACCTTGCAAGTCTGGTCCCAAGGTCGGTCCATTCCAGAAGGTTCCCGTCTTTGTAATTCTGGGCTCGACCGACCTTGCAAGTTCGGTCCCAAGGTCGGTCCGGCCCAGTACTTCAGTTTAAAATCTGTTTTCAGTTGGTTTCTTTACCCATTTTTTTCCTAATCTTTACCAATACTTCTCCACATGATTTAGTACCATTTAGGCTTCCTAAAATACCTTAATTCATTTCACCCACTCCATTACTAAATCCGTCAATCAACTTACACAATTTCCTAACTTCTCCCCAACACTTGCAACAGTATTACATCCTCCAATGTCACAGATTTTTGTCCCAACTTCTACCATTCATTACTCCTTCTACCAATACCATTACTAGCACCCCAAATACATTTCTTTTCATCCTAGTTCTTCCCATTACCTAAATCCTCTTTAATTTGTTTCCAAGGTATTAAACACTCACCTCAAGCTCTCCAAATACCCTTAATTCCTCCAAGTTTCTCCAATGCATACCTAGCACTCTTTGCTACAGATTTTGCATCCCTATATCCTCATACTATAACTATCATTCCATAGCTACTAAACATCTCTACTAACTCCAATACATACCTTGGTTCTCCCATACACCAAGTCATTCATAAATGCACATATTCCTACCAAAATTTTGCCATAATTCATCTACTTTTCTCACTTAGCCACACTTACACATTCTCACCAAATTCATTCCTAAACTAGCCACACCCATACAAGGGTCCTACCAGCAATCAATACAATATACATTCACCAATACTTCTTCAAATACCATACTAATACTCATACACACAATCATTTGGCTCAAGGCCTACAATTCACATACTAATTTCACAAATACTCAAACTTCCTCACAAATACTCAAACTTCCAATACTACAATACCAACACAAGATTTTGGGTTCTTTAGTTAGTTTGCCCATTCCCATTAGTCTAATGAATTAAATTAACATTAGTAAAGAGCTCTTACCTTGAGCTTATAATTCTTCATTCCTTTTCCAATTCTCCTCTTCTTTCTTTCTTGTCCAAATCGGCCATGTGGGGAATGGAGTTTCCAAACTCCATTCCCATCACCCAATGAACAAAAAACAATAAATCAATATACTAACCCTTAAATTAGTGCTAGTTCAATGAAATGTTTAAAGCAAGATTTCTAGGGTTTACCTTTGAAGTGTTTTAGAAGGGGTTTTAGCCCTTGGTTCAAGAAGGTGAATCCACCACCATTGCAAGGTTGGTATTATGCTCGAGAGAGAGAGAGAGAAAAAAACAAAGCATTACAAAGAGGCAAAAATCGGTTATGAAGTAAGGTGGGGAAAACATGAGTTTTTCATGTAGATTTTTACCTTAATGGAGAGAGAAGACTCCAAGCTTTACATTGGTGCCATTTTCTCTTTGAATGGGGAAAACCCATGGAGATTAACTTCCTCATTTTTGAATTTTGAAAGAGAGAAGTGTAGAGGATGATGAGGGGATTACAAATATGTAATTTTTTGTGATTGGAGCTCAAATGGAGGTAGAGCATGGGGGAGAAGTAAGAGTTGCCATTGGAGCTTCTTGAAGCTCTCCAAAATCGCCCAACCAGAGGGAGAGAAGAGAGAGAAATCGGTGGAGGGGGAAGAGGGTAGGAGAGAGATGAGGGAAATGAGAGAATGAGAGGTGAGAGAGTGTTATTTACCTTTTGTACTTTTACTTTTGCTTTATGATTTACTTATTTGTTAACTAGTTACATGTGTGTGTGTGGGGTTATTTAAACCATTAAAAACCGGCCCCCTACAGTTACACTAGTGGAGCGTTTTTCGTCTTTTACAGAAAACGCTCGTTATTTTACCCGGTTTAGGTACTATTCACTAACTGGGCCCGTTTTCCGGAATTTCATCGTTTAATATTCTTATTGACTATTAAGCTCCCATAAATTCTTAATAATTGTTATTTACTGATTTACAATTTTTACGGGTCCGTTGACCATTTAAAGTCACGTTTTCGGGTTTCCTCGAAAAACGTGCGCTAAAGCTCTATTAGCGTTTTAATGCATTATTTGGATCCGTTTTCTTCGGGAGTTGTTCCCATATTTTATTTAGGTCTTATTAAGCCTTTAGAATCCATATAATACGCTAACCGAGGTCTCACACCTCCTACGGTTATTTAACGCTTATTTAGCGTTTTTCGCTTTTTAAGCGTTTATTTATTTCTTTTGGATTTATTCTTCCTTACTAGTACTACTTAAGCATTATTAGGCTCTTAAATACGGATTAGAATAATCTTAATCACTATATTTAAGTTTGGGGTATTTTCTATACCCCCTTAAGAACTTTGTCCTCAAAGTTGCTCAAGGTTATAGGAGTACGGTACTTGCTCATTCATACTTGTCTATGCCAAAAGTCGTACATTCTTCCTCCTTACAATTCCTAAATCCATTACTCCAGGTTTCTACATACCATACCATACCAATATACAATAATTTCTCCAATCCGTATTACTTCCGACCATCCGGTTCCTCATTACCAAATTTATACATACATACAATGCAAAGCTATTCCCAAAGCGATGTAATACACATTACAATCCCGCAGGCACTCAGGTCATCTCGACACAGGGCTCCTCTATGTCCCATTGCCCTTGGAATAATACAATATAATACACTACTACCTTCTCCGGTATACGCTTCTAGCAAATCCTTCATCTCCAGAATAAGAAAAATTCTTTCCAACTACTAATTAGAAATTTTATAAAACACACAACTCCAGATTCCAATTTATGTTCGTTGCTTCTATCCTATGCGTGATTCTTGTGACCACCTGAGGGGAGCTTCAAGAATCGTTCGACCCTGATGTGATCAGCACCAGTGTTGAACTATCTTTCCACTCCAATTGTGTTCGGTTTCCCTTGATCTGATCAGGATCAAGTTGACTTCCCACATCAGTTTCAAACAAGCAATTAATTAGTGTTTTCATTTTCTATCTTTTTACTCTTTCTAGCCGTGATACGAATTCATACATCTCTAAAGGATGGAATCAATCCATCATCATCCTCACTCTACTTCCCGAATGCTTCACTCCATGGTTCAATACCTAAATGCTCATTTCATCAACCTTCATTACTTCCCTCCATTACTCTCCATCATTTCAATTATTTAACTAGGGATTACCATAATTATAAAATTTAGTCATCCTCAATTTACTTCCCATAACTTACATACGAATACACTACTCATGGGCTACATTCCTCTACTACTCTCAATCGTTTCGTACTACTTCTTCAAAGGCTACAATACTTGTGGAGCTCCGTCCACTACTCATTACTTTTCTTTACCATTACTCTTACACTGGTGTTACAAGATGGGTATATTCATCCTATGGTATTTGCATATCTAATGCCTAGTTACCATAATTACAATATGAATGAGTACTTATGTTTATTTAACATAGTACAATCATCAATCTGATTCTCATTTGTGCTATGCACATTACGGTTTATGTGTTTTATTCACAAAACTTACATTAAGCGGTTTTCGCTCTACCCCCCTTAAAAGGGATTACGCCCACGTAATCTACCATATGTTATTATTATTAAGCATTGGTTTAATCAATTTGGGCAATCTGAAGCGTTTAGCTTCACTACGGTATACTATACAATATGCTCTGGTCAAAGGGTCTTAACCATACCAATGGTTTAGTCTTTGCACCAAGGATTTCTATACGAGTTCATTTAACCCGTCATTAATTCGGTTCTAGCCTATTAGGCTTCAAGGCATTAATAGCCCTTCTGTTATGCTTACTAGGTATATTATTTCCTAGCTAGTGCCCACTAGCTTCTGCTGCGCGACCCTGATAATCTTAGTACTTATTGTTCTTTGGTTATTCCAAATGTGCTACTCATCGCCTCTTTATCCCTTCGTTGTGGGAATAAGGTGTACTAACAGTGTGGCATTCTTTTATTGCTTTTTGAACTCCATGAGTTTAAGATTTATGACCATCTCTTTGACAATCTATTATGTATACTACTCGTACTCCCGTGATTATTCACTAAGCTCCTCCGACTTATTATCGGGCGAGGTTAAGTCACCACTTGACTGTAGTGCTTCCTCTGTTATCGATAGCTTCCGGATCACACCAGTTCTTCTGGTTCAGTACAAGGGTTCTTCACTTGTATGACCTTGCATTGGTATGCGTCAATCCTAGTGACTTTTTGAAGTCTCCTTTCACCTTTTTATTCCATTGGAATTCACATTTGTGAGTGTTAGTGTGTTTCACACTCTTCGTGCTTCTTTGGCCTTAGGCCGCACGGTTTGTTGCTAAGCTTGCTTGACTGGCTTAAGCCATGTTTGTTGGTGAAAAGAAAGGTTTACTATGGTTCACATTCTCCATATCCCTCGCTATCCCACTAGATCATTAGCTGTACAAGTGCAATACCAAAACACTCAGTCATACAGAGTGCAGAGGCGTAAACGCTTGACAGTAAATCACTTATTGATAGAAATGAATATTTCTTCCTGTCATCTTACCACTCCGTACCGTTGTCTAACTACTTCCTCATAGCGGTCGCATGTTGCGCACCATTCCCTTATGGTGTGAATACACCGAGGATTTCCTATGTTCGTGTATATGACGGTTGTCGTAGTATACCGCAATACTATTATCTTCCCATTGTGGGAATGTTTTATCTCAATTTAGGTTTCATGTGTAGGTCAGCTTACCTCACATTACTTCCTCATTCGTGACATAATTTGTCAAATATCCTAGTTGACCAAGGATGAAGTGGTTTATCGTGTTACAAGCTCTCTTGAGCGTTGGTCGTTTGTGATGTGCAATGTGCTCTCACGTTGATTGTTTTTTGACAATTACTGCCTCCATAATGCTGAGCATTGGTTATAGGCTCTAGCTGTGTAGTTTTACTTGTATGTACATCACCGGGACATCCCAAGGACTTCGAGGGTTTTCTGGTCCCGTTCTCCAATTGAAGGGTATTTTATCACTGACAAGTGAAGGTTCTTGTTAAGGGGTTATCTCCACTCATAGGTCTCGTGACAAGGTTTACCATGTTGGTGTTTATACAATGGTTCACCACATGCTTGAGTGCATATGGAGTATGCTTACTCCTTAAGTCGTAATGGTTTGGAAATCTCATTTCCTTATTCTATCGCCCCTTGGCAATATTTATAAGCGTAGGCTTACTGTTGTAATAGATGGAAGCCTTTCTAAGGGTTCACATCTTCACCATATTGGCGGTCTTTGGCTGACGAGGGGTACCTTCCCTTGGGTTTCTCGTAGTGTCCAAGTGGGACTAGGCCAATGTTGGCATTATCACCATCCTTATGCCTCTGTGTTACCATTGCTACAGAAGGCATGAAGGTAATTTGAAACTTGTCAACTGTATACTAGACTGATGCTCTAATGACAGTGACACTGAGTTGACCATTACTCCAAGCCACTCAGGATGTTGGATTAGAATTGATGGTCCAGTTGTTGATTTCTTGTCGTACGAGACAAATCTCTGCCAGTCGTTATCAAATGGTGTGGGTTATGCAACCGTTAAGGTTTACATGACATAGTTGGTTGATGGCTTTTAAGCCTTATTGTTGCAAACTATGCTCTTTGCAAGCTGCTTATACATGTTTCCACTCCCTGTATACCCCATAGGTTGAAGGTATTACTGGGCTCCATAGTAAGTCGTGACATCACGCTTCCGTTCATAGGAGGCCTCTTTAGACATTCTGATGTCAATCAGTGCCTTTCGGTGGCGAAGGGTATTCCTTGTTAAGTGAAATCCCTTCGGTATCCTAACCGAATATTCGTTCTGGTTGTCGTGCTCTCTCCATGACACTTGTTCGATTGTGTTAGCTCAGACACCCTTCGAGGATTGCTCCTGGTGTTGTTAGGTTATGTCGTTACATCTGGCTTATGTTTATGATATGTTATCACTATACCGCCTTGTGGTATCGTATTTAAGCTATTCCTTTTTGGGTTATAACGTCTCTCGTCGTGGGTAGACCGTCTATACTTGTTCCTGGTGTTTGAGACTAAGTTTAAATGTCCTCTTTGATGATGGATTATATTTGTGGTAATCTTGTAACTGCTCTTGGGAACTGTCCCGTTGGTTGAGCATTGTGGTGTTCACATTAGGAGATTGCCTTACTGTGTTTGGGCTGGATATACTTTCCAGCTGTCATGTATTTGCTTGATGTCCTGAGACATGTCCAATGTCTATACTTACTAGTCTGTGCTCTTGCACTTTCTAGTTCTTATTCCTTATCTTCAGATGGAGTCTCTGAGTTCCTTTATACTTGATCATCTGAGGGTCAGCTGTTTGATTTGAACTCACTCCTGGTCCGTAGAACGGAGTTGACTACTTCCATGTGTCATACACTACATGTATACATACGCGGGGTACCATGTTGATACGTTGCCACTTACCCAACTATATGTCAGGCCCGCAAGCTCCTTCGGAGTGCAGTTGTCCCACATCCCGTAATTGGGTACACCCGTAGTGTTCGTCACACGCCTAGGTGAAGTATTCTATTGTCAACTCCTCTTGCATCATTCCATGATACTCAACGTAATTTGTTGGTTTGGTTTAAAATCCAAGGTTTAAAAGAAAGATTGTGGTTTTGAAAGAAGAATTTTGGGTTTTAAAATTATGGTTCGGTGTTAAAAGAAGTCTCTCATGGCATAGCACGCTTGAGGTTCTTGACCAAGTCTAGCTCGCTGACTGGTATGTTCTAAATACTGTGGTCGGGCCGTAAGCCTTTCCAGGTTCCATTCTTCTAGTTGTTAGGATGTGTGATCCTGTAGTTGTCTCATTTCTGTCACAGTACATTCGTATGTACTTGTGACGTGTTGGGGTTCCTCTGCATGTTCCTGCCCTTACTGCACTTGCCGTGGCAAGTGCGTAGTACTGGTGGTTTTGGTGATCCTATACCGATCACGGTATAGTTTTCCACTCACATTTAATAGTCTTGTAGACTCTGCCCTTGATCTATTGATCTATAATTGGTATACTCGGTCCTTTAGGTAGCTCTTGGTGTCTAGACATGGCTGTCGTAGATCTGGGTACTTCTCCAATCCTTGAGATTCCCACTTTATTTGGTTTAGGTCGTTCTTGGCTCGTTCCCACGAATTTGTGGTGGTTACTGAGCCTACTGTTTAGGCACTACTCTTGTAGTCCTGTTGGATATATCTCATAGTTGTTCTTGTAGTTGTCTGAGATATTGGCCAGGCATTGCAACCTTAATGGCGTTGTAGCTCTAGAATTAACGCTTCGACTTATGTCCCTAGTCAGCTAGCATACCGTTGGTGGTATTATTCAAGTATTACTATCCCGTAGACTTGTGTCTCGGGTTCTGTTACTGCTCCCTTTTTCATTCCGTTGCACGGTTAGTGCTTCTTTCCCGCTGTTGGTTGACTAGCTAGGTTTCACGACTGCTAAGCACGTCGCCCCATGCTGTTGTAAGTTGCAGCCTCCTCGTGGTTGGAGTGCTCATCCTACCACTATTAAGTGCGGGTGTTGTGGTTCAACCGGGATCCATCTCCGGGACTTCCAGTTCTTGGAATCTACTACGTGTCGGTTCTTGTTTACCGTGTGATTGCTTCACAACTGCCAGATCGGGTTTTCCGGGTATGAGAGGTCCTTCCTTCTCCCTGGTGTCTTTTCCTAAATCATACAAGGGGTTTGTGGAGGGCGGGTCTGGTGATGTAGGTATCCGGTACTCACCGGTAGTTCCTAACTAGCATCTCTCTAATGCTAACACTCAGCCCTTAGCCCTAAGCTTCTAATTCCTAACTCGGTACTTCCTAGACTCGGTATTTCCAGTCATCAGAGCGACACTTCGCTTAGATACCACTTTTTGTAACACCCCTACCATTAATACAATCATTATCGTCCAATCTTCTCGTGCTTTCGGAGTCACGCAGCGGATACATGCTTCATACAGTGGGTGATACAATGCCGTTAGTCACCCACGTGACTAACAAGGCTACTACTTCTACATACAGCATCGGTCTGATGGGCCGGAATCCCGAGTACTACATATCTACCATACATACCCCATTTACCAAATAAATGCTACAATCTTCATTCAATACAATACTCCAAGTTCAATACAATACGATACTGTACACCGAGTTTACTAGGATCCTTATACAAGTATAATACCTCTTCCAATTTCATACATACTCACTGGGAGTCTATCCACTACCCATTCCTCACAAGCTACTTGCTTCTACACACAAGGGTGTGTCACCGGTCTCTTACCTTGACCATATTCGCTTTGGGTACCTGCACAATAAAAACGTTCCCCCTAGGGGGTCAGCTTTCGCTGCATATGATAACCGCATACCCCGCGTACTAGTGAGGGTACGCCGACCACTTGGTCGAATACATGCAGTTCATTTTCATTCAAACATACATGCATACATGCTCTTATACACAATCCCATAATACTTACACCAGGCATACATACATACACTTCATCACATACAAGGAATACAATATAAACCATCCATTACGTACTTACCTTCTTCCGAATACACATACTCATTACATGCACAATATACAATACTTGTTAGCTTCATTGGTCCACCCGGGTTAATCGGGTGGAGATTACTCTTTTACTCGTTACTCAATACATACGCATACATACTCATACTTTACTTACTTACTTACTCAAGTCAAGTCGTCGGGACCTCCGGCCCGGGGACTACTCTGTCCCACCACCGGGATTTACTTGGTTCACCAATCCAGGATGCTACCTACTTAAGGGATTTGGGCCGTGGACCAGCTTACGAACCAGGAATCGGATCCAACCTCTTGTGTCTCCTCATCCTCACGCGTGGCCGAAACTATATCGGACTTCTACTCATTCCAATTTATCCATTACTTAAGTTAGGAGTTAGGTGGTTAGGAATTAGTAGAAGTCATTCACTCAAGCCACATACACAAACACATTGCTCAATACACATTCATACGAAATGCAATACACTTCTTAAGTACAATACAAGATTCAAATACACATCATCATCATTCATATATTTCATGAATTATACAAACTATTGTTCAAGACGAATATCAAGAACAATGTGAACAAGCACAAGTATATGCAATATAATCTGATTCGTGCATTTATCTTATTAGGTGATCAAATAAGCACACAAATCGGGGTAACCAGATTAGGATACAGGGCATGAAGAAATCATACCGTTCACCGTTGTACTTGTATCCGACGTTCCTCCGGTGTTCACAAATCAAATCCTAGGATATACACACAATCGAGTGATCAATCTAACTATCATAAATCTTGACTCGATTACTCTTACGGTTCCTAACTCATACTTACTACGTCTTTACAATTCTTACACTTATACTTTGCTTACTTACTTTAAATTTGTTTCCTTACTTAACCATGGTGTTCTCATGTATATATGTTCATATGAATATGTGTGGGTATACATGTATATATATATATATACATACTTACTATAGTTATACATTTTTTTTATAAGTTTTGACTCGACCGACCTTACCCAGGGTCGGACCCAAGGTCGGTCGAAGTCAGTAGGGTAATACGCTGGAAAATTACAGGGCCGACCGACCTTGCATGTCCGGCCCCAAGGTCGGTCCATTCCAGTGAGTTTTGGTTTTGACATTCTGGAGTCGACCGGCCTTGCATGTCCGGTCCCAAGGTCGGTCCATTCCAGTAGGTTACATTACAGTGAAAATTTTAGTCCGACCGACCTTGCAAGTCCGGTCGCAAGGTTGGTCCATTCCAGTAGGTTTCAGACGGGGAAATTTTCTGGTCTGACCGACCTTGCAAGTCCGGTCCCAAGGTCGGTCCATTCCAGAAGGTTCCCGTCTTTGTAATTCTGGGCTCGACCGACCTTGCAAGTTCGGTCCCAAGGTCGGTCCGGCCCAGTACTTCAGTTTAAAAATCTGTTTTCAGTTGGTTTCTTTACCCATTTTTTTCCCAATCTTTACCAATACTTCTCCACATGATTTAGTACCATTTAGGCTTCCTAAAATACCTTAATTAATTTCACCCACTTCATTACTAAATCCGTCAATCAACTTACACAATTTCCTAACTTCTCCCCAACACTTGCAACAGTATTACATCCTCCAATGTCACAGATTTTTGTCCCAACTTCTACCATTCATTACTCCTTCTACCAATACCATTACTAGCACCCCAAATACATTTCTTTTCATCCTAGTTCTTCCCATTACCTAAATCCTCTTTAATTTGTTTCCAAGGTATTAACACTCACCTCAAGCTCTCCAAATACCCTTAATTCCTCCAAGTTTCTCCAATGCATACCTAGCACTCTTTGCTACAGATTTTGCATCCCTATATCCTCATACTATAACTATTATTCCATAGCTACTAAACATCTCTACTAACTCCAATACATACCTTGGTTCTCCCATACACCAAGTCATTCATAAATGCACATATTCCTACCAAAATTTTGCCATAATTCATCTACTTTTCTCACTTAGCCACACTACACATTCTCACCAAATTCATTCCTAACTAGCCACACCCTACAAGGGTCCTACCAGCAATCAATACAATATACATTCACCAATACTTCTTCAAATACCAATACTAATACTCATACACAATCATTTGGCTCCAAGGCCTACAATTCACATACTAATTTCACAAATACTCAAACTTCCTCACAAATACTCAAACTTCCAATACTACAATACCAACACAAGATTTTGGGTTCTTTAGTTAGTTTGCCCATTCCCATTAGTCTAATGCATTAAATTAACATTAGTAAAGAGCTCTTACCTTGAGCTTATAATTCTTCATTCCTTTTCCAATTCTCCTCTTCTTTCTTTCTTGTCCAAATCGGCCATGTGGGGAATGGAGTTGCCAAACTCCATTCCCATCACCCACTGAACACAAAACAACTACAATCAATATACTAACCCTTAAATTAGTGCTAGTTCAATGAAATGTTTAAAGCAAGATTTCTAGGGTTTACCTTTGAAGTGTTTTAGAAGGGGTTTTAGCCCTTGGTTCAAGATGGTGAATCCACCACCATTGCAAGGTTGGTATTATGCTCGAGAGAGAGAGAAAAAACAAAGCATTACAAAGAGGCAAAAATCGGTTATGAAGTAAGGTGGGGAAAACATGAGTTTTTCATGTAGATTTTTACCTTAATGGAGAGAGGAGACTCCAAGCTTTACATTGGTGTCATTTTCTCTTTGAATGGGGAAAACCCATGGAGATGAACTTCCTCATTTTTGAATTTTGAAAAGAGAGAAGTGTAGAGGATGATGAGGGGATTACAAATATGTAATTATTTTTGTGATTGGAGCTCAAATGGAGGTAGAGCATGGGGGAGAAGTGAGAGTTGCCATTGGAGCTTCTTGAAGCTCTCCAAAATCGCCCAACCAGAGGGAGAGAAGAGAGAGAAATCGGTGAAGGGGGAAGAGGGTAGGAGAGAGATGAGGGAAATGAGAGAATGAGAGGTGAGAGAGTGTTATTTACCTTTTTGTACTTTTACTTTTTGCTTTATGATTTACTTATTTGGTAACTAGTTACATGTGTGTGTGTGTGGGGTTATTTAACCCATTAAAAACCGGCCCCCTACAGTTACACTAGTTGGAGCGTTTTTCGTCTTTTACAGAAAACGCTCGTTATTTTACCCGGTTTAGGTACTATTCACTAACCGGGCCCGTTTTCTGGAATTTCGTCGTTTAATTATTCTTATTGACTATTAAGCTCCCATAAATGCTTAATAATTTTTATTTACTGATTTAAAATTTTTATGGGTCCATTTGACCATTTAAAGTCACGTTTTTGGGTTTCCTTGAAAAATGTGCGCTAAAGCTCTATTAGCGTTTTAATGCATTATTTGGATCCATTTTCTTCGGGAGTTGTTCCCATATTTTATTTAGGTCTTATTAAACCTTTAGAATCCATATAATACGCTAACCGAGGTCTCACACCTCCTATGGTTATTTAACGCTTATTTAGTGTTTTTCGCTTTTTAAGAGTTTATTTATTTCTTTTGGATTTATTCTTCCTTACTAGTACTACTTAAGCATTATTAGGCTCTTAAATACGGATTAGAATAATCTTAATCACTATATTTAAGTTTGGGGTATTTCAGCCGCGGCCTCAAAAGATCCTCCTACAGGCTCGAAACCAGGGGGATATACAGGATCCTCAAATAGGTTTCTTAGATCTTCACCATCCACCACTTGCTCGACTCGGGGAGAGTCAACCACATTCCCAGGCTCACGGCTCCCTAGATTCACACCAAAGGTTTTTATTCTTTTCATTACTTTATTATTTGATTCTTTTGTACATTAATTTACCCTACAATTAATCATTTAGCATCGTCCCGCTCACTCCTTACAATTTCATTAGCTATTGGGTCGCGGGCTACCTCCTTACTATTAGTTGGCTTCCGAATGAAAACATGTAACCTGCCAACCTCCCCTGATGTGCCAGCAGGCACGTTGCAATTCAGCGCACTTGGGGTTATCTGGGCTTGACCAGTCTGTCCATACACCCAAGGTGAGGAGCTCATCCCTAGGGCCGTCGTGTAGTACCAATCTCCACCCCACCCAGGCCCAAACCCCCATACCCCATATTGATCAACTTCAAAACTCGGCGAACCGGCCCAATAACCATAATACGAAGGGACCCAACCTGAATTCACAAATGACGCATAACTCGATGCCAAGGCGGGCGCCTCGCTACTGTTATTCCCAGAAAGAAGGCTGTTGTCTGTTGCGCTACCCAAAGACAGATTGAAACCCGCCTCAGGACTGATAGGAGCCGACAATGCATTCTTTTCCGCCGCATCCTTCCTCGTACTGTCATCTTTCCCAAAATAACTCTTAACCACGATTCGTAATCTGGCGCGGTGATTGAGAGCCCCAGGGCAATCAACATGGTCAATCTCCATGGTGACACCAGATTCCACCACCAATGTAATAGGCCCGCCGGCGAACTCTATGTGGGGAGAAAGTCTCACAATGGTCGTAGAAAGATTTAAACAGATGCTTATGGAACTTAAGACAATGTTTCACTCTCCAAAGAAACCATAAGCGAAAGATTTCTTAATTCCTACCAAGGTTTGGCTCAATTACACTCCACTCCTAGAAAAGAAGAAGGAGCTGTCACCTATGTCCTTTGAGAATTATGTTTAGATCAGGTGGTCCATGAGAGCAAATTAAAGGAACAATATCTTGAAGATGTTACTATTGTGCGAAAAGCTTTCATGCTAAAAGCAAAGAAAACAGTTGAAACATCTAACTAGGATTTGGATGATGATTTTGAGAATGAAATGACTATGCTAGCACAAGGACTGAAGCGTATTCTTAGTAGGAAATGTGGAGGTTACCAAGGTGAAATTCAAGGCATGAGTATGATTACCTGCAAGCTTGAATGCTTACGATGTCACAAAACATTACACTTAATAAAGGATTGTCCGTTACCATCAAAACCGCCACAACATCATGGATGAGATTCATGAGTCTTCACGAACTTCAACTCTACTTCATTGACATGACTCTTGAAAAATTTAATGGCTTCGTGAAAATATTTGTGACTTGATCATGGGTCTTCATGAACTTCAACTCTACTTCATTGATAGCAACACAATCACGGATGAAATGATACTTTGTGTCAATGTGTTTGCTCATGTCATGAAATTCTGGTTTTTCTTGAGAAGTCTTCAATTCTCTTAACATTCTTCTCAACCAGATGACATGACAAACACATGATGTGGCAACGACATATTCAGCTTCACATGTGGAGAGTGTGACAATCGGTTGCTTATTTGAACTCCACAAAAATGATGTGTCTCCCATGTAGAATACAAAACCTGTAGTGCTATTTCTGTCATCAACATCTCCTGCCCAGTCACTGTCACTATACCCAACAAGTTTGTAGTCATAAGAGGATGAATAAAACAATCCATAGTTGATTCCCTTTAAATACCGGAGAATTCTTTTAGCCGCCTTAAAGTGAGTCGTTGATGGGGACTCCATGTAGCGACTAATGAGGCCAACTCCAAAAAGAATATCCGGCCTTGTGCATGTCAAATATCTTAAACTTCCGACAAGACTTTGGAAAGTCATAGGATCCACCTTTTCTCCTTCATCATTCTTTGATAACTTTGCACCGAAATCTATCGGTGTACATATTGGATGGCAATCTTCCATCTTGAATTTCTTCAGCACCTCCCTTGCATAACTTTCTTGTGATATAAAAACTTCATCTTCCTTTTGTTTTATCTCAATACCAAGATAATAGGACATAAGACCAAGATCCGTCATCTCAAATTCCTTAGTCATGATTTTCTTGAACTCATCAAACATTCTTGGATTACTTCCAGTAAAGATTAGGTCATCAACATATATGCAGACAAGTAAGATATCATCATTCTTACATATCTTCACATAGAGGGCTGATTCATGTGGGCACTTGATGAAACCATTATTTTGAAGATATTTGTCAAGTCCGCTGTTCTATGCTCTCGGTGCTTGCTTCAAATCATACAATGCTTTCTTTAATTTCAATACTTTCCCTTCATGGCCTTTCGCTTCATAACCTGGAGGTTGTTCAACATACACCTCTTCTTCAAGCACTCCATTCAAGAATGCTGATTTTACATCCATCTAATATATTTTCTACTTCTTCTGGGAAGCGACAGAAATAATCAACCAAATGGTTTCTAATCAGGCAACGGGGGCAAATATTTCACCATAATCAACTCCAGGACGTCGACTATAACCTTTGGCTACTAATCTCGCCTTATATCTTTCTATTTCTCCTTTTGGGTTCTTCTTCAACTTGTAAACCCATTTAAGACCAATAGGTTTTTCTCCTTTTGGCAGGGTCACAAGATCCCAAGTATCTTTTTTCTCAATGGATTTGATCACTTCATCGATGGCTATCCTCCATTTCTTCTCTTTCATCGCCTCTTCAAAACCAAGAGGTTCACAATCTGCAAAATGATAGTAAAGAGTACATTCCTCTTCATTTTCCTGTTGATCAAGTTCCCTATAGATATCTTCAAGTCTTCCCATCTTCAATGGTTCACTAAAATTTTCATCCGAGGAAGAAGGTGATGTTGTTGCAGAGGATGTTTGTGTAGGTGTCACAAGTGATGATGGTTGTTGTGAAGTTATTGGTGTCGCAGGCTCAGGATTTGGTTCATCCTCTTGAACTTCATCGTTGGCGAGTGGGAAGAAACTATATTACATCTTATCATCATCACTCCAGTCCCAGACTTCTTCTTCGTTGAAAATAACATCTCTGCTCACCAAGATTTTTCCAAGACTTGGGTTGTAAAGCTTGTATCCTTTGGATTTCTGATCATAGCAAATGAAATGTACTTCTTGCTTTTGCCATCAAGTTTTCTCCTTTCTTGATGGGGAACATGCACATGGGCAATGGATCCAAATATTCTCAAGTGAGACAAATTTGGCTTGACCCCACTCCAGGCTTCTTGAGGGGTCTTGTCATAAAGGCTTCTTGTGGGACAACGGTTGGATAAATATACTGCACAATCCACCGCTTCAGCCCATAATTCTTTTGGCATGTCCTTGCTCTTCAACATACTACGAGCCATATTAAGAATGGTTCGATTCTTTCTTTCTGCCACACCATTTTGTTGAGGAGACCTTGGAACTGTCAGAAACCTTCTAATGCCATTTACTTCACAAAATTCATTAAATTCATGTGAAGTAAATTCACCACCTCTGTCCGTTCTCATTGACTTGATATAATAATATCCACTTTGATTTTCAATGAAAGACTTGAATTTCTTGAACATGGAGAAAACTTCATATTTTTCCTTCAAGAAATAAACCCATGTCTTTCTACTATAATCATCAATAAAGAGTAGAAAGTACCAACTTGAACCAAGAGATGTTGGTGTGATTGGCCCACAGACATCGGCCTGAATAAGTTCAAGCGGTTTTCTTGCTCTTGTAGTGGATTCTTTTGGAAAACTCTTCCGGAATTGCTTACCAACCAAACATCCTTCACATAACTGTTCTGGGTGGTTGATATACGGAGACCTTTCACCATCCTTTTCTGACCCATCATCTTAAATCTTTCAAAGTTCACATGTCCAAGCCTCAGATGCCAAACCCAGGATTCGTCTTTGACACAAGCTTTCAAACACTTTGCAATGATAGTCTCAATATCAAGAATAAACATTTTATTTTCTGACATCGGCACCTTTACAACCATTTTTCCATAACTATCCGTTAGGAAAAGCATTCGATTTTTCATATTAATCTCATAACCTCCTTCCATGAGTTGTCCAATACTTAGAATGTTACTTTTCATGCTTGGTATGTAATACACATTATCGATGAATTGATGATCACCATTCTTTGTACGAAGCATCACGGTGCCTTTTCCTTTGATGGGTACTTTGGAATTGTCTCCAAATATGACAGATCCGTTGATAGAATCATCGATCTCCACAAACTTGCTTTTATCTCCGCACATGTGATTGCTTGCCACATTATCAAGATACCACCCATTCATTTTGACACTATTCTCGATTTGATTTGAGAATAGCAAAACAACATCATTCTCCGTTGTTTGTGCAAACTTGGCATCTTCATTTTCATTATTTGATTTTTCTGCACTCCAACAATCACGTGCATGTAACACCCCAACTACTAACAACTCACTTAACAACACCTTGCAGCGGAAATCATAACTCACGACATAACTTAACTCCTTGGTGTTACACGCCGTTAGCCACCCACGTGGCTAACAAGGCTAACATACATACATTGTACCGGTCTAATGGACTAAACTCCCGAGCAACTACACATAAATCCCGTTCCATGTCCAACGATCATTATACACTTACATTACAATGTACCGAGTATCTTCCAACTAACGCCGATACAAATTCGGTCTTACTACACCTACAATACATCCACAATTTATATGACTACCCACATACAAATAACTACCCCGTCCTACTCTCGAACGGCTTCCAGCTCCTTGTACCTGGAATAGAAAAGGAAGAAAAGGGTGGCCCCCAAGGGGCTCAGCACCTTTGCTGGTATGGTAATCCCGCAGCCCGCATACTACCGGGCCACGCACAACTAATTGTCGTCTTAGCATGCGGTTGATTTTATTTAAAACATGCACACATTACACACATACATCATGCTTAAAAGCACACACCGTTAACAGAACACAAACTCAAGGTTAGCACACAACATAACAACACATTTCACTTAATAACCTACACAAACTTAATTCCATTCTTCTTAGAGAACATAAACTTTACTTGGGGAGTGCCGGGGTGATATAAGCCCGAGCACAACATACATACATTTTCTTTACTTAGGTGTGGCGGCCTCATATAGGACCGATCACACCTTACACAATTTCCCCTAGCTCCAATAATGATGAGGTAGGTAAGCCTTGGTTAAGCTTGTGGGAGGTCGAAATCCAATGAAGGAAAGCAACCCTTAACATAACAGGATGGGAGTTAATTCACATATATACATCAACTCCCAAACAACACGCGCGACCGGAACGACCGGATTCCTCACCATACATAACATATACTTATTAGTTAAAGGTTCCTTTATGGAACTTATCACATACTTACATCACATAGTTCGGTCCCTTCCAGAGGCTTTCATCTATGGAATTTTTGGCCGACCGAACTTGCAAGTCCGGTCGCAAGTCCGGTCGCAAGTTCGGTCCATTCCAGAAGGTTTCAGACGGGAGAATTTTCTGGTCCGACCGAACTTGCATGTCCGGTCGCAAGTTCGGTCCATTCCAGAAGGTTTCCCGTCTTTGTAATTCTGGGCTCGACCGAACTTGCAAGTCCGGTCGCAAGTCCGGTCCAGCCCAGTACTTCAGTTTTAAAAATCTGTTTTCAGTCCTCTCTTTTACCCATTACTTCCCCAATCTTCCTACATGTAATCCCACATGTTTAAACACTATCTAGGCCCTCCAAATTGCCTTAGTTCATCCAACAATTCCTTACTCTTCTCTAAATCCATATACACAATTTTTCTCACTCCCTTCAACACTTGTAACAGTTTTTGTTACATTTATGCTACAGATTTTATAACTCAATCCTCACTCTCCAATTACCAATCCATGGTCATTACCCATCTCTACTAATCCCAATGCATACCTTGGTTTCCCATTCACCAAGTCACTCTTTAATGCATAATTCCTACCAAAATTTTGTCATAGCTCACCTATAATTCTTACTTATCCACACATATCTTTTCTCATCAGCTTCATCCCTATTCTAGCCAACCACAAGGGTTCTAACAACACATAACAAATCCTCAAACTCCATAACCACAATATCAATCTCAAACTTAAAACATTTGGCTCTTAAGGCCCTTAACTCAACATTAATTCATGAACCTCTCCAAAACCAACTAAACACATTACTACACAGATTTTTTTCTTCACAATTTGGGTTCATTAATTTGTTTACCCATCCCAACACTTAAACAATTACAAACAAGGTTCAAGGTGGATCCCTTACCTTAATTTCACAAGTCTCTTTAATTCTCTTCTTGCTCCTCATCTCTTCCAAAGTCGGTTAAAAGGGTGTGGAGTTTCCAAACTCCACCCCAACATCCAAGAACACAAAACACACTCAATTAATTATCTAAACCCTTAGAAAACTCAATTCAATCAAGGGCTTAGAACACAAGTTAGGGTTTACCTTTTTGAAGCTTTTAAGAGGGATTCTCTCCCTTGAATCAAGAAGGGAATACTCCGCCATTGAAGGATTAATTTGGAGCTCAAGAACAAGAAGAAAAACAAGGTATCAAAATGGTGAAAAATCTATTACACCAAGAGGTGAATGAAAGATGACTTTTTCTTGGGAATTTTTACCTTAGAATGAAGAGGAGACTCCAAGCTATCTTTTGATGTCATTTTCTCTTCAAATGGGAAAAACCCATGGAGATGAACTTCATTGTTTTCAGATTTTGAAAAGAGAGATAGATAGAGAATGATGAGAGGAACACAACTATGTGTTTGTTTTTGATTTGGAGCATTTTTGTGGTTTGAGCAAGAGGATGAAGAGAGGCTGCCATGGAAGCTTGTGGAGAGCTTCAAAAATCTCCAAACAGGGAGGAGGAAGGAGGAGAATTCGGTGGGTGAGAGAAGGAGGGAAGGAGAGAGAGGAGAGGAAATGGGAGGAAAGAGAAAAGAAAGGTACTTTAGTACCTTTTGTTTTATTTACTTTTCTTTTCTTTTTAGCTAGGTGAGAGTGTGAGTGGGGGCTGTTTAACAATTAAAAACGGCCCACATATATTGTACAAGCTGGAGCGCTTTTCATCTTTTTACAGAAAACGCTCGTTTATTTACCCGGTTTGGCCCTATTCACTAACCGGGCCTGTTTTCTGGAATTTCCCCGTTTCCTTAATTTTAATGGCTACTAAGCTCCCATTAATGTTTATTTATAGTTATTTAATGAACTATAATTTTTACGGGTTCGTTTGACCACTTAACGTCACGTTTTCGGGTTTTCTCGAAAAATGTGCGCTAAAGCTTTATTAGCGTTTTAATACATTATTTAGATCCGTTTTCTTCCGGAATTTTTCCCACATGTTCTAAGTGTGTAATTAGGGTATAAAAATATATTCATAACCCTAGTGAAGGTTATATACCTCCTTAAATAATTAAATACGCGTTTTCACGTTTTGTGACTTTTACGCATTTTCTTTTCTCTTTTGGTTTTTATTTCTTCACGAATGATCTTAAGGACTTAGTTAGCCTTAGAAAATCATAATTACATAATTAATTAACACATTAAGGTTTGGGGTATTTCAGTGCAAGATGGCCATATTTTTGACATTTGTAACATTGAATTTGTACCTGTCCCCTATTTGATTTTGACTATATCCTCTTCCTCGACCTCTGAAATTTTGGCTTCTCTCCCTAAAATTGTCTTGGTTTCCTCTTCCATATCCTTCCCGTCCTTGTCTTCTTCTACCCCGGCCTCTTCCTCGACCACGCCCTCGTGCGGTCTTCTCACGATCATTATCTTTTAACGTGAGTTGTTTGGCTAGAGCTTGTTCAGTTGAAGATTCTTTTCTTTTTGTAAATCTTTCTTCATGGGCTTGTAGTGACCCCATGAGATGATCTACTGTCATTGTCTTCAACTTTTTGGGCTCCTCGATAGCCACCACTATGTAATCAAACTTTCCATGTAGAGATCGAAGAATTTTCTCTAGCACACTAATATCTTCAATTTTCTCACCATACCTTTTCATTTGGTTGACCACGACAAGCACTCTTGTAAAGTAATTTGCAACGGTTTCAAATTCTTTCATTCGAAGTGCTTCAAACTCTCCTCGTAATGCTTGAAGGTGTACTTTCTTCACTTTTTCCACGCCTTGGTAAGAGTTCTTCAGGATTTCCCATGCTCCTTTCGCCATGGTCTCATTTGCAACTCTTGCAAACATGGTCTCATCTAAACATTGATAGATGAGGGTGAGGGCTTGTTGATCTTTCTTTTGTTGCTTCTTCACTTCATCTACAGGGGTTGTTTGATGTACATGTGATGTCTTTCTCTACAATATCCCATACTTCTTGGCTTCCAAGCAAAGCCTTCATACGAATGCTCCAATTTTTCATAATTATCTTTTGTGAGACGAGGAAATACAAATAGAAAATGTGAAGCCATTTTTTATCTCTTTTTTCTATAAATTTTCTTCCCTTCGTATATCTTCACACACCTTTTTTTAACTTCCTTTTCTTTTCTTCACTCCCGAAACTTCTCCTCTTTTTTCTACGCTTTCCTTCTCTTTTTCACGCCAAATCTCACAATTTCCTCTTTCCAGAAATCTTACTCCATCCTTTTCTTCTCCACGCCTGATATCTTCTCTTCTTTTTTTTTCAATTTTTTCTCTCGTACTTTTCTATCCCCCAATTTCTAATTCTCAAAATCTCACAAAAGACTCCTATTTTGGCGCTTTGTGAGTTCGCACAGGATAGTGCTAAATTTCTGAAAGAGCGGAAGAATAAAGATGATATTAAAGAGATATACTTTCCTGGCAATATATTTCTGGTATGCTAGTGAAGAAATTCACGCGTTTTTCTCCACGAAAAGATTTGAATCAAAGCGCTGCGTGCCTTGTATGTTGGTGTATCATGTATGGTATGGGAATAGATGGTGGTTAGTTCTATTGTGGTTTAACGCAGGCTGTGGGCATAAGAGATGTAGTTGTGGAGATAGAGGTTTTGTTGATAATGGCGGGGCTATTGTATAGGCTCTGATGCTAGTTTGTTGAAAGGAGACAGGAGATAGATGAAGAAAAGAATATATGTTTGAATTGATGACCTGTGTAAATGCTTAATACAACACCCTCCTTATATAACGGTAGCAAGTGACTCTTGGATGCTACTCTTAGAAGGGGTGTGACTTTACATAAAGACATATCTTTACAAACATGACTCTTGATAATAGACATGACTCTTGAACAATTTAAGTTATATTTTAACAAGCTGGTGTTGCTGCCCTCATTAATCTCCCATCGTACGTAGTTCTTCGCAACAGTTAGCATCACCCGGACCATACAGTCCCTACACCAATTAGTCTTTTTGATAATGGCTGGTTGTCCAGCTTACATAGCAGTACTGAGGCATGAATGCCATTCCCGCTTAAAGACATTTTTTTTTAAAAAAAAAAAAAAAAGAACATAGAGCAAAGTACACATATTGCTAGCCCTACTAATCTTACTAGCTAAGAGGGATTGTCAATTCTACTAAGCCTTCTTCTTGCCCCGCAAGACCACCTTACTAGCTCGTGAAAACTTACTAAATCCTAGGGGTCGATCCCCACGAACTCTCTTGCCCTTCCTTTAGATGTACCCCTAGAGCATCTATCAGATTCCTCCTTTGACTCTTCACTCGCAGCGTGACTTCTCCGGCACAAGCTCGCTCTCTGATGGCGGATGATTCCTTCATAATTAGAAAGGGTAAGCTTCTCATCAGGGACGATGCATCCAAGCTGCTTGGCAAAGATTAGAGTTTGTCGTGCTTCCTCTATACAGTTGCCTCCTCCGGGTCATC
Source organism: Limonium bicolor (assembly GCA_023374045.1). NCBI lineage: Eukaryota > Viridiplantae > Streptophyta > Magnoliopsida > Caryophyllales > Plumbaginaceae > Limonium > Limonium bicolor. The sequence continues at coordinate 315,592,542 of CM041779.1, forward strand.
CTCCAAGATGGAAGGGCCTCTAGCTGGTTCGAACCCCGGTGGATATTCCGGGTCCGCGAAAAGGCTACTAAGGCCGATATCATCTAAATCATCCTCCATCAATTGGTCCTGAGGAATATAATTCCCTACCCCTACCCTGTCATTGTTCAAGATATCCTCCATAGCTGGTTCAGGTCCCGAGTTATTACCAATACCCCACAACTCCATCATTCCCAGGATCAATAATCCACTGCAGGTCCTCTTCCATTCCTCCTCTCTCATTATTGATGATATCCTCAACAACCGGATCAGAGCCCGAGACTTTACTATTAGGCTTACGGATAGACACAGGCGCCCGGACACCGCCCCACTGCCCCTTGACAAAGATCCCATTGACCCCAACATTTGCATATTGAGCAGCAGGTGGAGGGGGCGGTTGATCCGGCCCCCTTGGTAGCAGTCCGTATGTGGCTGTTGTACACATGCATCTTGGTAGTAGCCCGCACTGGAAAAAATGGCCATAAACCCCAACCCTGTGGTTGGCCCACCACCCAGGCTGGTCAAAGCCCTGCGTCGGGTAGCCTACCCAAAAACCAACAACTGGGTACCACCAACTCGAGGCAGAATAAGGCACACCGCTCCATAAACTATTTGAAAGCCCACCCACCGAAACAATCCTTCTTAATATCACCAACATAATTAAAGTTGTCTACTTTAGCTTTTTTTCCTCCTTGGAACACGGAGGAGTGTCCTCGGCCAGGGAGCAGTTACATTTGACACAATATTGAATTTTTTCGTCACGACTCCCGAGCCAGGCTGTTGCACCCCATCGTCTCCAGCTTACGCCATCACCAGCTTTCTCCTCACCGACCACCATCTCCGCATTGCTGCATTGAGTCACTCCAACACCGCCTCCATCCGTCGCGCCACCACCACCTCCATCCGCCGCGCCACCGCCATCATCTTCTCCACTGTCTTGTGACTGAAGCACGGCCCCACCAAGACCGCCATGCTCACTAAAATGAGCAGAGGGACGTTTGTATCTCCAGTTGATATTTCTTCCAGCAACCACTTCAACACTCTTCTGAGGCATCGCCCCTTTGCCATCACCTCCATCTTCACTAACCACTACGTCTGGCAAGGAAGACTCAAAACTTGCTTTTCCCGCAAGATTTTCCTGCTTCGAGGTAACTCCAGTTCCAGCCGAAAAAAACTTCTTCTCGTACTTAGCTTGCCGTGCGAAGATTGAAGGCCCAAAAATATCCGTCTATGGACCTTGTTCACCGCCTGCTTGACATGGACAGGGCTGCTCATCTTAACAAACGCAAAACTCAGGTTGTTGTTTGGCCGCCGTTTCCGCGAGATGTAGATGTGAAATGTGCTTGTCCATTCGAAGCAACCATCGGAGGCCTCTCACATCAGTATCGGCGGAGATTATCTAAGAACAGAGAGCATTCCTGGTCGTCATCGTCGTCACGCTTCCCAGTCGAAATCTTCTCCATTTGATTGCTCGCCGGGTTGCGCCGGGTAGTTCGCTGGGAGGAGACCACCGGTTTATTGCCCGCCTTCAGGGGAGGAGAAGCTTCCCACCGTCGCCTCGGTGTCTCTCTCTGTCTCCGGTGTCGACTTCGAGCCTCGCTACCAGTGCAGCCTCTCGACGGTCGACTCCCTGGCTCCAGCTCCAATAGCCATGGCGGTTGTATTGATGACGCCGGGAGTCCGCCTTCCCCGCTCCTTGCTTTCCTTCTCCCTCTCTCTCTCTCTCATAATAGCAAGAAGGTCTGCATCCCTGTTTTTTAAACGGTATTGTTTGGAAAAAACGTAAAGAGAAAAGCCTACACCAATTAGTCTACTATGCAAACGGAAGCACGTCGCTGCTGGCGTGTTATTTGTTTTTAAGTGATTGTATTTATTTATAAGTTTATTTTCAAAAATTATGTAAAATAAATATTTTTAATTTCTTCATAAATATAGAAAGTATTTTAATAATTTATGATTCTAAAATATTTTTTATAAATATCTACATATATTTTTATTGCAGTTATTGTTGCTTTCTTCGCAATTATCCTCTAATTTAGATATGTAGTATTAGTTGTTCAACTTTTAAAGCACCTTGTTCAAAATTTACTGCATATTGTTCATTTTTCAAAACTCACATTCATGTTTATAAATATAAAATTAGTTTGTTCAATTTTTTTGACTATATGTTCAACTATTTATTATTAAGGGTTCAAAAACTAGATCTAATTGTTCATAAGAAATTTATAATAAATCAATGTCAATATAATATATCATATTTATTGTTTTATCGATTTTTAAACATCAAGTTTGTGTTCATATAAATTATACTTATTGTTCAACCTTTTAACTCTTTTGTTCAAAATCCATTTCACATTGTTCATAATTTAGATATGGAGTATTAGTTGTCCAACTTTTAAATCACCTTTTTCAAAATTTACTGCATATTGTTCATTTTTTCAGAACTCATGTTCATGTTTACATGTATAAAATTAGTTTGTTCAATTTTTTTGACTATCTGTTCAACTATTTATTATTAAGTGTTTAAATATTAGACCTAGTTGTTTATAAGAAATTTATAATAAATCAATGTCAATATAATTTATCATATTTATTGATTTACCGATTTTTAAACATCAAGTTTGTGTTCATATAAATTATACTTGTTGTTCAACTTTTTAACCCATTTGTTCAAAATTTATTTCACATTGTTGTTAATTTTGTTTAGAGTTCAAACCGGATACTAGTAGTTCTTAAAAAAATAAAAAAAAATATTGAATTTGTTTTTAAAATTTTCAAGTTAGGTTTAGATACGCTATAGTATAATAGATTACCCGTTTATGGTGTAGATTTTCTTTAAATATTGTTTAAGGGTTATAGTAATAATATCTTTATTTAAATTAAAAGTTTTAATTTAATAATAGATTATTTTGTTTTCATATATTTTTTCTAGATTTTTACTAACGGTTAATAATAATAGATTTATATAAACAGAAAACTTCAATAACACAACACACTGCCACATATGATTTTTTTTTAGACGTGTACACCAGAAACACGGAGCATTGTGCTTCCGGTTCTACAATAGAAATTGCCGTCCCTACACGAATGGCAGTTCATTTCCGCCTGCGTTTGTCACCATCTGGTTCACTCTGCGTTCATCGATGTCGGCATCCTCTATCTCTGCAGTAACTAAACAACAAAGCAACCTGCTATTGTTCTGATCATCGGTGAATCTGGAAAGCCACGAACGAGAGCAATAAATAACAAATCGTTAGTGAAGTTGAGTGGAACAGAAGAAGCAACCGAATACGGCTCACACAATCCACAAGCGTCCAATGTTTTTACCCCGTATGCTTTCCATCATGCATGGTGAAGCTGCTGAAATGAGGGAATAAAACAAGAACAAATTTGAACGAGAATTGCGTACCGTTTTCTTTTATATCTTTCATTTTCTTTCTTTAATTGCATAGTCGAAAGTCCATGCTTAAAAAAGGGAAACTTTATTTTTTTTTTTTTATGAAATGAATGAACGTGACGTGAGATTAAAAACATCAAAAATAAAAAAATGAAATAAAAAAACTGTACGCGCGCGTGAAAGAATTGGGAGGGAGGCTGAATATGATTTTTGTTATTAGGAGAGAGAAGAAACAAATTTTTTTCAAAATGTTATAACTTATAAAATATAAGTGCAAAAACAAAAACAATTATACTATTGTTCATCATTTTTTCATGCTCTTCAAAACAAGATGCATCATGGATATGTTTCGGTAAACTTAAAATTTATGTTTTTAGAAGGAGTATATATTACGTATTTTTTAAGTGAATCTTATTCATTAATAAAATGAATCTTCTTTAATAATAAAATGAACCTTATTCATTAACAAAATGAATCTTACCCTAAACACTAACCATCATAGGAAAGTTAAAAACGTCGAAGGCAATTTTATGGTTTGTAGTATAGGGTCTAACCCTAATCCACAAACCCTAAAACCTGTCGAGTCAGTAATGACAATATAAAGTGTAAACTAATACCAAAAAGATTACCCTACCCCCCAAACACCCTAAATCCACCCTCGCATAAGTTTGTGGTAGGATTGACTTTTACTAGTATTAAACAAATATTCACTTTTCTTAAACCTTTGATTCACTTTTCTTACACCTCTTATTCACTTTAGTTAAACAACTCTATTTACGAGAGTCAATTTTCTTAAACCTCTGATTCACTTTTCTTAAACTCATGATTACACTTTATAAAAACCTCTGATTCACATTTCTTAAACCTCTTAATCACTTTAGTTAAACAATTTATGCTTATAAGATTCACTTTTTTATTACTCTGATTCACTTTGTAACAACTTGTGATTCAATTTTAACAACCTTTGATTCACTTTTCTAAAACCTCTGATTCACACTAGTCAACAATCACAATCACTTTAGTTAAACAATATCTGTTTATGAGATTCACTTTTTTTTAAACCTCTTATTCATTTCTAAGCAACTCTCTGATTCACTTTTTAACATCTTTTGATTCAATTTTTAATAACCTTTGATTCACTTTTCTTAAACTTAAGATTCACAATGAATCTTAAAACATATGTACATACAAAAAATAAAAATAAAAATTTTATCAAAACATACTCATGTAGGGTCTTATTTGAAGAGCTCAAATTATGATGAATAATGATATAAAATTTATGTTAGTTGGACTTATATATAATAAATACAACATTTTAAAGTTTTACAAAATAATAAGCCACAAAAAAAAAAAAAAATAGGTACCACGTCCTCCACTTCGAATTTGCGTTTTTTTTATCACCATCGCATTTACCTATTTGCATTTGAAATGCTAGCTAGCAAATCAGATGTGAAAGAGTATGATAGAAGGTAAGCCACTTAGGTTAGTTTAGTTTTAATTATTTTGTAATAGAAAGAGGGGAATCGATTAGTAATAAAAGGATAATGTCTAAATATATAGCCTTAGAGTTTATATTGGTGGATCCAGAAATTTTGTTTAGGGGGTTAAAATTTTTTTACACTATCATTCTTTAAAATTTTATATTATGTTGCATTTTTAAAAAATTATAAGAGTATTTATAATTTTCAGAATTTTTTAAAAATTTTATATCTATTCTCCAAATGCGTTACTTTAAAAATTTTGTCAAAATTTTCCTTTTCAAGTTTTAAAACATCAAAACTTAGATAACGATAAGTTTGTGCTAATCAGTTAAAATAATTAAATTTTAATTTCATAATTTTAGTCTAATTATTCTAATTACAAATCAAATTTTGAAGCCTTAAACTTAATATTAAAAGGTTCACGTTTTTCCTTGCTTTTGGTTGTGCGCTAATGAGAAATTCGATGCTCAATGTCTCTGATCAACCTTCATTCACTAGCCGCTTGAACAATCTGAATAATTCAAAGCAGCAACTCTTCTTCCTTTGCAGTTGGTAATTACACGAAAGGAGCAGTAGCTCTCTCCGACGACGCAGAGGGGTATCATGCTTCCTCGTTGGTGAGGACATCAAGCTCCGACTGGAGTCTGCAAGATCTTGCGCGTATCAATTCGTCAACAAGAAACCTCGCCGAAAGATGCTAGTAGCGAAGAAGAAATCTCTCGCCGTAAACATGTAGTCAATTTGGGGGAAATTGTTTTGTCGCAGGCTCGCACTAAAAACTAGCTGTAAGAATCAAGTATCTCATCTTCAAATGAATTCAGTTCTCATGCGCTGATGGTCGTCAAGAAGCGGACAGAGTGTGTGTGAAACAAATTTGGGGCTAGGGTTCATCAAGCCATACACGGTTGTCGTGCTACTTGCTGGTTTTTTGAGGGTTTCCTTCGTTTGTGCCATTTTGGTTTGTATCGTCTTCTTCAGAAGGTTGGTCCAGCCGTCGTTGAGTGAAAGTGAGTTCAGAGGGGTGCTTCTGCTTGTCAGTGGTGTCCAGGTTTTTCTACGTCTTCCGTTCCGGTTTGCAAGAGGACAGTCCTGGTTGTTGCTGAGAATATATCGGTTTGTGACCCTTCTGGGTGCTGGTCCCAGGGTGCTTCTGCTTGTCAGTGCTGGTACCAGGCTTCTCTATCTCGATCCAGTTGGCTTTCTCGTCAACGATCAGTTGTACGGTCGCCCAGCATAATGTCTGTTTTGGTCACCAACTGTCGTGGGTTAGGTAGTGCTGCGGCAGTTCGTTGGTTGGTGGGTTTGGTAGTTAGAGAAAAGCCACTTTTTGTAATTATCCTTGAAACCAAACTTTCATCTTTTGAGATGCGATCTGTAGCATCTAGGTTCGGGATTATAATAAAAATTTTGCGCGGAAGCGAAACCCCAAGGGGCTCTTACGGATTAGGCCATAAGACCAATTAGGCATCACCGGCGTTGGGTCCAAAGACCCAACCAGCCTATTTCTTAGTGCAGATGGAACAGCCATCCACTTAGCCACAAGCAAGAGTCAAGAGTGGACTTAAACCTCCCAACGACAAGTTCCTTCACTAACTCACATTCCCGTGGCCCAAATGCCTCGGTCGAATGCCAGGCCGCAGCTCAGACTGAGTCAACTCCGTCCCTCTCCCTGCAACCCGAGTACATGTGCGTCCCTTAGCGGCCGCACTCGTCCTCGGCACCGTCGGGCCTCCAACAGTCCAACAGCCAAAGACCCCAACTAGTACGAGTCAGTAAGGTGTGCTAACGCGGACCACGTCGCACCCTGTCTCCGCCCTGTTCCAGGACTCAACACTTGCCGAACCGTAAGACGGCTCTGATGTGCAATGCCCCTTGCACCTTTCGTGGCAGGAGTCATGCAATCAGGATGACCCTTAGTTGTCTCGTGCTAGTGGTCACACTAGCACTCGCAACCTAAGGGCGGCATTGATCACAAAGTGGCCAATACCTCTTGGAGTCGATACCAAGCCATCCTGGGAACATGCATGCTCACAGGCTTGCCCGGTCCCCTTCAGGCCCGGGCAGGTGCCTTCCACAGCACCCGCTAACTGACCCAAGGGTCAGCGCTGAGCACAACGTGCTCAGACTATTGGAGTGCTACCAAGCCACCCTGGCAGCAAGCATGCTCAAGGCACATCGGTCCTTATTAGGCCCGGACAGATGCCCTCCACAGCATCCGCAAACACGGCCCTCACTCGAGTCACAAGCTGACGTAACTCAGCTCGGCCAAACATCCTCTAGTTGCTTCGTGCCCGTGGTGACACTGGCACTTGCAACCTAAGGGCAGCACTAAGCACAATGTGCTCGTGCTATTGGAGTCACTACCAAGCCACCCTGGCAGTGTGCATACCGAAGGTATACCCGGTCCTCACCAGGCCCGGACGGGTGTCCTCCACAACACCCGTTAACTCGGCCCTCGCTCGAGTCACAAGCTGGCGCAACTCAGCTCGGCCAAACATCCTCTAGTTGCTTCGTGCCCGTGGTGACACTTGCACTTGCAACCTAAGGGCAGCACTAAGCACAATGTGCTCGTGCTATTGGAGTCACTACCAAGCCACCCTGGCAGTGTGCATACCCGAAGGTATACCTGGTCCTCACCAGGCCCGGACGGGTGTCCTCCACAACACCCGTTAACTCGCCCTCGCTCGAGTCACAAGCTGGCGCAACTCAGCTCGGCCAAGACCAACGCATCGTGCCCTTCAACTGGTGCCCATCCCTCGGACCTTCGTCCTCGGGGGTCTCAAGGACCGTGGAACTTAAGGGGCTAGGTCAAAGCGACAATCAAGTATGGGATTGACAAGCAAACCCCACACAAGTCTTAACGGGCACCAACCAAAGGGCAAACTGGCATGGAGCTACTTGTAACCAAGCAGCTCGTCAAAAAGGGGCATGACAAACCTCCCCCGCCGAAGCTCTTGCCGTCCCCGGCAAGATACAACGATGAGTCTTAGCTCAGCTAAGAAGATTTTATCATGCTCCAACAGTTTCCCTACTTTGAAGGTATAACAAACCATAGACAATGTCTTTGACCACCACACATAGGCAACTGCCTTGAACCGTTAACCGGCACATTTCCCCAAAGCTCAAATATTTTTGAGTTCTTCCACGTTTCTACTTGAATGGGTCACCGATCTAAAGAGCACCTCAGCGTCGGTGGCTTTTTGTGTCATTTTCTTCACGACACATCGCCACTTGGTGCCCTGATGCTCAATTTGTTGTGACGTCCTGAGTCCTTCCATTCACGTCACAATGACACCAAGTGAACAGCGAACACGCTGCTGCGACATCCTGAGTCCTTCCATTCGTGGCGCGGCAACATTCCGATGTTGTGCAGTAATAGGTTCCCCATGTCTCTTCAATGTCAATGTCCTTAGTCCTTCAATTCGCATCAACACTTACTGCACTATCCGTCATCGGCGACATCAGCCCTGATAAGCTGAGTCTTAGCTGGCTGTGCCTACTCCTGTGCAGAATTTGCACAAGTGACAAAGACATTGATAAGTCAACGTCTGCACGCCAGATGGGTGTTTCCTGCAGGAGATAGTGAAGGTAGGAAGGGGTGTGGCTTTATTTTGGCAAGCGAATTTGCATGTTTCTCTATCTAGTTTTTCTGCACATCATGTGGATGTAATTGTAAGTCATTTGGAGGTTTCCAATGGCGTCTGACGGGGGTGTATGGTGGTCCAATGTGACAGAAAATGGAAGACGTGGCGACTTTGCGTTATTTGCATGATCAATGGCTAGGACCATGGGTCCTCGGCGGTGATTTCAATGAGGTATATCATTACGGGAACACCAAGGTCGAGCTTTTCAGTCTCAGGCTGCGATGTCGGCTTTTCGTTCTTGTTTAAATGCTTGTTCGTTGCATGATTTGGGATATCGAGGTTCTTGTTTTACATATACAAAACGCTCCGAGTGCCCCTACAATGTCCAAGTCGCTTAGATCGTTTCGTTGCTAATGATGCATGCCTTGCCCTTATCCCCATGCTAAAACAACCATCCGTTGGGGACGCCCAGATCATAAGCCCATAAAGTTATTGCTTCAGCCGTCCACCCGACGCGACCCGAAGCCTTTTCCAATGACCATTGTCGTCAACTGGTCCAACAAGTTTGGGCTAGCAGTGATCAGTGTGGTTATACCTCCAAGGTTAGAGCATGGGTCAACGATTGCGAACCTGGGGTGTCAAGCAGATATGGGTTGAAAAGCAAGCACTTTCGTCAAGCCCAAATTGATCTTGATCATCTGGATCAGCAAGACCCGACTCCTGACACTTTGGCAAAATGGAAGACCTGTTCTGCTATGGTTGACTCTCTCTTGCAACGTGATGAAATCCGTCTTCAGCAACGATCCAGAATCAGTTGGCTTCAAGCAGGTGATAAAAACAATAAGCTGTTTTTCAATAAGTTTAGGACTCGCTCTCGTCGCAATGCGATCCACAGCCTGTCTTCGCCCTCTCCACCAGCTGCTACAACTTGGGCTGGTGTGGAATTTGTGGCACGTTCTTTCTTCCAGGAACTCTTTACCACCACTAACCCACAGCCAGACCACCATTTGTTGGCTTGTGTGGAGGCTCGTGTTCCACCTCAATGTTTTGACCCAATGGGTCAGCCTTTTACTCGTGCGGAAGTGGTTGTCGCTTATAACAGTTGAACCCTTCCAAGGCCCCGGCCCTGATGGTATCAATGGGGTTTTTCTTCGCACATATTGGCCAATTATTAGTGATGATTTCATTGCCACGGCTTTGGAGTTTCTTAATACTGACACAGTGATTGTGGATCTTAATCACACCCACTTAGCTCTTATCCCCAAGAAGCCAGGCGCGACCTCTATCTCGGAGTTTCGCCCTATTTCTTTATGCAACACTCTTTATCGTGTCATTGCTAAGGTATTGGTGAACCGAGTCCAGCATGTGCTGCCAGATGTTATTTCTGACAATCAGAGGGCTTTTGTACAGGACCGTTTAATCTCTGACCAGGTTCTGATCACCCATGAAATACTTCATCTGATGCGCACCTCCCAGGCTAAGCAACGCGGCTTCTTTGCATATAAAGTTGATATGTGAAATACCCCGTATTAAAAATAGTGATTAATTAGGCTAATTATATTTTTAAAGGCTTAATTACACTTAAATAAATATGAGGGAACAAATCCCGAAGAAAACGGACCTTTAAATGGGTTAAAAGCATAAACGAACCTTAAAGCGCGTTTTTCGAGGAAACCGGGAAAACGTGACTTTAAGCGGGTCAAATAGACTCGTGACAATTTTGGTCAATTAAATAGTCACTAATAAATATTAGTGGAGCTTTAGAACCAATAAAATTAATTAAACGAGAAAATTCCGGAAAACGGGTACCGGTTAGTAAGAGCTGTAACAACCGGCAAGTTGTGGGGCAAGAATGCAAATAAATAAACTTAGTGTGTCCACTTTGCAAATAAAAAAAATAAAAATCTGTGTGTGTGTGCATATGTGGGCCGACTCCCCCTCTCACTCTCACTCCCTTTATTGTTTCCTAATTAACTAAAAGACAAGGGAAATAAGTAAAAACAAGACCCACTCTCTCTCCTATTCTACCCCTCTCTCACGTAACTCCCCCCCTCTTCTTTCTCTTATTTTCTCCTTCCCCTGCGATGGCCATGGAGAAATGAGAGAACTCATTCAACCCTCTCCTTCTCTCTTCTAGTTCTAGCTCAATACTTGTCCAAAAATTATAAAAACCATACCACTAGAATCCCCTTGCAAAGGAGAACATCTTCATCCTTTCAAAAATCGAAAACAATCACTTTCATTTTGGTGGGTATTCTCCATTTGAAGATTCAAGTCCACCATTAGAAGCACCTTCACCTCCTTATCATCTTGAGGTAAAAAGAAATTCGAAAGTCCATCGTTTCTAGCTCTCATTGGCATTTTAAGAATTTTTCGGTTTTTGAATGTCTTGTTCCTCTTGCTCCAGCCGATTTTGGCTTCTCTTGTGGGCTAGGAATTTCGTTCTCTTGCTAGTCAAGGACTTAATCTACTCTTTGGAAGGTAACACTCTTTTCTAAACCCTAAAACCTAAATTCTAGGGTTAGTATAAAATAAATGCTAAATGGTATTGTGTATGTGTTATGGGCTGTAGCACTTGGTGTGTGTGAACCTCATTGGGACCGAGAACAAAGGAGAAGGAAGGAAGAGAAGAAAAAGGAAGAAAGAAAACTAGAAACACAAGGTAATTACCTTTACCTTGGACTAGTTTGTGTATGTAGTAATGTAACAGTTTTTGGAGTAGTAAAATGAGTAGTGAATTGAGTAATGAGTAGCAAGCATGTTGTAGTATAATGAGTAATGGTATTGAAACAGTTTTGAAGCCTTTTAAATGAAGTTTAAAAGCTTGGGAAAACAATGGGTAGTATGTGTATATGTGCAGGAATTGTAATGTGTATATTGGAGTTGAATTGTGTGTATAAGAAGTGTTGTGTAAACAGGTTGTGAGAACATGAATTTGTGAGCTGAAATAATGTGTGGAGAATGTTAAAAATAGGGGAGACTATGTCCAATTGTACTTAGGAATGAGAGGACTTAAGTTGTTTAAGAAGAGGAAGTATTTGGAGAGTTTAAAAGGAGTGTTTAGTAGTTGTAACAGATTTGAAAATGAGTAGTTTGTAAATGAGATGAAACTAGAGTGTAAGGTAATGTATTTTGGATGCTAGGAGTGGCATTAGTTGAGGGAGTATTGGAGGCTAGGAGTTGAGGGAAAATCTGTAGCATAATGTGGAAAACCAAAATCTGTAGCATTAGTGTGAAGAAAAGTAATGTAGGTGTTGGGTTGAAACTTGAAAAATGGTGTATAAGTAGTATAGAATTGTATAATGGATTAGGGAATGAAATAACATGATTTAGATGGCCTAATTGGTGCTAAAACATGTTAGGATGCATGTAGGAAGATTGGGGAAGCAATGGGTGAAATTGGGAAAAGAAAACAAGGCCTGTAGCAAGTTTCTGCTACCGTCCGACCCACAGCCTGGATCGGACGCTGGGTCGGACGTGGCTTAAACAACGATAGTAAACCTTTCTGGAATGGTCCGACCCAGACCGTGAGTCGGACGTGGGTCGGACGGGCCTTGATAAACGACAATAATTCTTTCTAGAATGGTCCGACCCAGGGCCGTGAGTCGGACATGGGTCGGACAGGCAAAAATTTCTTCATCGAAGTTTCTGACTTCGTCCGACCCAAAGGTTGGGTCGGACATGGGTCGGACATAGCTTGGATGACGAAACTGAAACCTTCTGGAATGGTCCGACCCAGGGGTGTATGGGTCGGACAGAACAGTGCTGGGTCGGACGGATGAATTTCAGAGAACGAGAAACTTACTGGAATGGTCCGACCCAGGTGTTGGGTCGGACGGTGGGTCGGACGGCCCAAACACTTACAAAAAAAAATGTTTTTATAATATGGCTATAGTAATCATAGGTATGTTATATATATGCCTATACACATATAAGCATATGTATGTAGTGGTACACCCTTAATGAAGAAGTAATGGTAAGAAAGTAAGTAATGGGTGAGGAAGCAAGAGTATGAAGTAATAAGGATAAAGAATGGTTTTATAACCAAGTATGAATGTAAAGGAGTCATAGGTATACATTAGGAGTACTAATGGAAGAGTAAGTTGGATCATTAATCATACAACATCATGTGTATATAGGAAGCAAGTAGTTGAACATCGAAGGGACCCGGTAGTACGTATACGACGGTGAACGGTATGATTTCCTCATGCCCTGTATCCTAACTTGGTTACCCCGATTTGTGTGCTTATGTGATCACCAATAAGATAATGCACGAATCGGACTTATATTGCACTTAGTTGTGTTTGAACTATATTGTTCTTGTTTTATGCTCTTGAACACTTAGTTTGTATAATTCATGAAATGTATGAATGGAAATGAAGTGTATGTGTAAGTATGAGTACTTGTGTATTGTATGTATCTATGGGAAGTAAGTATGGACTTCTACTAATTCCTAACCATCTAACTCCTAACATGAGTAATGAGTATAATGGAATGAGTAGAAGCCCGATATAGTTTCGGCCACGCGTGAGGATAAGGAAACACAAGAGGTTGGATCCGAATCCTGGCTATAATCTTTTCCATGGACCAAATCCCTTGAACGGGTAGCATCCTGGATTAGTGGGCCACCCTAAAGCCCGGTGGTGGGATGTAGTAATCCCTGCCCGGAGGTCATACCGACTTAACTGGAAGTAAAGTATGTAAGAAGTAAGTATTGTATTTGTATTGGTCTTGACTATTGTAAGTCATTGACCCGGAGTAAAAAGTATTGAACACCCGATTAACCCGGGTGTGTAATAAGGCTAACAAGACCTTTGTATGTAACGGAGAATTGTATCTCCGTGATGCGGTGAGTATGGTAAGTATGAACGAATGACTTGTATTGTATTCCTTGTATGTATTGTATGTATGTATGCTTGGTGAAATGAATGCATTGTACTGTATTGTATAAAGCATGTATGTATGTATGAATAAACGAACCGCATGTACTCGACCAAATAATTGGCGTACCCTCGCTAGTACGCGGGGTATGCGGTTATCATATGCAGCGTAAGCTGACCCCCCTAGGGGGAATGTTTTTACTCCAGGTACCCGCGAGGCGTGAAGGTAGAGTAAGGTCAAGATGCGATTCTTTTTGGAGTAGTAGTAGATTAGATGGTGTACTGAGTTGTACACGGCTAAGGCCTTTTGAGTAGCCGGTGTACCATGTGGTACACCTTTTTGAGTAATGAAATCTTGATTGGATGGAAAGGAGTAGTTGTATAAACTCTTAATTTTTGGGAAGTGGCACTGGGTTGTAATTCGTATAACTTGGATACTCGGTAATCAAATGTAAGTAAGTATTGGTATTGTAAAGTCGTAGTATGTATGTAATTCATTCTAATCATCAGACCGAAACGGTAAGTAGTAGTAGCCTTGTTAACCTTGGAGGGTTAGCGGCGTTGTATCACCCGCCGGGAGTAAGTAAGCATTCCGCTGCGAGGAGGGTAAGTATGGGATTGATTAGAGGATAATGGACGGATTAGCGGTTGGGGTGTTACAATATGTCAAAGGCGTTTGACCGGGTAGAGTGGTCTTTTGTTTTGGAAGTTTTAGCCAGGATGGGTTTCCATCCTATTTGGTTAAAGGCTGTCCGGAAATGTCTTACAACTACGACCATGTCTGTCCTCATAAATGGCCACCCCGGGCCCACTTTTTGCCCCCAGTGTGGCCTCCGTCAGGGCGACCCTTTATCTCCGCTGCTCTTTATTTGTTGTATGGAGGTTTTGACGTCAGCCATTCATTTGTTTGCCCAGGTCAACCAGTATCAGGGTTTCTCTTTCCCAGGCCTCGCGATGCCCATTACGAGCTTGCTTTTTGCTGATGACTGCTTTTTATTTGGCAAGGCCACAACCACTAACGCTCAAGCTTTGTCTTTCATCTTAGAGGATTTCAAGCAAGCTTCCGGCCAATGTATCAATGCGGACAAGTCTGCCATTATGTTTTCCCATCGTCTTCAGCCACATCTTCGTCAGGCCGTAGCAGGGGCTCTGAGCGGCCGTGTGGTCCATGATTTTGGAATGTATCTGGGTTTCCCTGTACAGGTTGGCCGTAACAGGAATGCGGTCTTTGCTTATATTAAGGATAGAGTTGCGCGTCGGATTCAGGGTTGGTCTCATATCACCACCCAGGCGGCCCGACTGAACCTTATTAAATCCATCTTACATGCCATTCCTACTTATGTGATGTCGGTTATTGCCTTGTCAAAGTCGCTCCTCAACACCATCAAGGGTATGATATCACGTTTCTGATGGGGTGGTACGCCCACCTCCAAGTCAATGCATTGGATCAAGTGGGCCCACCTGTGTTTGCCTCTCAATTCTGGAGGCTTGGGTTTTCGTGATCTACGAAGCTTTAATCGTGCCCTATTGGCGAAGCAGCTTTGGCGAAGCAGCTTTGGCGAATTCTACAGAGGCCACAGTCTATGGTCTCTCATTTTCACTGCTCGTTATATAGGTGATTGTAACACCCCAACTACTAACAACACACTTAACAACACTTTGCAGCGGAAATCACAACTCACCACATAACTTAAACTCTTGGTGTTACACGCCGTTAGCCACCTACGTGGCTAACAAGGCTAACATACATACATTGTACCGGTCTGATGGACTAAACTCCCGAGCAACTACACATAAATCCCGTTCCATGTCCAACAATCATTATACACTTACATTACAGCTGTACCGAGTAATTACCAACTAACGCCGATACATTTTCGGTCTTACTACACCTATAATACATCCACAATTCTCATGACTACCACATACAAACACTACCCCCGTCCTACTCTCGAACGGCTTCCAGTTCCTTGTACCTGAAAAGTATGGGAGCCCCCAAAGGGGGTCAGCACCTTTGCTGGTATGGTAATCCCGCAGCCCGCATGCTACCGGGCCACGCACAACTATTTGTCGTCTTAGCATGCGGTTGATTTATTTCAAACACGCACAAACTCACACACATATCATGCTTATAAGCAAACATCCATTAATAGAATACAACACAAGGTTAGCACACTCGACATAACAACACACTTCACTTTATAACATACACAACTTAATTTCACTCTTCTTAGTACATAAACTTCACTTAGGGAGTGCCGGGGTGATATAAGCCCGAGCACAACATACATACATTTTCTTTACTTGAGTGGCGGCCTCATATAGGACTGTACACAACATACACAATTTCCCCCTAGCTCCAATAGTGATGAGGTAGGTAAGCCTTGGTTAAGCTTGTGGGTGGTTGTAATTCCATGAGGAAGAACAACCGTAGCATAACAAAGAGGGAGTCGAAGCGAACTTAGGCATCGACACCCTACCAACATTATACATAATTTCCCCTCCTAGCCCGATGTGGAGGTCGGGTAGGTAAGCTTTGGCTAAGCTAGTGGGAGGTCGAAATCCAATGAAGGAAAACAACCCTAACATAACAGGATGGGAGTTAATTCACATATATATTAACTCCCAAACAATACGCGCGACCGGAACAACCGGATTCCTCTCCATACATAACATGTACTTATTAGTTAGAGGTTCCCTTATGGAACTTACCACATACATACATCACATAGTGTTACTAACTCGGTTAGACTCATATGGGGAGTAATATCCCTTTTTTAACAAACATGAATAACTGTATCCAATAACAACAACAACATATCCAACAAGTCACATACATCACTCATAATAAACCATACACTAACGCACGGATAGCCGTAGTTAGAACGTTCCCATGGGTTGGGACGTTTATTCCGAATACCGATCTCTTATGTGAACCTAAAGTCGGTTAACTATTATTTAACACATAACTAAGGTTAAGCGGTATCGGAATTAATTACGCCACAATAATGAATTACTGTAAACTCATTTCATGCTTTATCTTGCAAGGTGGCAAACACACAGAAAAACACATTGGCATACAAGCCGGTGTAATCCGGTAGGACACAGGTTGCAAGAAACCATACCTGTCACCGGAGGTGCACTCTAGTGTGCCATCACATGTTCCTTGAAAATCTTTGAACAACTGGTAACATTATAACCATCTTCATTAATATCGGGGTAATATAATTTTTAACGTCTACTGCACCCATGGTTAACCCCATTCGGTAGTTTTATAACTTTACGTTTTTATTACAACTTTTCACCACTCAATTACCATTATAACTCACTTTATTTATCCTTAGCAACCTTATAACATCATCACATATTAATCCCCATCATTGGATATCTTTTCCTACCCTTAAACAAAATTTTTGCTCAAAATTACACTATGTCCGAACTTGTGTCCGAGCTTCGGAAGTTCGGACGCAAGTCGAGACTCAAATGGGTGAAAACTGGTGAATGTCCGAACTTGTGTCCGAGCTTTGAAGTTCGGACACAAGTCGAGGCCAAAACTGAAGAAATTTCTACCTGTCCGAACTTGTGTCCGAGCTTCCAAGTTCGGACACAAGTCGAGGCCAAAACTGAAGAAAATTTACGGGCGTCCGAACTTTGTCCGGACATCTAAGGTCGGACACAAGTCGAAGCAAATTAACCTGGGAAAATTTTTCAAGTGTCCGAACTTCCAAGTTCGGACGGAAGTTCGGACACAACTCAAAACTCGAAAATTTAGAAAACGACGGGGCATGTCCGAACTTCCAAGTCCGGACGGAAGTTCGGACGTACCCAAAAATCCAGCTAACAGAGGCAAATTCTACCCAGAATTGCACTCCTAATAAACCTACACTCAATCCTTGTTTCACAAGCTACCAACACCCATTCTTTTCCACATTAAACATCCCAAATCAACACCTAAATTCTCTCATCCATAAAGCCATCATCAAACATCATTTTCTACTAGAATTTTGCCATAACCTCCCCATAACCTTTTACATTCATCCTCATCAATTTCCATCCTTTTCATTCCTAATCTAGCCACACCCTTTTCAAGGGTCCTAACAGCATACACATATCCCAAATCCCATCAACAACACATAATCACCATAAACTCCATAACCACAACATCAATCACAAATCAAAACAATTGGCTCTTAAGGCCCTTAACTCAACATTAATTCACAACCTCTTCTAACATCAACTAAATATATTACAACATAGTTTTCACTCCATACTTTGGGTTCATTATTTGTTTACCCATCCCAACAACTTAACCATTACAACAAGGTTTAAGGTAGTTTTTCTTACCTTAATTTCACAAGCTTCCTTAATTCACCTCTTGCTCCATATCTTCTCCAAAATCGGTTAAGAGGGTATGGAGTTTCCAAACTCCATCCCAACATCCAAGAACACAAAACACACTCCATTAATTATCTAAACCCTTAGAACTCAATTAAATCAAAGGCTAGAATTAGGGTTTACCTTTTGAAGCTTTTAAGAGGGATTTCCTCCCTTGAATCAAGAAGGGAACTACTCCACCATTGAAGGATAAATTTGGAGCTCAAGAACAAGGAAAAACAAGGTATTAAAAATGGTGAAAATCAATTACACCAGGAGATGAAGAGGGATGACTTTTTCTTGGAAATTTTTACCTTGGAAGAAAGAGGAACTCCTAGCTCCACATTGGTGCCATTTTCTCTTCGAATGGGGAAAACCCATGGAGGTCAACCCTCATCCTTTTGAAAAGATTTCGAAAAGAGAGGATGATAGAGGAAGATGAAAGGAAGAAGAATATATGATTTATTTTCGATTTGGAGCTCAAATGGAGCTTGGGGATGAAGAAGAAGTGGAGAAGCCATTGTTGGCTTGGGTTGGAGAGCTCCATCGGTTGAGAGGAGGAAGGAGCCGGCTGGGAGAAATAAGAGAGGAAAGAGAAAAGGAAAGAGAGAAATGAGAGGAGAGAGAGATAGGTGGGGTATAAGTAGTCTCCCTCTATTTTTTGCTCTATTAATTAGTTACTAGTCATGTGTGAGTGAGCTGTTTACATTAATAAAACCGGCCCACTAATATATGCATACTGGAGCGTTTTTCATCTTTTAACAGATAACGCTCGTTTATTTACCCGGTTTAGCAATATTCACTAACCGGACCGTTTTCCAGAATTTTCTCTTTCTTTTTATTTTAATGGTTACTAAACTCCCATTAATGTTTCATTTATTGTTACGTAATCAATTATTATTTTCACGGAGTTATTTGACTGTTTAAAGTCACGTTTTCGGGTTTTCTCTTGGAAACGCGCTTTAGACTCCGTTAGCGTTTTAACGCATTGTTTGGATCTGTTTTCTTCCTGAATTTTTCCCACATGTTCTTAATGTGTAATTAAGGTATAAGAATATATTTATAACCCTAATGAAGGTTATGTACCTCCTAAAATAATTAGATACGCGTTTTCACGTTTAGTGACTTTTACGCATTTTCCCTTTTCTTTTTGGTTTTCATTTCTTCACTGAACATCTTAGGGACTTAATTGGCCTTAGAAATTATAATTACACAATTAATTAGTACATTAAGGTTTGGGGTATTTCAATCTACCCCCCTTAAAAGAACTTTGTCCTCGAAGTTCACACTTCCCACGCATCATTGGTTAGAATACGGGATTACTTATATATAAACTTCCATAACAAACATGTTTTACATCACAACCTCGGACTTGATGGTCCGGGTAACACATCCATACATACATAACATACTTAGTAGCCTCGGACTTAATGGTCCGGGTACCTTAACAACATTATACATACATAACAACCCTTAGACTCTTAGGTCTGGGTACATAACAACATTTAGACTCTTAGGTCTTGATAACATACGTCCTTTAGACACATAGGTCTTGATAACACAACACTTTCGGAATTCAATCACTTTAGGACTCGCGGCCAAACAATGTTTATTACATATACCACACAACATGTCTTAGCATGTATATCAACCAGAAATTCCTTTTCCATCTCTTCATGGGTTCGAGACCCATGTTGAGTACATATACACTGTGATCCCGCAGAACCGGTCGCGATGGACACTCTGGTCCCCGTTCCTTGGGAGATCAAAACAATTGCATACATCTTTAAAATATACTTCTCATGTCACCGGTCCGAAGACAAAGGCTCATACGTCCTCAGCTCGTGAGCAAGTAATACGAAAATACTCTATATGAGGTTCAGTATAATGAAATCCTTTATTGGAAGGATACAAGTTGAAAATCCTCTACGAGGTCACATAAAGGTAGTCCTTCCTTTGAAAATACCACTTAAGAATCTTAAAATATTTATTGAAGTATTGAAAATTTGAAACCCACTTTAAAATTCTTTTGAAAACTCAATACAACTCCAAATCCAATTATTGCTAACTGCATCTTATTCCTGATGTGATTATTTATGACCACTTATAGGGAGTTTCAAGAATCATCCAACCCTAATGTGATCAGCATCAGAGTTGAACCACCTTTCCACCCCAATTTGTGTTCGGCTTCCCTTGATCTCATGATAATCAAGTTTCACACCTCCCACTTCAATTTCAGACAACAGCTAATTCAGGCGTATACCATTTTCTATCTTTTAATCCATCTAGTCATAATCATACATCTCCAAGGGTGGAACTATGTCCAACAATCACCTTCCAGATTTATTTTAAATCAAGTTACCTAGGGAATTTAATTCTCACTAGGTTCTACGTTGGTGTCATACCTTCTTCATAAATCACAATACTGTATATATACATATATCCATATATATATTTTTATCAAAATATGATACACAATATTACATTCGGTGTCATATGAGCATATGCTGTCGGGGTTATAGTTCCCCGGGAGTTTTTCTACTCCCTTATACTTATACTTCCACACACATCCGTTAACACAATAAACACACTTATCACAAGGGTATTCGCATCTTCTGTGCGTAATTACCACAATTAACCATGAATGAATGTGTATGTTTATGTAACACACACACCAATCATCAAAACAAATTATTTTGTGCTATGCACACCATAGTTCACTTACACTTGTACGGTAAAACATACTAAACGGTTTGCGCTCTACCCCCCTTAAAGGGATTACGCCCACGTAATCAATCACTTAATCATTGGTTTATAACGGTCTACCGTCGTGAAGTGTTTTATCTCCACGCGGTTTATTACACCATGTGTTCTGGTTTGAGGATCTTAGCCATATGGGCGGTTTAGTCCATAACCGAGAATTCTCACTAGAGTTTGTTTTAACTCTTAACTGGTTTCGATTCTGGCCTGTGAGGCTTTTAGGCATCATTAATTGCCATTCACTCATGTTCACTATTTGCATTCAATATTTGAATCACTGGTTCACCAGTTTCTGCTGTGCAACTCTTGATAATTTAAAGCTTAGTTTGCCCCATACATTATTCTTACTATATTGTATATCTTCGATTATCACCTTCATCTTGGTAATAATGATTTCTCAACCGACGCGTGGTATCACTTACCATGAGCGAACTCGGTGAGTTACAGACTTACTATCCACTTCCATGATAACTCACTGTATTCCACAATAACTTACTTGATTTCTTCCGACTTATTGTCGGTTAAGTCTGAGCTACTACCTATTGTGTAGTACTCTGTCGATCATTTCCAACACTTGAGGTATATTCCATACCGATATTTAATAATCGTGCTACAGTAGTCACTTATGTCAACCAAGTACCTTTTGATTGGTACGACTGTGCTTGTCTTGTGCATCGGTTTTATCACACCATAAGTCTTGTTCTTCTATTACATTTAACATTTCCAATTTCCTAGCTATCTCACTCGATCATTACCGTGCAAGCGCAATACCAAAACACTCAGTCCTACAGAGTGTAGAGGCGTAAACTCTTGACAGTAAATCTCTTATGCGATTGCAATAGGAATTCACACTGCTTTCCTTATCACATAGTATTAGTTACTGGCTTATTGCCCAGTCTGTTTATCATCACTTACTTGTATTTCATTGAGTATCACTCATAACTGGTCTTATTTGCCACATTATTATTTAACAATACTTCTACAACGGTCGCTTACTGCGCACCGTGTTCTTACTCATTGCATAACATTAACTTACACTGCATCCACTGTTATTTTAGCTTCCGCCACTACACAGTGTTTCGCCATTTATTTGGCTGATTACTGAATGCTTTACTCTTCGAGTCTTTGTGCTCACTGAGCGTTGTCCATCACACATTTAGCGTCACACACCTATGGTGATTGCTATCAGACTTATTACTCTTCCGGTCTCCACAACTGGTGCAACACTTCCTTTCGTATTATTCCTACTCACATCATTCTTGGGTAATAGCAACATAGTCAACTCTTAACATATTCCCTTAACTTAGTTCACATAACTACCGCTGTGGCGGTTCACATATCGTGAGGTATCCCCACTCTTAAAGCAGTGGTTCGTTATCCGCTTTACTTACTTATATTACATAAACTTCTGTGATCAATAACATTTCCTTAACACATTCTACTTGTGGCTCATAAGCCTTATTGCCTCGAGCTTTGCTCTTTGTAGGCTATCCACACACATTTACTTCTTTGTACAACATTACATGGTTTATAGGTTGCATTGAGCTCCATGACAAGGTCGTTGTTCCTTTCATGGTATGCTCCTTCAAGGATGTCAGACTTCCTCCTAACGACTTATGTTTAAACTGGGTGTTAGTTTCCACCCTTGCGTTTCTGTCACGTTATCTTGTTCAACCATTGTTGATCCAACCACCCTTCTAAGGATAGTTCCTGGGTGTTACTAGGTTGTGTCATATATCATCCGGCTCGCACTTATGAGTACGTTTCATTAGCTACATCGCCCTGCGTTCTTGGCTGGGTTAAATATCATTTCCAGTGAGATTGATATTCCCTTAGTTCAAGTGATCACTTCGGGAGTCTCATCCCGATCATTGCACATTAACGTATAATAGTAGGCATCTGCCTCGTCATATTTAGGCTGGGTACTTACTCCAGCTATTGCGTTCATCCTTCAGGATTGTGCGACGTCTTTACTTACTAACCAGTGCACTTCGCACTTGTTCACCTTTAAAACATTTCCTTAAAAATTAATTTACTATTCCCTTGTCCTTTTCCTTAACTTGACTGGGTTGCCTTTACTTCAACCATTTGATGTAATCCATTGCTCTTGCTTGACTTTTACTTCGGACCGTAGCATGGAGTCGACTACTTCCCGTGTTCTAGACTCCACTCGTATACATACGTGGGGTATCCTGCTGATACATTGCTACTTACCCGACTACCCCATAAGAAGGTTTGTCAGGCCCACAAGCTCCTATCGGAGTGCGGTCGTCCCACATTACTGTTGGTACACTCGTAGTGTCCGTCACACGCCTAGGTGAAGTATTCTGTTGTCAACTCCTCTTATATTATCCTGTGATAATATGCATTCCATGCTTCCCGAACTTAATCAAGGGAAGTGTATCCACTGTTGTATTATTATGAACTCACTCCATTCCCTCGGGTTGTCACCCTTGGGTTTACTGGTTTCCATCGGTTATTTAAAAGTAACTGGGTAAAACTTACCTACCATGTGGCACTGAGGCCCGCGTAGGTCTTCTGGTTTGGTTTTAAGAAAAGAAGAATTGAAAGAACATGGGTTTGAAAGAAAATCTGGTTTTGAAAAGAGTTTGACAGAAAATGATTTTAGGTTTAAAGAAAAATTTCCGTGGTTTTACAACGTTTCTTGCCTTATCCAAGTCTAGCTTCCTGCTGACTGGTGTGTTTCCAAGCACTGAGGTCAGGCTAACAAGCCCTTCCACGGTTATGATAACCCCACTTAACTTCATGGTACTTTACTAAGTACCGGTAATTGTTTAAAATTTCCCGTACAACCTTGTTATAGCAGCACTTGCCATGGCAAGTGCGCCATGCAATCTGGTTATCGGTTCAATACACATTGATTGCGGTACTGCTTTCGCCCGCTCTAACATCAGTGGCCTTGCTGGCCCTTACTTGATCTTACAGTCTTAACAACAATCTTCTGGGTTCTTCACACTGTCTTCACATGATTCCATTAACTAGGGTGTTTCCCATTCTGGGAGACCCCTTTTTACTTAGTATCGTATCCTCCTCGTACTATATTGTGGTTCCTTAATCAGTTGGTATACCGTTGGTTATTAGTTAACATTGTAGTCCCGTAGACACTCGTCTCGGGTTTCATTATCTCGCTCCTTGCCTGTTGCACGCTTGGTGCGTTGCAAGCTGGTTGTCCTCGACTGCTCCGCATGTCGACCCAGGTGTCGGAAATTCCATTCTCTTATGCATAAGATTCTTCACTTTTCGCTGACTCATGCGGCAGACATTGTTAAATGGGAACCGTCTTCGGGATTCACACCTTTCGGGATCTACCGATGACAGGTTCTCCGTACTTATAAGGACACTTATAACAGCCAGATCGGGTATCCCCGAGTAAGAGAGGACTTTCATCTCTCTGGCGTTCTTTCTGAGTTATAGAATAGGGTTTGTGGAGGGCGGGATGGATATCGTAGGTATCCAGTACACACTGGTATTCCCTAACTAGCGTACTTCTCACGCTATCACTCAACCCTTAACCCAAGGTACTAAACTCTTAACTCGGTACTTCCTAAGCTCGGTATTTCAGTCATCAGAGCGATACTTCGCTCTGATACCACTTTTTGTAACACCCCAACTACTAACAACACTTAACAACACTTTGCAGCGGAAATCACAACTCACCACATAACTTAAACTCCTTGGTGTTACACGCCGTTAGCCACCTACGTGGCTAACAAGGCTAACATACATACATTGTACCGGTCTGATGGACTAAACTCCCGAGCAACTACACATAAATCCCGTTCCATGTCCAACAATCATTATACACTTACATTACAGCTGTACCGAGTAATTACCAACTAACGCCGATACATTTTCGGTCTTACTACACCTATAATACATCCACAATTCTCATGACTACCACATACAAACTACCCCCCGTCCTACTCTCGAACGGCTTCCAGTTCCTTGTACCTGAAAAGTATGGGAGCCCCCAAAGGGGGTCAGCACCTTTGCTGGTATGGTAATCCCGCAGCCCGCATGCTACCGGGCCACGCACAACTATTTGTCGTCTTAGCATGCGGTTGATTTATTTCAAACACGCACAAACTCACACACATATCATGCTTATAAGCAAACATCCATTAATAGAATACAACACAAGGTTAGCACACTCGACATAACAACACACTTCACTTTATAACATACACAACTTAATTTCACTCTTCTTAGAGTACATAAACTTCACTTAGGGAGTGCCGGGGTGATATAAGCCCGAGCACAACATACATACATTTTCTTTACTTGAGTGGCGGCCTCATATAGGACCGTACACAACATACACAATTTCCCCCCCTAGCTCCAATAGTGATGAGGTAGGTAAGCCTTGGTTAAGCTTGTGGGTGGTTGTAATTCCATGAGGAAGAACAACCGTACATAACAAAGAGGGAGTCGAAGCGAACTTAGGCATCGACACCCTACCAACATTATACATAATTTCCCTCCTAGCCACGATGTGGAGGTCGGGTAGGTAAGCTTTGGCTAAGCTAGTGGGAGGTCGAAATCCAATGAAGGAAAACAACCCTAACATAACAGGATGGGAGTTAATTCACATATATATATTAACTCCCAAACAATACGCGCGACCGGAACAACCGGATTCCTCTCCATACATAACATATACTTATTAGTTAGAGGTTCCCTTATGGAACTTACCACATACATACATCACATAGTGTTACTAACTCGGTTAGACACATATGGGGAGTAATATCCCTTTTTAACAAATGAATAACTGTATCCAATAACAACAACAACATATCAACAAGTCACATACATCACTCATAATAACAACATACACTAACGCACGGATAGCCGTAGTTAGAACGTTCCCATGGGTTGGGACGTTTATTCCGAATACCGATCTCTTATGTGAACCTAAAGTCGGTTAACTATTATTTAACACATAACTAAGGTTAAGCGGTATCGGAATTAATTACGCCACAATAATGAATTACTGTAAACTCATTTCATGCTTTATCTTGCAAGGTGGCAAACACACAGAAAAACACATTGGCATACAAGCCGGTGTAATCCGGTAGGACACAGGTTGCAAGAAAACCATACCTGTCACCGGAGGTGCACTCTAGTGTGCCATCACATGTTCCTTGAAAATCTTTGAACAACTGGTAACATTATAACCATCTTCATTAATATCGGGGTAATATAATTTTTAACGTCTACTGCACCCATGGTTAACCCATTCGGTAGTTTTATACTTTACGTTTTATTACAACTTTTCACCACTCAATCATTACCATTATAACTCACTTTATTTATCCTTAGCAACCTTATAACATCATCACATATTAATCCCCATCATTGGATATCTTTTCTACCCTTAAACAAAATTTTTGCTCAAAATTACACTATGTCCGAACTTGTGTCCGAGCTTCGGAAGTTCGGACGCAAGTCGAGACTCAAATGGGTGAAAACTGGTGAATGTCCGAACTTGTGTCCGAGCTTTGAAGTTCGGACACAAGTCGAGGCCAAACTGAAGAAAATTTCTACCTGTCCGAACTTGTGTCCGAGCTTCCAAGTTCGGACACAAGTCGAGGCCAAAACTGAAGAAAATTTACGGGCGTCCGAACTTGTGTCCGGACATCTAAGGTCGGACACAAGTCGAAGCAAATTAACCTGGGAAAATTTTTCAAGTGTCCGAACTTCCAAGTTCGGACGGAAGTTCGGACACAACTCAAAACTCGGAAAATTTAGAAAACGACGGGGCATGTCCGAACTTCCAAGTCCGGACGGAAGTTCGGACGTACCCAAAAATCCAGCTAACAGAGGCAAATTCTACCCAGAATTGCACTCCTAATAAACCTACACTCAATCCTTGTTTCACAAGCTACCAACACCCATTCTTTTCCACATTAAACATCCCAAATCAACACCTAAATTCTCTCATCCCATAAGCCATCATCAAACATCATTTTCTACTAGAATTTTGCCATAACCTCCCCATAACCTTTTACATTCATCCTCATCAATTTCCATCCTTTTCATTCCTAATCTAGCCACACCCTTTTCAAGGGTCCTAACAGCATACAACATATCCTCAAATCCCATCAACAACACATAATCACCATAAACTCCATAACCACAACATCAATCACAAACTCAAAACAATTGGCTCTTAAGGCCCTTAACTCAACATTAATTCACAACCTCTTCTAACATCAACTAAATATATTACAACATAGTTTTCACTCCATACATTTGGGTTCATTAATTTGTTTACCCATCCCAACAACTTAAACAATTACAACAAGGTTTAAGGTAGTTTTTCTTACCTTAATTTCACAAGCTTCCTTAATTCACCTCTTGCTCCATATCTTCTCCAAAATCGGTTAAGAGGGTATGGAGTTTCCAAACTCCATCCCAACATCCAAGAACACAAACACACTCCATTAATTATCTAAACCCTTAGAACTCAATTAAATCAAAGGCTAGAATTAGGGTTTACCTTTTGAAGCTTTTAAGAGGGATTTCCTCCCTTGAATCAAGAAGGGAACTACTCCACCATTGAAGGATAAATTTGGAGCTCAAGAACAAGGAGAAAACAAGGTATTAAAAATGGTGAAAATCAATTACACCAGGAGATGAGAGGGGATGACTTTTTCTTGGAAATTTTTACCTTGGAAGAAAGAGGAGACTCCTAGCTCCACATTGGTGCCATTTTCTCTTCGAATGGGGAAAACCCATGGAGGTCAACTTCATCCTTTTGAAATTTCGAAAGAGAGGATGATAGAGGAAGATGAAAGGAAGAAGAATATATGATTTATTTTCGATTTGGAGCTCAAATGGAGCTTGGGGATGAAGAAGAAGTGGAGAAGCCATTGTTGGCTTGGGTTGGAGAGCTCCATCGGTTGAGAGGAGGAAGGAGCCGGCTGGGAGAAATAAGAGAGGAAAAGAAAAGGAAGAGAGAAATGAGAGGAGAGAGAGATAGGTGGGGTATAAGTAGTCTCCCTCTATTTTTTGCTCTATTAATTAGTTACTAGTCATGTGTGAGTGAGCTGTTTACATTAATAAACCGGCCCACTAATATATGCATACTGGAGCGTTTTTCATCTTTTAACAGATAACGCTCGTTTATTTACCCGGTTTAGCAATATTCACTAACCGGGACCGTTTTCCAGAATTTCTCTTTCTTTTTATTTTAATGGTTACTAAACTCCCATTAATGTTTCATTTATTGTTACGTAATCAATTATTATTTTCACGGAGTTATTTGACTGTTTAAAGTCACGTTTTCGGGTTTTCTCGAAAACGCGCTTTAGACTCCGTTTGTTTTAACGCATTGTTTGGATCCGTTTTCTTCCTGAATTTTTCCCACATGTTCTTAATGTGTAATTAAGGTATAAGAATATATTTATAACCCTAATGAAGTTATGTACCTCCTAAAATAATTAGATACGCGTTTTCACGTTTAGTGACTTTTACGCATTTTCCCTTTTCTTTTTGGTTTTCATTTCTTCACTGAACATCTTAGGGACTTAATTAGCCTTAGAAATTATAATTACACAATTAATTAGTACATTAAGGTTTGGGGTATTTCCGCAGTGATCGTCCACTACACCTCCTCCAGCCTGTAGCAAACTCCAGTCCAATTTGGCGGGTCTACTCTCTGTCCGTGACCTCATTCAGGCAGGAGGTCATAAGCGGATTGGTACAGGGCAACTACTTATGTCCATGATAGATTGCTTCCCTCTAAGGAGGGAGGCATGCCCTTCCTTTGGTTTCTCCCTTCTCATATTCTCAGTGCTCCAATTTCGGATTTCATGCTCACCCCCACCACCTGGAATATCCCACTTATTCAGTCATTGTTTCACCCAGATGATGTTCGGCATATTTGTAGTATACATCTGTCAGCTAATGCTACGTCCCCAGACTCTTGGTTTTGGGGTCTCACTATATCTGGCCAGTTTACAGTGAAAAGTGCGTATTACTGTGATGTTGCTCTGTCCTGTCAGAATCAACCTTCCAGCTCTTCTTCGACAGCATCTCCTACAGGTTTGGCAAATAAGCGGGTATGGACACTGGACCTACCGCCCCGCGTTCGGTTATTTGGTTGGAAACTTTTACAGGGGGTGGTACCATGTCGAGGCCTGTTGGCTTACCGGCTTCACCGCCCGGACCTGGCGGTGTGTGCACTCTGTGGCCGCTGTGAAACTCTAGTTCATGCTTTCATCGGTTGTTCTTCTGTTCAGCATATTGGGCCGCCTAGGTGTGGCACTCCCTCCTCCCTTTTGGTCTGATGCTGCCTTTGTTGATTGGCTTACTCAGTCTTGTACATCCATGCCCGCCCCAATCTGTCACTCCTGCTGTCACTCCTTTGGCGACTATGGTTTGCTCGATGTCAATTTTCAAATGGTCGGGTTTCCACTTTTGAAGCTGGCTGGTCTCAGGCAGACAGTTTTTTCTCGCTCAGCACTACTTGTTTTGTCTCGAACTCCTTGCCCTCGCTTACCGAGGCCCGCCTTAGTTTTCCCAATTGGGTAGAGATCTCGGTTGATGCCGGATTGGACAGGTTTGGCAGGTTTGGCATTGCAGCGGTTGCAGCTCGACACCACAGTCCTTGCTGCCGCTGTTTGGGGAGGACTCACTCGTCATGACCCTTCCCGTATGGAGGCTGCAAGCGATTCTCTTAGGTCTTGATCTTGCCAAGCGCTATGATCTTCGCAGTGTGCGGGTTTTGTCAGATTGTAAGCCAGTGGTTGCTTATCTTTCGGCGTTTGGCCCCACCAGTATTTCAGCCGCCACAACGCTCTTGCTCAATGATGCCTTGGCACATTTGAGTCCTCTAATGGATTTTCAATGCTTTCACATTAGTCGGTTAGACAATTTCACTGCTCACAACCTAGTTTTCTTTGCTAGTAAACATCAGCTCCATGTGAGTTGTTGGAAGTCTTCTGACTTCCCTCCCTATGTACTCATTATGTGTTCTTAATATAATCTATTCGTTGGTTTTCAAAAAAAAAAATATAAACCAAACTCAATATTTCTTAATAATGGTTCGATGATGAGTACATCCATGCAGGGCGCAAGTATTAGATACGCATTTGTTGTATCGGCAACAATAATTGTTAATCTTACGAGAATCTTGTTCGCATGAGTTTGGTAAATTAGATGCCACTGTCGGGCCACCGCACCGAGTTAGGTGTGGATTTAAAAAAATTATATTTTATTGATAAAGATTAATTTTAAATGGTTGTAACTTTTCATAAAAAAATTATATATTATTATTATCTAAATTGAAGCTCTTTAAAACAAGACCAGTCATAGATATGTTTGGATAACTTTTAAAAAAGTTTTATATGTATAGGATGATATATAAATGATAATATGATTCAAATATGATTCATTAATTTTGTATTTGATCATTAAAATTAATATTATGATTCATAAAGTAATAAGTGGTGAATTCAATTACAAACTTCGGAACCGATAAAAAATCATTATTGTTTTATAGTATATTATTATTGTTGTATGGACTATTTTAAACCTTTTATGGTGAACCATGCATTTTTCATACATACTAAATTATGTTTTGTGTTGTATTATTGTTTGAAATTTTGTATTTTTATATGTTTACGATGATACACTAAAATTAAGATACGATTCATTAATGTTGATATTTTAATTCACTAAAATTGATATTATGATTCATTAACTAATAAATGGTGAATTAGATAACAAACTTCGGAACCAATAAAAATTATTATTATTTTGTAATGTACTATTATTGGTGTATGATATATTTTAAACCTTATATGGTGAATCGTGTATTTACACACACCAAATATTAATTGTGTTGTATTATTGTGTAATTTTTTTTATTCTTATATGTTTGTAATAATACACTAAAATGAAGATATGATTCATTAAATTTGATATTATAATTCATTAAATTGATATTATGATACATTAAAATGAAGTTATGTGGTTACAATGATACACTAAAATGATGTTATGGATCATAAGTCTCATTGATATAAATCGATATATACATGTAATTAATATAATTTTAAATTTCTCAAAACATATCCATGACTGGTCTTGTTTTGAAAAGCTTAAATTTAGATGAACAATGATAAAAAAAATTACATTTTGAATTTATATTTTAAAATTACAAACAATTAAAATTAATATAATAAAATACTGTCAACTCATTTGAGTCGTAACAAATTTCACGTAGGCCGGCTACACCATCTACACGCTTGAGTTTTATACCCTCATGGTAGACTCAATTACGCCAGCCATCACTGAGTCATAATCACTCGATAGCGAGGGTGAGAATATAAGAGTTTTAATATATTTCGTGCTTGGGTTAATTATAATTACTATATGGTAATATTTTTGTTTAGTGTGGAATTAAACAACATTTAACTGTAGCATAAAAAGGTAATATCAATATACAAAATTATGTATATAGTTACATAGTCAATAGTGTACATAGACACTCACATATCAATGGAGCCAAAGTGGAAAATCCATTTCCATCTTAAGGTTTTTAGTTTCCACATTTAATGTCAGTTCCGCTTGCCGTAGCTGATGCTCGTATATTCTACTACATATACAAATTCAAGTGTCAACATAATGATAAATTTATTTAAACCAGTGAATATAGTTAAAATAAGTTTATTACTCTAGGTAAGGCTCCATTTCTACATAATTTCCAAGAACGTAACACTAGCAACTATCTTATTCACGGCATGTCAAGCACTATTCTAGTTCCTTTCCAAATGGTTTGCCCAACGTTTCGAAAACAGACAATCTTTCTGAGTTGTCATCAACGTCATCCACATTCACCTCGTTTCTACCAAGCTTGTATGGGTACGTTGGTCCGTCATCAACGAAGTAAAACTTGGAGAATTTGGTGATCTCTTCCAGAAGGTATCAATTACGATTTGATCCCTCAACCTTGTTATTTATGATGAATCTATTTCAGTTTCCTCAAGTACCTAATATATGTGTATCGATCGATTACATCAACGATTAGCATATTGACATCTTCATACGATGGAAGATGATGGCCTACATTTTGGAGATTTGAATGTGCAGTCGACTTGATCATTTTTAGTGGATGGCTGACGTGGAGAAAAATCAATACATAGCAGTATTTTTTTCTTCTCTTTTAAGATGGATCTATTAATTATTTTCATAAGAGGAGTCAGCTCTTGGACTTAAAAAGAAAAAGGGGATGTCTAATCTGGTAAAAAACGAGAGCAACATCATATGGAGAGGACGACAGTTGTATAAAGGACTATTTAATTATTTTTGAAGTATCTTTTTCACATTCTAAACCCTAGTCGTTCAACATGAAAGAGGAATAGAGAGCAGAACACCAGAGAGGAACGAAGCAAGATTGGATTCGTCATCAGTTCCACGACTGATAAGTGCGGAATTTATCTATATTTTTATGTTTAATTTGATTAATATTTATTGGTTCATATGATATATACCTTACTTATATGTTATTTATGTCATATTGGAAGAACTCCCCTTACTTGTGGTTTTGTGCTAAAACAGATGAAAACTGAAGAAAATAGCTTAGGAACGCATGTCAAGAACTTAACGATCATAGTGAGTCCACGTGAAGAATAAACTCGGACCAAAGGTAGCAATCAAGCAGCGGCCCAACAATTTTATGTCGGAATAGTCAACAATCATGGGCTGACACTTTTGGACTGGACTACAGATACACGCATGAAAGCCATGCACATTCACGGAGGACGGCACTGCATTCAGAGGCGCAGACTTTTGTAGACGTGGAGACTCGGGCCCGATACAGACAATTCAAGAAAATAGAGGCGCGAGACATTTGACAAGCGGCTTCGATTGTCGCATGGGCTTGGAGATGCAGGACCAATTCATTGGCGCATGGGCTTGGAGTTTTTGTCGGTCTCGTACAAAACGACATTACGGCTGCATATATACGAAATCGGAAGTCACAGAAATTTAGAACCGGAGTGGAGATATATTTGACAGACGAGAGAGAATACGAGAGATTAGACATAAAATTGTAAACCCTAGCGCAGCCGCGAGCAACATACAAGTCAGACAGAGAGGAAACAGAGACAACAATCGATTCTGACAGACCGAGCAGAAGACAGAGACCGAATTCGTCAATGTCCCATAATTAGATGATGTTTTATAATTTCTTTATTACTATTATTATTTTTTTGTCTCCAATGTCTGAGTAGTCGTTAGAATTCTGGTTTGCTATGGACAACTAGTTTATTAATTTATTTTCTGAGTTGTCGAATATAAATTCTATACAGATTGTAGTTTTGTTCCTAGTTATTTATTGAATTCTCTTGCGATTAATTATTGCTTGGGTTTATTTGGTATGAATTGCTTACAAGTGAGAACTGCGGCGTTCATTAGACCATAGGAATATTACCAGTGAAACTACAGATGGCAATTCCTAGGGATTAGCTGACTAGAAACCAAATGAACCGTTAACGCTACTAGTTAGTTTGTAAATTCGTAATGAGAGTTATGATTTGGGAATTGCTAGTAAAAATCTATTTTGCGGGAGACCGGTTTTAGATTAATTTAGATCTGAGGTTGCAATCTAGAATTTAGAAAACACTCAGGAAAGGAATTGATAAACTAGGGAGAAGTAGTAAACCAGGATTCACCCTTTAGATTTATTAGATAGTCACTTTTATTTTGTTTTCAGTTTATTTAATTATTTAATATCTGCAATCGAACCCCCATTTATTATTGATATTTTTTCTAAGTTTATTAGTTAGATTAGGGTAGAGATTAAACTAGACACCGCCTCCTTGGTTCGATAACCTAGTGAATACTTTCTAGGAAAACTTGCTACGACCGACCAGTACACTTGCTGATAATACGTTTCATACCGTACAACGACACATATATGATGGCGTTTTATTGTCTCTTTGTTATTGTTATCTCTTTCCTATCAATGTCTGAGTAGTTAAGTTGAATCTTGGTTTATTATGGATCCCTAGTTTAAGATTTATTCTTCCTCTCGTGTTTACAATTCATTTCATAAAGATTATAGTTTTATTACTTATTTGATTCAGTATTCTCTTGCGATCCGTACAATTGCTAAAGTTTATTTAGTTTGATTGCTTACAAGTGAGAACTGCGACATTCAATAGACTACATGAATATTACTAGTAAACTTGAGATGGTAATTCCTCGGTATTAGCTGACTACGAAACATATAAGATTTTCAAGCTATTAGTTAATTAGTAATTCGTAACAACAGTTAGGATTTAGTAATTGCTAGTAAGAATCAATTTTGCGAGATACCGGGAGTAGATTAATTTAGATCCGAGGTTGCAATTTGGAATTAGAAAAACACTAGGGAAGGAGAATTGAGCTAGAGAGAAATAGTAAACCATGATTCATTTGTTTAGAACCGTTAGGGAGATCACCTTTTATTGTTTTTATGTTTCTTTTACTTTATATTAATTATGCAACACAAAACCTCAATTTTCCTGATCTTATCTGATTTTCATATTTTATTAGTTAGGTTAGAATAGAAACTCAAACTAGACACCGCCTCTGTTGGTTCGATAACCTGGGAAATACTTTCTCGGAAAACTTGCTACGATAGACCAGTACACTTGCCGTTAGGTTTTACCCCATACATAATGTGTTAGGAACTGCTAGTTTAGTTCTGTTAAGTGTTGTTATTATTAGTACCCATTTTATTCCGTTACAGTTAGGCTGCCCCATTAGGTTTGGGCAGTAGACCGTTGGGCCATATTGGGGCAGTGGACCGTGGTTGGTCTTGTTAAGTGGGCTAGGTTAGGTATGGTTACTTTTTACTGTAGAAAGGTGTGTGTAGGGTTTGAGCACTCTCGCTCGTCTCTGACGCTTGTCTTCTTCAAGCTCAAGATTTCTGTCCATTTCCTGTGAAGTTCAATCAAATTCCTTTCGATTTCTACTTTCATGGTATCAGAGCAGAGCAGATCATGGGATCCGGCTCTTCTTCTTCCTTCTTGATTGAGACATTACTGTTTGTTGATTTCGCCTCGGTTCTTCTTATTTCTCCCTTCCTAATTCGTGTTTCAATCTTGCCGTTTCCCGTCCCGTTTCTTCATTTCGAAATTCCTTCTCCCTTTCCGCCGAAATTCCTCCTTTCTCTCCCGATTGTTGCTTTCTTTCCTTTCCCTGTTGAGTAGCCAAGATGAGTGGTGAGAAGGTTAGTGAAGAAACCAAGAACTCCGATTCAGAGACCAGTGGAAGCGGAAATGGCGGCGTCGCACTTCGGGATCCCCTGTACCCTTCGAGCTCCGATAACCCCGTCAGTCTCTTGCTGCGAAATACGATGGGGGGCCTGGGTTCATCAACTGGAAACATCAAGTCGAGATCGCACTTTCATCGAAAAACAAATTAGGCTTCGTTGACGGGTCTCTCAAGATACCCACCGAATCTGAAGCCAAAGCAAAGGCATGGAAGCAGTACGACAGCATGGTTCGAGCCTGGATTTTGATGAGCCTAGAAAAGCGCGTGTCAGACTCCGTTCTCTTTAGAACTTCGGCAGCAAAGATTTGGGAAGACTTGTGCGCAAGATATGACCAGGTTGATGCGACTCGTATGTATAGATTAGAGCGACGACTTGCCAACACTGTCCAAGGAACCGACACCGTTGGCGAGTACTTCACAAGGTTGAGAAGCATTTGGGATGAAGTGGATGCAACGACCGCACTTCCTACCTGCGCTTGTGCCACAGATAAG
The DNA here is from genome assembly GCA_023374045.1 of Limonium bicolor. NCBI lineage: Eukaryota > Viridiplantae > Streptophyta > Magnoliopsida > Caryophyllales > Plumbaginaceae > Limonium > Limonium bicolor. The sequence continues at coordinate 315,627,820 of CM041779.1, forward strand.
GCCTTCAGCGATTATATTAGCCAACAAAGGCTTATTAAATTCTTAATGGGGCTTAATGAAAGGTATGGTGCGGTAAGGGAGAACATACTGATGATATCCCCTCTTCCCTCAATTGAACAAGCTTTCTCCATCATAATCGGGCAAGAAAGACAAAAGTCTCTGGTTCAAACGACGTCGGTCCCTCAAGATATAGAAACCCCGGCTGCCTTCTCAGTAAACCAAGGAAGAAAGAACGTTGGACGACCACAAGGGTACGGAGGTAAAAGAAACGCAGTTCATTGTGGGTATTGCCATAAACCAGGCCACACGGAGGAGAAGTGCTACCAAAAACATGGTTTCCCTCCCGGTTAGAGGACGGGAAAGGACAGAAAGTTTCAGGCGAACGCGGCTGGAGAACAAAAGGATGATGGGTGCAAGGACCCTTTCAACGGTACTCTAACCACGGAGCAGGTAAACCAATTACTCAATTACATTAGCAAGTCGCATGTCGGGAATAAAGAATCAGTTACTGCTGAATCAAATTGCGGGTTTTCAGTATGACGCAATCCTACCAATATAGCTAATGCGACTGATTGTGTTAACTGCAATGTGGTGACTTACAACTGGAAAATTGAGAAAACAAGCTGGATAATTGATAGTGGAGCCTCTGATCATATGGTTGGAGACATATCTGTGCTTAGTGATATCATTTTCTTGATAAAACTGTTTATGTTGGGATGCCTGACGGCCACCCTCAGTCTGTTAAGTTAAAAGGTGATGTGAGAATTAACAATCTGATTGAACTGAGGGACGTTCTATACATCCCAAATTTTAAATTTGGCTTAATCTCGGTTAATAAATTATCAGAACAGATGAAAGGAACCTTCTGTTTTAATGCTGATTTCTGTGTTTATCAGGACTGTAATCAAGGTGAAGGAATCAAGGTTGGTCAAATTCATAGAGGTCTATACCTTCTGGATGTTTTCTGTGATAAAATCAAGAATTGCTTAAACTCCCATGTTTAGAGGAGATCTGGTGTAACTAGTCATGATACAAAGGAGAGTTTGGGTCTGTGGCATCATAGAGTTGGCCATATGCCAAAAGACAAGATAGAGAAACTAGGAATTGTTAGAGATAAGTCTCTGCAGAAATAATTAGTTTGTGAATCATGTAATAGGGCTAAGAGCCACAGACTTTCATTCCCTTCTAGCTCAATAAAATCAAAAGATATTTTTGAACTAATTCATGTTGATTTGTGGGGTCCCTACAACTTGGAAACATATGATGGTTACATTTATTTTCTTACCATAGTTGATGATAAGAGCTGTGTGACTTGGACCCACCTGTGTAAACTGAAATCTGAATGTTTTGATCTTATTGTTGGGTTTATTTCCATGGTTGAGAAACAATTCAATAAAAATGTTAAATCCATTAGGTCTGATAATGCTCACGAACTTGGGAGTTCTAAGGTTGGGATTGAATATTTCAAAATCAAGGGAATTAGGCATCAAACCACATGTTCATATACCCCCAACAGAACGGTGTGACTGAGAGAAAGCATAGGCACATCTTAGAGACAGCCCGTGCCCTTATGTTTCATTCCTCATTACCTAAGAAATTTTGGGGGGAAAGTATCTTGACTGCCACTTATCTAATAAATAGGATGCCCTTGGTGAGCATAGGAAACAAATCCCCTTATGAAATCATCTACGGCCACCAACCTGATTATAATTATTAAGAGCTTTTGGGTGCCTTTGTTTTGCCAACATCAACAAAAATCAAAATGACAAATTCCTGAGCAGATCTGTTAAATGCGTTCTTTTAGGCTATGGTCAGAGTAAAAAAGGATATAAACTCTTTGATTTAGATAACCAAAAAGTTATTTACAATAGGGATGTCATATTTCATGAGGAGATTTACCCTTTTAGACAGAAAACCAATGATTCAGTAGAGTTTATTTCTGCTGATATTAGAGACAGAACAGTTTATTTGGAAATGGTTCTGATGATGATTTGGTCCCTCTTACTGACACTGACCTTGAGATGAGTATAAGACAGCAAGATGCAGGTAGCGAGAATCAGCTACTTGAAAGATCTGATCAAGGAAATCAAGATGAAAACAGAAGCTACCTCAACAGATGCTGCCACACAAGAACCTGGAGTTTCAGGAAGAAACACAGAAAGCACAAATCAGCAGCAAGAACAAGAGCAGAACACTCCTGTGAGAAGATCAGAAAGGGTCCGACATGCTCCAAGGTATTTAGAGGACTATGAATTGGGGTCCTCAGTCCAGCAGAAAGATACTCCTCCTCTGCTACTATTGACTGTTTCACTCAAATTCTTAATGATAGAATTATACATGCTAGTAGCAACTGTTGTACCTATTAGGGGACAATGATCTTGATCTCAATGAAAGGCATAGTGTTATAGGGTCAGAAGGCCTTTTTTCGAACAGTGGGAATAATAATATTAGATAAAAAATAATTGTCATTCCTGTTTGCATGCTAGCATAGATGAAGAAACATAACCAAATAGTTACAGAGAGGCTGTCAATGATAACAGATGGAAAAGAGCTATGGATAAGGAGTTTAAAGCCCTTGAGAAAAATAATACCTGGACTGTAGTTGATTTGCCTGAGGGTATCAAACCTGTAAGATGTAAGTGGGTTTACAAAATTAAATGTAAGGCTGATGGCAGTGTCGAGAGATTTAAAGTCAGATTGGTTGCAAAGGGGTATACTCAAAAGTTTGGAATAGATTATCTCGAAACCTTTTCTCCAGTAGTTAAGTTTACTACCATTAAAGCTTTAATCATCATTGCAGTAAAGAGGGACTGGCTAATTAGTCAATTAGACATAATAATACTTTTCTGCACGGTGACTTAGAAGAGAAGGTTACATGGAAATACCAGAGGGTTATAGGATTACAGAACCAGGGAAGGTCTGCAAGCTAAATAAGTCCTTATATGGCCTGAAACAGGCATCTAGGCAGTGGCATCAAAAACTGAGTGTTTTTCTTCGATCTCTTGGTTTCATTCAATCCCTCAATGATTATTCTTTATTTGTGAGAAAAGACATTGAGAAAGTTTGCTATCTAGCTGTTTATGTGGAAGATATTATAATTACTGGAAATGATTCTCTTCTGATTAACAGGGTTAAAACAAGATTGAATGAGCAGTTTAAAATTAAAGACTTAGGAAGGTTGAACTTCTTCTTAGGAATGCAATTTATTCACACCACAGATGGTGGTGTAGTGTTGTCCCAACGAAAGTATTGTAAGGATCTGCTTAAAGAATTTGACTCTGTTAACAAGAAGATATCTGTTAGTCCTCTTGACACTAGTTTGAAACTCAGAAAAGAAGAGGTTAAGCCATTGACAGATCCATTTGTATATAGGAGATTGGTTGGAAAGATAAGCTATCTTTCGCATAGTAGACCTGACCTTTGTTTTGCTATCCAGGTTCTGAGTCAATTCCTTGGTAAACCCACTGATATACACTACAAGGCTGTTGTTCATACCTTGAATTACATTAGGGGCACTTTAAGTTACGGGCTTTTGTTTATACCGGGAAAGATTTTTCTCTTAATGCTTTTTGTGATTCTGATTGGGCAGGATGTTCAAACACTAGGAGATCAATCAGCGGATTTTTCATTCAGCTGGGGGAGGAAGCCCACTTTCTTGGAAGTCCAGAAAACAGACCACGGTAGCTCTGTCCTCAGCTGAGGCAGAGTATCATGCCATGAGGAGCGTAACGGCATATTGAGCTGGATTACAATAGTTCTGCATGAGCTGGGAGTTGAGAACATCTTGCCATTTCCTGTAAAGTCAGACAGCCAGGCTGCCATTTACATAGCGAGGAATCCTGTCCTTCACGAGAGAACCAAGCACATTGAGCTTGATGTTCACTTTGTTAGACAGACGTTGTAAGAAGGGATGATCACGCTTGAGTTCGTCAGCTCCAAAGATCAAGTAGCAGATCTGTTGACTAAGCCTCTACCTGGAAGTGCCTATCCTCTACAGATTAGAAGGATGGGTCTGCAGTTGGATGTTGAATGAAGCTTGTCTGTTCTGTTGCAGTTCCAGCAAACCTCATAAGCTTTGCACCTTCTGAGGTTTGAAGGGGGTGTTAGGAACTGCTAGTTTAGTTCTGTTAAGTGTTGTTATTATTAGTACCCATTTTATTCCGTTACAGTTAGGCTGCCCCATTAGGTTTGGGCAGTAGACCGTTGGGCCATATTGGGCAGTGGACCGTTGGTTGGTTGGTCTTGTTAAGTGGGCTAGGTTAGGTATGGTTACTTTTTACTGTAGAAAGGTGTGTGTAGGGTTTGAGGCACTCTCGCGTCTCTGTACGAGCTTGTCTTCTTCAAGCTCAAGAGTTCTGTCCATTTCCACGTGAAGTTCTCAATCAAATTCCTTTCGATTTCTACTTTCATAATGCAATCAATTTTATGAGGATTGTTGAAGACTTTAAGGAATCTTCTCGACCAAGTATTAATGATGATAAATTTGGGATGAGTTCTCAGCTAACCTCCCCGTGAGCATAAGGAATCAAGTTTCTACAATCTTGGGGTTAAGGAGGTGTAAGACCTAGGGCTTTACTTGGGATTCCATAGTGTGTTGGTAAACATAAAAGGCATATCTTGGGTTATGTTAGGGACATAATTTATGAGAAGATTCATAGCTGGGATAGGATGATATTATTCGGCTTCCAAAGTCCCTGATTAAGGAAATGCAAGGTATTATAAGACAATTTTGGTGGTCTAGATCCTTGAAGCAAAAAGGTTTTTGCTGAAGGAATTGGGATGTTATTTGTTGTAGCTGGGATGAAGGTGGCTTGGGATTTCATGATCTTTGTTGTTTTAATGATGCTCTTTTTATCTACGTAGCGTTGAAGAATTTTGCAGATCCTAATCTCGATCTGTCTAAGGTTCTGGCTACCAAATATCTCAAGGGGAGGAGAGTGCTTGACGCCAGATTATGAAATAAGCCTAAATCTGGCCGTCTATATGGAGGAATTCCTTTAATTCAACATGAGGCTAGGAGAGTAGTGGGTAATGGCACAAAAAGTAATATTCTGGACCCTTGGCTTTTGGACAAGCAAGGAGATATGCCTTGGGATTGGAAACTCCCGCCGCTAGTTAAGAAATGGGTGTGTGTCCTGGTTAATTAATGATAAAGATTTCTCTTGGGATGAGGCTAAGGTCGGGGATTGGTTTTCAGAGGATGATGCCTCTTGCATTATGAGGAATGTTCTAAGTAGTAACAAGGAGGATTCCTGGTCTTGGGGAGGTACCAAAAATGGACGGTTCATAGTCAAGTCAGCCTATTACATGGCCCAGGCTATGTCTCATAATGCCCAAGCTTCTACTTCTGGTAGGAGCATGGTTGGGCAGGTATGAAGCATATTTGCAAAGGCAATTTCCCTCCTAGAATACGGCTATTCGTTTCCTAGGTGTTATCCCTTGTGGAGCATTACTTGCTCATAGGTGCGGGAATGCCTTGCTTGACAAGTGCACTATTTGTGGAAGTTTTGACAACCTGACTCAGGATTTTTTCAGTTATCCTGTGGTCAGGCAGTGGTGGTGGGCTTGGATGAGCTTCAACGTCACCAATGATGCTATCTTTTTGGACTGGTTTACTTTAGTCTGCCTCAATAAAATGACCGAGGATAAAGAACGGGTTGTTTACTCTATTATGGAAATTATGGTTTTGTAAAGTGTCAAGTCGTCCATAATAGAGCTCGCTCCTACAAGTAGGGTATGGACCAAGCAGAGTCTTTTTTGGATACTGCTCTATCAGTCAGCTCCTCTCGATCTCATTTGTCTGTTGAGGGAGGACGAGCCTAACTTCGTTGATCTACGAGTTACGGTTGATGGAAGTGTGGATTCCGAATATACTGGGTTTTGGGTTGTTTGTAGAGGTCATGATGGTGTTTTGGTAGCAGTAGGAATTGTTAAGAGAGGGTGCCATGGTCACCTCAGATTGCTGTAGCAAAAACACTTCTTTTAGGTGTCAACATGGCTATTAGGCTAGGGGTTTCTTCGGTTGAGTTCTCTTCTGATTGTCTCTCAATTACCGATTGTCTTCAAGGAAAGACGGACGTCCGGGACGATATGGGTCGTATTCTCCATGATATCAGTGTCTTCTCCTCACATTTTGATTTAGTTTCATGATCTTTTATTGGTTGGGTCGAAAAATGAAATACACATCTTGTCTCTAATCTAGGTCGAGTAGGCTCTTATGAGGACATTTGGTACCATAGCATTTCATCTTGTATTTCTATGTTGATATAATATAATATATGAATGCTGTTTTACGAAAGAAACAAAGTAAGATTAGATTTCTTTTTTTTTTTCTTTTGAGGAAGAAGAAGTAAGATTTGTAATTTGAGGTTTCCATATACCTTGAATATAATTTCAAATGCATAAGTGGAAAATCAAAGCAAATTTCAATCAGATTGGTTAAAGTGCGAGATGTACCTAGCGATCTATATCTATCTACTTTGAAAGTAAGAGAGGATCCAATATGGTATGAATCGAACACAGTAATACTAACAAATACGCAACCACACCAATAAACCCTGCCACAAGTGCACCAGTAACTTGTCGACAGAAATGTGGAACTTGACCACATATAGGTTGCCAACCAGCTTCAAAATTCCCCTTCTTTCCGATTATCGCTACCGCTAATGCCGCTGAGATGCTGGAGGTTAATACCATCGCGATTATCTGTGATAATTTAAGGTTGATTGATGATGAGAATGATGCATGGAAATTAATTCATTAAAGAAGGTTGGATCGATAAGGAGATATAGTAGTACGTACCACGTCTAATGCGAAGACTAGTTTCCAAAGCAAGCTTTCAGATGGTAGAAATATGACTAAGAGACTGTAACCACTCACATTCCATTTGCAATTACAAAGTACCTGGTACATGAATTTTACAGTAACGTACATGAAATATATAACAGCAATTAAGAAGAAATAAATCCAATCCAATGCAATGCAATGAATTAGTAAGAAGTAAGTGGACTCACTTGAAAGCAGGAGTGTCATTGTAATCAACATCAAAGTTAAGAAACAAGAAACTAGCTTCTTCATGACTAGTAGCCATGATAATAGCTGCAATAAAAGTAGCTGCAACAGCTATTAATCTTAGTGCAATAGTGCAATATCTCTCGTGATTTCCATTCTTGAATGACCACTCCTGCATGTATGCATCTATATAAATAAGAAATTAGCAACTGATTGTCGATAGAATTAAGCTACTAATCACATATAGTATTAAGTTTGAGTAGTGGAGAAATAATTATATAAGATCGATGTTTTTGAAGGGGAAAGAATTGATATGAGGTAGGTACACTATGGTGTGGAGGTGGGGGAGGGGATTTTTATGATGAACATGGTTGAGTAAAGAAGAAGATGTTCAGTAGTTAGTTAGTTAGTTATACCGCTCAACTATAGTATAATGTCATGACCAGCTGACACGGCGCACATCAGCAACATTAATTAATAATTTCATCATCGATCTCTACCTACCTTGTGTCGTGACTTTTATTTATTCTAATTCTATTATCTACTTCAATTTACTAGTATTTTTCTTGTCAATCATTGTGGCACAATTAATAATATAAGCTAAATGAACTCTGTTTTTTTTTTTTCATTATTTCTCAACTGCATGAAGGTAGGAGTAGCTGGATGTTTCTAATCAAGATGTATATGGCGTATATACATATATCAGACAAGTAAAAGATGACTACTGCGAGATGGTTCTTAGAAAAAAAAATAATACTATATATGTAAGGAAAGACAGTCGGTCATGTATCAAAATGAAGTCCGCATGCCCAGAACCCTAACTTCTTGGTTGGGTGAGAGGTAGGTAGGCAGTTCACCAGTTTCATCCAACCCCCCTACTTTAATTTTCTCACTCTCAGTTTGCTTTCTTTTCATTTTATAATTAAATGACAATATCTATTGCATGACTTTGAAAAAAAAAACATAATTAATATAAAGTAATCTCTAAATCAACGTACGTATTAATTAAGATTGATATCAACTCATGTCTGCGATGGTGCAGCCGTCCGCGTACAATTTGGGTGCGGCAGAGTATGAGTTGGCACCCAGTCAGCAGTCCAGTCAGTGCTGACTGGGTTGTTTTTTATTATATTAACTTTAAATTATTATATCTTTTAAAATATAAGTTCAAAATGTAAAAAATTATACCATTGTTCATCTAAATTCAAGCTCTTCAAAACAAGACCAAACATAGATATGTTTTGAGAACTTTAAAAATTTATATTAATTACATATATATATCCATATATCATGAGACTTATGATTCATAACATCATTTAGTGTATCATAATATCACTTTTAATGAATCATAATATCAAAATTAAACCATATCTTTATTTTAGTGTATCATCACAAACATATAAGAATAAAAAATTTACACAATAATACAACATAAAACAATATTTGATATGTATGTAAAATATGCGATTCACCATATAAGGTTTAAAATATACCATACAACAATAATAATACACTACAAAACAATAATAATTTTATCGGTTCCGAAGTTTGTTATCTAATTCACCACTTATTAGTTAATGAATCATAATATCAATTTTAATGAATCATAATATCAAAATTAATGAATGATATCTTCATTTTAGTGTATCATCACAAACATATAAGAATAAAAAATTTTACACAATAATACAACCCAAAATAATATTTTGTTATGTATGAAAAATACGTGATTCGTCATATAAGTTTTAAAATACACCATACAACATAATAATAACACTACAAAACAATAATGATTTTATCGGTTCCAAAGTTTATTATCTAATTCACCACTTATTAGTTAATGAATCATAATATCAATTTTAATGAATCATATTATCATTTTAGTATATCATTATACACATGTAAAAATAGTTTTTTTCAAGTTATCAAACATATCCATGATTGGTCGTTTTGAAGAGCTTGAATTTAGATGAACAGTGGTATAATTTTTTTCATTTTGGACTATATATTAAAAGTTACAACCATTTAAAGTTAATATAGTAACATACAGGAAAATGGTCTTTGCGACAAAAATACACGACCACATATATGTTGTGGTCGTAATTGATTGAATGATTAATTATGACACTGTATATTTTTGCACTGATAAGTGCAAAACATATAGACTTTTTAAGGTTTAATCACCTTATTAATTGCAGCATTTTTAGTAATGTTTCGCACTTATCTAGGGTTTTTCCTATAATTATGTTGTTATATTAACTGATGTTATATGTGTTTAAAATGTAGGAAAAATGACAAGCAAAGACATATATTATAAGGGATAGACAAACTCACGTGGAGAGGACATGCATGCGCATGATTTGCATGCAACCGCCTCATTAGGGGCGGACGACACTAGGAAGGAAGAGAATAGAGGCAACCGCCTCATTAGGGGGCGGACAAAAAACATTACAACCGCCTCATAAACAAGAGGACAAGGAGGCGGACAAGAGAGGATGCATGTGTTAGCGGATACAAATTCATACCGCCTACACAACCGCCTCATTTGAGAGGCGGAGGCGGACGTGACTTAAACCGCCCATACAACCGCCTCATTTGAGGAAGCGGACGTGACTAAAAATACAGATCTAAACGGGTATTTCTTCGCCGCCGACTCGCTCTGCAACTTGAGACGGCGCCTACCAGAAATCACGCCCGCGTTTCAGCTTTGTCCCCTGCGCAATCAATAGCTGCAATCAATGGGGAGCTGCAATCATCGAGCTCAATCAGTGAGCTAATGAGCTGCTGCTGTTCTTCTTCTTCTATAAATACGAGCTTCATTCCTCCTTACTGAGTGTCCTTCCGGAGGCTCCTTCCGTGGTTCCTCTGGAGTTCCAATTCACCACACCCATCTCATTTCTCTCCTTCCGCCTTCTCCATTTTATTTATTTTACATTCCACCAAATCCACCTCTAGCCTACGTATACAAAATAGCAGAGTGAGACGGAGTGATTACAGATGATTTCTATTACTCTCGTCTCTGTCTATCTATTTAATATGTTAGCTAGTTTACGTACGCTTTGGGAATAATTATTATTTTCTGTATTAATTATGCAATGTTTTTACTGGTTTTAATTTAATGAAGTTTGTTACGCTTAAAGCTCCTCTCTCGCCTTTTTAATAGATCTCGCGAATTTATTAAATTGCTTGCTAAGTCTATTTTGATCAGACCAGGTGATAAATAGATAGGTTGATTAAACCGTAAATCTGGAGAAAGCTCTATTATGATTTAATGGGTTAGTATTTTCAGATGCAATTATATTTCCTCGAATTTAACGTCCGTTTACATAAGAGTGCTCGAAGCCTGATAGACCGGGCATTTCTGGTAAACGAGTTCTTATGAGGCTATGACTTAGTCCTTAAGATATTTTAAAAAGGAATTTTGCCAGACAATTACAATTAAACCAGTAGGAATAGCATGAAAGAGCAGATAATATTAATCTGAACCAGAGTCCCGTTTAGTTTATCTGTTAATTTAGTTTATTTTATCTTTTCTTTTATTTATAAAAACAAGTCAATTAATTCCCCCTCCTGTGACACGCTTAGGTACTATAATATGTACATTAGTCCCGTGGTTCGATATCCGGTCGCTTACATTTCACTATACTACTGCGACCGGGATTTGTTTGCAGCCCGACGTTTATTTGGGTTTTAATTTCCTTTCTTTAACTTTAATTACCTTTCTTTAACTTAATTACACCACTTAAACCACAATATAACGTCTGCAAAATGGCGCCGTTGCCGGGGACTAGATTTATTCTAGTTCCTAAGCCCCGGATTATTCACCTGTTAATTATAAATATTTTGTTCTCTTAAATATGTTAATAATTTTCTATATTATTTTCGTTATTGTTAATATTAATTATTTTCTATATTTTGTTAATATTAATTATCTAAATAATCTGTTAATATTAATTGGACATTTGGACAAATTGGACACCTGACTTTGGCCATCTAACTTCTGACATCTAACTTCTAACTCTTATTAACATTTAATTTCCATTGTCTCTAACATTTAATTTCCATTGTCTCTAACATTTAATTTCCATTGTCTCTAACATTTAATTTCCATTGTCTCTAACATTTAATTTTCTGTAAATTGACTACTAACTTATAATTTATGTCATTTTTATTTTCTAACTCATAATTTTATGTAAATATATTTGTTGTTTTTTTTATTAGGTTACAGAACAAAAGAAGAAAAAAAACGGAGCAGGGGGTTGTCCGCGTGGACAACCGCCCCATTACCATGCGGACGCAACTGAATACCGCGGCCCTTTTCCGCCTGAAACCGAGCGGACAAAGAGGCGGACGTCCCTCTATATGAAAAAAAAAACACGGAACGCTGCGTTTCCAATCAGTTCTCCCCCGGTTCATTTTAAACTCGAGCGAACCCGATTATAAACAAAAACTTCAAACGCCGCGTTTTGCAATCTGTTCTTCCCTAAATTAGAGAATTTGAACCGGTGCAGAGGAGAACGAACAAGCCGCCGCGCGACTCCCCTCCTCTTCAAATCGACACATCTTCTTCAATCCTCCACCAAATCACGCAAGGTTAGTATCGAAATCTTTGTTTTTCAATTCTTAACGTTTCTATAGCTTCAAATCCTCAAATGATGAACTACATTGGAGAAATTAAGGACTGAACTTTCGAACCCTAGGTCGACCCGTTCGAAAATTCGAGCTTAATATGCAATTTTTGTCTCAGATTCTTCTTCTATAAATCATAATATACATACACAAGGTTAAATCTACACTGAATATACTTAAATTTGTCGTTTTTGATGAATTTCAAATTTAGGTATATGTAGATACGAGATTTGCTATGTTAAAATAGCATTATTCTCCAATTAAATTATGCCTTGTTTTATTAAACGAATGAATTTATGATTATAGGTGTTATATGTGGATTTAGGCTGATAACGGTATTAAGTTACCTTGCGTTTGACTGAATTGATTGTGAAGAATCGTAGATTTTTAGGGGAGGTTCTGTCGATTTTTCGACAGAATTTTTGTTGTATAATTATTCTGTTTATTTTTCATATTATTTATTCTTCTTGTTTTCTATTTTTATTAAATATTACTAAAATGTTTACGTCTAATATTCATGCTTTGATAATAAATTTAATTTTTATGATGTTTTTAATATTAATACTTATGTTGCTTTTAATATTAGTTTTTATGTTGCTTTTTGTTTATTAATATTCGTTATCTCTTAATGATTTTATTTTATGTAGTATTTATTATGTTGTGTACTAACATTTTGTAGACTTATACTGTTTAAACCTTATCAAACTTCTGGAAGGTAACAGTTCGGTTTGCTTCATGTTTTAATTTTATGTAATGCTGTTTTATTTTTGCTTCAAGTTATTTATGCCTATTTATTTATGTTTATTTTATTTTTATTTTCTTTTGGTTCAATTGGAGTTCTGCTGGCTATATATGATTTTCTTTTCAGAACAAATTCTATGTCGAATATATAGCTGAACTCACCTTTGGAAAGCAACCTCAGTTGCTTTGGAATTTCAATATCTTCGGTTGAACACTTGCGCAAACTCAAGTGTGAGGAACGTCTCACCCCTGCCAAAGCTCTAAGTGTGAGGAAGGATACCTTCCTCAATCTACGATACAAGGGGAGTTTCAGTTTCCTTTATTTTATTAATTTTAAACCATATTTGTTTAATCCTTTATGAGTCTGTCATAATTTGAAAGGTCATTTTCTTGATTTTAATTCTGAACAATGAGGACATTGCTCCTCTTAAGTGTGAGGAAGGAAGACCTTTCCTGAAATTATGACAGTAGTTCGATAATGCCACACTCACTTTTTGCTACTCTAAACTGCCTAATATAAAAAAATTGATAAAAATGAGATAAAATAATTGTAGAAGTGTCTGAAATTATGTCAAGTGACAACTGAAAGGTAGTTTTATTTCAAGGAGTTTGTATATAAAATTATTTTCCTTCAAAATACTCTATTTTTACTCGAAAAATGATAGATCTGCTAGTTGTAAAAATCAATTAGGTTAGCTTGGGATTATGGAAATATGTGGAAAGTCAAGAAAGAGAAGGATAAAGACAAGGTACTCCGCTGTTTATGAATTTTTCTAACCAAAACAGGCCTCGTCTATCTGGTTATTAAGTTCTTTGGGGTGCTTTATCACCTATCTACCTAAGGTCTCGTGATCTGGGATAGAAGACCCAACACCGCTACAAGGATAGAGAGAAAAGTCTGAGGTACAGAAAAAAAATGCAATTCAAAAAAAAATTGTTATAAAAATAATATGTGCTTTGTCTATACAATTTGCACATTCAAAAAAAGTGTAAATATAAATTGCAATTTATATTTATAAAATGAGTATGTGGTGTTGAAAGGTATTGCGGAATAAGGCATTACTTCACACCCCTTGTCATCCCAGGTTAGTGAATGAAATTGGTTGGAAATCCCAGGTTAATCTAACTTGTTTTCTGCAGTCTAGTTTTCTATGCTTTTATTAAATTATTCTTCTTCACTGTTTATAAAACCTACTTCTAAGAGCAGAATTATTCTTTCAATTGTCACTTTGTCTAAATTCCCTTCTACACTTATTTAATCTTGTTTTATTATTAAGGCTTAGAGATAATTATATTCCTTATTTGCTTGAGGACAAGCAAAAGTTAAGTGTGAGGAAGTTTGATAAGTGCAAAACATATAGACTTTTTAAGGTTTAATCACCTTATTAATTGCAGCATTTTTAGTAATGTTTCGCACTTATCTAGGGTTTTTCTATAATTATGTTGTTATATTAACTGATGTATATATGTGTTAAAATGTAGGAAAATGACAAGCAAAGACATATATATAAGGGATAGACAAACTCACGTGGAGAGGACATGCATGCGCATGATTTGCATGCAACCGCCTCATTAGGGGGCGGACGACACTAGGAAGGAAGAGAATAGAGGCAACCGCCTCATTAGGGGGCGGACAAAAACATTACAACCGCCTCATAACAAGAGGACAAGGAGGCGGACAAGAGAGGATGCATGTGTTAGCGGATACAAATTCATACCGCCTACACAACCGCCTCATTTGAGGAGGCGGACGTGACTTAAACCGCCCATACACGCCTCATTTGAGGAGCGGACGTGACTAAAATACAGATCTAAACGGGTATCTCTCCGCCGACTCGCTCTGCAACTTGAGACGGCGCCTACCAGAAATCACGCCCGCGTTTCAGCTTGTCCCCTGCGCAATCAATAGCTGCAATCAATGGGGGAGCTGCAATCATCGAGCTCAATCAGTGGCTAATGAGCTGTGCTGTTCTTCTTCCTCTATAAATACGAGCTTCATTCCTCCTTACTGAGTGTCCTTCCGGAGGCTCCTTCCGTGGTTCCTCTGGAGTTCCAATTCACCACCCATCTCATTTCTCTCCTTCCGCCTTCTCCATTTTATTTATTTTACATTCCACCAAATCCACCTCTAGCCTACGTATACAAAATAGCAGCAGAGTGAGACGGAGTGATACAGATGATTTCTATTACTCTCGTCTCTGTCTATCTATTTAATATGTTAGCTAGTTTACGTACGCTTTGGGAATAATTATTATTTTCTGTATTAATTATGCAATGTTTTTACTGGTTTTAATTTAATGAAGTTTGTTACGCTTAAAGCTCCTCTCTCGCCTTTTAATAGATCTCGCGAATTTATTAAATTGCTTGCTAAGTCTATTTTGATCAGACCAGGTGATAAATAGATAGGTTGATTAAACCGTAAATCTGGAGAAAGCTCTATTATGATTTAATGGGTTAGTATTTTCAGATGCAATTATATTTCCTCGAATTAACGTCCGTTTACATAAGAGTGCTCGAAGCCTGATAGACCGGGCATTTCTGGTAAACGAGTTCTTATGAGGCTATGACTTAGTCCTTAAGATATTTTAAAAAGGAATTTTGCCAGACAATTACAATTAAACCAGTAGGAATAGCATGAAAGAGCAGATAAATTAATCTGAACCAGAGTCCCGTTTAGTTTATCTGTTAATTTAGTTTATTTTATCTTTCTTTTATTTATAAAAACAAGTCAATTAATCCCCCCTCCTGTGACACGCTTAGGTACTATAATATGTACATTAGTCCCGTGGTTCGATATCCGGTCGCTTACATTCACTATACTACTGCGACCGGGATTTGTTTGCAGCCCGACGTTTATTTTGGGTTTTTAATTTCTTTTCTTTAACTTTAATTACACCACTTAAACCACTCAAATAATTAATGTCTGCAGTCACTATAAGTATCTTTTATAGACCAAAATTTATTTTCTTCGTTAATGAATAACGTTTTGGTCACAATAAGTATGGCGCCACTAACTTCAACCAAAACCGCCAAAAAAAAGCGCCAAAAAGTTAAAAAAAGACTATTACTTAAATCTATCACCTAATAAGATTAATCTATAATAATAAACAAAATTCTTTAATGACTTCCTCCTATTCGTAGTGGATCCATTCGGTCATTTTCTCACCGATAACACTACGCTTCAGTCCGACATTTTCTCATATCCTCAACTACTACATGCTACGAAAACGAAAGATTCTGGGAAACACCAAGTGGCAAATGGTGAGAATAATTGAAAGCAACTCCCAGTGGTGAGAATCGTTGAAGCAATTCCCGAATCGCAAGGTTAGGTTTAAAACCTAAAAATTTATTGCTCATTCTAATATCAAAATCAATTAGGTATACATGTATAGCTCTGTATCTGTAAATATCTACGAATTATCCTTGTTCTGATGTTAAAAGCAATATACTGCCCCCTTTTTTTCTTGGAGATATATCTCTTTGAATTATAGCCGACTCAAAATTATCTTCCCATCAGATCCCATTCTTCTCACTCACTCTCGCCATCTGCCGACTCTGCCCGTCTCTTCACTTCCAGGCCCTGGCCGGCGGCGAACAAGGCAACACATACTGCTGCTGCACAACACAAGATGAAATAGGGGCTGAAAATTTGAAAACGAGAGCAAGATTAAGCAGGGATTGAGAAGGCTTCATTTTCCTCTTCTTCTTGAGCTGCAGTCATTTCGAAACCGTTGAACTTTGCCGATAGCATTTGGTATTCTCTTGAATTCCTTACTTCAAATATTTCTACACTGAAGTGTGTGGAAATCTAGCATAACTTGCGATATTTCTATACGATATTTATATACTGAAGTGTCTGAAAAATCCAGGTTGAAGTGTCTAAAAATCTATTTGCATTATAGTAGAATGTAAGAAATTGTGGACATTCGAGCAAGATACAAGGGATACGAACCATCACTTCAGGAGTAATCAATATGTTACGAGTAATCAATTCATTTTATACCCTTGTGAAACATGTTTAAATGAATTGTTTTGTCATTTCAGTACCTGATACGAACCATCACTTCAGGAGTAATCAATTTGTTACTAGTATTTGCAGGAGTAATCAATCTATTACTAGTTATTGCAGGAGTAATCAATCTGTTACTAGTAATTGGAGGAGTAATCAATCTGTTACTAGTAATTGTAGGAATAATCAATGTAAGAAGTTACTGAAATTAACTTATATAAACCAAGCACGGCCCAATACTGAAATGACTAAACAAAATAGTTACTAGCTACGAGTAATCAATTTATTTTATACCCATCAAGTGAGGATAAACAAAATGATCAACAATAATCATGTACTGCTGTATACTTATTTGTTTATGCTATTCTTATTCAATCGTATTGCTGTATACATATTTGCTTGTGATGTTCTGATCAATGTGGGTACTAGTATACATGTATCTATCTTAACGAGCAGGTAGTAATTTTCGTTTGAAACAGAAATAAAAATTTCTTTGCTGGTGCCACTTCCATTTTTTGCATATGTTTATGACAAAACCTCACAAATTCACTAGCATAAAATCCCTTGGCTCACATAAGTGCTATTTGTGTGGTTCTTTACTATTCCAATAGGACCAATACGATGATCCAAATAGTTACAGCAATAACATAGGTTCGTTACTTCATATTTGAGCCATCTTGTCCTGCATTTCATGCGCCTGAACAATTATGTTATATCTTTGCAGTTATGTTATACATCTGTACATCAGCAAGGTGCTTGCTCAGGTTTGTTCTGTTTTTCATAAAATTGTGTTTATCCTAAGCTTGAAGTTCTTTATGATGTATTGATGTATTAGCACTAGTTTTATCTGCTATACTATCTATCGTCTTGACTGGGAACTGCTAGTCTGGCCAAATTTAGGAGTTAGATGGAATTGTATTTCAGTTTTTGACTCTAGGATGTATAGGAGTCTATCTCTGCGTGTGTTCACATTTTGCTTTTGGCCACATTTCAGATTTCATGTGCGCGCTGCAAAACATAAATTATTCCTCTTTTCTGACGTTTCTTCTGTCAAAAACCTTGTTTGCCAGTAGCATCACTTGCAGCTTTCAGATCCTATCACAGTGGTAACCTGATATGCTTTCTCTACATTCTCTTATTCAGGTTTTGTTTGGCGTGATACTATTAGTATATATCCCAGCTTTGGATCCCTACCCTGGCTACACCCCATTGAGGAATGAATTCACAGAAAATGCTGAATACGAGGAGCTTCCTGGAGGAGAGGAGATATGCCCAGAACGATATGTTAATATATTCCCAAGTAAACAATTTAATCTACTAGCTTCTTGTGGTGCGTTCAAAATAATTTACTTGAAATTAAGTAAATGTGGGTGCAATACAAAGAGACTCGGCATAATGAGTCTAATTTAATTATGTTAATTAAGGTGCATAAAGAGGTGGCATATCTTCGGTGTGGAATTTCCGGGGACCATAGAATTTCTTTTATGGTCTTTCAATCATTTTGCTAGCAAACATCTGATAGATGCTCTATTTTTTGTGGCAGAAATTTTCTTTTCATGCGGGGAAGATTCCAGGAAGGGTTGAGTGGTGAGAATTGCAAGGTTAGGTCTAAAATTTCCTCTCACTGCTCATTCTAATATCAAAAGCAATTATGTATACATGTAACTTTGTATTTGTATATACACGAATTGACCTTGTTCTGATGTTTAAAGCAATCTACTGCGTCTGAATTCTAATATCCAAAGCAATTTTTCATGACCTTCAAAAAATTAGGGAAGTGGCCATGTTCTGAAGTTAAAAGCGCTTGTCTGCTTTATATATATACGAATTTGAATTGTGTTGTGTATGTATAACTCTGTATAGCTGTCTCTATGTGGAAATTCAGATGTAGTGAATGCTCTCTATATGTATTTGTATCTCTGTTTACAAAACAATAAAACTTCCTCTGCAAAGAGCATAGTAGTTGTTCTAATTTCATATACAATAGTACTGCTATATACATATTTGTTTGGGCTGTTTGAACCTGTTTGTGGGTATAGGTGTATATGTGTATCTGAAGAGATTGTATGAAGCATGGGAAGAAAATGCAGACGTTGGATTTATTATGATGAAGGGTAGTGGAAAGGCTTTTTCTTCCGTTGCTGATGCTGTAAACCTCTACAAATTGATCAATAATGGAAAATTTGATGAATGCAAAAGCTATTTTGACGCGCTATATAAATTTGTCTATGTTATGGATACATATTTGATACCACATGTAGCTATAATGGATGACATAAGTATGGGAGCTGCAGGTGGAATTTTCATTCCCAGAATGTTTCATGTGGTGTCTGATAGATCTATATGTATATGCTAGATAATACTCTTCTGCAGCTGACCTTATGTATCTTTGAAGTATTTTGCTGAATGAATTATTGGTTCTTTTCCACGTATTTCTCCTGTCTCTCTGGCCTTGAGATGAATTGATTGTTTTTTAACACGTTTATTCTGAATCGATCATTTATCCATATGGTTCTAATAGATTCATATATGTGTATCTTTCTTTTCGAGCAGATAGTAATTTTCTTTTTAATCAGACTCCTGCAATGTACATGTATATATATGATTTTGTGGATTTTTCACTATCCGTATGCACCTTTTATTATTGTGATATTGTAGACTTGTTCTGTTATTTGGCTGCTTTGATCACTATACACTACATTGTGTTAGTTGAGAAAGGATATTCAATTGACTGATTATGAATTTTTCTCTATCAGTTTTTTCCCTGCTTCTCTTGATTGAAGAAACTCCCATCACACTGCATAATAGCAGAATGCTCACCCTATTAGTTTCCAAGATACAAACTGAACTGCTGTCTGGAAGGGTTTCAAAATTTCATACATGTATCATACTAACAGGTATCATTGGGGTTCTTTTTAACCAGTTTTGGAGTTTATCTTCCTGTGAGGTACATTGCTTAGCAGTTTTGCTGTCTTGGACTATTTGACCCAGTTTTGAAGGAAGAAAATGAGAGTTCTGGCATCAAGACTTTTAAGCAAGATATTAATAAAAGCCACGATCCTTTTGACTTAGATTCTGGTGAAGAAAACAATTGAAGTTCTGTAGTATTATGTGTGTATGATTGCTTATTCCTGAGATATACAACCCTATGGGCATAGAATATACCCATGTTGTATAAAAACAATTGAACATCATCTTAGGCATTGAAGTTGCTTGCACATCTTAGACATTGAATCGCATAGAGCCATCCAGCAGCATAGGTGGTCTGAAAATACAACACATTTCCACCTGATTGCTTATTCCTAAGATATACAACAAACTGAAAGTGTTGATATTCAAGGTGAGAATTCTTTGGCTCCAATTATCTAGTTAGCTCTCAATATTTAATGTTGTTTTTAGTTGCAGTTTGAGCATGATTACAAGATACATATGGTCTGCTTTGTCCTCTGATTTTGCTGCTGCTTTGTCCTCTGGTCTATTGGTCATTACTTTATTGCTGTTACATGTCATTAATTGAACAAAATTTGTGAGCAGTTTATGGATAGATGCAATGGTTATTTCTGAACAATTTTTGCACAGCTGTCTTGGTCATTTTAAGAGTAATAGTTGATAGTCTTATGCATAGTTTTTAAGGTCACATTGGTAGATGTTTTTGTACTGCATGAATGTAGTGTTCCCCTATTTTATAAACTTGCCATTTTCCAGCTTTTCAGGTTATACAAATCTAAAATTCTAGATTATGATTAAGTTCTGTAATGATTTTTACTCTTCAAAAGGTGAAGTACTAAAGATTGTAAGGAATTACCATTTCCCTAGTCTCATTGGACACTACTAAAGATTTTGTATTGTCAAACCTTGTGTTACTAAATATCTCTATTTTCTTGTGATTGCAGGTGCATCTATTCATATGAATGGTGAGAGTATGATTGTAGACAAATAGATTAGGAAGTTAGTTATCAGGGATTTTTTAATGCAATGACATTTAACTGTAAATTATGAAGTTTCGTTACATTAGATGACGTCTTATGACATGGCATTTCATTTATTTTTCTTAGTTGCTTTGAAACGCGTTATTGTAAAACCTTTGATATTGTGTAATAACTATTTTTATTATATTTTAGTTATATGAATGTTTAAACATTTTTGTATAAAGAATCTTATGATTCTATACTTACATTATTTCAACATTTTAATATGGAAGGTGACAATATGTGAATAGTTAAAAAAAGAAAAAAACATATTACATTCAAATCTGGTCGCTAAGATTCCATGAAAAATTTGATCTTTAATAACATTAGCGATGAAAATTGTTGGTCACCTTGAATTAGGTAGTCATTTTCATCGTTATCCAATAGATATAAATAATGGTCGCAAATGATGTTAACGACCAATTATATTGTTAGTCACTAAAACACTAGCGACCAAAAATATTATAGTCGCTAAAGCGTTAGCGATCAACTTTACATTAGTCGTTAATGCATTGGAGACCAAGGTATTTGGTTGGTCACTATTGCATTAGAGACAACGTATATAGTTAGTCGTTAATGTTCTAGCGACCATCAATATTTGGTTGGTCACAAAAACTATTAGCGACGGACCTTTAGCGACCACTGGTGACCAACTCTATTTTTGGTCGTTATTATCATTAACGACAAAAAATACCATCATTAACGACCAATATTATTGATCGCTAAAAGCCTTTTTTTCTGTAGTGTAAAAGCAGCCCAGTCAGCAAGACAGTCCAGTAGCTGCTGACTGGGACTGCCAACTCAGTGTCCCTCTCCTACCTCTTGTGCGGGAACACTTGCACAATCGAATTTGCCGACGTATATATCAAAATTCAATCCTATTATTGAATAATATGTTGATTTTTAACCACTACCAGGTTCTATCAAAAACAACAGTAAGAGAAAAAGAGATTCTGTGTATATTGATACATCGAGAAATGTTGAGACACATGTTCACTACTACAAGAACGGCCTAACCCAACACAATCTAACAACACATTGTTACGGCAAAATTCGATCACACGGACCGGTTGCACCGTATAAAGGTGTGGTCCATCTATGTGGCAGTCCAGTCAGCAGTTGACTGGAGTGTTTTGCTGACTAGACTACTGACTGGGTTGACTTTTTATTATATTAATTTTAAATGGTTGTAACTTTTAATATATAAGTCCAAAATGAAAAAAAATATATCATTATTCATCTAAATTCAAGCTCTTCAAAACAAGACCAGTCATGGATATGTTTTGACAACTTTAAAAAAAATCTATTTTTACATGTGTGTGATGATACACTAAAATGATAATATGATTCATTAATTTTGATCTTATGATTCATCAAAATTGATATTATCATTCATTAACTAATAAGTGGTGAATTAGATTATGAGTTTCGGAACTGATAAAAAATCATTATTATTTTTTAGTGTATTGTTATTGTTGTATGGTGTATTTTAATTCTTATATGGTGAATCTTTTTTTTCATACATACCAAATATTGTTGTGTGTTATATTATTGTTTAATTTTTTTATTTTTGTTAATACACTAAAATGATGATATGATTCATTAAATTTGATATTACGATTCATTAAATTTGATATTATGATTCATTAAAATTGATATTATGATTCCTTATTAATAAGTGGTGATTTAGATAACAAACTTTGGAACCGATAAAAAATCATTATTTTTTTGTAGTATATTATTATTATTGTATGGTGTATTTTAAACCTTCTACGGTGAATCATGTATTTTCATACATACCAAATATTATTTTTGTGTTGTATTATTGTTTACGTTGTTTTTATTTTTACATGTTTATAATGATACACTAAAATGAAGATATGATTCATTAATTTTGATATTATGATTCATTAAAATAGATATTATGATACACTACAATGATGTTATGTGTTTACATTCATATGTGTCATTAATATATGGATATATATGTATATGTAATTAATACAAATTTTTAAACTTCTCAAAACATATTCATGTATGGTCTTGTTTTGTAGAGCTTGAATTTAGATGAGTAATGATGTAATTCTTTTTTATTTTGGATTTATATTTTAAAAGATATAATAATTTAAAATTAATATAATAAAAAGTAACCCAGTCAGCAGCTGACTAGACTGCTGATTGGGCTGCCAACTAAGCTACCACACAATACTTTGTGCGACCGCGCTGCTGCACCATCTCCGTTCTGCATTGTTACCGTCTACACTTATATTAAAAGCAACTCCTTAAACTTATAGTGGTTTCCATCACTTTCCGTAAACTGTTGGCAATTATAGTTACTGTCGCAATTAGTAAAGTAGTATTTTGTTTTTAAAAAACTGGCAATCACTAAATTAGCCAGGAAACCCTTTCTTTTGCAGTAGCTCTCTCCTGCCGTAGCTCCCTCTCGTCCTCCTCCCGCATCTCCCTCTCGTCCTCCCTCTTGCATCTCCTCTCCTCGCTTATGTAATTTTTTTACACAAATCGAATCGGTCTGTAAGCAGTAACAAACAACAATCTAGATTCTCTACACGAGTAGATCTGCAAAACTCGTGTCTGTTAACCTAGCATCCTTTTCTTTCGCCTTCTCTCTGAGTAGTAGCAGATGTTTCAACGCGGTAAAACACGTCTACAAGTGACAAGGAGATAGAATGAAAGCTACCGAGCTGCACAATCAGAAAGGTAATGGATTTGGGAGCTTCAAGCTCTGGTGATGAAGTAGAGCACGGTTCAAATTCCAATGTCCTTTGTGGAAGCTTGAATTCGTAAATTCGAAGAAGACATGATTCCGCACGAAATGCTGGTGCTTTAAATGGCTCATGCTCCTCTCCATTACAATATTATGACAGCCTGATCAACTGACTTGTATCCATGTATATTTGTTGCTGGAGTTGTGATCCTGAAGATGATAATGATCATTCCTAAATCTATTAGCGACCTCACTTCCTGTTTCAATTATCTTATTCAGGGGTTTAATTCCTTGCTTGATTGATCAGTTCATTTGTCTGCTGCTCAACTTACTTAACCGTCCTTTTATTTATTTTTGCTTATGAAAGCAAACAGCTTTCAATGAAGCTGCTGACTTTGGTGTTTTGATGATTTACAGAGGTTGATGGGGAAGGTTGCTTCTGATAAATGCCACAAGTGGGTTTTCAAAGAGCTAGCCTTCTGAAGCTGAACCAAATGTTGCCAACTATTGGTAGAGTTCTTTTGATGCGATACTGTTAATGCTCTTTCTGTTTTATTAAAATGATATTTGAATTTGAATACGGATGGATGATTCTGATTCCTTCTCTTTTCGGTTTACCATGATGTTGGGTCCTTGGGGTAAAAAAAAAAAAATCCTTTATGTTTTTAACTTTTTTATTCTTTATTTCTTATGGAAAAAAAAACTTTTTATTCTTTATAAGATAGTGGGTGATGAAAAGTTATCGACCCCTTGGAAACTAGGTGATGAGAAGTTATTGATCTGCTTGAATTAATATTTTGATACTAGCACCTATTTTGCCACGTTCTTAGGATATATATATGTGATACTTGGTGGTGATTCTGATTCCTACTGGTACCTATCATAACTCTTTTTAGCTTGCTCCATTTCTTACCTCATGTCAAAGAATTTGATCATCATAGTTATGTCACAGATCAAAGAGGTTTGTTGCTTCTCACGCATTGTCAAAAAGGAATACTAATCCTATAAAAAGCTTCGCGCCCAGGATATTGTAGGTTTAAAATGTTAAAATATCTTGTTGTAACTACCTCCTATTCTCCTAACTACTCCTATAATTTAGCCACTAACTCTCACACATGTATCTATATAATATTGTAATACAGACGGTAATCAATCATGGGTTTTACATTATCTTTCTTACATGGTATCAGCCTAGAATTCTATTCCCGATCCTACCTCCTTCTTTCAGTAACAGAATTATGTTTCCGTCAAAACGACTCTCTGTTCTTGCTATTCACCTTCAGCCACCACTCCACGCTCTCCATCTCCTCGGCAATGGCAGACCACAATCCCCCTGATGCCTCTCCCCCTGCTTCGGAGCGCACCCTCCTTGCTTCCCCACCACAGTCCCCACCACATGTATCCCATGCTTCCCCACCCCAGTCCCCACCACATGTCTCTCACACTGCCCCCACACTTTCCCCTGTTGGGCAAAAATAGTAGTTAAACCATCTTGCTAACTATGGGCAGTGAACCCAATCTTTGTAGTACAACAAGGTCGTATCCACAGAGACTTCGCAACTGTCTAATTAATTATCCAGTTTAGTAAATGTACAAAAAGATAAATAAAAATGCATAAAATATAAATTGGGGTTTAGCCAGAGGCAAGCTTGGTTTTTAGAATTAGTACAGAAATAATAATAAATACAGTAAAGTAAAGTAAAAGGATGGATGTTAAAAAGGATCCTAGGATAGCGGGGGAATTTCCTAAATTACTTAACAATTTTATAATCCTGTCTCAAATATTTATTGTCTATTAGAGTTAATAATTGTCAGTTACGAACTCTTATTAATAGCCTTAGTATTTTCCTGCTCAATCCGGAGTGTAAATACCAAGATTAATTCCTTTGTGGTACTTTAACTATCTCAAATCATATATTGATAGCTACCAAATAAATGCAGTATTTTGTCAGATAAGCATTTAACAATATTAGTTAAAAGGAATTAAAACAAGTAAATGAGAGAAACAGGTGATAATATTAATTACGTAATATTAGAAGTCAAACCCCATCCTAGGATACAGAAAAGAAAATTACTCAGACATAAACAGTAATAAAAAGGAAACAGAAATAGCCATTAATTGGAGACTGCTGAGGAGGACTGGACTGCGATTCGCTTCTGTTTCAGCTCCCTTTTCTTCTGTTCTTCTTATAGTGTCTCTGCTTCGTGGGAAATGAAGAATAAAAATAAAATGGAGAAGGGAGGGTACGAGGTGAATGGTTGGTGGTCGTGGTGTGGTCTAATACTAACGATAACAAATAACAAATAACACTAACGATTTGGATGAGGGAGAAAGGGAATTATTTATTTGCAGAAGGGGCGTCGGTTTATATAGAGGCAGGGAGAAGAAGCTCCGTCGATTTTGATTAACTGTTGATTCATTGATTGCGCAGGGGACAGGAAGATGAGACGGTGAGGGATAAGAGGCTCATTAATGCAGACAGTGTTGGACGAGTTGTGCGACGAGTTTGCGAGGAGTTGCAGAGGACGGCGAAGACGATAAGCTCGGAACATTTATACACGACCGCCAGATAACATGCGGTCCTCTCTGTGCTGTCCGCAATTAACCAGCGGTTCATGTGTCTTGTCCGCCTGTTAAGGAGGCGGTCCTCTGTGTGTTGTCCGCCTGTTATTGGCGGTTCCCTCTGTCTTGACCGCGAGGCGGTCTTCTGTCTCTTGTCCGCCTGTTTAGAGGCGGTACTCTATGCCTCGTCCGCCTCCCTTTGAGGCGGTAGCCTCACTCTTGTGTGCGAGGCGGTTGCATTAGATTAGAGTGACCGCCCAATACGGGGCGGTTGTCTCTCCTACGTCCGCCAGGCGGTCGCCTCAGAGTGGTCCGCTGTTATGGGGCGGTGCACTCTATGTTATCCGTGCGTTATATATATATATTATACATATATATAACAATCTTCAACTGGCTCTACATTCTTCGTTATAAGTCCGTTTTCTGAGCCGTTTGCGTCTATGCGTTCGTCTCTTTATCTACTTTACTCCCAGCTTGGTTTCCTCATGTTTGAACAATAATTTGTGAGATAAATAATAAAACATAAACTAGAGGAAAACTAACCGAAGTGGAGAAATGAGCAAGAAAAGTGCTAATATTATATATGAAATACACCTATAAATCATGCTCATTTGGACACTTATCACACCCCCACACTTATCTTTTTGCTTGTCCTCAAGCAAAATCACGTACCCAAGTAGGGAATGCTCAATACTAACAAATATTATTATGAAGGGTAGGATAAACATGATCTTTTTAACTTATTGAGGAGTGTGAAAAATTAACTGCTGTGGCAAAGGTGTGCTCTGGGTAAAAATAAAACATAGAGTTTCGGGGTATGATCTAAGGTACTCCAATGTTTCTTTTTAGGTGACTCTGAGACTTTTCACCATGGCCAACTTCTCTCAAGAATGGGCATTGAGGAGAAACAAAGGAAAAAATAGATTTATGCATTTGTTTCACTTTTGCATAAGAGATGAGAAAATATAGGCATCACGCTTTGTATTTAAGAACACTCAACTCTCTTTGTTGGTTACCAATGGTGTCTCGAAAGTCCCTTATTATTTTTCTATTTTTTTTAACAGAGAAGCACCCCTTAGCAATCCCTAAGAGAGAAGACAGAAAGAAACCCTGAGCAATAAAATCCAACCATTTGCAGATTATTTGGTCACACCGCATATAAAATGCTCCTCAAAAGTAATCGAAATTTTAAAATTTTGTACTATTTATCCTACAATTCATAATAGTATTTATTCTTAAAGAGAACAACCCACATATAAAGGGTCCATAAATTTTGAATTGGACAAACGCATGATAAGGAGAGAGATTAAACACATTTAAGCACAAAATGTCACCGAAAAGGGCACACTCCCCCACACTTAAATTGAACAATGTCCTCATTGTTCACCCGAAAAACAAGGGAAGGTTCAGAAGACCTTTTCGGTTAAGTAGACGAAACAGAGATAACACAGATCACAAATAATCATTTAAGCACATAAACGCTCCTCTGCAGTTTTTATTTAAATAAAAGCAAATTTAAAGAAACTGGTACTCCCCTGATTTTATTTTTGCTAGCGTTAATCAGCGTTCCCCCACACTTGAGTCAGCCTCAAGTAGCGTAGCTTGGTTGCGGTGTCCACATGGGTTACACCTGCATAAGACACTAGAAGCAACCATACTAAAAAACGGGGTTAAAGTTAGCAAAATAAAAATAAAATTCAAAGAGAACCTGAAAATTAAAAGAACATAAAGGCAAAATAATAAAAGTACACCCGGGTTGCCTCCCAGGAAGCTGCCCTTCTTTAACGTCTTTGGCTAGACGCTTTGTCGTTATCCTGGATCAAAACAAAATGTTACCTCGGCATATAAAATAATAAAATTAATACTCCTCAAAATCTGGTGTTTGAGGAGGTACTGCCGGGAACGTAGTTCTAACAGAAGACCCGGTGGAAATGACTTTTCTTCCTCAAATTGGAGGATGTAAAAATCCTCCTCTTGTTGTTGAGGCTTATGGTAAGAACCTTGATAGGGATCTTCAGAGGGAAGTGGCTCCTTGAAATTTACTATAGCACTCTCTTCTGATGGCTCGGGAGGCGGCATCTCCTCCTTCTCAAGGTTGAGGATGTATCCACCTCATCTTCTGGGTAGAGCACGGAGAAGGAGGGAAGTAGTAGTTGATTTCAGAGGGAGGGACTCCATGAAGTCCAAGGAGAAACTCTCTCTGAGGGGTTGTCTCCATAATCAAGCTGATAGTTGTTTGGTGATGGATCTCTAATTCGAATAGGGGAGGAGGTGGAGAGTAGCTTATGTCCTCAACAGGTTGTTCTTCCTCGTGAACCACTGCATTCAGTTGTGGAACGGGTTGTTCCATGTGTCTACCTGATCTAGCGTTCTTTGCCGGATCATTTCAATGGTTGAGGTAAAATTTGCCATCATTTCCCGTAAAATGGCGTTGTCTCTTTCTACTGCAACCATAGGACAATAGGAACTTTCATGGTCTCCTCCACACTCTTGGCAGACACTCCATTGACTGTAGTCCTCTGCGCCATAGGGGTAACCATACCAATTTCCTGCTTGATCGTAGTGATCATCCATCAGAATTAAGTACCTTTGAAAACAAAACAAAAATTTATACACAAAAAGTGACAAATAACGAAAATAAAAGAAAAACTAAACAGATAATAAATCAGATAGTTGGACCGAAGTCCCCGGCAACGGCGCCAAAAACTTGTTGGGCAAAATAGTAGTTAAACCATCTTGCTAACTATGGCAGTGAGTGAACCCAATCTTTGTAGTACAACAAGGTCGTATCCACAGAGACTTCGCAACTGTCTAATAATTATCCAGTTTAGTAAATGTACAAAAAGATAAATAAAAATGCATAAAAATAAAATTGGGGTTTAGCCAGAGGCAAGCTTGGTTTTTAGAATTAGTACAGAAATAATAAATACAGTAAGTAAGTAAAAGGATGGATGTAAAAAGGGATCCTAGGATAGCGGGGAATTTCCTAAATTACTTAAACAATTTATAATCCTGTCTCAAATATTATTGTCTATTAGAGTTAATAATGTCAGTTACGAACTCTTATAATAGCCTTAGTATTTTCCTGCTCAATCCGGAGTGTAAATACCAAGATTAATTCCTTTGTGGTACTTTAACTATCTCAAAATCATATATTGATAGCTACCAAATAAATGCAGTATTTTGTCAGAATAAGCATTTAACAATATTAGTTAAAAGGAATAAAACAAGTTAAATGAGAGAAACAGGTGATAAATATTAATTACGTAATATTAGAAGTCAAACCCCCATCCTAGGATACAGAAGAAAATTACTCAGACATAAACAGTAATAAAAAGGAAACAGAAATAGCCATTAATTTGGAGACTGCTGGCGGAGACTGGACTGCGATTCGCTTCTGTTCCAGCTCCCTTTTCTTCTGTTCTTCTTATAGTGTCTCTGCTTCGTGGGGAAATGAAGAATAAAAATAAAATGGAGAAGAAGTGGAGGGTACGAGGTGAATGGTGGGGGTCGTGGTGTGGTCTAATACTAACGATAACAAATAACAAATAACACTAACGATTTGGATTCGCGAGAAAGGGAATTATTTTATTTGCAGAAGGGGCGTCGGTTTATATAGAGGCAGAGGAGAGAAGCTCCGTACGATTTTGATTAACTGTTGATTCATTGATTGCGCAGGGGACAGGAAGATGAAGACGCGTGAGGGATAAGAGGCTCATTAATGCAGACAGTGGACGAGTTGTGCGACGAGTTGTGCGAGTTGCAGAGGCGGCGAAGACGATAAGCTCGGAACATTTATACACAACCGCCAGAACATGCGGTCCTCTCTGTGCTGTCCGCCAATTAACCGCGGTTCCATGTGTCTTGTCCGCCTGTTAAGGAGGCGGTCCTCTGTGTATTGTCCGCCTGTTATTTGGCGGTTCCCTCTGTCTTGACCGCGAGGCGGTCTTCTGTCTCTTGTCCGCCTGTTTGAGGCGGTACTCTATGCCTCGTCCGCCTCCCTTTGAGGCGGTAGCCTCACTCTTGTGTGCGAGGCGGTTGCATTAGAGTTGACCGCCCAATACGGGGCGGTTGTCTCTCCTACGTCCGCCAGGCGGTCGCCTCAGAGTGGTCCGCCTGTTATGGGGCGGTGCACTCTATGTTACGTGCGTTATTATATATATTATACATATATATAACAATCTTCAACTGGCTCTACATTCTTCGTTATAAGTCCGTTTTCTGAGCCGTTTGCGTCTATGCGTTCGTCTCTTTATCTACTTTACTCCCAGCTTGGTTTTCCTCATGTTTGAACAATAAATTGTGAGATAAATAATAAAACATAAAACTAGAGGAAAACTAACCGAAGTGGAGAAATGAGCAAGAAAAGTGCTAATATTATATTGAAATACACCTATAAATCATGCTCATTTGGACACTTATCATCCCCCGCCGCCATTGCGGTTTTCTCAAGCCCTCCATGTTAATTCCATAACAAATCATGTGCGTGTCGAACTGACCCATCACCGCCCAATTACAATGTGGCGACACTTATTTATGGTCAGCTAGGCAAATTTAATCTCCTACGCCACATCGACGGCTCCCCTCCAACAAACGAGAGAGTTGGGCGTTACTGGACTTCACTGTCTTGTCCTGGATCTACTCCACCTTATCCTGATATTTTCAGTTTGATTATGCGCCCGAATGCTACGCCCTGGCTGTTGGCCCAGTCCATGGTGGATTTATTTAGGATAACAAGAAGGCTGAGAGCAATCCAAATCGAAGCAAGTCCGAGCTTTCGCCAGGCTCATTATCCATCACCGAATACTTGCCCGTCTCAAAACTCTATCAGACGCCCTCGCCGACGTTGATAACCCAGTGACTGACGAAACTTGGTCCTCCAAACGTTGAGCGGCCTGAATGAAAACTTCTCCAACCTGCGCAGCATCCTCCAGTTCCAAACTCCATTCCCCTCCTTTCAAACGGTGCGCAACACTCTGATTTTGGAAGAGACGTGTCACGGCCACATCAACTACCGCTACCGCCCTCCTCACATCTCCAGCGCCGACGACTCCCCAGTCTTCCTCACCAAAACACGCCGGCGCCTGACACCAACTCCACCAACACTACCACTCCCAATCCTGCTCGTATCGATCTTCCTCCAATTCACGCTCTGGCCGTCATGGACGAGGACGGGGCCGCGGACGAGGTAGATCCACATCCTGCAAGCGCAACTCTGGAACCTTCTTCAAGGTCACAACCACAGAATTGGCAGCCGAACTGGTCCTCCCCAGGATTGTTAGGGCCGCGACCCTCCAACCCGGCGCCTGCTCTATTCGCGTCTCTTGCCCAGTCTACGTGGGATCAACAAGGCTGGTCAACGCTCTAAATGCCATGACCTCACCGTGCGTCAAACTGACTCCCCGTGGTTACTTCGACAGTGGGGCTTCCCTCATATGAGTCCCACCAATGGTAATCTCTTTTCCACGTTTAATCCTAGCACTAATTCCCCTTCTAAAATATTGTTGGTGACGGTACCCTATTACCCATTACATCTATTGGACACACCCGCCTCCCATCCTCTCCTTTAACTTACATAATATTCTTGTGACACCTTATTTAATAAAAAGCTCATATCTGTTCGTCAATTCTGTCGTGATAACAACTACACTATTGAATTGATTCTCTCGGTTTTTTCGATCAAGGATCTTATCAACCGGAACGTGATCCATCGGTCCAATAGCAGTGGTGATTTATACCCGTTCATACCAGCCAAACCAGAAATGCACTCCACCAGCAGCCCTCACGGCAACCACTCCTTTCCCGTCATGGCATAACCGGCTTGCACACCGAGCCGTGCATCACTAGATTTTTTATTTAAACAGCATTTAATTTCTTCGTCTAATAATACCCCGCTACAATGTCATGTCTGCACTTTAGGCAAACAAACAAGACTTCCATTTCCTCGTTCCTCTAGTTTTACTATGCAACCGTTTGACATGATACACTGCGATTATGGACCTCTCCGGTCCCCAGTATTAGCGGTTGTTTAAATTTTTTGCTTATTCTTGATGATTACCTCTCATTATTTATGGACCTCCCTATTAAATTAAAATCTGAGACTGTTATTATTTTACACACTTCCACGCGTACATACGTACCACTTCCTCGCTCTATCAAAACTATCCAATGTGATCACGGTGGTGAATTTGACAACCACGCCCTTCGCGCGTACGTTGCCTTACGGAACTACCTACGATTCTCATGCCCCCACACCTCTCAACAGAACGGCAAGGCAGAGCGAATGATACGAACCGTCACAAATGCTATCCGTGCCTTACTTTTTCATGCCCACCTTCCTCCCCCCTTTTGGGCCGAAGCCCTACACACTGCCACATATCTCTAAATCTCACCCCCACATCCACCACAAATCATCGACCACCTCATGCCATTCTCTATCATCACCCTCCCCAATATACACACCTACGTACTACTTGGATGCTTATGCTACCACACACACCGCCCACAACACCACAAACAAACTTGCACCCCGCACCACACCATGCATCTTTCTTGGCTACGCACCACACCACAAAGGGTATCGCTGCCTCGATTTAAACACCAATCGCATCATCATATCTCGCCACGTCACGTTCAACGAGTCTGTCTTCCCTTACAAAACCAATGCCTAAACACCACACACATCCTCACCCAACTCCACCTACAGATACCCCGCCGACCAGCCCATTACATTTTATCCCAACCCCATACCACCGACCAAGCTCGTCCCACCCCGTAGCTCTTGTCCAGCGGCCCACACACCCCGGCCCAAACACCCCACCCAGAATACTGTTTACTGAAAGAAGGGAGGTAGGATCGGGAATAGAATTTGTAGTCTACTCCAAGAACTGCATACTCCCACCACACGTGCCACCATCGTCTTCTGCGACAACGTCAGCGCCGTCTACATGTCCGCCAATCCCGTTCAGCACCAACGGACAAAAACAATAGAACTAGACATCCACTTTGTTCGAGAAAAAGTGGCCCTCGACAAGCTCGTGTGCTCCATGTCCCAACCACTAGTCAATTTGCAGACATCATGACAAAAGGATTACCGTACCAGCTATTCGCCGAATTTAGAGACAGTCTTTGCCTTCGCCCCGCTCCGGCTTAGACTGCGGGGGGCTGTTAAAATATCTTGTAACTACCTCCTATTTCCTAACTACTCCCTATAATTTAGCCACTAACTCTCACACATGTATCTATATAATATTGTAATACAGACGGTAATCAATCATGGGTTTTACATTACTCTTTCTTACATAAAATGCATGATGTTATAGTTATCCTTGACATTAATCGTGGTTTTTTCTCTTTGTCCTTTTGATCTAGAGGATTAGGATATACGCTTTTTTTTGACATTGATAACCACGGAATCCCTTATACCTGAGTTTATTATCTGCGATGCTATGTACTACAAAATCAAAACTTTTTGGAGTTCTCTAGTATTGAGAGCTATATTGATTCAGCATCTCCTGCAACAGAACTGAGATGGAATTGAACCACCACCGCCTGGATGCTACTGGCGGACTAGGAGTACACCATGGGAACAAGATTAACACAAAGCAAGTACGTTTCTTTTTGGTACACAAATTTGAGGTGAAAATAATGCAAAGTAAGCAAGTTCTCACTCTGAATAGAAACTACTATTTATTAGTCAGTACTGACATCAATCTGGTTTATGGTTTGGAATCCGTGTGAAGTAACCTCTTTGTAACCTGCATCAATTAGAACCTGGCCTTAGATGGTTTGTTATAGTAGTGGTATATTATGTACCTTGGTTTGTTTAGCATTTTACAATTGGTTCTTGTGTAAATTATTTGCATATAACTTATTTTTTGTGAAATCAGATTGTTCTTTCTATAATATTATGGATTGACATCTATATTTACTAGGAGTACACCATTTAGTACACCTCTAAACTCTCATATTTGCTCCTGAAGTGTTATGAAACAGAATCCAGCTATATGTATGACGTTCAATTGGTATCTTATATTTGCTTGATATCAGAAATACCTTACTCGTTTTAAAGGCTGTAATTTGTGTCATCTGATCATTCTTTTAGGAATTTATGTTGTACCAGCCCTATATTCACTAAGTAGTTTTATCTGTAGGAGGATTTTTCATTTGATGCATTGTTTTGGGAATTTGGTCAATGAACTGCTTCCATCTTTCCGTGAAGAATATTTAGAAACGAGTGATGGACAGGGGGAGGTGTATTACCAAACAGACTAGGGGTGGCAATTCGGGTTGATGGGTCGGGTTGAAGCTCACCATACCCAACCCGATTAAATTGTATGGACCCATACCCGACCCAAAAAATAATCGGGTTCAATTTTCAACCCATACCCAACCCATATAAAATCCTTGAACCCAAACCCGACCCGTTTAACCCGTTTAAATACAAATACTTTATTTTTCTGCAGAATGACCAGTCATCCATAAAAAACGTGTACATGACGGTCATTTTTTTGAATCTTGTGTACGGTTTTTGAAATGTCAACATTTTGTTAAATGGGTTAATAATCTCACCCATAATCATTATTTATGCGGAATAAATAGGTGATGGTGTATTTGCGTGACTAATGATTGACATAGTATTTAGGTTTTTGAACAAAGAGTTAATGGTGAATATAGATGGCCTAGAGAATGTATTTGGATTTATAAAATAATTATTGTGTGGGCCTAAACAGTGATAGTATTTTTATTTGCTATTATACTAATGGTTATAGAATTAATACATATCCCAGTAAAATATAACATATTTATTTATTTATTTTAATTAAATTAAGTAAATGGGTCGGGTGAATTCGGGTTAGGACCCTTAACCCATACCCAACCCATATATTTAATAGGTAACCCATACCCGACCCAAATATTAAATGGGTCAATAATCTTAACCCATACCCGCTTTTCGGGTTGGGTTTGGGTCGGGTTATCGGGTTGGGTAAAAATTGCCATCCCTAAAACAGACGCATGCCTTCTGATGCTGCGAAAACAACTCGGGGGTTATCCATGCCATTATTTCCTGAAGTAGATGCCATGTTGTCATTGTTCAGGGATTCATCTCGAGAGTTGATTGATATTCAGCAACAGGTAGTTTGTTCAAACTCCTTGGGAGTGTTAAAAATTATTTGATTGATTTTTTTCTCCGTATAATTTCTTTGTGTTTCTTCTCTTTCCAATCAACCATTGGTGAACAGGTCGATACGAGACTTGATGATCTTAAAAAAGAGGTTTGAGTTTGGTAGCTTGTTTGGCTGTGTTGGCAATATATATTTTCTATTACCTTTTGTTTGACTGATGATTTTTGTATTATTATCATAGTTACCTTGTTAAAGGTTGGATTGTAAGGTTTATTATCCCTTGCTGTTGTTGACAAACATGCTCTTTTTGGCGAGGTAAGAAATTTGATGAGAAAGACAAGTGCAGCACTATGTATGTGTTTATGTAAGCATTATATTATTTTTATCACTTCTGTTTTTACTTTTACATTCTGAGCTATGAATCTTTCTCACCAGCTGTATATATAAAGAATTAGTAAAAAAAAAAAGTCAACAAGGAGAAGCTTAAAGAAGCCTCGTGTTGCAGGGATCAAGTCATTCGTTAGAGTTTTTCATGAACAGGTAGGTATTAGTTGTTTGTCCTTCAGCTGTTGTAGTTGTGAAATATCTAATGCATTAAGCTGTTTTTTATCTGATGCCTTCACTCAGCATCTCAAGCAATTGATTATTAGTTGACCATGCTTTTGTAGTCTATCTTTAGTAATATCAAGCAGCCAACTCAAGCATGATAGTCCACAAACTTTTGTTTATGTTTGGGATATGTGTCTATCACATATTGAGCAGATTTATTTCTCTGTTTTTTATCAAGTATTATGTGGAGCTCTAATTACAACAACGTTGGATATTAAAACTGTATGGCTCAATTTCACGATTACCGTGAATGATAAGTTATTCTACCACTCATGGACCAAATAAGTCTCAATTACTTTCATTCATCCTGCTGTAATTGTTGGTGGCCATGACAGTGAGGTCTATGAGAGCTCTCACTTCTTCAATAAAAAACTTGCTGCTTTTCAGTGGATCAATTCCGCCATCCAATTGACAAGATATATAAATAAAAATCCACGAAGACACTTTATTACTATTATGAGCATTCTTCAAGTCTCCTCTGCTATAATAACTTAGGTTTAGTTTCTAATTAGCTTATAAAATTATTTATTGATTGAACCTTTATGACTGAAAATCTAATGGTCATACTTTTATGATTGCAAGGTTTTCCATCAGCTTCAGATTTTGTCTCTCTTGTCTTGTTGTGTTCTATAAGAACCATGAGGATAAGTGAACATTTGACGAGACATGATACTTTTTCAGGCATTAATTGGTTAGTTAATTAACTCTTAGCCATCTTGCTTCAACCGTAAAGCAATGTGGATTGAGTTATTCCGTCTTGCTGATTTTGATGAGTGACCAATTCCTTGATTAGACAGCAACGAGACAACCAAGACTATGCTAGAATCTGCAGCCCATTTAATGGAGAAAGCGAGGAATCTGATTCAGAAAACATTTCAAGAAGTTCAGATGCACAAGAAGCTCAAGGTGTTCAAAATGTGATTTTTCCGCCACTTAATCACTCCTCCCGTGTGTCATCGTATCACATTGTCAATAAGTGGTTATTTGAGAGTGTCTTGCAAAGTTTTTTGGTTAATCTGCGGTTGTAGCTTGATTTTAGTAGTTGATTTTATATGCTTAGAAATTATGTCTTTTATGTTTGTGTAGGAAATTCCGGCTCAAGGAACCAACGCCAGCCTCCTGAGACATGAACCATCTTAAGGTAATGGCTTGGTATAGTCTATTTTTTCAATGGTTTACACAGTCTTCCTCCTCTATGTTGATGATTTAACAGACTTGAAAAATTAGAGAGCTATATTAGATCATGCTCGAACATTGTTTAGGGAGTTGTAGGATGGGATTAACACCATGCTCTAAATAAGATTCCTAGGTCTAGTTGGCAGTGGCTTGGTGTTAGTATGTGAAGAATACTCCTCCGGCTGAATGTGGTTATTTTGAATGAAGATGATTGAAGATCAAAACAGGGTCTTGGAAATTTGTCTGCTAATACTGGTCGCTAGTATATACAAACTTAGAATCTCTTTCAGTCGCTTTAATATTTCCTTATTCTTTCTAATGTAAATTTCTGTATAAGTTGTGAATTGCATATATTTGTGTCCCGAATTCTTGCTGGTGAATCAGGTTTCTTTCCCTTCTGTTCATTACTCTTCTAGATATTAGGCTGGAGTAATATATTTTTGGTATGGCTTGCATCTTTCTTTGTTTTATTAAGTTGTTGAAATTAAAACCTTTGTTTTATTGTTTTCTTTCTATTACAGGAAGGGTCTAGCCAGATTATGATCTCTTGAAAAGGTTTTTGATTGATCCAATTTAGATTTTACAAATTTGTAATGTAAA
Organism: Limonium bicolor; assembly: GCA_023374045.1. Lineage (NCBI taxonomy): Eukaryota > Viridiplantae > Streptophyta > Magnoliopsida > Caryophyllales > Plumbaginaceae > Limonium > Limonium bicolor. Next base: position 315,664,976 of record CM041779.1, read on the forward strand.
ATCTTTCGTACTTTAAATACTACTCTCATTATGAATTGTGTTTTATGTTTGGATTCAGTTGAATATCAATGAAATGCAAATATTTCTTGATTTTGTAGTCAAATTAGTTATATTTTCACTAGCTATTCATATTAATGTGTAGGTTAGAGAATGAGTGTTGGAAGAATAGTGAGTGAGTGTAGGAGAGTGCTGGGAAAGTGTAGTGATAATGAGTGCTAACTGAGTGATGGGAGAGAGTGTTGTCTGAGTGTTTGTGAGAGCGTTGCGAGAGTGTTGCGAGAGTGGCGTGAGAGTGTTGTGAGAGCGTTGCGGGAGTGGCCAGAGCGTTGTGAGAGTGTTGTCAGAGCGTGTGAGAGTGTTGCCAGAGTGTTGTGAGGGTGTTGTCGAAGTGTTACGAGAGTGTTGTCTAAGTGTTGCGAGTGTTGTCTAAGTGTTACGAGAGTGTTGTTTAAGTGTTGCGAGAGTGTTGTCTAAGCGTTGCGAGAGCGTTGTTAGAGGGGAAAGGAAGATGTTCAAGTGACAACACTTAAGATGTGTTGGCAAAAGTGTTGCAAGCAATGGCAACACATATTTAAATTTGTACCAACGCTTAGAATATGCGTTACAACAGAACTTCCCAACGCGATCTAACACAACGCTTTCCTGTGCGTTGGTATAGGCCTTGGCAACGCATAAATGCATTGCGAAATGTATAAAAAAAGCGTTGTTGTATAGACCATTTCCCTAGTAGTGGTTATTCCTGTATTTACTCTTCTTTATGATTAGTATTGTATCTAGGTCTGTTATATCATGTATTTTTCTAGATTGTATTTAGGTTATACTTGTATTTTATTCTCAGTTTCTTCTTTAACCTTCCTTCAGTCATTAGTATATAAGGCATGTAATACCCCCCAGGTGAGATACTTTTGATATACGAGACTTATGTCTCTAATACAAGATAGAGGTATTTTTTCATTCTCTCTTTTTTCACATGGTACCAGAGCACTACTTGGGATTTTATTTCACCTGGAAAATAAGATAGCTTCTTTTTTCTCTGTTCCTTGTCTCCGATAACCCATTCTCACCCCAATATCCCTGTTTCCTTTTACCTTACCACAAAATGTCTGGAGAAAAACCAGAAGACCAAGACACGGATGATTCTTCGACAAAAGGAAAAGATGTGCTCAACCCAGAAGCATCGAAAAATTCCGAAACGTCGAACGACTACAGCAAATTGTCATTAGAAGATGAGGAACTCTACACGCATCCCTCCGACAACCCTGGGATCGTTTTAGCCTACAAATTCAACGGGACTGGCTTTGCTAAATGGAAACGCTCATTCATCGTCGGGTTAATCTCAAAAAGCAAATTAGGGTTTATTGATGGGTCGACGAAAAGGTCTCACTATCAGGGGCAAAACAAAAAACCTGGGATAAAACCAATGGCATGGTTATCGGCTGGATTTTCACGGCTTTGGAAGATTCCATCAGGGAATCAGTCATGTACCTCAAGACTGCTGAAGAAATCTGGCGAGATCTGTGCAAGCGATTCGATAACCCCTCTGGTACGCGCCTTTACTCATTAAGGCAAGAAGCGCACAAGCTTGAGCAAAGTGATCTGTCGATCAACGAGTACTACACGAAATGGGTAAAAATATGGAACGAAGAAAACGAAATCATAGATATACCTCTTTGTTCTTGCGGATCCGCAAAAGCGATTTGCAGTTTACAAGAAAATCAAAGAGTGTTGGAGTTCTTGATGGGGCTGTCTGATTCGTACAAGGCGATACGCTCGAGCTTACTCCTGATGAAACCACTTCCCTCAATCGACCAAGTCTACGCTGTTCTCAGAGAGGAAGAAAATCACCGCGCTGCGCACAAAACACGTCGATTGGAAGGCGACACACCTTCCTTCGCCAATTCAACCCTAAGTCGGTATCCTCAACCCAGTGACAACAAAATAGACAAAAAGAAGATCAAATGCGGGCACTGCAAGAAAATAGGTCACACAACCGAGAATTGCTATTGGGTTACTGGCAATTTCCCCACTTATTGGAAAAACAAACCAGACAAGGACAAGAGAGGATTCGCTGGGGTTGTTTGCGAACCTGAAGACGGACAATCCAGCGAGCGTAACAATCAGATAGTTCCAGGGATGTCAGATTCTCAATTAAAAGCTCTAGTGGCTTATTTGAGAACACAAGATACCCCCGCCAATAGCAAACATCAACTGTGTTTGACTTCTATTCAGAGAAGAAGAGAGGAGCCAACAATAGATGAGGAAGCTGAGTACCAGCGGCAGTTTGCAGGTAATTCTAAACTCAATTTCAATTCGACCTTCTCTGAGAAAAGAACATCCATGAAAGATAAGGCTTTAAATGACGTATGGATTTTGGATACTGGAGTGACTGATCATGTTTGAGGCAACAAAAATATGTTTCTGGAAAATTATAAACTGTGTTCCTATGATGTGATTATGCCAGATGGTCACACATGACTCATACAAGGTATAGGGAGCGTTAAAATTCATGATAAGTTGATTGTGCATAATGTTTTACATGTTGAAGCATTTAAGTTCAATCTTTTGTCGATAAGAAAACTTCTGATACAATTTGAAGCATGCGCTCTTATATATGATAATGGATGTGTTGTACAGGGCCTTAGCTCGAGGAAAGATTTGTTGCATGGTGTGTTGATGAAAGGATTGTATGTCCTAGACTGTGATAGGATAGATTCTACAGTTTCTGTTTCTGCTGATGAAAAACATTCTTTTCCTGTTTCAAATGTTTGTAATGTGTCTGATCTAGATGAAAGAAATATCAATGATATCTCCCTTTGGCACAATAGGTTAGGGCATGCCCCTTTAGAAAAATTGTACAGACTGCATTTGATAAAAAGGAATAATATACCTATTGATTTTATGTGTGATTCATGTCACAAAGCTAAAGCACATAGGTTACCCTTTCCAAGATCCCAAACTGTCAGCAAGGAAAACTTTGATCTTATACACATAGACATCTATGGCCCTTTTAGAGCTTTGACCCACGATGATAATAGGTATTTTCTGTCAATAGTTGATGATAAGTCTAGAGCCTTGTGGGTAAAGCTCTTGCATTCTAAATCAGAAGCTTTCCAATTCATTAAGTATTTCATAACTTTTACTGAAAGAGAATTTAATACGAAAATTAAAAAAATCAGATCCGACAATGCTTTTGAATTGGGAACTTCTAATTAAGGAAAGGCCTACTTGAATAATCTTGGAATAGAACATCAAACATCTTGCCCTTATTCACCCCAACAGAACGGTGTTGTAGAAAGAAAACACCGCTATCTTATGGAAACATCTAGGGCAATATTTTTCACTTCCCATCTGCCTATTGAATACTGGGGGGAATCAATACTATATGCAACCCACATAATAAACAGACTTCCCAGCACCTACCTTGAAGGAAAAACTCCTTTTGAAGCCCTCTATAACACCCCACCTGATTATAACCAATTAAAAGTTTTTGGATGTCTTTGTTATGTCTTGAAACTAGGAAAAATGGGAGGAAAATTTGATCCAAAATCCAGCCCATGCGCCTACCTTGGACCAGCCAATAACCAGAAAGGGTACAAATTATTAAGACTTTCAGACTACAAAATTCTTGTGTCTCGTGATGTCTATTTTCATGAATCTGTATTTCCTTTCCAAAACAAAGCAACACCAGATCTGGTTAGTCCTGAATATTCTTCCGCTTACCAACAAAATACTAGTTCTTCAGAAGAACATATCTTCATTCCCAATCTTCCTAATTCAAACCACATTAATCCTGACACCACCACACAAACAGATTACATTTCAAGAAACACACATCTTACACCAGAAAAAACACCCTCTGACAATGTTACATCTGTCCCTGTTGATACCAATGACCCACACCTCTAGTTCTAGAGGAAACACAAAACAGAGACGAGATAAACTTGAGAAGATCCACCAGGATAAGACAACCTCCCACACACCTCAATGACTACCACGTTTACATCAACAATCATCTGAAAGGAGATTCCTTCACCAACATTATTTCAGCAAGAATCAACAGACTGAGAGAACCAAATTCTGCTCCAAACACTTCTGACCTCTTTTCTCTTACTGATGAAATTCCTACAATGTCTCTTTCTTTCTCTTCTGTTCTTAACAGAGACAGCTTACACAAACAATATCAGATTCAGGAACCCAAATCTTATGAGGAAGCCTGCCTTAGTGAACACTGGATAGAAGCTATGAACAAAGAACTAGATGCCCTGATCAAAAATAATACCTGGGAAATAGTCAAACTCCCTAAGCATAAGAAACCTATAGGTTGTAGATGGATTTTCAAAACCAAATTAAGGGCAGATGGTTCCATAGAGCGACATAAAGCCAGATTAGTTGCTAAAGGCTTCAACCAAAGATATGGGCTGGATTATACTGAAACGTTTTCTCCTGTTGTTAGGATGACAACAATAAGATCACTGATTGCTGTTTCTGTCAAAAAGGGGTGGCACTTAAGTCAACTGGATGTAAATAATGCCTTCATTCATGGAGACTTGAATGAAGAAATTTACATGTAGTTACCTAAGAGTCTGAAAACTGATAACAGAAACAACGTTTGTAAGCTTAAAAAATCTTTATACGGTCTAAAACAAGCTTCAAGACAGTGGTTCTCTAGGCTGACTGATTTCCTGAAATACATTGGCTATCAACAGTCAGAAAATGATCACTCTCTTCTGTTCAAAAAGAATAACAACAAAGATACTTTTCTGGCCATTTATGTTGATGACATTCTCCTAACAGGGAATGATTTAACGAGATAAACATGGTTAAGAATCAACTCAATAAAGAATTCTGCATCAAAGACCTAGGAAATCTTAGTTACTTCCTTGGAATGGAATTCTTACAACATGATAAGGGTCTGATTATTTCCCAGAGGAAGTTTTGTCTTGAAATGCTTTGAGATATGACATTATACATTCCAAACAGACTGCTGCACCTCTTCAGTTGGGTTTAAAACTCAAAGCTGATGAGGGAAAAGAATTGGACAACCCTACTGAGTATAGGAGTCTTGTGGGAAAAATTAATTTCTTAACCCATACAAGACCTGATCTGTCTTTCACTGCTCAATTACTCAGCCAGTTTTTACAGAAACCAACAGATAGACACATGACTGCTGCTATTCACACTCTGAAATACATAAAAGGTACAGTGAACTACGGTATTCTTCTTAATAACAGCTCAGATTACTCACTAACTGCTTTTTGTGATAGCGATTGGGCCAGTTGTCCAATCTCTAGGAGATCTATCTCCGGTTATTATGTTTTTCTTGGTGGTTCACCTATTTCTTGGAAATCCAAGAAACAGGGAAGTGTCTCTTTGTCCTCTGCAGAAGCAGAGTACAGATCAATGAAGGTTGTCACTGCTGAACTTGCATGGTTAAGCAGATTGCTTGACCAGTTTGGAGTTAATAACATCACTCCAATCCCACTTAAATGTGACAACAAGTCTGCGATTTACATTGCAAAGAACCCAGTGGATCATCAGAGAACCAAACACATCGAAGTAGACATTCATTTTGTGAGACAAATGATACAGAATGGGCTAATCACTGTCAGCCACATTCCTACTCAGCATCAGATTGCGGATTTCCTGACCAAGACTCTTCCAGGGAAAAACTACCGATCGATTCTCAAAGATGTTGGATTATATTTGCTACAAGATGAAACACAATTAGATGAGTTACATCTTGAGGGGGAGTGTTGAGACACATGTTATTCCTGTTATTTTACTCTTCTTTACTTGATTAGTATTGTATCTAGGTCTGTTATATCATGTATTTTTCTAGATTGTATTTAGGTTATACTTGTATTTTATTCTCAGTTTCTTCTTTAACCTTCCTTAAGTCATTAGTATATAAGGCATGTAATACCCCCCAGGTGAGATACTTTTGATATACGAGACTTATGTCTCTAATACAAGATAGAGGTATTTTTTCATTATCTCTTATTTCACAAGAAATAGAAAGAACGAGAGTGTATACACCTTCAGAATCAAAGCTGATCAAACGAACGGCGGGTCGAATTCGGGATGGGTCGATATTGAATTTTAGGTCTGAATGGGCCTATAATTTTGTCCAAGCCCGTTTTTAAATTTTTCTGGCCGGCCCAGATTTATTTTAGTCTTGCCATTGTCTGGCCCGTCCGGCCCAATTTTATAATTTTTTAAAAATTATTATTAATTTTTTTGAAAAGAATATATATTATATATACTATTAATATATATTAAATATATGTTGTATGTAATATTAATAGATATTATACATAACTTAAATAAATAGTAAAATGTACTATATAAAATTAAATTAAATAGTGAAAGGACCCAAAAAATCATATACTAAGAACAAGAGCGAATATTATATTAGATTTATAAATATATATATAAATCGGGTCAGGCTTAGTTACGGACTTAAGATTTTGTCAAAGCTCGGCCCGGTTTTTCATTCGGGCCTGATTTGTTGTCCAAGTACACCCATAATTTTTTCAAACGCGCTTTTCGGGTTTTATTGTTGGGTCGGGTTTGTGTTGATCAGCTCTATTCAGAATGGAGTACTAGGAGCACGCTAAGAGCACCTATATATGAGACTATATATTACTATATAACATAAATATGTAATTTGTACTTATCTATCTCTAATACACCCCCTAAAGGCTTAAAATTGGAACAAAATTCAAGCCTTGTTTATAAGTTGGTGTAGTACTAACTGTGGAAGAACAGCGTGGTATTGTTTTCCTGTCAATGGCTTTGTCAAAACATCTGTCAACTGATGCGTTTATGGAATGTACTCCACTTTAATGAGTCCTTGTTTTATGATGTCTCGAACGAAATGGCAGTCAAGTTCAGTATGCTTGGTCCATTCATGTAAAACAGGGTTCTTGGTGATGTCTTATTGCTGTCATGTTGTCACGTTTGAGTGGAAATGGTGGTATGTCGTCAACTCCTAACTCATGGCGTAATCGAGTTAAACAATTGAGTTTTGCAAAGACTTGGTGCATAGCTCTGTACTAAGCTTTAGCGGAAGAAAGTGCGATGGAGAGTTGCTTCTTTGATTTCCAACGCAAGGGAGAATTGTTAAGTTGGATGTAATATCCATAGACGGATTTTATAGTAATGGGGCAAGATGCCCAATCTGAATCAGAATAAGCCACCATATTGTAATTAAGTTGAGCATTAAAAAATAAACCAAAGCCTAAAGTACCTTTGATATAAGAAAAACTGTGTAATGTCACCTACAAATGGACATTGGTGGGTTGCTCGAGTATTGACTCAAATGCTGGACAATGAAAGCAATATTAGGACTGTTGTTTGAGAGAACATTTAACTTCCTTATCAGTCGACGGTAGATGAGAGGGTTTGGTAGTAGTTCACCTGTGTCTTTAAGCAATTTTTGGTTAAGCTGCAGCGGTGAAACAGAACAACAAGAGTTTTGAATAATATAGTCAAGGAGGATTTGATTGGTAAACTTCCACTAGGTCATGATCATCCCTCCTTCCGCTTTAATAAAGTCCATCCTTAAGAAATAACTTAGGGATCCTAAGTCTTTGATGTGGAAGGTTTTAGGAAGCTTTTCTTTCAATTTTCCATTTCATGTTTATCATTTCCAATGACAAGGACGTAATCCACATATATTTGCAATAGGTGTGTCCTTTCCCTTTATTCCACTACAAGAAAAAGACGGTTTAGCTACCGCTAAATTGCTACTACACATATATTGGTATCTAAATTGAAAAATTGCTACTGATTTTAGATGTTATTAACAAAGTACTGGCTTTTGTGCTACCACAACGGCAATGGTAGCTAAACTTTTAGGCAGTAGTTAAATGTCTACCGTCTTGCAAGATTGCTACCGTCAATAGTAGCTATTCTATTTGTCATTCCGGTAGTTTTAGTAAAAGTAATTTTGCTATCAATATTGGTAGCTAAATTAGTGAATTGCTACTACTTGGTTGATGTTAATTCAATAATGGTAGCTATTATGCTACTATTTGAGTAGCAGTAGCAAAAAGATTCTAATCAATAACTAACTAGCTACTATCTTAAAAGTTGCTACGACCATGTAGATAAGTGAAATTATGAAATTGCTACTAACACTTTATTATGGTTGCTATTGTGCTATTATTTTGGCTATGATAGCAAATATTTTTAACAAGTAGCTACATTGCTACTATCTTAAGTTTCGAAATTGCTACCGAATAATGCCGAAGAAATTTCAGTTGATATTGTACTAGAATATAAAAAATGATTATATTCTTAAGTGTTAATAAAATTATTATTGTCTTATAACTTAAACGTGTGCAAGGCCATCTCGATAATTTTCGGGGCCCTGTGTTAAATTTAAAATGGGGCCCTTATAGAATTAAATTATGTAAATATAAAAAAATTATTAAAGAAAAATATGTAGAATGAAACCCCTAGCATTACATTTTAAAATAAAATTTGACATTTATATAATTTTTTCATGACAAAATCTAAAAGAAAGAAATAAAAAATGGGCCCCAAATATCGGGGGCCCTATTCCGTCGCCCCACTCGCCCCCCCCCCCCCCTCCCGAGAGAGCCGGCCCTGAACGTGTGATTACTACACAATCCAGAATACTAACCTACATTGTTGTTGTCATAGTGGATATATTATCTTCTTATATAAATATTTTAGTTTTTTATACTTTTTTTCAATATGGTACTTTTAGTATATTTAACTTCTTACCTTTTAGCTATGAAATTTTAAAAAGAACTTTAAGTAAACAAATATTTTCTAATTCGTGAAAATTAATTAAAACTACATACAACTACAAAAATTTATTTATCATAAAAGATATACTACCTCTGTCCCGTCATAAGTGTCTCATTTGCTTTTTGGCACGCTTTTCCACTTCAATATTAAATACATAAGATAAAATAATTTAAAAAAATAATTTTTACAATATATAGTTTTTCACATAAGGATTCCATTATAAAATTTTTTTTATAAAATATATTATCTTACATGTTGAATATTGAAGTCAGACGACAAACTCAGATAGTAAAGTGGACAAAGAGATTGGGACGGAGGGAGTATGTAACATAATATATTTTTTATACTTATAATACTTTTAATTTTCAAAGTATCACATTTAATAATAAATTATAAAATAAAGTACATGTAATAATAATTTAAACTAGTACATATGTTGGTTAAAATTTACAAAATTAATATAAATTAGCTGTCAAAATAATTTAAATTAGTAAATGATATATACGTATATAAATTTAAATTTTGCGCAGTTTTTATACATTTTACTATATAATTATTTTAATTTACAAAAAGCACATAAATTAATAAAATATAAAAATACAATAAATAATAACAATTTAAATTAGTTGGCGTGTTGGATAAAATTCACAAAATAAATACAAACTATATATATAAAATGTATAAATGTTTAAAAGTTTTATTAAATGATATACATATATATGTTTATTTTTTTAATTTTATACAATTGTAAGCCAACATATATATATATATATACTTTTATTTTTATTGTTTTGACCGTACAAAGTTAATATTGTAATATCATGTAAATGAAAATACCAATGTGGCTTAGTCAGACCAACTTCCATTTTATTATTTTTTAATGTCCAATGTTCGATCATATCTCGGCAAAAAATTTCATTTATATTTAGAGTATCAAACATTCAATATATACATTTAGTATGTATATATCTTGTGAATAACTATCATGGCCCAATGATTAAGGTAATATCTATCTAGCCTACACGTCACAGGACCGATTCTTGATGTGTGCACATTTTAGCACACTAGTTTGAATTAATTATGTCATTGGTATGGGGTCTTTTTATACCCATACTCCGCAGGTTTGATCCTTGATTAGTGCATTTAAAGCACATTAGTTTGAATTAAAAGGTCATCAAAGATGATATAGCCATACGTCGCAGGTTCAATCCTTGATGTGTGCCCCAAGCCCCAAGAATGGTCAAGGCCGCACGCATTAGAGAACCACCCATGTGAATATAATACTACCATACTATTGGTAGCAAATTTTTTAAATGCAACCATTAAAGTTGGTACTAAAAAGAATTTATGCTACTAAATTTATTGTTAGCAAACTAAGTACAGCTACCACCCATGATCGGAAGTAAAACTGCTACTAAAAGAAAGGGCAGTGACAAAATTGCTACCAGAGGAAAGAGCAGTGACGGTGTGGCAGCAAAATTGCTACCAACTAGAAAACGGTAGCGGAATCCAATTTCGCCACCAAGGGTTTACCCACCGCCAAACTCCGGTAGCAAATGAACAAAAGCGGTAGCCCGTTCTATTTGGCTACCAATTTCAATATTATCACTACCAATTTTGTTGGTAGCAAACAAGCATTTTTCTTATAGTGTTCATTGGAAAAAGAAAGTAATCATTAAGGGTTTGGACATAACTGAGTTCTTTCAAGAATTTGCCCCATTTGTCATACCATTGTCTTAAGGTCTGCTTGAGGCCATAGATTGATTTATGAAGTTTGCAAGCTTTATTCTCTCCCGAGATAGTAAGACCTTAGCATATTTGCATATAAACATCTTTATTTAAATCACCGTGTAAAAAGGCATTATTTACATCTAACTAATCTGGAGTCCAACCCCTTTTTACAGCATTATGAGTGTTCTTATGGTAGTGAGTTTGACTGTGGGAGAGAAAGTTTCCTCATAGTCAAGACAATATTTTTGGGTAAACATTCTAACCCCAAGCCTTGCTTTGAATCTTTCAAGATTCTATCAGCTTTCAGTTTTGTTTTGTAGATCCATTTACAATTGTTTGATTTCTTTCCTTTTGGAAGATTAACTATGGGTGAAATATCCCAAATATTAATTACCTTAATTAATAATGAATTAATTAAATAAAAGAAATTAATGAAAGGTTAAGGAAGTAAGTATCCATAAATGAGTAAAGAGGAATAATGTAATATTTAAATAAAACCTAAGAAGTCGTTAGGAAACATTAACGAACCCTAAAACGACCTTGAGGAGTTTTTAGAGAAGAAATATAAACGAAATAAAATTAATCATTTTTACATCAACAAACGTGTCATGAATATTTTAGAATTGAAAACGAGGTTCTAGGTACCTTATAAAGTTATTTGGGTAATTTTAGAGGCATTGAAAAAATTGGTTAAGAAATCGGAATAAAAAACGTCGTGTTTTCCCCTAAAAGGGCAAAATGTAAACCAATTAGAAATTAAATACTAATTAATAGAATTTATAAATAAAAATAATAATTATTGTTTAGAAGTATAAATTTTGAGTCATAAAAAGGTTTATCTCGTTACACGGGACAACATGTCGCGAATGGCATGAAAAACAGGTATAAAACGAGCTAGAAATGACATTATAAATGTAACATTTAAAAAAAGGATAGAGTCAACCTGCCCAAAGGAACAGGGTCGGCCCAGTCATTCTCTTTATTTCAGGTGCTAGCCCATCCCCACACTAGCCTACTTCCTACCTTTCTCCTCACTTACGGTAATTTTCAACTCTAACTGTATAAGGAACTTACATGCTATGCCTGCACTGTTCATTTTCTCTCTTCGCTCACAGGGCGGACCTAGTAGGGGTCATGTGGGGTCACGTGACCCCATGACTTTTGTAAAAAAAATTTAATATAGTGAGTTTTAATGTAGTTTTTTATAAAATAGTAGATATTTTATGTCTTAGTGACCCTACAAATGTCATAAAAATTTAACTATAGAAATTTTTATTTGTCAGTGACCCCATAACTTTTAATCTCTGGGTCCGCCACTCACATGGTTTGCAACCCTAACTGGAACACAGAGCATACATGCGCGTGCCTCTCTTCAATTCTTTCCTCTCTTCCTAGTGCCTCCCTTCCTCTTCTTCTTCATTCTTCTCTTCTTCCTTTTTCTCCGAAAAAATGCAACTCTACTAGCTCTGCACCTTTCTTCTTCTTTTTCGGTTCCGCCACAGTCGAATAAGGAACATGGCTCTACGCCTTTCTTCTTCTTTTTTTGTTCGACGTAGCCAAACAAGGAGCACCGACTCCCTTGAAAAAAAAAACATAATACTATAAAGTAATCTCTAAATCAACTTACGTATTAAGATTAATATCAACTCATGTACGTATCATATCAAAATTCAATCCTATTATTGAATATTATGTTGATTTTTAACCACTACCAGGTTCTATCAAGACAACAGAGACCCCTCTCTCATAATTTCTGACATCAAGGCGGTCATGAAAGCTATCATATGGACTAAGATGAATACAACCCGTACAGATTTTGATTGGCTTGATAGGGTCCTTTGCTCCTAGGAGCTCCTTGTATGGTTGGCATCCTTTTTGTATATCCCTGTGTTTTGTATTTTGGCAGTTGGCCTTGGGAATGTTTTTGTCAGCGTAGCGTTGTTTTTGTCTAGCACTTAGGAGGTTTTTGCAAATCCACCCTCCTCCTAGCTGCGATGGCCCCTACTAGTGGTCAAATACATAGGCCTTCTATGTATCTAACTATCATGTAACTCTTTACCATTTATATATACATCATTAATTTCAAAAAAAAGAACGGGTAATGCTAGATCTGTATACGGAAGAGTATATTAATACATCGAGTAATAGAAAGAAGGAGAGTGTATACACCTTCAGAATTAGAGCTGATCAAACGGGCAGGCGGGCCGATATTGAATTTTAGGCACGAACGGGCCTATAATTTTGTCCAAGTCCATTTTTATAGTTTTTGGGTCAGGCCGGGCTAGGCTCGGATTTATTTTAGTCTTTGCCATTGTCTGGCCCGCCCGGCGTGATTTTATAAATTTTTTGAAAAAATATATAGATTATATAAAATATTAATGTATATTAAATATATGTCGTATGTAATATTAATAAATATTATATGTAACTTAAATAAATAGTAAAATGTACTATATAAAATTAAATTAAATATATACTCCAACCTGTTCTCAATACTTGATTTTATATCTCTAGGCACAATAATTGAGGAGGAAAAAGTTTGACTCTTTTACCATTACTTTTTGCATTAGGAATTGAAATAATTTAAAAATTAGAATTGTGAAATAAAAGATAAGGGGTAGAATTGGAAAGTAGATGACAAAAAAGGTTATAACATCTTATATTTTAAAAATAGTGAAAGGACCAAAAAAATCATATACTAAGAATAGAGGGAGAGTATATTGAGTATTCATATATATATATATTATATATATATATATATAAAATTATAATAAATCGGGCCGGGTAGGGCTTGGTTGCGGGCTTAAGATTTTGCCGAAGGTCGGCCCAGTTTTACATTCGGGCTTGATTTGTTATTCAAGCCCGCCCATAATTTTTCAGACAGGCTTTCTGGGCTTTATTTTCGGGCCGGCCCGGGTCTGTGTTGATCAGCTCTATTCATAATGGAGTACTAGGAGCACATTAAGAGCGCATATATATGAGACTATATATTACTATATAATACAAAGATGTTATTTGTACTTATCTATCTCTAATACACCCCCTAAAGGCTTAGAATTGGAACAAAATTCAAGCCTTGTTTATAAGTTGGTGTAGTACTAACTGTGGAAGAACAGCATGGTATTGTTTTCCTGTCAATGGCTTTGTCAAAATATCTGTCAACTGATGCGTTTCTGGAATGTACTCCACTTTAATGAGTCCTTGTTTTATGATGTCTCGAACGAAATGACAGTCAAGTTCAGTATGCTTGGTCTATTCATGTAAAACAGGGTTCTTGGTGATGTCTTATTGCTGTCATGTTGTCACGTTTGAGTGGAAATGGTGGTATGTCGTCAACTCCAAACTCATGGTGTAATCGAGTTAAATAACTAAGTTCTACAGAGACTTGGTGCATAGCTTTGCACTAAGCTTTAGCGGAAGAAAGTGCGATGGAGAGTTGCTTCTTTGATTTCCAACTCAAAGGAGAATTATTAAGTTGGATGTAATATCCAAGGATGGATGTTTTAGTAATGGGGCAAGATGCCGAATCTGAATCAAAATAAGCCACCATATTGTAATTAAGTCCGAGCATTAAAAAATAAACCAAAGCCTAAAGTACCTTTGATATCAGAAAAACTATGTAATGTCACCTGCAAATGGACATTGGTGGGTTGCTGGAGTATTGACTCAAAAGTTGGACAATGAAAGCAATATTAGGACTGGTGTTTGAGAGAAAAATTAACTTCCCTATCAGTCGACGTAGATGAGAGGGTCTGGTAGTAGTTCTCCTATGTCTTTAAACAAATTTTGGTTAAGCTGCAACGGTGAAACAGAACAACAGGAATGTCAGTTACGATAATAAAATATGAAATTATAGATTGTAATTCTGGATTGTCGATTGAGAATGTAGTAGATAAGTTGTTTTAAAGTTGCCATGTCAGCAAATAAAGAAACCAATTAGTTAACGCCACGTGGATGCCACATGCTCCACATAGACATAACTAACGGATAAAAGGATTTTTGACCGGTGTCAAATGGGGAAAACGTGATGGGTGAACATTTTAAATGTGTAAACCACATGGGTGTGGTTTATGAAATGAGGCCAAACCTCATGGTTCGGGATGTAATTTTCCCTTCCTTTTATTATAAATATCGACACAACATTCCCTTACATTTGATTTAATATCAAGGTTTGTTCGGCATCGCTGTTTTGCAGTATATTTGAGTAGCTAATTTGCTCCGGCATATTTGCACCATATTTATTGTCAGTTTTGTGTCTACATTTGTAGTTGTTTTGAAAATAGTTGTTTGACAATGTGACATATTTACTTCATAAATGTGGCATGTTAGTTATGTGCAGCACATTTATCATTTTCTGTACTACAACTATTAATATTAAATTGCCGTTTAAAATTCTATTTTGTTAAAAAAAGTAAAGTAGCTTGTAACAAATATAAGATAAGTAGTTTGTTGTTATTAAAGGTCTGCCCACATTCCAAGCTTAATAAGCTCAGTACGACAAAGTTAATTAGTTAATAGTTTATATAAAAAATGTAAGTAAAAATTATAAAATAAAAATATGATAATTAATTATTTAACTTTATTATTGTATACATTATAAACTATTATTTGATCATAATTCAACATGTAATGTATATTAATATGTTTCCATTTTCAAATCAAATTTTAACTGAAGTTAATTAGTTAATAGTTTATATAAAAAATATAAGTAATAAATTATAAAATAAAAATATGATAATTAACTAGTTAACATTGTTATTGTATACATCATAAACTATTGTTTGATCATAATTCAACATGTAATGTATTAACATGTTTCCATTTTTCAGTAGCCCTATTATATTTTTAGCTAAAGTTAATTAGTTAATAGTTTATAAAAATATAAGTATGAAATTATAAAATAAAAATGATAATCAATAAGTTAACTTTATTACTGTATACAACATATAAAACAATAAACTAAGTAAAAAATATGACTTAAATATTCTTGTACATACGTAAAATTAAATATTGAGATTTTATATTAATTTTTTATAAAATGTAATATTAGCGTTAGAATATGTATTGGTATCTTAAAAATAACTAAAGGACTTTAAAAAATATTTATGGTAATACGGGAAAAGATGAACAACATAAATATGGTATAAATGTCACGTGTAAATATACTCTAAACAAATAGAAAAAAGAAAATATATCAAAATATTACGTTTATACCACTCATTTATGATACAAAGAAACAAACGAGACCTAAATGATGATAGAGTACTCATCTGCACAGAATTCTGTGTTTGGCAAAAAATGGAAGTTTCTCATTGGCAGGTGTGAGGCTCCAGGCACACCATTCAGGAAAAGAACCGACAGTCGCTAGTAGTTCGACGCCCAAGCCAGAACTCATAGCCCAATACGAGGCCACAATTACAATATTCACACACAAGTGTAAACTAATAGTAGTAACTTGCAAAAAGCAAATCTCTTAATAATTTTATGCTACATCGTCTTTATTAACAAAAAAGAACATAACATCCTTAGTTTTAGGGCTCTATTCTTTTGCACGTATTTCAGCTGCTTTATGTATTATTAGTTGGTACAATCAGTTCAGTATATTCTTTTGGACATATTATGAGTCGGGTATCATCTATCCAAAGAATTTATTCAAAACAACATTATCAATTAGTAAATCAGTTGGTTTACACATTATCAGTTGGTTAATCAGTTGGTTTACACATTATCAGTTGATTAATCAGTTCAAAAAATCTAACAAAAAAAATAACTTATATTGATTTTTACAAAATCATCTAATTTTGAAATTAGTCATAAGCTATGAGCTACAACTCCCATAATCCAAAAGAATGGGACCTAGATGGTTAGCGTGGCTAAGTTTATTTTATATTTCTGTATTTGTTCAAAGAAAATATAATTTAAGGAAATGAATAGTAAATGAAAAAATTAGTTAAAATGAACTAGTCATATATTAGAATGGTTAAAAAATGGTGTAGAATTATCAAATTGCTTTTTGTATTTTGGTTAAACTAAGATAACCAAACTGAATGAATAACCCTAGCTTTAAAGATTTCTCTCATTCTTTTGTCATATTATCAAACGAGTTTATTTGATCAACTAGTTTTTTCACTCTGTTTGTCATATATACATTAATTATCATATCAACTATTTTTTCTCACTATTTTTTCTAATTTCAGTTGACAACTGACATCAGCTATATGTTTTAGTCGATAAAAGAATGGGCCTAAGTATTGTGGATGGATGAGTTTCTAATTGACATCATTGTTATACTTACATCTCCTACGATTAATATAATCAATACTAGTATATGTTTGTTTAGAAAGATAAGAGCAAGATACACCTCAAAGTAAAATGAAAGTAATTTCAATGGGATAGCTGCTTACCCAACCCGCCGAAAAGTTTTTGCATAATATCACTTCACTTCTCGGTCTCTATATGTGATGTGACTTAAGGAAAAAAAATAAGTAACTGTTTTATTTTAAAAAAAAAAAGAAAATTCACATCAGAGAACACGCATTGGGGTTCTCATCACTAAACATCTGTGGAGCGTGTAGGTAATCAGGTGTTTGCCACCTATACTCCGACCCATCAGTCTGATTAGCGTTATACAACTGTAACGGTTGCGGTGTGTATCCATATGGGTAAGATGCGAAGAATTCCATCTTGTTGATGTGCAACGTGGTCTTTTCACCATTCATTGGAAAACCAAATGATGATGAAGAAGAATCAGTACCACCAATATCGGTGGCAGCATCTTTCTCTCCCTGTTTCTTCTTGTTTATATCACCACCGCCTCCGCCTCCTTTCTTTTTCTCACTATTGTCATTCTTCTTCTTCTCTGATCCCCCTTCGTTACCTTGTAGTTGTTTATTCTCAGAGAAACCACTGTCTTTCTCCTTCTTTGTATTATTCACTCCTCCTTTCTTCTCTGTTCCATTAGTGTTGGTTGTTCCTGCCTTTTCCTGATCACTTCCTTGTGATTTCTTATTAGACCCATCTTTTTGTTGTTTCTTTTCTTCACTTCCATCATCCTTCTTTTTGGTAGAAACAGTTGCAGTTATCTCCTCAACTGGCCGTTTCAATTTAGTGTTTAGGTAAGGTATGAGAATTTTGGTATCTATTGTGCCTTTAACTGTTATCTGGTTCTTCTCCATCTCTACATTTACTTCTTCAACACCTTTGAATAGAGAAATTTGATTTGTGGTTTTGGTGAGGTAAGAGTTTACTAAAACAAAAAGAGTTAATTATGAAGTACCTTTGTATTTACGGATGATCTTTTTGATCTTTTGGGCACATCCTAGACAGTGCACAATGGTCTTCATCGTCACAACTTTATTGCTAATTACCTGAACTTGATCAGCACATAATACAGAATTAGCAAAAAATTTGGTACAATTATTTGTTATATATCATAGCAATCATATCAAATTAGATGATGATTAGACACACATGCACTTGAAGTTAACAAGAAGTACAATACTGACTACTAAAGTTACTTTAAGATGACAATATTAATCTAGCTAGCTACCTCTTTGGGTTTTTCATCTTGATCAGTTTTCCCACCCTTCTTATCATTATGATCTTTCTTTCCCGACTTGTCATTGCCACCGCCTCCTCCACCTCCGTTGTTTTTCTTGGTGGGCTGTGAAGAAGATACCAATTCAACCTTCTTCTTGGTCTTCTCTTCCAAACTCTTGCTCTTCTTAGGGTCCACTTTCTCTTCCCCCGTTAGATTGTTGCTTGAGAAGTCGGTTTTCACGCTCTCAACACCTGAGACCATTTATTTCTATTATATATAGGTTTATCCATTTGGCTTTTGAGAAGAAAGATTTGAGACTGCTTTCTACTGAATATTCTAACTCACTCCCACTACTTCCTGCATTGATTACTTACATTTGTTAACATGACTAGAAAACATGGTGATCACATCATTATTTTGATTATTCACTTATAGGGATTCACATGGGCACACACAAAATGCAAATCCCTTGTAAAATTTGGATTATACTACACTTTGAATTAAAATGTTCAAAGAAAAACACACACAGACAGTATAATTGTTGAATTCTAGAGCTGTGACTTCCATCTGCGGTGGGTTTCAAAACAGAAAGACCGAATAACTCGTATCAAATCAGATCAACATGAAATGTTCCAAATACCAGATATCAAATTCTGCCCATCGAGGATCAAAACAGATTAATTAATTAATTTGATATTCATCGCGAAAGAAATCAATCAGACGACTTATTCAAAAAGAAAAAATATCATACCAGACTAACGTACGGCAGTAATGGATCACCCACCTTCCATCAGTTTAACAGATCGTTCCACTTTCTGTGCGCAACCTTCGCAATGTAGATCAATCTTCAATATCATAGTGACACCATTACCTTCTCCACACTCTATATGTTCTTCACTTTCCTTTGTTTTTTTCTCACCTCCATTGTTCTTCTTCTTGTTCGCTCCCTGTTTCTGAAGATTGCCAGATCAAAATCGTACATCGAGTAAACTAATTAAGCGGAGCAATGTGTGAAAGTGGGAGTATAGGTAAAGCGAGAGAACGAGACTGACCTCTACCATGTCGATGGATAGTTTCGGTGAATGCAGATTAGATTCGATTAAGTGTGTTGTTCACTCCCGCTTAGAAATCGTCAATATTCAGTACTAACAGTGGTGATGTGAATGTGAAAGGAGATATATAGGTTAAAAGTGAGTGTCAGTCGAACGGATTTTGAGTTTTTTGTAGAAATGAAAATTGATTGTAGGATATATATAGTGAGAGGGAGAAGAAGACGGAACAACACAGAGTTTCAAAGTTTGGGGTGGAATAAGAAAGAGTGATATGCGAAGGAAGGTGGGTGGTCTGCTAAAATAACAGAGAGAAGGAAGAAAATTGAGGGTGCTGCCTTCCTCCTACCTTTTTTTACCTTCATCTTCTTAAATTCATAAAGTTTTACTTAATTTATTAAATATCACTTAATATTCGTGTCATTACAAAATGACATCAAACACACATAATTCATCTCACAGCATCATACTTCGACTACTGATTTCTAGAAGAAAAAAAGGATCAAATATCAAAGTATGTTAACAATTTATTTTAAATAACATAATAATTTAAGAGTTCACTTTATAGATGAATGGTTGCTAAAAAACATATTATATTATAAATTTTCTAAAATGAATACTGTCTCGGTGGAACTATATATGTTATTTACTTTTATAACGCTTTTATGAAAATAATTTAAGTAGCAATCTAAATTTTATAATATATTTCTTGCTCAGTAAACAATACAATTATCAACATAGATTTATAAATTAAACTACTTATATCTAATATGTTATCATGAAAACACATGCCAAATACTAAAAAAGTACAACTAAATTATAACAAAAAGAATTTGATGTTACTAAAATTGAGAACTATATACACAATAAAATTTAAAGATAAGAAATAGAAAAACTAAACAGATTAACAATTATCATAAATAGGAGTACAGTTTCTTTTTTAAAAGTAAAATTATATGTTATGGAGATATCAAATCAAGGCGTCCTGTAAACTCAGCTACAATCTTTTTTTTTTGAAGTAAAGGTAATGATATATTAATATAAACAGAGTTTTTACAAAATTGATACATAAAGGACTATATATCAGATTACAAATGATAAGGAATGGGGCTTAGGGGTGGGGGATATACAAAAACCCTCAATGACATATACAAGTGGGTAGCTAACTTTAGAAGCACAAAGGGGTACAAAATTATCCCTCACTACAAAAACGCTAGGAGTAAAGCACTCTATCCAGCCAGTGTGAGTCTTTGTTGGAGTGACCCATGTTCTTCCAGATAATAGACTTGGTGGCAGCTTTGATATCCGCAACAATGAGTGCGGGGCTCCTTGCCTGGTTGGCCATTGCTCTCTTGCATCTCTCGGTCCATAGGTAGTAGACCACATTAGCTATGACGGCTCTTTTCACTCTGTCGATCGGCCGATTCCTCCTGCAATAGCGGGCAATCCAGTGGGAACAGCTACGGAGGCTGGTCCTATTCGTAGGAATCCTCAACCAGTCACAGATACTCCACCAAACTCGGCTAGAAAACCTGCATTGAAAAAATAGATGGTGGCTAGTCTCTGGAGCATGCTCACAGAGCCAACATCTGTTAGCAAGACAAATGCCCCAAGATTGGAGCTTATCACAGGTTTTGAGCTTACCTCTAAGAGTAACCCATAAGATGAAATTAGCTTTGGGAATGGCCAGGTTATCCAGCATATGTTGTGTCGGACAAACCTTCTCGCGGGATGAGTTATGTCATTGTAGAAGAGGCTGACTGGGGGTTGGGGAGGGTAGGAATGTAACACCCCTACCGGTAATCACACCATTATCTCCTAACCCGTCTTAATTACTAACAACAAAGCAGCGGAAATTCAAACTACAACCGAGGGTGAAACAATGCCGTTAGTCACCCACGTGACTAACAAGGCCAATCCAAACTCAATTACAACAACAAATACAATATCGGTCTGATGGGTCTTTACCGAGTACACTATACAAAAGATACTTCCTTCACTTAATCAATCCTCAAACTAAATACAACCTTCATATCCATTATATACGATACAATCTCAAATCCCTTCTATACCGAGTATCTACAATTCCCAAGTTTAACGACTACCTTTCGGTCTTACAATTCCACAATATCAAATACAATTGCTTTAACAACTACCATATCAATAACAACCCCGTCCTACTCTCGAACGGTGTCCGGCTTAGCTGTCGGTCTCTTACAGTGATCATATTCACTTCGGGTACCTGCACACTAAAACGTTCCCCCTAGGGGGTCAGCTTACGCTGAATATGACTTCCGCATACCCTACGTACTAGCGAGGGTACGCCGACTAATTGGTCGAGAGCATGCGGTTCATTTTATCACAGACAGAATGCATACAACATACATTATATATGTACATTCACAATCAAGTTCGACATTGAACACAAGCACTAACACACACATCAAAGGTTGGTTCAATATGTTCTTTAATTAGGCTTGAGGGTTTCTACCTCACCATGCCTTACTCAACTACTCATGTTCTACCCACTCCCTGGGGTACACTTACTCACAATCTCAACAAGGTTTACAACACTCAACTCAATTCCCCACTCAACTCGAATTCTCAAGTCCCACAAGTCACAACTCAATTCTCAATACTCACATACTTGATTCCATACTCAATACTCAATGCTCAAGTTCCCAAGTCAATACTCAATACTCAAGGTATATGTTAAGTCGATCTCTCGACCTCCTGGCAGGGTCATATACAAGACCCACCACCGGGCTCAAATACAATAGGGCTATATAGTTAGCTCCTCAAATACTCAAATGTCCAGCTCACTACCGGACTACTCAAATCCCTCAAAACTCCACTCTCGGAGTCAATTCACAATCTCAAGGATTAGCCTAGAAGTATCTCTCTCGATAGCATCTAATGGCTTAGGGAATTCCTCAATGTCTAGTATTCTAGGGTTGAAGGTTTCAACCCACTTATTGAATACACTCATGTTCGGGACATTGCTCATGTTAGTCGGTTCCTCTCATTGGTGTTCGACTATGTTTCTACGGGTTTGGTGATCCCTTACCGTTCATTACTTCACTCAAGGTTCGTATTTTGAACAGCTTTCCAATCCTCTAGTTAGAGGTTACTCATATACTTCCACTAATATTTATCGTGTGGGTTTAGTCGTTTCGGTTCTCTAACCTTTATCGGGAGGTTGTTACTCCCGTATGTTTTCTCACGTTCTAGTGCGCTCGTAGGTTTAGGTTACCGCGTAAGGGTTCAATAGTTGTAGTGTGTTTCCACCATTTTATTAATTCGCACTTGACTCCTTCTACGAGTCTCTACTCACACAAGACTCATCTATGAGTCGCACTACCAAACACTATCACAATCAAGCAATTCATTCCCAATTCACATTTCATGAATTATACAAACTTTAATTAAAGGAATACAATCCAACCACAAACGATACAATACAAACACAAGAGAGTACGCACAATCCGATTCGTGCATTTATCTTGTTAGGTGATCACACAATCAAACAAGCACACAAATCGGGGTAACCAAGTTAGGATACAGAGCATGAGGAAATCATACCTTTCACCGGGGTTTATCTTTACCGGGGGTTCTCATGTTCTTTGGCTCACACTACTCCCGTACTTACCCCCCCGTTATCCCGTTATTTCGGTTTAACTTAGTGTACTTAACTCCTTAACTTGCTCACTCACTTCCAACACTTGTTTATACTTCTTAGGACCTTTATAAGTCACTAAACAACTCCTAAACATCATCTAAACCAATACCATTCAAACCCCCATCTTTTAAACCCTTAAAACATTCTGCAAGATTCTGGGGGTGGTCCGGGACTTGGTCCCTACCTATAGTCCCGGACCAATACATTGTGAAACTCTTGGGTGAAAATAACATGTGGTCCGGGACCTTGTACCTAGGTCAAGTCCCGTACCAAACAATGGTTCTAACCTCGGCTACAATTCATGGGTGGTCCGGGACCTTGTCCATCCCTCAAGTCCCGGACCAAGTGCTGCAAGAACTCTCGGCCCGTTTTTAATGGGTGGTCCGGGACTCTGTCCAAGGACTAGGTCCCGGACCCTGCTAAAACCTGCAACTTACATTATTTTTCAGCCCCTAATCAATCCTTAAACCACCCTTAATCTTTCCCTAGTCTTCCCACAAGTTTTCCACATAATTAATCACCCTAAAACATGCTCTAAACCACCTCAAATCCTTGGTTAAATCCCTACTCCAATTCTTGTTCAAATTCAACAATCCAAGTTCTCTCATTTTGCATTTTTCACTCTTTTGCATTTCTAACTTCCTTCTTGCTTGTTTTTACCTCTTACCAACCTCACCAAATCCATCAATGACCATTGCAAACCATTCCTACATAAAAGCACTTCTAAAAACCCAAGTCCAACTCTCATTTCCTAAGTCTTGCACACTTGCTCTTTTCTAGCTTTTCCAAAGCATTTCAATACTCCTATGCTACAGATTTTTACCTCCTTTCCTCTAGTTCTCCAAATGCCATTTCAAGGCTATCGCTCAACTCTAAACAACAGTACAAACACCTAGGTTCTCCAATACACTAAGTCATCTTTAAACACTCGTTTTTCTACCAAAATTTTGCCATAACCTCCCCATAACCTAGCATGTCCAAATTCACCATTCTCGTCAATTTTCCATCCCTAATCTAGCCACACCCATAAGGGTCCTACCAGCACACCATAACAATCCAAAATTTACCAAAATCTTTTCAAACACAATATAGCTCAAAAATCTCACTAAACCACAATATAACCACAATAGCTCAAAAGCTTGGCACTTAGGCCCTTAATTCAACACAAGTTCACAATCTCTCTCAAATTCGACCAACAATTTACAAGCTCTCGCAAAACCAACTAAACACATTATTTTCCATATTTTGGGTTCATTAATTAAATTACCCATCCCAAAACCTAAGCAATTTAAATCAAGCTTGAAGGTGGGTTTCATACCTTAATTCACAAATTCCTCTTTGATTTTCCTCTTGTTCCTCATCTTCCCAAAATTGGTCAAGTGGGAATGGAGTTGCCAAACTCCATCCCAACACTCAAGAAACACAAAAATGCATTGAATTAATTCTCTAAACCCTTGGGAAACTCTAAATCAATTTAAGGCTTAAACACAAGGTTAGGGTTTACCTTTGGAGCCTTTTAAGAGGGGCTTTCACCCATGTATCAAAGGGGAAACTCCACCACCATTGGAGAGTTGAATTGAAGCTCAAAATCAAGAAGAGAACAAGGTGTGAGAGAGGGAAAAAATCGGCCAGCTCTACAAGGTGGAGAAAATGAGGTTTTTCCATGGAGATTTTTACCTTGTTTGAAAGAGGAGACTCCAAGCTTCCTTTTGATGTCATTTTCTCTTCAAATGGGGAAAACCCATGGAGATGAAACTCATCCTTTGAAATTTCGAAAAGAGAGAAAGGTAGAGGAGGATGAGGAGAGTTCAAATATGTAATTTGTTTGCATTTGGAGCTTGGAGTTGGCTAGAGCATGGAGAGAAAGAGGGAGTAGCCATGGGAGAAGCTCAAATCGTTCAAACCAGAGAGAGGGAGGAGAAAATCGGTGGGAGGAAGAAGAGAGGAAGAGAGAGAGGGAAAAGAAATAAAGGAGGAGAGAGAGGAAAAAGGGGTATTGTACCCTTTTTACTTTTTGCTCTTTGACTTAATTAATTAGCTAACTAGTCATGTGTGAGGGGCTGTCTACATTAACAAAACCGGCCCACTATTATAATACAAGCTGGAGCGTTTTTCGTCTTTTACAGAAAACGCTGTTAATTTACCCGGTTTAGCACTATTCACTAACCGGGCCCGTTTTCCGGAATTTTCTCGTTTCTTTAATTTTAATGGTTATGACTCCCATTAATGTTCATTTATAGTTATTAATTGAACTATAATTTTTTTACGGGTTCGTTTGACCACTTAAAGTCACGTTTTCGGGTTTTCTCGAAAAACGTGCGCTAAAGCTTTATTAGCGTTTTTAATTCATTTTATGGATTCGTTTTCTTCGGGAATTGTTCCCATATATTCTTTAGGCATTATTAAGCCTTTTAATTCATTTAATACCCTTCCTAAGGTTTATTTCTCCTAGGGTCACTTAACGCTCGTTTTCGTTTTTCGCTTTTTAAGCATTTTTCTTTTTCTTTTGGATTTATTTTCCTTACCAAGATTTATTAGGCATTATAGGCCCTCAATATCATATTAGAGTAATTTAATCACCCTAATTAAGTACGGGGTATTTCAATCTACCCCCCTTAAAGAACTTTGCCCACAAAGTTAGTGAGTCTAAGATTGTTAGTCACCAAGGTACTCAATACTAAGGTTATACTCTCTCTACAACTGTCAGACTCCAATGACTGACTGAATACAAACCACATATCCACACAACATGTCAAGCATGCATAGCAACCAAAAATATCTTTTCCCTAAATCTCTCAATGGGGGTCCATCCGCAGACAATTAGGCACTAAGTCCTCCCCCAAATCGAGTGATCCCTCAGGTACCGGTCACGTTTGAACACTTACGCTCTCTGGTTCACGGCCGTCATGACATTGAGCACTTACTCTTTCTGGCTCTACGGTCCTTTGGTTATGATCAAAATCATTTGCAACTCTAGAGAATCCTCAGGCTCCAAAGTGGGTACTCTTCCCTGACCGGACTACTCATATCCGGCGGCCCTTGGACAAATACAAAACACACACTACAAACGTCCTACAGGTCACTTAGTACCCTTGCTCGTCCGTTGTAGTGGTTTCAAAACTATTCAACACCTCCACCGACTCACAACTAGCTTCACCTCCATGATTCAACCGGATACCCGTGCCTAGCCATGAAAGATCCACTAGCGCCCGTGGGAGTGGTTTCAAACCAATTCTTATTCTCAAGTTTGAAGAAAATCATTTGCCAAAATCATTTTGGAAACTCATTTTGAAAACTCAATGCATCTCCAAGTTCCAATTATGTTAGTTTCACCTATTACTAGTGTGATTACTTGTGGCCACTTATACGGAGCTTCAAGAGTCATTCAACCCCAATGTGATCAGCATTGGTGTTGAACTATCCATCCACCCCACTTTGGTGTTCGGCTTCCCTTGATCACTAGCAAACCAAGTTCCACCTCCCACCCCAATTCACACAATCAAATAGTCAAACATTAATTTCATTTTCTATCTTTTTATCTTTCTAATCATAATCATGCAACCATACATTTACCAATTTCTAGAATTCATTTACTCATTACTACTCATACCATCAATTATTACTCAACTTATCTTCAGCTACTATACCCAAGAATTTCGAAAGTTAGTTCTCAAATTAGTTCTTCTATCCTCAAATCATTTACAAGTCAAATCAATTCCTATCCTCAAGTTATTCACAAATACAATCAACTCAAATTACCTAGGGGACTCGCTTCCCACTAGGTTCAACGTCGGTTTCATACCGATTTATACTCTTCAAATCTCCCCAACATACTCATCAAACTCCTTTCCACTTCAAATCTCACAATCAACCTTAATTACATTATGAATGGACGCATATGTATAAGTAACATAGGTACCAATCATCTCAACAAATTATTTTACGCTATGCGCATTGTAGTTTATGAACTATCACGTAAAAATACATTTCGTGGTTTTCACCCTACCCCCCTTAAAAAGGGATTACGCCCACGTAATCTACCAAGTGTCAACATTGGACATAGGTCGAAGGCATTCAGCCGTCATGGAGTGGTTCAACTTCCATGCGGTCTATTATACAATGTATTCTGGTCTAAGGGTCTTAACCAATTTACTGGTTTGGTCCCTGCCCAAGAATTTCCATCGGAGTTATTTAACTCTTCGTCGGGTTCGGTTCTAGCCTTAGAGGCTTCAGGAATTGATAATTATCCATTCATTCACTAGGTGTATTGAAACTTTAGAATTTGGGCCCACTAGCTTCTGCTGCGTGACCCTGATAATCTAGGGTTTATTTGCCCTTCTCGTTATCCTTAATGTGTTATACAATATCCTTTTATCCCTTTTTATCTTGGGAATAAGGTTCATCGATCATGCGTGGTATTCGTTTACCGTGCACGAACTCAATGAGTTATAGGTTTTCTATCCACTCTCTGGAATCCATGTACATACTATTGTGTACTTGAGTGATTATTCACTTAGTTCTCCCGACATATTATCGGTTGGGGTTGAGCCGCTACTTAGTTGTAGTGCTTCTCTGTTGTCCATAGCTTCTGAATTATGACCTTGCATTTTCTATGCTTCGGTATTATGGTTTCGTACGTTTCCTTGTACCTTTTTCTACAACTGCCATCTTCCCAACTTCCTAGCTATCCCACTCGATCATTACTACACAAGTGCAATACCAAAACTCAGTCCTACAGAGTGCAGAAGCGTAAACACTTGGCAGTAAATCTCTTATGAGATTAGCAATAGGAATGAATATTGTTTCTTTGTTTCTCGGTCTGTCTACATTCTTTATTCATCAAATCCATACCATTGTGTAATTTATTCACATACGTTGGTCGCTTGCTGCGCACCATGTTCTTACTGATTTTACGGTATTGGTTTACATGGCATCCGCTGTTGCTAGCTTCAGCTCATGCATTTCCACCATTTATGCCATATTTCCAAGCTCTTTGAGCGTTACTTACTTATCATTCACGTTTCCATCTAACCGGTTACTCCTCGGTTCCAATAATTGCTTTGATAGCATATTTCCACTTTGCTTGGCAATAACTATATGCTCAAGCTTCACTACTTTAGTAGTTCTGAAAGAGGTGTGTCAACAGATATTCACTGACGGTATTCCCTTCTTGGAATTTATGTGTTCACTGCTTTTGCGGTACCACCTTAATGAGGGGTATCCTCGCTCATTGGTTATTAAACAATCTTACTGGTGCCGTCTTTGGCAACTCTTCGTATGATTCCCAATGGTTTTGCAACCGTTGAATTTGTATTGTAATGGGTTCCTGGCTTACTAGCCACGTTGCCTAGAGCATTGCTCATCCTAGGCTGATTACAAGCTTGCTTATCTGTATACCATTACATGGTTTGGAGGTATTACTGGGCTCCAAGATGAGTTCATCGCATCACGCTTCTGTCCGTTGGAGACCCCTTTAAGTGCCTTGGTATTAATTGATACCTTTCAATAATTCAGGGTATCCCCTGGGTAAGTGGGATCCCTTCGGTATTCTAACCGATTGTTCATTGTAATTCTTGTGTCTTTATTATGACATTTAATTTGACGCCCTTCAAGGATTGCTCCTGGGTGTTGTTGATTATGCCGTTACATCCGGCTAACATTTGAGTATGTTTCATTTACTCCGCATTACGGTTCTGGATTCAGGTTATCCCGTTTAGGGTTATGCGTCTCCCATTCTTGGGGTAGACTACAATACTCTTCTTATGGCTTTAACCGTGTTGGTATTTCCTTCGGTGGTGAATGGTATCCTTCGGTACCTTAGATAATCACTCTGGGTATTTTATCCCGTTCATCGAATGTCGATGTGTTCTTATCGGCATTCGCCTCATTGTATTTAGACCGGGTATCCATTCCGGTTGTTTCATGCTCTTGTTTCAAGTTCTTGAGACATATCCAATGTCTTTAGTCAATCGCTAGTGCTTCTCGCACTTCCTAACTTCAGTCATCCTCCCAAAATGAGTTCGTGACTCCTGTAGCTTATAAGCTCGTTTAAGTTCCCTCGATAGTTCGAGGTATCCAACTGTTCGGGTTTGTATTCACGTATGGTCCGTAGAACTGAAATACCCCAAACCTTGATATGTGGTTTAAATATTAAACTATGTTATGTAAAGGCTAAAAAGTTCCTTAGAAACATCAATGAACAATTTAAACCATAGTAAAATGCAATAAAGCACTAAGATACAGTTTGAGCAAAAACATGCTCTAAGCTAGGAGTGAACTTGGTTAGGACCCAATGAGCCTACCAAGACTTAATAATATTCAATTATGATTTAATAAGGCTAATTAAGTCCTTAGGAAACCTTGGTAGACAATTAAACCAAATAAAACAAAAATAAATACCTTAAAGCCAATATTGGCGAAAATGTGCTCTAAGCTTGGGATAAGTTTGGTTAAGACCTAATGGTCATACCTATACCTTATTTATATGTTAATGAACATATAAAATCAAGTAATAAAGAAAACCAAGCTTGAAAACAAGTTAAAACACAAAATGTGCTTTAAGGAGTCTTAAAGCACGTTTTTGAAAAATTGTCTTGTAAATGAGTTTTGAGTGGCTAAATGTCCACCATTACTCTTAAATATATATGTGTACTATATAGTATCACATTTGGGTGGCTATATCAATAGGAAATCAAAAATTTCACTTCTATGTGCCTTGTTTTTGTGAATAGTGATTTTTATAAGCTAGTTTGTAACATATGTTATCATAAGTAATTAAATTGACAAATAAAGACTAAAATACCCTTATGTAATAAAGGGGGCCGGTTTTCTAAGTGTGGTGACTCACCACTCTCTTGTACTATGAAAAGTAAATAAAGATGACTAATAAATGTACTATTTGCTTTATAAGCACAAATATCTTCTAAAAAGCAAGTCTATCTTCATTTCTCATTTCTTTCTCATTTCACACGGTTCCAACCTTCTTCTTCCTCCCTTCTTGCTGTTCTCTCACGGTAATACTCACCACCACCATTAACTCCATCTTTGATCTCTTGTAAAATCAAGCTCACTTGTCCAAATCAAAAACAAACACCACCAATCTCTTCCTCTCATCAAGCTCTTCAATTCTATCCTTTCAAAATCCCAAGAGCTCCATTTCGGTGCCAAGAGGAATCACCATGGGAGGAGCTTGAGCTTGTGTTTCTACATATTATTACTCTCCTTTGCTTCAAGGTAAGGAAACTCAAAGAAAAATGAAGTTTCCTCCATGTTTTTACCTTGACCGAAAATCACCATTAATGGTGCTCATTGTGTTGCTTTGTTCTAGCTCCATTTGAATCTTTCAAGGACTTGATGGAGTCCTCTCTTGGTAGATATTCCAATTCCCTTCAAAGACCAAGGTAAAACAACTATCTTAAGCTCTTTGAACAATGTAAAACCTAGGGTTTACAATGAGATTAAGCTTGGAGCTTGAATACTCATCACATTGTTTGTGTAATGTTTAGAAGTTGACAACTAAGCTTAGCCGATTTTTAAACAAGGAAACAAGAAAGAAGTTTGTGAGGAAAAGAGGTAAATATGCTCTCTCAATGTGGTTTAATGCCTTAGGAGAAATGAGCTTATAATGCTTGCTAAAACTACCTAAAGATCAAATGGTGAATGACTTAGTAAAGTGTTCTCAAGGAGACTAGTAAAAGAACATATGTCTTGGCGTATGTAATTGTAGGTCAAAGGCTTATATATTGTGGAAATTCAGTGTTTAAGGTTTATGCAATTTAAGGGCCTAAGAGCCATGTTGTTTAAGGGCCTAAGTGCCAAGCAATTTAAATTGTGCACTATATTGTGATGTAGTGTAAATTTGGTGAAGTCTTGTGAGTGATGGTGTTTTTGATGGATTTAGGTGTTCTTGAATGTTTAGTGGTGAAAATCTTGAGTTTTGGAATGATGATGTGCTAAGAGAACCCATGTCAAAATTTAGGAAAATGTATAAGAAGTTCAAAGTGTTTAAAGGAATTTTGGTGAACTAGGAAGTGTTCTAGAGTGTAATATGGATTTAGGCATTATTTTGGGGTTTTAGTATATACCAAAGTCATTTTGGACTTAAGTTGAGACTTAGGCAAACTTTGGTAAATTGAGGAGAAATGTAAGCTTGGAAAAAGGAATTATAAGAATGACATAAGGAGTTTTGATTTGTAAGAAAGGATGTTTGGATGATGATGTTTGTGTGGAAGATATGTCTTGGTATAATGGTTAGAACAGGCATGAAACATCACTTAGGAACCTAGGGAGTAGATACTATAAGTGTTGGAGGCTTTGGAGGAATTTGGCTAAGTGTTTAAAGGCTTGGAAATTGAGCATTTTGCCTTGTCCGAACTTCCGTCCGGACATGGAAGTTCGGACAGGCTCTGTTGGGTAAGAATTTTGCACACTCGAACTGTGTCCGAACTTGGGAAGTCCGGACACATGTTCGGACGCATGGATTTCCGCATTAAGAGATTCTCGACTCACGTCCGAACTTCCGAAGTCCGGACACAAGTTCGGACGTGTGTCTGTTTTCAGTTTAAAGTCACGGCTTGCGTCCGAACTTGGAGGTTCGGACACAAGTTCGGACAGGCCACTGTATGGACCAAAAAACTTTGTTTTAAGGTGGGAAAAGTTGCCTAAAAATGGTGATTACTAAGTAATGATGTTATAAGAATGTTAAGGACATGTTAAGTGAGTTATAATGACAATTTAGTGGAGGAAAAATTGTATTAAAATATAAAAGTAAAACAAGTTAAAAAGTGAAGTTATGTAACTAAGTTAACGGGGAAAAGTTATAAGCGTTAGACATTAAATAATCATGCTACCCCGATGTTAATAAAAGTAATTGTAATGTACCAGTTGTTCGAGAATTGTTCGAGGAACGTAAGTGGACATGGTAGAGTGGACTCCGGTGACAGGTATGGTTTTCTTGCAACCTGTGTCCTACCGGATTACACCGGCTTGTATGCCAATGTGTTTTTCTGTATGTTTGTCACGTTGTAAGATAAAACATGTAATGAGTTTACAGTAATTCATATATGTGGCGTGTTCAGCTCCGATACCATTTAACCTCGGCAGTGTTAACCTTAGTTAACTGAGTCTAGGATCACATGAGAGTTCGGTATTCGGATTAAACGACCCGAACCATGGGGCGTTCTAACCACGGCTATGCGTGAGTTGATTATGTGATGTGGTGTATGTGAATGTAGGGATCTCCCTTGTATGTTTAACCCAGTTGTAATACTGTATTGTGTAGGTGTGATAGACTCCATAATGGGGTTCTAACTAATATCTAAAGTAAGTATGTACTAACAGTGGTGAGGAATCCGGTTTGGCCGGTCACGCGTTGTTTGGGAGAGGGTATCCTTCTTAGCCTTACCCTTCTCTTTGTTATGGTTGTTTCCCTCACGGGTTATGATCTCCCATTAGCTTATTCCAAAGCTTAGCTATTCTGACTTATGATCGGTTTAGGGGGAACATGTGTTTGTGTGGTGTGTTCGGCCTCCAAACCCGAACCATCTTAACTTAAGTTACTCTCGTCCGACTATTAGGACGGTAATGAGTGTTGTTTTTTTGTATAACGAGCTTACCATGGGAGTGACACCATTCTCTAGGCTCACCAGTGAATTAACTATGTTTGGGTCGGTTCCTAAGAGGACCGTTCCCGTTATGTTATGTGATGTTATTGTAATGCAATTCCTATTGCGATGTTATCATGTGCACGTCGAAACGTGAAAGTGCTGTTATGTTTTGCTATGTGAGGAGTGTTATATGTTGTAAGATATGGAGTGTGTGGATCAAGGAAATGAATCCCAGTTTGTGATAAGAGGCGTTTAAGGATAACCCGATTTAAGGGTAAGTGTCGTCTATTAAGGAAATAGCTCCATTAGAGGAGGAACACTCTAGGGATAATGAATACCATGAGTGACATATCAAGTAAGGATGTATTATCCGTTTGTGGAGCCCATTGAGGCGAAATGTTATGTGTTGTGTGTTTACAGTTGCATGCATGATTTAAAAATAATCAATCGCATGCTAAGACGACAATTAGTTGTGCGTGGCCCGGTAGCATGTGGGCTGCGGGATTACCATACCAGCAAAGGTGCTGAGCCCCTTGGGGGCCACCCTTTCTCTTCTTTCCTATTTCAGGTACAAAGAGCAGGAAGCCGTTCGAGAGTAGGACGGGGTAGTCGTTGTACATGGGTAATCATTTAAGTTGTATATATACAGTAGGTGTAGTAAGACCGGAATTGTTACCGGCATCAGTTTGTAAATACTCGGTACAGTTGAAAGGTGTATGTTGTTGTTGTGTTAATGAAAAGGGATAATAATGTGTAGTCGCTCGGAATCTAGTCCATCAGACCGGTACAATGTTTATGTAATAGCCTTGTTAGCCACGTGGGTGGTTAACGGCGTGTAACACCAACGAGTTAAGTAATGTGAAGTAGTATGTTTTCTGCTGCAGAATGTCGTTATGTGTTTGTTGTTGGATGGGGTGTTACAAAAAGTGGTATCAGAGCGAAGTATCGCTCTGATGACTGAATTACCTAGCTTAGGAAGTACCGAGTTAGGATTTTAGTACTTTGGGTTAAGGGTTGAGTGATAGCGTGAGAGATACGCTAGTTAGGAATTACCAGTGACTACTGGAAACCTACTATATCCTTCCCGCCCTCCACAATCCCTGTTTTCTAACTTGGGAAAGAACGCTAGAGAGATGAAAGTCCTCTCATACTCGGGAAATCCGATCTGGCTGTTATTAAGTACCTCTATGAGAACGGAGAACCTGTCATACGGTAGATCCCGAGAAGTGGGAATTCCGGTGACGGTTTCTGCCTAAACAATGTTAACCGCATTTCATAGCAAAGAATGAAGGATCTTGTGTATAGAGAATAGAATTTCCGGCAACCTGGGTCGACATGCCGAGCAGTCGAGAATAACCAGCTTGCAACGCACCGACCGTGCAACAGGCAAGAAGTGGATTAATGGAACCCGAGACAAGTGTCTACGGAACCACAGTTGATAAATAATACACCAACGGTATACCAACCGACAAGGGAACTACAACGTAGTGCCCAAATACGTGGAACGGGCTACAAAGAGAATACAATACTAAGAAAAAGGGGTCTCCCAGAATGGGAAACACCCTAGTTGATGATCGTCATGTGAAGACAGTGAGAAGTCACCTAGAAGAGTTATTATCAAGGCAGTAAGATCAGTGAGGGCCAACAAGGCCACTGATGACAGTATGGGTAAAAACAATACCACAACCGGTATGTGTTAAACCGATAGCCAGTTAGCATGGCGCACTTGCCATAGCAAGTGCTGCTATAACAGGGCTGTTCGGGAAATTTATAACCACTACAAAGTACTTGGTAAAGTACCATAAAGTTAAATGTGATTGTCATAACAGTGGAAGGGCCTGTTAGCCTAACCTCTGTAATTGGAAGTACACCAGTCAGCAAGAAGCTAGACTTGGTTAAAGCAAGAAGACGTTGTGTAACCATGAGAGTTTTTCTTTCAACCCAGATTTATTCAAACTCTTTCCTTTCAAAACCAGATTTTCTTTCAAACCAATACTTCTTTCTAACCTTCTTCTAAACCAAACCAGTAAAACCAAGGACAGTTGACAGGAATTCAGCAATAGATAAACTTTCCCTCGATTAAGTTCGGGAAGCACGGAATGAATATTGTCACGGGACAATATAAGGGAGTTGACAACAGAATACTTCACCTAGGCGTGTGACGGACACTACGAGTGTACCAACTGTAATGTGGGACGACCGCACTCCGATAGGAGCTTGTGGGCCTGACAGACCTACTTATGGGTTAGTTGGGTAAGTAGTAATGTATCAGTATGGTACCCCACATATGTATACGAGTAGAGTCCGAAACACGGGAAGTAGTCGACTCCGTACTACGGTCAGTAGTATAAATCAAACAAGAGCTAAGGATTACCATGAATGGTTGAAGTTAAGGAACTCAATTAAGTTAACGAGACTAAAAGGATTAGTGAATTCCTTTCAAGGAAATGTTTAAGAGTCAGGAGGTGCGAAGTGCACTAACTGTAATGTAAAGACATCGTATATGTCTTAAGGATCCTCAGGGATAAACATGATAGCTAGAACGGAGACCCAGCCTATGCATGGCAAGGCAAATGCCTGATGTGGACACATTAGCGTGCAATGAACGGGATGAAACTCCCAGAATGAGTACCTACACTACCAGGAAATGTTGATCTTCACAGAAGGAGATAATAAGCCAGTTAAGAACGCAAGCGTCGTGGCTAACGGAATATACCAATAAGTGTGAACCAGATATAATGGCATGACTTAGCAACACCCAGGAGCAATCCTTAAAGGGTGTTCGCATCAATAATTGTTGAACGAAATGCATGATAGAAACACAAGGGTTGAAACTAACACCCAGTTTAGACATAAGTTGTCAGGAAACGGACTGACAAACCTAAGGGGCATCCCATGAAAGGAAACGGAATGTAACAACCTTGTCATGGAGCTCAATATAATATCCAAACCATATAATGCTGTACAGAGAAGTACGTGTGTGTGGACAGCCTACAATGAGCCCAGCTCAAGGCAAATAAGGCTTATAGGCCACAAATAAAATGTGTTATGTAAATTAGATTGATTG
This sequence comes from Limonium bicolor, assembly GCA_023374045.1. Classification (NCBI taxonomy): domain Eukaryota; kingdom Viridiplantae; phylum Streptophyta; class Magnoliopsida; order Caryophyllales; family Plumbaginaceae; genus Limonium; species Limonium bicolor. The sequence continues at coordinate 315,700,428 of CM041779.1, forward strand.
CAGAAGTTTATGTTATATAAGTGAATAGAGTGGAGAACGAACCACTGCATTAAGAGTGGGGATACCTCTCGATGATGTGAGACCGCAGGAGCGGTAGTTATGTGAATCAAGTCCAAGAAGTACGATGAGAATGGACCATGTGGTTATTACCCTAGAATGATTTGAATAACAATAATACAAAAGGAAGTGTTATACCAGCTGTGTAGAAAGGAAGAAAGATAAGTGGATAGCGACCACCATAGGTGTGTGATGCTAAATGAGTAGCGAACAACGCTCAAGGAACATGAAAGCTCGAAAAATAGAGTATTAAAAAAAATCAGCCAAATAAGTGGCCAAACCCAGTGTAATGGCTGAAGCTAATATAATGACGGATGCAGTGTAAGTTGATGTTGTATAATGAAAGAGGATACGGTGTGCAATAAGCGACCGTTGTATAAGGATTGTTAAGCGATGGTATGACAAATAAGCGGAGTTATGTGTTAAACCCCAGTGGAGATACAACAGTAAGTGATAGCAAATGAACCGAGCAGTAAGCCGGTGGCAAGTGTTATGTGATAAGAATTCCAGTAAACACAGTGTAAACTCCTATTGCAATCGCATAAGAGATTTACTGTCAAGAGTTTACGCCTCTGCACTCTGTATGACTGAGTGTTTTGGTATTGCACTTGCGCAGTAATGATCAAGTGGGATAGCTAGGATTTGGGAAATGTTAATTATGGTGGATGTAGAAAGAAACTTATAACGCTATAATGACCGATGCATAGGAAATGCAAGGTCATACCAATGGAGGAGTACTTGTACGAAACCAAATGTGGAGACATGATTAACAGTAAGTGACTACAGTAGCACTAACTGCCAAATATCGGTATGGAATATACCCCAAATGTTGTAAATAGCTGAGAGAGCACTACACATTAGGTAGTAGCTCAATCTCAACCGACAGTAAGTCGCAAGGGAACAAGTCAATCATTGTGAAATACACAGCTGTATGCACAGTAAATTGTTATGGAAGTGGATAGGAAGTTTATAACTCACCGAATTCGCTAACGGTAAGAGATACCACGCGTCGGTTGAGAAACCATTGTTACCAAGATGAAGGTCACAATTGGGGATGTACAATACAGTAAGAATAACAAATGGGGAAATTAAGCTCTATAGTTATTAGAGTTTCGCAGCAGAAACTAGTGAGCCAGTGATTCAAGTGTTGAATGTACATGGTGAGCATGAGTGAGTGGCTAATTATTAACGCCTAGAAGCCTAACAGGCCAGAATCGAAACCAACTAAGAGTTTAAACAAACTCCAATGAGAATTCTTGGTTTAGGAACTAAACCGCCAATATGGTTAAGACCCTCTAATCAGAATCCATTGTGTAATAGACCGCGTGGAAGTTAAAACACTTCACGACGACAGAACCTTTTAAGTCAATGTTTAGTGATTGATTACGTGGGCGTAATCCCTTTTAAGGGGGGTAGAGCGCAAAACCACTTAGTGTGTATTACCGTACAAGTGTACGTGATTTGTGCTGTGCATAGCACAAAATAATTTGTTTTGATGATTGGTGCGTGTGTTACGTAAACATACGCATTCATTCATGGTTTATTTGTGGTAATTGCGCACAGAAGATGCGAATACCATTGTGATAAGTGTGTTGATTTATTATAGTGGTGTGTGATAGTACAAGTGTGGGGAGTAGAGAAACTCCCGGGGACAAAACCCCGACGGTGTATAAATGTAAACCATTTTGTATTTGATAAAATATATATATATACAGTGTTGTGATTTATGAAGGGGCATGAGACCGACATAACCTAGTGAGAATTAAATTCCCTAGGTAACTTGAATCAAGTTGGATTTGGATGATGATTGATAGACGGAGTTCTATCCTTGGAGATGTGATGGTTACGACTAGAAGGATTAAAAGATAGAAAATTGGAAATGAGTGATTTATTTGATGCTTGAAAATGAAGTGGGAAGTGGAACTTGATTTGCATGCTAGCAAGGGAAGCCGAACACAAATTGGAGTGGATGGATAGTTCAACATTGATGCTGATCACATCAGGGTTGGATGACTCTTGACTCCCTATAAGTGGTCACAAATAACCACACTAAGAAAAGAAGCAAAGAGCTTAAGTTGAACTTGGAGTTGTGTGTGTTTTCAAAAGGATTTTCAATTGGTATTTATAAAACGTTGATAGATACTTACATAATTAAAGTTTTCTTACTACTTACCTCACAAGGAAAAATTTCAAATTTAAGTGATTGTTTTAATCTCCCAAAGGCACGGGGACGGAAGGTGTCCATCGCGACCGGGTTTCTGCGGGATCATAGTGTATATCAAAGATATTTTTGATTGCTATACATGCTATGACATGTTGTGGGTATGTGTAATAAATGTATTTTGACCTCGAGTTCTAAAAGTGTATGCTATTAAGACCTATGAGTCTAAATGTGTTGTGTTACATAGACCTATGTGTCTAAAGGTTGTTATGTTACCCAAGACCAGAGAGTCCAAGGGTTGTTATGTATGTGTAAATGTTTGTTAAGATACCCGACCATTGAGTCGAGGTTATCAGTGAATATGTTATGTTATGTATGGATGTGAATGTGTTACCCGGACCATCAAGTCCGAGGGTGTGTTGTAAAATATTTGAGTTATGGAAGTTTATTTCCAAGTGATTCCTGTGTTCTAATCTAATGATGTGTGGGAAGTGTGAACTTCGAGGACGAAGTTCTTTTAAGGGGGGTAGATTGAAACCCCAAACCTTGATATGTGGTTTAAATATTAAACTATGTTATGTAAAGGCTAAAAAGGTGCCTTAGAAACATTAGTGAACAATTTAAACCATAGTAAAATGCAATAAAGCACTAAGATACAGTTTGAGCAAAAACATGCTCTAAGCTAGGAGTGAACTTGGTTAGGACCCAATGAGCTACCAAGACTTAATAATATTCATTATGATTTAATAAGGCTAATTAAGTCCTTAGGAAACCTTGGTAGACAATTAAACCAAATAAAACACAAATAAATACCTTAAAGCCATATTGGCGAAATGTGCTCTAAGCTTGGGATAAGTTTGGTTAAGACCTAATGGTCATACCTATACCTTATTTATATGTTAATGAACATATCAAATCAAGTACTAAAGAAACCAAGCTTGAAAACAAGTTAAAACACAAAATGTGCTTTAAGGAGTCTTAAAGCACGTTTTTGAAAAATGTCTTGTAAATGAGTTTTGAGTGGCTAAATGTCCACCATTACTCTTAAATATATGTGTACTATAGTATCACATTTGGGTGGCTATATCAATAGGAAATCAAAAATTTCACTTCTATGTGCCTTGTTTTTGTGAATAGTGATTTTATAAGCTAGTTTGTAACATATGTTATCATAAGTAATTAAATTGACAAATAAAGACTAAATACCCTTATGTAATAAAGGGGGGATTTTCTAAGTGTGGTGACTCACCACTCTCTTGTTACTATGAAAAGTAAATAAAGATGACTAATAAAGTACTATTTGCTTTATAAGCACAAATATCTTCTAAAAAGCAAGTCTATCTTCATTTCTCATTTCTTTCTCATTTCACACGGTTCCAACCTTCTTCTTCCTCCCTTCTGCTGTTCTCTCACGGTAATACTCACCACCACCATTAACTCCATCTTTGATCTCTTGTAAAATCAAGCTCACTTGTCCAAATCAACAAACACCACCAATCTCTTCCTCTCATCAAGCTCTTCAATTCTATCCTTTCAAAATCCCAAGAGCTCCATTTCGGTGCCAAGAGGAATCACCATGGGAGGAGCTTGAGCTTGTGTTTCTACATATTATTACTCTCCTTTGCTTCAAGGTAAGGAAACTCAAAGAAAATGAAGTTTCCTCCATGTTTTTTACCTTGACCGAAAATCACCATTAATGGTGCTCATTGTGTTGCTTTGTTCTAGCTCCATTTGAATCTTTCAAGGACTTGGTGGAGTCCTTCTTGGTAGATATTCCAATTCCCTTCAAAGACCAAGGTAAAACAACTATCTTAATGCTCTTTGAACAATGTAAAACCTAGGGTTTACAATGAGATTAAGCTTGGAGCTTGAATACTCATCACATTGTTTGTGTAATGTTTAGAAGTTGACAACTAAGCTTAGCCGATTTTTAAACAAGGAAACAAGAAAGAAGTTTGTGAGGAAAAGAGGTAAATATGCTATCTCAATGTGGTTTAATGCCTTAGGAGAAATGAGCTTATAATGCTTGCTAAAACTACCTAAAGAGCAAATGGTGAATGACTTAGTAAAGTGTTCTCAAGGAGACTAGTAAAAGAACATATGTCTTGGCGTATGTAATTGCAGGTCAAAGGCTTATATATTGTGGAAATTCAGTGTTTAAGGTTTATTCAATTTAAGGGCCTAAGAGCCATGTTGTTTAAGGGCCTAAGTGCCAAGCAATTTAAATTGTGCACTATATTGTGATGTAGTGTAAATTTGGTGAAGTCTTGTGAGTGATGGTGTTTTTGATGGATTTAGGTGTTCTTGAATGTTTAGTGGTGAAAACCATGAGTTTTGGAATGATGATGTGCTAAGAGAACCCATGTCAAAATTTAGGAAAATGTATAAGAAGTTCAAAGTGTTTAAAGGAATTTTGGTGAACTAGGAAGTGTTCTAGAGTGTAATATGGATTTAGGCATTATTTTGGGGTTTTAGTATATACCAAAGTCATTTTGGACTTAAGTTGAGACTTAGGCAAACTTTGGTAAATTGAGGAGAAAGTGTAAGCTTGGAAAAAGGAATTATAAGAATGACATAAGGAGTTTTGATTTGTAAGAAAGGATGTTTGGATGATGATGTTTGTGTGGAAGATATGTCTTGGTATAATGGTTAGAACAGGCATGAAACATCACTTAGGAACCTAGGGAGTAGATACTATAAGTGTTGGAGGCTTTGGAGGAATTTGGCTAGTGTTTAAAGGCTTGGAAATTGAGCATTTTGCCTTGTCCGAACTTCCGTCCGGACATGGAAGTTCGGACAGGCTCTGCTGGGTAAGAATTTTGCACACTCGAACTGTGTCCGAACTTGGGAAGTCCGGACACATGTTCGGACGCATGGATTTCCGCATTAAGAGATTCTCGACTCACGTCCGAACTTCCGAAGTCCGGACACAAGTTCGGACGTGTGTCTGTTTTCAGTTTAAAGTCACGGCTTGCGTCCGAACTTGGAGGTTCGGACACAAGTTCGGACAGGCCACTGTATGGACCAAAAAACTTTGTTTTAAGGTGGGAAAAGTTGCCTAAAATGGTGATTACTAAGTAATGATGTTATAAGAATGTTAAGGACATGTTAAGTGAGTTAAAATGACAATTTAGTGGAGGAAAAATTGTATTAAAATATAAAAGTAAAACAAGTTAAAAAGTGAAGTTATGTAACTAAGTTAACGGGGAAAAGTTATAAGCGTTAGACATTAAATAATCATGCTACCCCGATGTTAATAAAAGTAATTGTAATGTACCAGTTGTTCGAGAATTGTTCGAGGAACGTAAGTGGACATGGTAGAGTGGACTCCGGTGACAGGTATGGTTTTCTTGCAACCTGTGTCCTACCGGATTACACCGCTTGTATGCCAATGTGTTTTTCTGTATGTTTGTCACGTTGTAAGATAAAACATGTAATGAGTTTACAGTAATTCATATATGTGGCGTGTTCAACTCCGATACCATTTAACCTCGGCAGTGTTAACCTTAGTTACTGAGTCTAGGATCACATGAGAGTTCGGATTCGGATTAAACGACCCGAACCATGGGGCGTTCTAACCACGGCTATGCGTGAGTTGATTATGTGATGTGGTGTAGTGAATGTAGGGATCTCCCTTGTATGTTTAACCCAGTTGTAATACTGTATGTGTGTAGGTGATAGACTCCATAATGGGGTTTAACTAATATCTAAAGTAAGTATGTACTAACAGTGGTGAGGAATCCGGTTTGGCCGGTCACGCGTTGTTTGGGAGAGGGTATCCTTCTTAGCCTTACCCTTCTCTTTGTTATGGTTGTTTCCCTCACGGGTTATGATCTCCCATTAGCTTATTCCAAAGCTTAGCTATTCTGACTTATGATCGGTTTAGGGGGAACATGTGTTTGTGTGGTGTGTTCGGGCCTCCAACCCGAACCATCTTAACTTAAGTTACTCGTCCGACTATTAGGACGGTAATGAGTGTTGTTTTTTTGTATAACGAGCTTACCATGGGAGTGACACCATTCTCTAGGCTCACCAGTGAATTAACTATGTTTGGGTCGGTTCCTAAGAGGACCGTTCCCGTTATGTTATGTGATGTTATTGTAATGCAATTCCTATTGCGATGTTATCATGTGCACGTCGAAACGTGAAAGTGTTGTTATGTTTTGTTATGTGAGGAGTGTTATATGTTGTAAGATATGGAGTGTGTGGATCAAGGAAATGAATCCCGTTTGTGATAAGAGGCGTTTAAGGATAACCCGATTTAAGGGTAAGTGTCGTCTATTAAGGAAATAGCTCCATTAGAGGAGGAACACTCTAGGGATAATGAATACCATGAGTGACATATCAAGTAAGGATGTATTATCCGTTTGTGGAGCCCATTGAGGCGAAATGTTATGTGTTGTGTGTTTACAGTTGCATGCATGATTTAAAAATAATCGATCGCATGCTAAGACGACAATTAGTTGTGCGTGGCCCGGTAGCATGTGGGCTGCGGGATTACCATACCAGCAAAGGTGCTGAGCCCCTTGGGGCCACCCTTTCTCTTCTTTCCTATTTCAGGTACAAAGAGCAGGAAGCCGTTCGAGAGTAGGACGGGGTAGTCGTTGTACATGGGTAATCATTTAAGTTGTATATATACAGTAGGTGTAGTAAGACCGGAATTGTTACCGGCATCAGTTTGTGAATACTCGGTACAGTTGAAAGGTGTATGTTGTTGTTGTGTTAATGAAAAGGGATAATAATGTGTAGTCGCTCGGGAATCTAGTCCATCAGACCGGTACAATGTTTATGTAATAGCCTTGTTAGCCACGTGGGTGGTTAACGGCGTGTAACACCAACGAGTTAAGTTGTGAAGTAGTATGTTTTCCGCTGTTGGATGGGGTGTTACAAGAACGGAGCTGACTACTTCCCGTGTTTCATACACTATATGTATACATACGTGGGGTACCTTACTGGTACGTTACCACTTACCTGACCAACTCACAAAAGGGTCTGTCAAGCCCGCAAGCTCCTTTGGAGTGCGGTCGTCCCACATCCCGTAATTGGGTACACTCGTAGTGCTCGTCACACGCCTAAGTGAAGTATTCTATTGTCAACTCCTCTTGTATCGTTCTATGATACTCACCGTGACTCTTCTGGTTTGATTTTAAAATATGAAGTTTTAAAAGAAAAGTTGTGGTTTTTGAAAGAAAGGTTTGTGTTTGAAATAAATTTCTGGGTTTGGAAAGAAATCTTCATGGTGTTGCCATGTTTGAGGTCTTCGACCAAGTACAGCTTCCTGCTGACTGGTATGTTCATTAACATAATGGTCAGGCCGTTAGGCCTTTCCAAGGTTGATTCTTCCAGTTCTTAGGATTGGCAATCCTATGACTGCTTCCATCCCCATGGCGGTATCTTTAGTAAGTACTTGTTGGTTGTCTAAAGTCTTCCAACTTGTCTTGGCAAGTGCGCGGGTACGTCAGTTTTTAGGTTAACAAACACCGGTCACGGTGTTGTCTCCATCCAAATTTGGTGACTTTATTGGATCTCCCATCCATTTTTGATCTTAGTGATCAATTTCCTGAGTAGCTTCTCAGCGTTCTTGACATGATTGTCATTAATTCGGGTGCTTTCCCGATTCCTTGTGGTACTCCATGTATCTTGCTTGGCTGCTCGTTCCCACGCCTTTACGGTGGTTACCGAGGTTGTTTGATCTTCAGGAACTACATCGTAGTCCTATTGGCTTTGTAGGTTTGAAATTATCCAACCTCGACTAATTCCTTAGTCGGTTAGTATACCGTTGGTGGTATTGTCAAGTATTGCAGTCCGTAGACTCTCTTGCCTCGGGTTTGTTACTTTGCTTTTCTGCTCATTGTGTAGCTATACTTCCCTTCTTGTTGGCTACGCATGGTTCTCGCGACTGTGAAGTATGTCGCCCCATGGTGCCGTAAATTTTCACTATCCTATATTCGGGATCTTCAATCTTCTGCCGTTTTATACGGTTATTGTCATCGAAACGGGAACCGTCTTCGGGATATTCAGTTCTTGGAATCTACCGTATGACAGGTTCTTTCTCTATACAAAGTTTATTCTACGGCTGCCAGATCGGGTTTTCCCGAGTATGAGGGATATTTCCATCTCTCTGGCATTCCTTCCCCAACTTATAACGGGGGTTGCGGAGGGCGGGACTGGTTATATAGGTATCCAGGTCACACTGGAAGTTCCTATCTAGCTTACCTCACACACTAACACTCAACCCTTAGCCCTAAGCCTCTATTCCTAACTCGGTATTTCCCTAAACTCGGTACTCAGACCATCAGAGCGATACTTCGCTCTGATACCACTTTTTGTAACACCCCTACCGGTAATCACACCATTATCTCCTAACCCGTCTTAATTACTAACAACAAAGTAGCGGAAATTCAAACTACAACTGGGGGTGAAACAATGCCGTTAGTCACCCACGTGACTAACAAGGCCAATCCAAACTCAATTACAACAACAAATACAATATCGGTCTGATGGGTCTTTACCGAGTACACTATACAAAAGATACTTCCTTCACTTAATCAATCCTCAAACTAAATACAACCTTCATATCCATTATATACGATACAATCTCAAATCCGTTCCATACCGAGTATCTACAATTCCCAAGTTTAACGACTACCTTTCGGTCTTACAATTCCACAATATACAAATACAATTGCTTTAACAACTACACATATCAATAACAACCCCGTCCTACTCTCGAACGGTGTCCGGCTTAGCTGTCGGTCTCTTACAGTGATCATATTCACTTCGGGTACCTGCACACTAAAAATGTTCCCCCTAGGGGGTCAGCTTACGCTGAATATGACTTCCGCATACCCCGCGTACTAGCGAGAGTACGCCGACTAATTGGTCGAGAGCATGCGGTTCATTTTATCACAGACAGCATGCATACAACATACATTATATATGTACATTCACAATCAAGTTCGACATTGAACACAAAGCACTACACACACATCAACGGTTGGTTCAATATGTTCTTTAATTAGGCTTGAGGGTTTCTACCTCACCATGCCTTACTCAACTACTCATGTTCTACCCACTCCCTGGGGTACATTTACTCACAATCTCAACAAGGTCTACAACACTCAACTCAATTCCCCACTCAACTCGAATTCTCAAGTCCCACAAGTCACAACTCAATTCTCAATACTCACATACTCGATTCCATACTCAATACTCAATGCTCAAGTTCCCAAGTCAATACTCAATACTCAAGGTATATTAAGTCGATCTCTCGACCTCCGGGCAGGGTCATATACAAGACCCACCACCGGGCTCAAATACAATAGGGCTATACAGTTAGCTCCTCAAATACTCAAATGTCCAGCTCACTACCGGACTACTCAAATCCCCCAAAACTCCACTCTCGGAGTCAATTCACAATCTCAAGGATTAGCCTAGAAGTATCTCTCTCGATAGCATCTAATGGCTTAGGGAATTCCTCAATGTCTAGTATTCTAGGGTTGAAGGTTTCAACCCACTTATTGACTACTCTCATGTTCGGGACATTGCTCATGTTAGTCTGTCCCTCTCATTGGTGTTCGACTATATTTCTACGGGTTTGGTGATCCCTTACTGTTCATTACTTCACTCAAGGTTCGTATTTTGAACAGCTTTCCAATCCTCTAGTTAGAGGTTACTCATATACTTCCACTAATATTTATCGTGTGGGTTTAGTCGTTTCGGTTCTCTAACCTTTATCGGGAGGTTGTTACTCCCGTATGTTTTCTCACGTTCTAGTGCGCTAGTAGGTTTAGGTTACCGCGTAAGGGTTCAATAGTTGTAGTGTGTTTCCACCATTTTATTAGTTCGCACTTGACTCCTTCTATGAGTCTCTACTCACACAAGACTCATCTATGAGTCGCACTACCAAACACAATCACAATCAAGCAATTCATTCCCAATTCACATTTCATGCATTATACAAACTTTAATTAAAGGAATACAATCCAACCACAAACGATACAATACAAACACAAGAGAGTACACACAATCCGATTCGTGCATTTTTCTTGTTAGGTGATCACACAATCAAACAAGCACACAAATCGGGGTAACCAAGTTAGGATACAGAGCATGAGGAAATCATACCTTTCACCGGGGTTTATCTTTACCGGGGGTTCTCATGTTCTTTGGCTCACACTTGTTCCTCGAACCTTATTCTCGAACCACTAATTACATGTCAAATGGTTCAAATATTATTATGGCATTACGGTATGCGCATAAACACTACTCCCGTACTTACCCCGTTATCCCGTTATTTCGGTTTAACTTAGTGTACTTAACTCCTTAACTTGCTCACTCACTTCCAACACTTGTTTATACTTCTTAGGACCTTTATAAGTCACTAAACTACTCCTAAACATCATCTAAAACCAATACCATTCAAACCCCCATCTTTTAAACCCTTAAAAATACATTCTGCAAGATTCTGGGGGTGGTCCGGGACTTGGTCCCTACCTATAGTCCCGGACCAATACATTGTGAAACTCTCGGGTGAAAATAACATGTGGTCCGGGACCTTGTACCTAGGTCAAGTCCCGGACCAAAAAATGGTTCTAACCCTCGGCTACATATTCATGGGTGGTCCGGGACCTTGTCCATCCCTCAAGTCCCGGACCAAGTGCTGCAAGAACTCTCGGCCCGTTTTTAATGGGTGGTCCAGGACTCTGTCCAAGGACTAGGTCCCGGACCCTGTTAAAACCTGTAACTTACATTGTTTTTCAGCCCCTAATCAATCCTTAAACCACCCTTAATCTTTCCCTAGTCTTCCCACAAGTTTTCCACATAATTAATCACCCTAAAACATGCTCTAAACCACCTCAAATCCTTGGTTAAATCCCTACTTCAATTCTTGTTCAAATTCAACAATCCAATTTCTCTCATTTTGCATTTTTCACTCTTTTGCATTTCTAACTTCCTTCTTGCTTGTTTTTACCTCTTACCAACCTCACCAAATCCATCAATGACCATTGCAAACCATTCCTACATAAAAGCACTTCTAAAAACCCAAGTCCAACTCTCATTTCCTAAGTCTTGCACACTTGCTCTTTTCTAGCTTTTCCAAAGCATTTCAATACTCCTATGCTACAGATTTTTACCTCATTTCCTCTAGTTCTCCAAATGCCATTTCAAGGCTATCGCTCAACTCTAAACAACAGTACAAACACCTAGGTTCTCCAATACACTAAGTCATCTTTAAACACTCGTTTTTCTACCAAAATTTTGCCATAACCTCCCCATAACCTAGCATGTCCAAATTCACCATTCTCGTCAATTTTCCATCCCTAATCTAGCCACACCCATAAGGGTCCTACCAGCACACCATAACAATCCAAAATTTACCAAAATCTTTTCAAACACAATATAGCTCAAAATCTCACTAAACCACATAGCTCAAAAGCTTGGCACTTAGGCCCTTAATTCAACACAAGTTCACAATCTCTCTCAAATTCGACCTACAATTTACAAGCTCTCACAAAACAAACTAAACACATTATTTTCCATATTTTGGGTTCATTAATTAAATTACCCATCCCAAAACCTTAAGCAATTTAAATCAAGCTTGAAGGTGGGTTTCATACCTTAATTCACAAATTCCTCTTTGATTCTCCTCTTGTTCCTCATCTTCCCAAAATTGGTCAAGTGGGAATGGAGTTGCCAAACTCCATCCCAACACTCAAGAAACACAAAAATGCATTGAATTAATTCTCTAAACCCTTGGGAAACTCTAAATCAATTTAAGGCTTAAACACAATGTGAGGTTTACCTTTTGGAGCCTTTTAAGAGGGGCTTTCACCCATGTATCAAAGGGGAAACCCCACGACCATTGGAGAGTTGAATTGAAGCTCAAAATCAAGAAGAGAACAAGGTGTGAGAGAGGGAAAAAATCGGCCAGCTCTACAAGGTGGAGAAAATGAGGTTTTTCCATGGAGATTTTTACCTTGTTTGAAAGAGGAGACTCCAAGCTTCCTTTTGATGTCATTTTCTCTTCAAATGGGGAAAACCCATGGAGATGAAACTCATCCTTTTGAAATTCCGAAAAGAGAAAGGTAGAGGAGGATGAGGAGAGTTCAAATATGTAATTTGTTTTGCATTTGGAGCTTGGAGTTGGCAAGAGCATGGAGAGAAAGAGGGAGTAGCCATGGGAGAAGCTCAAATCGTTCAAACCAGAGAGAGGGAGGAGAAAATCGGTGGGAGGAAGAAGAGAGGAAAGAGAGGGGGAAAAGAAATAAAGGAGGAGAGAGGGAAAAAGGGGTATTTGTACCCTTTTTACTTTTTGCTCTTTGACTTAATTAATTAGCTAACTAGTCATGTGTGAGGGGGCTGTCTACATTAACAAAACCGGCCCACTATTATAATACGAGCTGGAGCGTTTTTCGTCTTTTACAGAAAATGCTCGTTAATTTACCCGGTTTAGCACTATTCACTAACCGGGCCCATTTTCCGGAATTTTCTAGTTTCTTTAATTTTAATGGTTATGATACTCCCATTAATGTTCATTTATAGTTATTAATTGAACTATAATTTTTTTACGGGTTCGTTTGGCCACTTAAAGTCACGTTTTTGGGTTTTCTCGAAAAACATGCGCTAAAGCTTTATTAGTGTTTTTAATTCGTTTTATGGATTCGTTTTCTTCGGGAATTGTTCCCATATATTCTTTAGGTATTATTAAGCCTTTTGAATTTCATTTAATACCCTTCCTAAGGTTGTATTTCTCCTAGGGTCACTTAACGCTCGTTTTCGCGTTTTTCACTTTTTAAGCATTTTCTCTTTTCTTTTGGATTTATTTTCCTTACCAAGATTTATTAGGCATTAATAGGCCCTCAATATCATATTAGAGCAATTTAATCACCCTAATTAAGTACAGGGTATTTCATGAAGCAGAGAGGACGCGTCAACTAAGCTACCGCATTGCTTGATCCACCAGTCTCTTGTATGGAGGGTGGCTTTCCAGACCCAAGGGTCATTTCCTTTAGCAACAACCGTCCAAATGTCATGGGTGCTCAAGTAAAGGCTATGAATCCACTGGATCCATAGACGCTCCAAGCCATTAATGATAGAGGAGATAGTTTTGAGGTTGAAGCACATGTTCCATTTGTGAATATCTTTGAGCCCCAAGCCACCATGCTTCTTTGAGTCCGTGATGGACTTCCAAGCTACCATGGGAGTGGTGTTGCAGTCCGTCTCACCTGACCAGAGGAAGGATCGGAAGCGCTTAATAATGTTCTGGATAACATTTTTGGTGATAGAAATGCATAAGGCCCAAAAGCCTACAATGCCAAAGAGAGTGCTCTGTATGAGAGAGAGGCGGGCCGCAAAGGAGAGGGATTTGCCAGCCCAAGAGGAGATGGATTTATGGATGTTATCAAGGAGAGGGTTAAAGTGGGTGGATTTAGGCTTCCTTACAGTAATGGGAATGCCCAAGTAGCGAAAGGGGAACGAGCCAAGGTTGAACCCGGTAGAATGGAGGGTTGAGTCCGTTAGAGTGGGGTTAACTCCTCCAAGGAAAATGTCTGATTTAGTTGGGTTAAGATTAAGCCCCGAGGCCTCAGAAAAAAGCTTCACTTTGCTTAGCATGAGGGAAATGAAGTCATGGTTGCGTCTGCAGAATAAGAGAGCGTCATACGCAAAGAGAAGGTGTGAGAGACGGAGAGAGTGGCAAGACGGGTGAAAATGGAAACCAGGGGATTGAGGGAGTTGGTCATAGAGGCGGGAGAGCATGTCCATCACCATCACGAAGAGGTATTGGGAAAGAGGATCCCCCTGGCGCAGACCCCGTTCATCTTTAAAGAATCCAGAAGGGGAGCCATTAATGTTGATCAAGTAGGAAGTGGTAGTGACACATTGCATGATCCAATTACTGAATTTAGGAGGAAAGTTCAGGAAGGAGAGAGTATCCTGGAGAAAGGTCCAGTCAACTGTGTCGAACGCTTTCCTGATATCCATTTTCATCATACACCTCGGGGAGATGTGAGCCCTTTGGTAGTTTTTCATCAGGCAGGAGCAGAGCTGGATGTTATCAGAGATAAGACGTCCTTTAATGAAGGCCGCTTGGTTTTTGCTAATAAGGGAGGGGAGAGTGTCCTAAGTCTGTTCACGAGGATTTTGCTGATGATCTTATAAAGGGTGTTGTAGCAGGAGATGGGTCTATAGTCCCCCGGGCGCGGAGGAGGCATCAGATTTTGGGATAAGGGAGATGGGAGTGGAATTGACTTCTTTGAGGAGTCTGCCACTGTGGAAGAAGCCTTTGATAGCCTGGCAGATGTCCTCCCCAACGATATCCCAAGATGCTTTAAAAAATTTGACCGTGTAACCATCCGGCCCAGGGGCTTTGTCATCTTTAATAGAGAGAAGGGCTAACTTGATGTCCTTAGTGTCAACTGGCCTGGTTAAGGAGGCCTAGCTGGAATGAGCGAGATTTTTGGAAGCCTCTAAGCTGAGATCCGCCAGGGAGTGGGGGAGAGACGATTTGGTGCCAAGGGAGCATTTGAAGTGAGAGACAAGGCATTCCTCGATGTCAACAGGGGTACTGAGGACCACCCCACGGTCGTTTGTGATGGAGGCAATGGAGTTCTTATTTCTTTTAGCTTTAATGGCTCTATGAAAGAAGGCAGTGTTGGAATCTGCAAACTTAAGCCAGCGGGTTTTAGCAAGTTGGCGGAGGAATAAGAGCTCCTGTTTATCCCGGGTAAGGAGTTTGTGCCTTAAGGCCTTTTTTTTGGAAATCAGGGCCGGGTTGGGGTCAGAGTCCAACCTAGTCCAGGTATCCATAAGCTCCTCCTGAATAGTTTGGCCCTTAATCTCAAGAGAGCCAAATTCCATCCTATGCAGATTGGAGAGGCCAACTTTGAGGAGTTTGAGTCTTTTGATAACGGTAAAGAGGTGACTGCCCTGGGGGATGAGAGTATTCCAGGCTGCACGAACAAGGGGAATAAAAGAGGGGTCATTGGTCCAAAAGTTGAGAAATTTGAAACTCCTTTTACGGGGGTTAGAGTGGTGCAGGGTGATACGCATAGGGATGTGGTCGGAGACAAGCAGAGGGAGAAAGGAAGCGTAGCTGATGGGGTAGGCCAAGATCCACTCAATATTTACCAGCACCCTATCAATTTTTCCGTGGACACGACAGTGGTCGAACTGGTTGTTCCACCATGTATAAAAATGCCCATAGTAGCAAGGTCCTGGAGCTCGGTCGTGGATACACAGTTCACTAATTCACGGTAGTCTCTAGGGGAGGGGGTGCAAGAACTTAGTCTATCTTCCACGTAAAGGATGTTATTGAAATCCCCTGCAACATCCCAGGGACCCCTGATATTATGGCTGAGGTGGATTATATCCTCCCAAAGCGGAGATCTAAGCGAGGGGTTGTTGCTACCGTAGACGGCCAAAATGGTGAAGGAAGTAGAGTCAATAAATGAAGCTTTGCAGATTAGCATTTGGTCAGAGATGTGGACATGGGCAAGAGAGATAACATAGGGGTTATAAAGGATCCATATGCATCCGCTGGGGTGCGCGCCGTAGTTGTGGACAAAGCTCTAAGCGGGGAAGAAGCGAGATAGGATTGGGAGGTGGTTACTATGGGTGGCATAGGTTTCAAGCAGAGCGAAGGAGAAAGGTTATGACTGGAGACAATTTGAGGATCTCTCTAATCTTGGGATGGTCATTGCATCCCCTAATGTTCCAAAATGCAAGATTCATGACGAAGGAGGGTGGGGAGAGGGGAGGGGGCTGAGGAGAGAGAGCCTTGGTCAAGATTGCAAAGGAGTTAGTAAGCTGGAGGGAGAGATCCTCCGATGGGGGGTTTAAAGGGATCACCTTAGGTCCCTTACCTTTAGAAGGGATCAAGTACCAAGAGTCTGAGGAGGCGGGTTGGAGAATGAGCTGAAGAGGAGGGGACATAGACAGATCAGGGAGAGAGGGAGATTTAGTGAACGAAGACCGAGGGTGAGTCAGGGAGGAGGGGGAAGAGGCAGGGGCTTGGGATGAAGATGGCTTTAGGGAGGGGTCAGGGGAGGGGGCGAGAACATGGGCCTGAGGAAGGGGGTTGGGAAGGGGCTGGGGAGTGGGGGTGGGAAGGGGCTGAGGGAGGGGGCGGGGAGGGGCTGAGGATGGGGGTCGGGAAGAGGGGGATGGGAAGGATCGGCGGGGATGAGGATTGTGGTAAGGTCATTGCTTTGAGGTTATGAGGGGGGGGAAGGGGGGTAGAGGAAGGGCATCGCGAGGAGGGGTGACCAAGGAGGTTGCACGAAGAGCAGGTGACAGGTTCCCACTCATAAACTACTTGCTGATAGTGAATACCTCTAGGAGTGCGGATTTCAATCTCCCTAGTGATGTCATGGTTGAAATCCACCTCAACAAGGGCTCTAGCAAAAGAGATCCTAGATTTTGAAGTGGTTGATTGGTCAGTATGGAGAGGGGAGCCAAGCTTAGAACAAATCTTTGAGAGGCTAGATTGGGACCATAGGCTTATGGGAAGCCTAGGGAGCTGAATCCAGACCGGGATGCGATTCAGGTCCTTAGGGTTGAAAGAGAGGTCATGGGACCATTTCTTGAGGACAAGGGGAGAAGATTGAAGAAGCCAAGGGCCCTTTTCAAGAACTTACTGGAGATCCTCTTCATTGTCGAAACGGAAAAGGAACCAGCCTTCCTCATGAAGAAGGATCTAGGGGTGGGCACGAAGCTCCATGCTCGCTTTATATATTCCTTAACAATGTTAAATCTGAATTTTTTGCCCCAAATATAACCCACTAACACATTCCTCCAGTAATCAATTTCAGGCTAGAGATCATTCTCCTCAATAGTAACATAAGAGTTAACAGGGTCTAAAATTTCATTGTTATCCGAGCACAAAGCCATACCGCAATTTGATTTTTGTTTAGCCAAATGCATCTCAAGGAATAAGGGATTAGATTTGGTACCTGAAGTCGCCTTAACCGCTCGGTTCGGATGAGAGGATCTTTTGGCAAGCAGAACCCGCTCGCCTGCTGGGGCTGCACCATCAGGGGCTGCACCTTCTGGGGCTGCACCTTCTGGGGCTTTGGAGGGGGACGAAAGAGCTTTATCCCCAGGCTGGCTGAGGAATTCCTGAAGGGTCACGTCTACTGGGGGTCCCGAAAGGTTGTCCCTCAAAGCTTGTGAAGTGGCGGAAGGGAAGAGCCCAACGGGGCCTGATTGAACACTACCATTAGGATGAAAAATCACTTGCAAAATCTGAAGCGTCAGGCCAGAATCAGAAATCACGGGCGAGGGTTTGTTCTAGGTAGCCGAGTCAAAGTTTGGACCAGCTCCCAAATAATCTACGCGGCCTTGTTCACTCTCAGGGTCAACTGTTGACCGAGACTGCTTCTAGGAATCATTAGAGGGCGCGGGCCGCAACAGCAATGGCACGGAAGTGCCTAGATGAGGAGCCGAGAAACTTTCAAACGGCGCAGGGTAGGCAAGCACTAGATGGGAGCCACTAACAGAGGCGGCCTGGAGAGGGACAGCGCCAGGGCACGGCGATAGATCTACGACTAGATCAAGACCACCAGCCTGGGAGGAGAGAGGCGGGAGGGGGCCGACAAGGGCCGGCGAGGCTGGGGAGGCGGAGATGCGAGAGGAACAGAGAGTCGACGGAACCACGGCGGGATCTGGGGGAGGCGAAGAGAGGGGAGCATCGGAGGCGGGGGCTGGTGTCGCATGAGTGGAGGGCCGCCGGCGAACCTTGTCGGACGGCGATGGACCAAGAAGACGAAGAGGGGAGGGCGGGCGCAGGTTGAGCACCTTCAACACTTGTAATGTTATACTGCGCGCAACAATAAGGAAGAAGGCGGGGGAAGTGCCGCCTCGGGGTGCCGGTACCACCAGGCGGGAACCCGGAAGGCGGCAGGAGCCACCGAGGGGCTCAGGCAGCCGGAAACTAGAGAACGCCGGGGACTAGGAGAGGGAGAACGATGCGGGAGAAGAAAGGAGACGCCTAACGGGAATGGCGCGTCGCGCGTACTATTTCAACGGGCAGAAATTAGATGTTGATATTAGTACTCGTCAATAATTGAGTTTCAGCTACAATCTTCCTTATACATAATATAATAGAGTTTTCATTGCTAAAAACACATGCAAGTTAATATATTTATCAGTTTAATATTTTGTCTGTATTGATAAATAAGTAGACATACAAAAATAGTGGGAACAATGTCAAAAACTAACAAACTATTTCTTCTTGTCTTCTCTAGGCTATTTATACTAATTTTTCTTTTTTCGAAGTAGTTATGAAATTGTGATTGAGGGCAAGATTAAAACATCCTAGTTATTGAAAAAAATGATTATAAAGTCCGGTATTTTGCACATAAAAACCGTGTTTTATACAGTTGTCTTAAAAGATCAAAATTATAAGGAAAAATTACATTGCCCACCCATGAGGTATTGAGGAATTACAATGCCCACCCAGGAGCTTTAAAAAATTACAGTGTCCATCCATGAGATATTAAGAAATTACAATGCCCATCCATGAGTTTTAGAAAATTATAGTGCCCACCCATGTACTTATCAAAATGAGGTGAAAATCAAAGATCTAAGTAAAATTTACATTGATTATTCAATTCAACTATGTAAAGCAATAAAAAAAACCTAATTTACATCGTGCAACGTTAGAAGTGATGAAATAAAGAAAAAACGTGTAAAAATTACGAGGAGTCGCATATATGTTCACCTCATTTTATTTGATTTTATTTGTTATTTTTATGCATGTTTCATTTATTTGACTTCTAAGTGGTCATATAAGTTTAATTTAGGGTTTTTAAATTTTTTTACCATTGTCTAAGTTGTTTCTTAAGGTAATCATTACTTTACATATTCGATTTCACCTCTTTTTGATAAGTACATAGGTGGGCATTGTAATTTTCTAAAACTCATGGGTGGGTATTATAATTTCTTAATATCTCATGAGTGGGCATTGTAATTTTCTAAAGCTCATGGGTGGGCATTGTAATTCCCCAATACCTCATGCGTGGGCAATGTTTTTTCAAATTATAAAGTATGATTCATGACTTCCGTTTTTTCAGATTTCGGTGTTCTGTGTATAGAGTTTCCATGGACATTGTCTAGGTTATTTTAGCTTTGTTCTCAAATTCAAAAGCTTTATAACACACTCAATCACGTGAGTAAATGGGTGGGATAATCTAGAAGTCAAATGTGAGAACAAAGAAAAAGGAGACAGATGAGGATGTATCAGTTCATACTTCAGTTTTCTGTGATGATTGTTCTCTGTATAACTGAATTACAGATGTGTTAAGAGTGTTGTGTTTGGTTAATAATCAACCCAAATTGTTGCTAATACACTCAGTTAGGTTGGGATATTCATGGGGGAGTTATGAGACAGTCTAACAGACATAAAAGATGGAAGAAAGAGGAAGAGGTTATGCACAGGTTTTTGTCTTCTGCTTTCTGATTTTGGTTTCAGATTTTCACTAGGGGTTGTCTCTGTGCAATTAAGTGCAGAAGCTAGGTGAGTGTTTTAGTGGTTCAGTATTGGGTTAAAACATCAATAACACCCATAGATAGTTAGGTAGATACTGTGGGGAAGAATTAAACAGCACTTGGACTAACTAGAAACAAGAATTAGGAAGGAATGTAGAGGTTGTTGTTCAGATATCAATAATGTTGTAGCTTTTGTATAACTGGGTTACAAGGGTATCCTAGTGTGATTCTAGTTTAATAATGAGCCCAAATAATAGCTAATGAATATAGCTAGGTTAGCAAACATGTTGGGAAGGTTAAACATCAGTTTATTACATTAGAAGTGAAGTTAGATAGGGTGATGCAAGGGAATTGTGTTTCAGATTTGAAAGCTTTTGGGTTCTGTGTAAGCAAGCTTTATGGGTATTTTAAGGACTATAGTATTAGGATAATAGAGTTAAAACATTACTAACTTACTTGGCTAAGGAGGGAATACACCTTGGGTGGATTAAAATCAAATCTTAGGTTAAACTTATCACATGTTTGGTGCTTAAAAGTACTCAAGAACAATAGTTTGAGGGAGGACTTAGTTAATGGTGAATCGACAATATAAATGCCCTAGGAATTAGGTAAAGCCTAAGATTAATACTTGGAAAATAACTGAGGGTTAATATAAATTAAGCATTTCAAGATTCACTTAGGGAACAATACCCGGTAAGATGTGATAACTAGGAAACGTTCACAATGGTCGTCACATGAAATCATAAGCTGACATGTTGTTTTAATTACGTTAGGGCCGTAACGAACGCCAACCGGGAACCCGTGTGTGAGACGACACTTGCTTCTGAATAAGGTATGGATATGTGTGGTCCGTATGTTGTCGTGTTACACGGATTGTGTGTTGTGTGCCTTGTTTGACAATGACCATAAGACTAAAGCATGAAATTGCTTGCTTGTTGTGACTTGCTTATGTCCCTGTTATATATCATTGTTGCATATTACTTGCGCGCACACAGTAGTTTAGTCCCTTTCTCGTTTATGGAGCTTTGAGATGGAACTTAACGAACTACATAAACAAAACAAAAGAACTATACAAAGAGAAACTCCTCTCTAACTATAGAGGACTTCTAACGACACCCACTATGGTGTCAAGCTACTAATGATAATGAACAGTAAATACCAACTGGTGGAACATGAGAATAACCCGGGAAGACAACATCTTGGGCCGCGCGGTATGGATGCTCGGGAGTTGGTATCTGTATCAGATCCTTCGACCATCTATGGTGGAACATATTCTGGGGTCCCGAGGTGACCTCGCTTTCTCAGCACATCCTGAGGTCTAGAGGTGACCTCGCTTTCTCGACCCTGGGCGTTGGGAATAGGGGATTGGCAATTGGTGGAGCATTATCCTGGAGTCTAGGGTGACTCCGCTTTCTCGACGTATGACGCCGGGAATGGAGGAATAGCTGAGGAGACGTCCTCCAACGTGCGATGATAAGAGAATTCACAAATAACCCTTAAAGAAACAAGGAAAGATCGGCACCTACATGATATGGTCACGGGATCTAAACTATATCCTCAGACCTAGTGCAAGGACAGAGAAAGAAAATACACATTATGGGAACAAGAGAAAAGAAATGAAAACACACAACGCTCGAATGATCCCATAGTGAGGATCATGGGTATAACATACCTATGCACACGTTTTATTGTTTACATGATTGATGTTGCTATGATGTCAGCATGTTATGCTTGGTTGATTGTTGCTAATGCTTTGCTACCTTTAAGTGTGTATGATATCATGATGTATTGTGGTGTGCTTTACTGCTTTATTATAGCATGTAATTAGACTTAATAATATTCGACCAAGTAGTCGTGTAGCCCGGCAGCATACGGGCTACACATATTCATACTCAGCGTAGTTTGCTGAGTCCTTTACAACCCAATTTTTTTCAGGTATTGAGCCGGATGATTACGGAGCGTAGGTGGGATGGTTACCATGGAGGTAGTCCATCAGGGCATAACTTTTGAGTTTTAAGTAGTATGTTTAATGTATGGGTTGTTACTATGTAGAATTAAACCCAGGATGTACTTTTTGGTTTATGATTTGGTAACTATGTTGTAGACACTCGGTACTCGGATTCATGTGTAATGTTCTTACTGCAGTTTGGTTAAGGTTTAAGGTTCCAGTCATGCAGACCGTAACTTGGTGTTGGTAATATGGTTGTGTCAACCACGTGGGTGGTCGGCATCTGTAGCACCCGGATGGAGTAATGAACCGCTGCGTAGATAACTCGTGATAGCATTTGGTGTGTTGTTTAATTGTTGGTCATTATTCGGGGGTGTTACAGAAAGTGGTATGCTTTATAACCTAACATTAAAGTGCGCGGGTTTATCCATAACCGTGGTTTATGAAGTTTGTTGTCGAGTGTACTTTGATGACTATAAAGCATGGTACCTATACATAACCGTGCTTTATAGTGTAAGCATAGCCATGGTTTCTTCAAATAATCATGCTATAAAGTCTGTGACTTTTTTTTTAAAAGCTCCGTCTTCAATCTGTGGTGCAAGAGATGTATCAGTTCAACCTCCAGTGATTTATCTGTGCATAGCGCAGACACAAGAGAATGAAGAGAGGCACAATGTAACACCCCTCTCCACAATCACGATATAATCCCTCACGTAGCAATAATTAAAACGTCTCACAGCGGAAAAAAAAAAACAATTACAAAACTCACTCGGGTGTCACCGGCCATTACTCGCCCATGCGAGCAACGTAGCCAAACTACATCCAACTTCCAAAATAAACAAACTGCTAACCGCAGTGATAACGAGAAACTCCTATACATCATACTAAATCCATAAATCATAAATATCGACAAGTGAGCGTCTACCCCATTCCTGAAAAATACATAACCTTACCATAAGACCATACACCATCCTCATTGCTACACAACATCTCCAATTACCCTGTTCCTGCTCTTCAGCTCTGACAATGATCAACAACCTGAAATGGTGTAGTATCAGCGATAGACGCTGAGTATGCCGGGCCTGGACCCTAATGGTCACTTGTCATTTTAACCATCTCATTATTAGATTGGTTTCATGCTTTTTCATTTTACAGTTATAAACAATACTGTAACATAAATGTATAATATACATAATCATCCATCCAAATATCCATAAACATTTAACCATCCATCCAAACAGTCATAGAATATATCAAACACCATTTGTATATCGAACGTATCGAGTATTAACAATATATTGTACAATGTACAATCGCCGTAGCGTTCACCATCCACTGTCAATTTATTTTAGTTTGGCTTTCAAGCCCCATCCATATGTACAATGTACATTCGTCGTAGTGTACAATTTTCATATTTAATTTACCTTAGCCTTGTAGGCTCCATCCAACCATGTTTAATAAATGTCAGTAGGGCGTCATGTTAGGACAACCCGGTAACCTCACCATGGACAGTAGTCCCCCGTACACACAAAGGTGCTCATTTCGCCAGAGGTCCGGAGGCCCCTGACTCACTTATGTCTCATAAGACGTCCATAAAAAGGCCGTAGCCACCTGATCCACGAACCTATTTGGGCTCGTTGGATATAACCTGGAGCGGAATCCAATTAGGAAACCCCTCAGTGATCACAAATGCGCAACCAAGTAGTTCGTAAACTACCGGGATTCCTCACCTCAATCTCATACAATCACTCTCTCATAATGTTTAAGATCTGCTCTTAGTCTTATGGAGAATATTTATTAACCAGCGGCCCAATGGGTCACGCATACCTAGAAGTCATCTAGGTGACACTTATGTTAGAGATCCATGCTCTAGAGACCGACAATGTCGTGACTCATTCCTAAGTGTTTTTTCTTAGGTCACCATATACTTAATTATAATATCATGGTATTATATCAAGTAACCGTCATGTCATCACAACGCTATGTATGTTTATAATCGATCTATAGTCGACGTAGTGTTAGTCCCGTAGGACGCTCGTGCATAAATAATTAATGCAGTAGCACACAATCACATACATGTATCCACACATATAACACACAAGTTATATCAACCAAATCCGAGCCCAAGGAGCAACCTTAGGTCAACTCGGCAAACCCCTTTACATACTGTTCACCCTGATTGTATTACGGTGGAGTATGAATCTTCAAGATCCTATGCTCCGTGTAGTCCGCTAGCTTGTCAAGCGTCCTTGTCAGAAGTATAATCTAAACGGTATTAAAACTATACGTCAGTCTCCATGACTAACTACATCCGGTATTTCCGAATAATAAGCAACCCCGACAGTTCACCTCTGTTTTCTACAGTTGTTGTTACGGGTTTCTCTAAAACAGTCGGTTTTGTTACTTAAAACACGTACGTCAAAACTATTTCAACTGTTAAGTTTAATTCCTTATATTTCTTTTAATCTTATCCACCTCTAGTTTAGGTACGTAACCTATAGTTGCATGTATGCATGCATTCTTGTATTATATTGCATTCTAAAATTCATAACTTATAGTTCGTAACTATATTTATTATTTTTTTTAAAAAAAAACCACCACCATTAAATCATATGGTTTTCAACCAAGATATATATCCACCTTATATACATTATTCTTGTGTATGTATATATTTACCACGTAGGTAATTCCCATGAGTTCAATAAACTCTTATATTTTATGTTACTTTTTATCATCTTTTATTAGATGATTATTCCCATTAGTTGTATCATATTGTACAACTTATATTAAGATTATTATCCTAACATGAGTAACATTTTATGTTGTATAATTGCAACTTCTAAGGTTTATTCAATAAATACCTTAGTTTATAAATCCCATTTATTTATAGTTTGTCACACTATTTTATGTGAGTACCCTTCCTTATATTAATTCCATCTAAACCACCTTAATACCATTTAATTGTCATAACATTTATAACATAGTAGACCGTAGTCTAAAATTCATTTTCCAACCTTTATGTTTTCGGTATAGCCCTTGAATTTATTTAAATTCCCTTTTTGACCACATAACATTATGTAATGTTATACCAAAATACTAATATCATTTGCTATGATATTTTCATTTCCTTTAACTTATAACCTATAGTTTTTATACCAAACTATTGTGTATTGCCTCATAGGCATATATTAAACCTTATACTTTTCCTTACACCATAATTTCCTTTTTTTTACAAAATCACCCCTTTCTTTTTACCATGTTATATATTCCATTCAATATAACATTTCTAACTTATAAAAGAGTATAACCTTTGGTTATTTTTCATAAATTCCGAATAGACCTCAATATACATTTTATATTGTCATTAGGCCCAATTTATAACATATAGTTTGATAATATCATTAAAACTATATATTATACATATATCTCAACAAATACTCTTATATAATTCTAAAAATCTCCAAATTTTACCAAAAGGTTATAAATATCCTTATTAACCCATATACTCTTGGTATTTTACCATTCCTCCATCTATATTTCTCCAAAGTGTCATAATGATATAATAACTATATATTATACATATATAGTTCATTTTAATTCCAAAACTCACCAAATAAATTCCTAAAAATTCCTAATAGCCCATGGGTGTTTAAAATACCATTGTACACCCTTTATTTTTGGTAATAACATATTTACCACATATGTTATAAAAATATTACCATAAAATGCATAACTTATTATAAAACCTTAAATAAGTTATCTAACTTATTTATTTTGGTCAAAACCTAGCATATGGTCAAGGTTAACCTCCTTAATATTTCCTTGACCATTAATTCCTTATAATTACGGTTTAGTACCCAAACTTTTCAAAATTCACCATTTCACCCCAAAACTTTATAAAATCTTATAAACTTTATTTTAACTCCTTTTTAACTCTAATTTTCGGCCTTATTATTCTAAAGCCCCTAAATTTAATTTAATTACACCTAATACCCCATTTATTTTCGGTAATGCATTTATACTACTTAAACTTAAATAAAAGCTTGTAAATGCATAAATAAAATGGCCTAAAATACATGGCCTTATTACAAACATTTGCTTGCAAAATAAATTACACATAAATGTCCCAAAAACACTTATAATTCTCGGCCTCACCACACACTTTTCATTTAATTACCAAACTTCCACATAATGTCTTAAATTTGACAATTATGCTTGTTTAATTAGTTATAAAATTTATTAAACCATTTCTTAAACATTTTAAGGTCAAACAAGACCTTATTATTCTTCTTCACTCACGGCAATTTAATTAGAAGTAGTGTAAGAACATATTAACTTAGCAAAGTTAATGTTTAAGTGATTTATACCTTGATTTAGCTTGAATAATTCCTTGTTTGAATTCGGCCAGCCTTAGATAAAATTTCCAAAGCTTCTCTTGCATGTTTCAAACAGCAAACAAGGCCTAGTTAGTCTCCAAGAAAGATCTAACCACAAGAAGTAATTTAATGTAAGATTTAAGGCAAAAATCACCTTAAAAATGCAAGGAGAGTTCAAGATGATTTCGGCCTGAATCAAACACACCACAAGGTGTTAGATCTACCACATTGACATAGGAAATAGCTAGATCTCAACAAGCTACCTTGTTATTAGGTTTTACCTTGGAAAAATGTCTTAAAAGAGGGTATTTCCTTTGGATCTCGGCCACCCTTGCTCCAAATGGCTAACCAACTGATTCCACATGAAAAGGAGAAGAAAATAAGGCTATGACCAAAGTTTCACAGCCGAACTTGAAGGGAATCAAAAGTTATGAGCTTAAAGCACATTTTTACCTTAAATGGTCAAGACTTGAACTTTCCTCCTTAGATCTGGTTATGGCCGAAACTAACACTTCCTTTAACCTCCAAATCACTCTACATAGATGTATAGAAAAGGTTGGAGTGTAGATCAATCGAAAATGGAAAGAAAGATGAAGAAAATGGGCATTTTCATGCCTTAGAAGCTTACCTAGAGCTTGAGCTCTCTCCAATGGAGTTAGCACACTTACCTACGGTTGAAGGGGAGCCAAAGAGAGCACTTGGACAGAGCAAACTCGGCTGGATGGAAGAAATGAAAGGGAATGACCTAATATTGCCTTAAAGTCACTTTTTTGAATATTTTAGGTCATTATTGTTTTGGTGACTCATCAATGTTTGATTGATGCTGATAATTGAAGGGGAATTCGGTGGAGACAAGGCAAGGAGGCAGCCGAACTTGATTGACAAAGGTAGGGCATGATTGGAGCCAATTTTGAATGAAAATGAGGTAAATAATGTTACTTTAATTCCATTATTGTAAGGTGACTAAGCACTCTTGTCTTGTACCAGCTTGGAGCACCGAAATGCAAGGGAAAAGGGGAGCAAATGGAGGCTCCAAATCGGCTGGCTCACATGGGTAAGGTAAGTGGAGCCTACTTTTTTTGTTTTATAAGGTAAAGTTTGTCTTTTTTTGTTATTTTATGTAAAAGTAAGAGCATATATTTAATTGTCACATGTCTCTTGTCTCTTGGTCTGTTAAGAGACTAATTATCTGATTTTATGTAGTCCATTTCGTGGTCAATGGTCAACATTGACCAACTTAGTCAATGTTGACCCAAACGGGCCCCACATCAGGGTTTTATTAATATTTTAATATTAAATTTGTAAAAATTCGTAAATTTCTGGCATTAAATTCCTAATATCATGTAATATGATATTTTATTATATTTAAAGGTATTTATAACCTTTTAGCTCATTTAAAACCAATTTAAAAGACAATTTCACAAAAACGTGCTTTAAGGAGTTTTAGCGCACATTTTGTGTTGCCTGGTGTTTCTGAGCTCTGTTTTCTTTGACAATGGTCTTGTTGTGTTCCTTACATGATATTTGATCATGTAATTCAATTTTATATCATTTAGAGGTCATTAGACCTTTAAGGTTTCTTAGAGCACATTTTTGCCCTTTTTGACCTTGAAGCATGAAAGTGCTTTTTCTTTGTGTTGGAGTCTTGCCCAACACTTGTAATGTGTTTAGTAATGTGTTAATATGCTTAGGACAAATTTTTAGGTCCTAAGTAGTTCATTTGAGTATTTGTTTACCCTTAACAGTCAAAGGGTGCACCATCTCGTTTTGTGTTGACCACTGTTCTTCTCAGTTGACTTTTAAGGCATGTTTAGGCCTTAATTAATGTGATTAAATATTTAATCGATGTTTAATAAATTTGGGGTATTTCAGTGAATCCATTTCAAGGAAATGTTTATGAGTCAAGAAGCGTGGAGCGCACTGGCTAGTAAGTAAAGACATCTCACATGTCTCAAGAATCCTGAGGGATAAACATGACAGCTGGAATGATGACCCAACCTATACATGACAAGGCAGATGCCTAATATGGACACGTTAATCTGTAATGAACGGGATGAAACTCCCGGAATGATTACTTAGACTACCAAGGAATATTGATCTTCACAGAAAAGGTTATGTGAGCCTCGATTTTAAACCCTATCCTATGTGGATTAACTTGATTGGGATCTAATCGGGTTTTAGGTCCACTTATAGCCTAAGATTGATAACTATGTCATATAACAATAATTATTAAAACCTAAGCTAGCTCACTGGAACCTATTACGTGTCGCCACCTAATTTTAACCTAGATCAAATTAGGAAAGGAGAGTTCGGGTTCGGGGGCTTGATATTCGACTTAATTAGGGTTCAATTACTTTCATTACCCTTCCTAGGTCGTTTTTCCTCTACTTGGTTCAATTACGGCTTTCTACAAAGTTGTTTTTAACCTAGGTGCGCGCTTCTGTTTTTTTTTTTTTAACGTTTTTTGACAGAAAATTAAAGTGGAAATTAAAATTACCTAAACTAGGGTTTCGGAGGCAGAATTAGGTCAAATTTTGTTTCCGTCCGTAGCCACGGACCTAATGTCCGAGGCCACGGACCCCAGTTAACCTATATGAAAATAAAAGTCGAATTAAACATAAAACAGAAAATTGTAAAGTCCGGGGCCACGGACAGGCTGTCCGTGGGCCCGGACATTATTAGAAAACCTAAATTTTTAAAATTTAAAAATCCCGCCGCCGTCCGTGGGCGTCCGAGCTTACGGACAGGGAGTCCGGGACCCCGGACATGACGTCCGTGGGTGCGGACCGCCCTCGGACGGCGGCGTTGAGGCTGTTCCCGAAGGTGTTTTTGGCTCAAATTTTATGGGTGTGTAGCCTGAAGGATGTACAAGACGTTAGTGATTGAAAGTTTTCAATTTGAATTCGAATTAAGCACGAAACTTAGCAAACAAGTTATTGGACAGAAGCTTAAACAAACAGCAATACAGAAGCGTAGAGGGGTTAGTTTGAGCCCAAATTTTGAGGCAAGACAGATAATACCGTGGAGAGTTAGGAAAGTGGGATTTCTACCTGTTTTACCTTCGGATTCACGGTGATTCTTCACACCGGGATTCGTCGAGTGCTCCGTTGATGGCAGACCCGAGAGGATTTCGAACCAAGCTTCTGGTTGTTGGTTGTTCTTGCTGTTCTTCACGTTTTGGTGGTGTTTTTGTGGGGTTTTGATGATTGATGATGTTGTGGGAGTTGAAAAATATGTTTTGGTGTTGATTTTGGTGAGATTTCGGTGTTTGATTGTGGCTCTGGAGTTCAAAAACGTGGAGAAAGAGAGACGGCTGCCTTCTTTGAGAGTCTAGGGTTCTTGAGGTTATTATTTGATCATGGGATAAGGCTCCTTATATAGGCTTCCTTAAAGATAGAAAAATCCGGTAAAAACCGAGATTTACCGACGTTTTAGCTCAAGGGCTTCCAAAAGGAATTTGATTATGAAATTTTACACGTGGGTAAAGGATGATATTTCTGAATTTTCTAAAGTGGAATCGAATTTTTTGGATATTGGAATATTTTTAAATTCAATTTCTCGTCAGTTTCAGTCAGAAATTGCTAGAAAATTATTGGAAACTCGAAAAATCGAAATTCCAACGCCATTATGCCCAAAATGTCATCCTCTATCATGGGTTAAAATTTCAAAGAATTTTGAACTGATTTGACCCTTATTTGGAGGAGAGAGAAAGCCTATAGGGGGCTTAGGAGCCTTGAAAAATTACGAAAGTGCCCCTGGAGATGACTAAGCTGCCCCTGGTACTCTGAAATGTTCCGATCGAACTGGGAACCCTCGCTACTTGACCAAACTAGCCTATTAGTAGAGACTCTCTTCCGGGGGGTTGAAATTTTGGGTATAACAGATTGCCCCCCGTCAACTAGACTTTGTAATGGAAATGAGAAGGCTAGTTGATGCTTGAGTGATACCCCCAAAATTTTGGATCTTAAAAGACCCCACATGCAATTGAAGTCCGACAAGTTGTGTCGAGCTGTTCTAAGGCGCTGACTACCTATGAGTAAAGTGGAAGGGATGTCAAGCGATTCTAAGGCGTTGACTACCTATGAGGATGATACGATGTCAAGCTATTCTAAGGCGTTGACTACCTATAATGACTGAAATGATGTCAAGCCATTCCAAGGCGTTGACTACCTAAAATGTGAAAATAAGATAATGTCAAGCGATTCTAAGGCGTTGACAACCTAACGAGTGAAAATTGGGTGGTATGCAAATGCGAGAATGCTGAAATGCTAGTGATGCTGATGATGCTGACGATGCTGATGATGCTGATGATGCTGACGATGCTGATGATGCTGATGATGCTGATGATGCTCGGATGCTTCTGGGGACCGAAACCCGTTCCAATGCTCCTGGTTGGTATACTATGGGGACTTATTGCCTCTGCCCACCAACTGGGGTGCTGGGATAACTTCTAGATTACCAAGGGGACTTATTGCCACTGCCCACTAGTTGTTTCTCCCAAGAAGTTGACATGAAGATGGGGACTTATTGCCTCTGCCCCGCCAACTTAGATCACGCTCTGTCTCGTACTTGTCTCGCACTGAAGATGATACTAGGTCTCGTACTGGTCTCGCACTGGATGATGACGATAGGTCTCGCACTGATGAAGATGATAGGTCTCGCACTGATGAAGATGATGGGTCTCGCACTGACGAAATTGATGGTCTCGCACTGATGAAGATGCTTGGTCTCGCACTGAAGTCTCGTACTAAATGGATGAAGAAAAAGCTGGATTCCGCACTGATTCTGGGTCGCGCACTGAATGAAGATGTCTTGTACTAAAGTCTTGAAAATGATGGGTCTCGCACTGATGAAGATGGTAGGTCTCGCACTGAAGGAAAAGATGGGTCTCGCACTGAATGAAGATGCTAGGTCTCGTACTGAATGAGGAAACTGCAGGGCCTCGCACTGTTTTGGGTCTCGAACTAAAAATGAGTTAGGAAGATAATGGTCTCGTGCAAATGATGAGAACTGATTACTGGAGTGCCAAACATGGCAATGATGATAAGATGTATGCAATCAAGATATATGAAAGATACTCGTTCAAAACAGGAAACTGTTGGAAAAGGTGCCGAACTTGGCAATGCTTGAGAAAAACCCTGCTGAAAAAGGAAAGTGAAATGATCATTTCCTGACTAAAAATTTCAAATCTGCAATTTGCTTCTTGAAAAATGAACATGCCATTGGTGGAAGTGTGTGGTGTTTGTTGTGGTGCTGAAGGCTTTTGCCGGTGTTCAGGATTTGTGACAGACCTGGGATTGGGTTGTGATTTTGGATGGAGGTCAGGGTTATGACGGGCCTGATGTTTTTGTGGAGGTAAGGCCAATGACGGGTTTGAGAGTGTGTGTGTGGTGGTAAGGGCTTATGTGTGCCTGTGGTGGGATGGTGGTGCTCGAGCTTTGGGTTTTAATTGGTGCTGACATGGCAATTGTTGGAACCAACAATTGCCCCCAGTATTTTTTCCTTAGGACAATCTGAGCTAGAGTTCATGGCAATCGATCGGGACGATCGATTGCCCCCAGTATTTTCTTTGATTAAACATGCGAAAAGTCTCACCCTCACAGGGTCGAGGCTTATGCTTTGATGTGGTGCTCCCTAACCTACACTCGATGTGGTCGGTGTTTGCACTCATTTCTCGCTCATGGTCATAACTTCTAAACCATTGAATTCGATATTTGATGGATTTACGCATTTGATCTATTACTTTCACGTGATTGGACACACAACTATCAAGTCGGAAGTCTTTAAAGCTTATAACGTGGCCATAGGGTGTGATGAAAGACAACGGGATCATGGAGGGATATTTGAGGTATGTGGAGCTTAAATGGGTGACCAAAGCTGCAACTTGCGTCTTCTCAGATTCTTTATTGTCTTGAAGTGTAACTGCTTCATGTTGACGTTGTTTTGAGCTTCTGGGCCTGGACTTTTGGAGTTGTCCTTTACACCATTTCTCTTTTTTTGTCATTTGGACTTCTTCGAGGCACTTCGGGTTCGCCTTTTTGTTTTATCCTTTCTTGACTTTACCTTTGGGGTTCTTGTGTTTCCCGGTTTTGGGCTTCGAGAGCTGTTTTGATGTGAGCTCTTTTGATCCTGTGTCACTCTGGGACCATTTACGGATCACTTCGTCATGCTGATAGCGGCATTGCTTCTTCGAACTGATGATAATGTTATCCGAGAGTCGGGCTCCTTGCTTCCTTTGGTCACCGGGTCGGGCATTCATCATTGGCTGGGTTATTTTGTGGTGTTCATATTATCGAAAAGGGATATATGAAAGGCTCAGCGGGGGTGCCTAGGGTTTAATGTCAGGGTTCACAAGTTTTTGGCTATGTGGTGCTGTACCTAGGTGCTTCGTCATTCCTGATAGTTGTGTATCCGCTCTTTGTTACTTTTCGCAGATCTAAGAGTAAATTTACAAATTATCTCCTTCGGTCAGAGTTATGCCAATTATCTCACCTTTGAATGTGGTCTTACCAGAGTCGTGTAAAAATGACACGCTCGTTCACTCATGGTTTTCCCACTCAAGACACTTTCGTGAGATTTTCACTTGGAAACTCGTTCGCACATTTAAACAAAAGATAAAAGACGACGAACTTAAACTTAGATTGCCCCCAGTATTGATTTGGGGTTTGTGACAACAATTCGATAGATGTGGACTTTGAACCTCTTTGTGGGTTGTTTGGATATTATAGGGTGAGTTGTGGTGTTTGGTTAGGCATGTTCAAATTTTTAGAAACAAGAGACAAGCCGTTCCATTGCATAGTCAGAAAATGATTGCTTCGTGATCCTTTTCCTTAAAAAACTATTTTGTTTTCCTTCTTTTTTCGATGAATGAAAAATGGTTTGTACAGGAGTTGTGAAAATGGAACTATGATTTTATTTATGAATCATGAAAGAAACGTAAAGATTACAATCAGAGGTGACTGAAAACTAACTGATAAGCTACTAGGAAAATTTGAAGATGCAAGAAAACGATCTGCACACTTAGAAAAATTGGACTCCTTGCTCGAGGAGGTCTTGAATCTTGTGCTTCAATGCTCGGCAATTGTCAGCATAATGGCCAGGCAACTGATGATAGTGGCAGAATTGATTAAGATGCCTTCCCAAATGAGTGGTTCCTGGCCGAGGGGCCAGGGGCTGTAGCAGGTTTCTCTTCTGAAGCTCTTCAAACGCCTGACTTGGTGCTCGGCCAATGTTGGTGAATTCCCTTTGCGATGAGTCTCGGCATGGTAAGGGTAATGTCCTAGGTTTTGATGCGGAGATCTAGGTCGTTGAACCATATTCACTTCTGGGAACTGCTTTGAGCGCAAGCTACTGTCTGAAGATAAGCCTTTTCTGGTCCTGGCTTAGATAATTTGGAGCCACTGCCGGAGTTTCTTGAGCACTCGAGCTCCAAACCTTCCTTATGAATCCTTTCCTCTAGAATACCGACTTGTCCCATCAACATGTCCAAACTCGGAAAGTACATAAATTTTAGCTCATGGTTGTGTTGTTTTCGCATGTTCTCAATTATCATGCGGATTTGCTCCTGCTCGTCCATTCTGGTAGGCATGGCTGCAGCCTTTCTCCTCCAACGCTTGATGAAGTCAGACATGGACTCACCGTCTTTCTGTCGAGTTCCTGCCAGATCGATTCTGGTGACCTCGAGGTTCTTAGCATACTCGAAATGATTTAGGAAAGCCTCGCAAACCTCCTCGTAGGTTTTGGTATTCATCTTCTGAGTGAGATACCAACGCTGAGGAGTCTCGTCTAGATAGCGTGCGAAAACTTTGGCTTTTTGCATATCGTTGAGCCCCAAGATGGACATTTCTCGGTCGAACATAGCCAAGTGAATCTGTGGATCCGAGGAACCCTTGTACAAAGCGAGTGCAGGCAGCTTCAGCTTTAGGGGAAGATCAACTTCGGGATATGACGCCGTGGAGAAATAATCGAAGCCAGCTGGTTTGTTGGTTTTCTCTATGCGCTCAATCCTTTTCAAAACCCTTTTGACCTCTGCAACTAGCTGGTTGTTAGGAACATCCTTCCCCATACGTGTTTGAGGATCTTGGGCCCTAACAGAGTCAATCTCAATGTAACTACGATTAAGATTTTCATCCACAAGCTTTTCCAGAGTGTGCTGATTTGTCTCCTGGAGATTAGCCTTACTCCTCAGTTCCTCGACAATGGACTCCAAGACCTTGTACCCTTGCAGCACAGCGGCCAACTGGGCCTCGGTGTTGATCGAATTTCCTCCTTCTGCCATATCTGGATTCAGGCTTGCCTGTTTCCAAGAAGTCCATTATTAGCTAACAAGAGGAAGTGGGTTGAAAGACACTAAGGTGATAATGACACTTCACAAAGTAGATCGAAACAGGCTTAGGCTGAAAGCAAGTGGGCCAAGATACCCAGAAAATGAGGTGCTTGGGCTGAAGTATCTCTCAGGCTATGAACTGGAATTTGGACTGAAATGTAAACAGATGGCTTTGATTGGGCCTGAGAGGTGACACCTAGATCTAGGGTTTTGGGCCAGGGCCCGAATAAGAAGTCTGCCTAGATTAGAATGAGCCCTTGGGCCGGAATGTGTTTGGCCTAGAGCAAAGCACATGGGCTGGAGTGGTCCCTAAATCACAAATGAGCCTAACTTTCTTTGGGCCAGAGAAGATGGTTGCTAAACCGAAAAAGATTTTATTTTCAGGCCTTGTGAGTTATTTCAAGTTCATGTGGATTTTCTTTTTTGGGCCTAGAACTAATTGGATAATTCAAATTGGGCCAGAAGAGAAATCACCTAAGTCTAAGCTTTTGGGCTGAAGCCCGAACGACTCACATATTAAACCAAACAGGACCTCTGGGCCGCAAACAAGTAGAGCCGCCAATTCGGGTTGGGCTAGGTTAATGTAGGAGAAGTTCCTATCAACCTCTAGGCTAGGTAATGGACCGATCATACAAGCAAACAGGGCTCACCAAATTCAAATGTCCTCACTAGATGTTTAAATTCAACCGGGTATGGATCGATCCGGAGAGGTGCTTGGGGCTTGGGCCCAGGTCACCACAAAGGAATAGGGCTTGCACGCTATTCTCTTTGGGCTTCCCCACTTTTTTCACATCACCTGAAGGTGTGCGTCTACGGCCGGGTCTTTGACTGACCAAACAATGGGCTTGGTAAGGACACTGCCAGGAAAACGCTTGGGGCTAAGGCCCAGGTATTAAGGGGATGTGGTTAGACGACATCCTCCTCTTTTCCCCCGCTTATTCACATCACCTAAAAGGTGTGACTCCCTGACAGGGGACCCTAGATGGGTCCCGGGGTGAAACTGGTTTGTGTGGGCCCTCGCTCTCATATGATGTAGGGGTGCAAAAATTTAAAGTGCGCACGAAAGTAAACAAACAAAGTAATAAAGCCATAAATAAACAATTTTTCGAGTTAAGCCCTCTTTCTTAAAATTAAACAGGTTAAAGTTAAGAATTCGTCCCCAGCAGAGTCGTAGTCTGTGAGCCTCGATTTTAAACCCTATCCTATGTGGATTAACTTGATTGGGATCTAATCGGGTTTTAGGTCCACTTATAGCCTAAGATTGATAACTATGTCATATAACAATAATTATTAAAACCTAAGCTAGCTCACTGGAACCTATTACGAGTCGCCACCTAATTTTAACCTAGATCAAATTAGGAAAGGAGAGTTCGGGTTTGGGGGCTTGATATTCGACTTAATTAGGGTTCAATTACTTTCATTACCCTTCCTAGGTCGTTTTTCCTCTACTTGGTTCAATTACGGCTTTCTACAAAGTTGTTTTTAACCTAGGTGCGCGCTTCTGTTTTTTTTTTTTTTAACGTTTTTTGACAGAAAATTAAAGTGGAAATTAAAATTACCTAAACTAGGGTTTCGGAGGCAGAATTAGGTCAAATTTTGTTTCCGTCCGTAGCCACGGACCTAATGTCCGAGGCCACGGACCCCAGTTAACCTATATGAAAATAAAAGTGAATTAAACATAAAACAGAAAATTGTAAAGTCCGGGGCCACGGACAGGCTGTCCGTGGGCCCGGAAATTATTAGAAAACCTAAATTTTTTAAAATTTAAAAAATCCCGCCGCCGTCCGTGGGCGTCCGAGCTTACGGACAGGGAGTCCGGGACCCCGGACATGACGTCCGTGGGTGCGGACCACCCTCGGACGGCGGCGTTGAGGCTGTTCCCGAAAGTGTTTTTGGCTCAAATTTTATGGGTGTGTAGCCTGAAGGATGTACAAGATGTTAGTGATTGAAAGTTTTCAATTTGAATTCGAATTAAGCACGAAACTTAGTAAACAAGTTACTGGACAGAAGCTTAAACAAACAGCAATACAGAAGCGTAGAGGGGTTAGTTTGAGCCCAAATTTTGAGGCAAGACAGATAATACCGTGGAGAGTTAGGAAAGTGGGATTTCTACCTGTTTTACCTTCGGATTCACGGTGATTCTTCACACCGGGATTCGTCGAGTGCTCCGTTGATGGCAGACCCGAGAGGATTTCGAACCAAGCTTCTGGTTGTTGGTTGTTCTTGCTGTTCTTCACGTTTTGGTGGTGTTTTTGTGGGGTTTTGATGATTGATGATGTTGTGGGAGTTGAAAAATATGTTTTGGTGTCGATTTTGGTGAGATTTCGGTGTTTGATTGTGGCTCTGGAGTTAAAAAACGTGGAGAAAGAGAGACGGCTGCCTTCTTTGAGAGTCTAGGGTTCTTTTTGGTTATTATTTGGTCATGGGATAAGGCTCCTTATATAGGCTTACTTAAAGATAGAAAAATCCGGTAAAAACCGAGATTTACCGACGTTTTAGCTCAAGGGCTTCCAAAAGGAATTTGATTATGAAATTTTACACGTGGGTAAAGGATGATATTTCTGAATTTTCTAAAGTGGAATCGAATTTTTTGGATATTGGAATATTTTTAAATTCAATTTCTCGTCAGTTTCAGTCAGAAATTGCTAGAAAATTATTGGAAACTCAAAAAATCGAAATTCCAACGCCATTATGCCCAAAATGTCATCCCCTATCATGGGTTAAAATTTCAAAGAATTTTGAACTGATTTGACCCTTATTTGGAGGAGAGAGAAAGCCTATAGGGGGCTTAGGAGCCTTGAAAAATTAGGAAAGTACCCCCTGGAGATGACTAAGCTGCCCCTGGTACTCTGAAATGTTCCGATCGAACTGGGAACCCTCGCTACTTGACCAAACTAGCTTATTAGTAGAGACTCTCTTCCGGGGGGGTTGAAATTTTGGGTATAACAGGTTAGTAAACCCAGCGAAGAACGCAAAATGGCGTAGTTAACTAATCGTACCTATAACTGCAAGCCAGATGTAATGGCATAACTTAGTAACACCCAGGAGAAATCCTTGAGGGGTGTTTGGATCAACAATTGTTGGACGAATTAACGTGATAGAAATGCAAGGGTTGGAACTACACTCAATAAAATATAAGTCGTCAGGAGGCGGACTGACATTCCTAAGGGGCATCCCATGAGAGGCAGCGTGATGCAACGACCTTGTTATGGAGCCCAATACTACCTCCAACCCATGTAATGTTGTACAGAGAAAGTAAAACTTGTGTGAACAGCCTATAATGAGCAGAACTCGAGGCAACAAAGCATTTAAGCCACAGACCAAATGTGTTATGCAAATCTAATCGATTGTGAAAGTTTATGTTGTACAAGTGAATAGAGCGGAGAACGAACCACTGCTTTAAGAGTGGGGATTCCCCTCGATATCATGAAACCGCGGGAGCGGTAGTTATGTGAACCAAGTTCAAGAATTATGTTAAGAATTGACCATATTGTTATTACCCAAGAATGATATGAATAGTCATCATATGAAAAGAAGCGTTGTACCAGTTGTGGAGACAGGAAGAGTAATAAGTCTAATAGCAACCACCGTAGGTGTGTGATGCTAAATTTAGAGGGGACAACGCTCAAGGAACATAAAGACTCGAGGGAATAGTGTATTCAGTAGTCATCCTAATGAATGACGAACCAAAAATACGAATGATGGGAGTACATGAGCAGAAGCTAATATGAGAGTGGATGCCATGTAAGTTAGTGTTGTACAAGAAGTAAGAATACGGTGCGCAATAAGCGACCGTTGTATAAGTATTGTTAAACGAAAGTATGGCAAATAAGCAGAATTATGAGTTAAACTCAGTGGAGATACAATGGTAAGTGATAACAAATAAACTAGGCAATAAGCCAGTATTATGAGATAAAAATCTCAGGGAAACACAGTGTTCACTCCTATTGCAATCCCATAAGAGATTTACTGCCAAGAGTTTACGCCTCTGCACTCTGTATGACTGAGTGTTTTGGTATTGCGCTTGCGCGGCAATGATCGAGTGAGATAGCTAGGAAGTTGGGAAGATGTTAATTGTGGTAGAACAACAAAAGACTTATAACGTTATAAGACCGAGGTATAGGAAATGCAAGCTCGTACCAATGAAAGAATACTAGTATAGAACCAAATGTGGAGGCGTGATTAGCAATGAGTGACTGCAGTAACACCGAATGCCAAATATCATTATGGAATATACCTCAAGTGTTGGAAATAACCGAGGGAGCACTACATATTAGGTAGTAGCTCAACCTCAACCGACAACAAGTCGGATCAAACTAAGTGAATGATCACGAACTTACACAGCTGCATATGCAGTAAGTTATCTGAACAGTGGATGGAAAGTTTGCAACTCACCAGATTACCGCACGGTAAGAGATACCATGCGTCGGTTGAGAAACCATTCTTCACAAGATGAAGGTGATAAATGGGAAATGTACAATACATTATGAATAACGAATGGGGCAAACTAAGCTCTAAGTTGTCACAGTTGTGCACCAGAAACCAGTGAACCCATGTTTCAGATACATTGTGAATATGAATAA
This sequence comes from Limonium bicolor, assembly GCA_023374045.1. NCBI lineage: Eukaryota > Viridiplantae > Streptophyta > Magnoliopsida > Caryophyllales > Plumbaginaceae > Limonium > Limonium bicolor. The sequence continues at coordinate 315,739,369 of CM041779.1, forward strand.
TGGCTGGTTATTAACGACAAGAAGCCTCACAGGCCAGAATCGAAACCGGTGATGAGTTAAATAAACTCCAATGAGAATTCTTGGTTTAGGGACTAAACCGCCAATATGGTTAAGATCCTCTAACCAGAACGCATTGTATAACAGACCGTGTGGAAGTTAAAACACTTCACGGTGGCAGAACATTTAAACCAATGTTCAATGATTGATTACGTGGGCGTAATCCCTTTTAAGGGGGGTAGAGCCTAAAACCGCTTAGTGTGTTTTAACGTACAAGTGTACGTGAACTATGTTGTGCATAGCACAAAATAATTTGTTTTGATGATTGGTGCGTATGTAATATGAACATGCGCATTCATTCATGGTTTAATTGTGGTAATTGCGCACAGAAGATGCGAATACCATTGTGATAAATGTATATACCTTGTTAACTGTTATGTGTGAGAGTACAAGTGTAAGGGAGTAAGAAACTCCCGGGGAACTAAAACCCCGACTATGTATGTTCATATAATACTAAATGTAAAACTGTGTATTGTATTTTGATAAAAGTATATATATATATATATATACAGTATTGTGATTTATGAAGAAGTATGACACCAACATAGAACCTAGTGAGAATTAAATTCCCTAGGTAACTTGATTTAAGATGAATCGGGAAGATGATCGATGGACAGAGTTCCACCCTTGGAGATGTAATGATTATGACTAGATGGATTAAAAGATAGAAAATGGTACATGCTTGAATTAGTTGTTGTTTGAAAATGAAGTGGGAGGTGAAACTTGATTATCATGAGATCAAGGGAAGCCGAACACAAATTGGGGTGGAAAGATAGTTGAACACTGATGCTGATCACATCAGGGTTGGATGACTCTTGAAACTCCCTATAAGTGGTCACAAATAATCACATTAAGAATAAGATGCAGTTAGCATAAATTGGACTTGGAGTTGTATTGCGTCTTCAAAAAGAATTTTAAATTGGTGTCTTCAAATTTTCAATTGGTAATTTCAAGACTTCAATTAATATTTCCAAGATTCTTAAATGGTATTTTCAAAGGAAGGATTTCTTTACTTGATGTTGTAGAAAGGATTTTCAATTAGTACTTTCCAATAAAGGATTTCATTCCACTTAACCTCATAAAGAATATTTTCATATTACTTGCTCACGAGCTGAGGACGTATGAGCCTTTGTCTTCGGACCGGTGACATGAGAAGTATATTTTAAAGATGTATGTAATTGTTTTGATCTCCCAAAGGAACGGGGACCAGAAGGTGTCCATAGCGACCGGGTTCTGCGGGATCACAGTGTATATGTACTCGACATGGGACTCGAGCCCATGAAGAGATGGAAAAGGAATTTCTGTTTGTTATACATGCTAAGACATGTTGTGTGATATGTGTAATAAATATTATCTAGACTTATTAGTCTAAATGTGGATATGTTACCCGGACCGTTAAGTCCGAGGTTGTTATGTAAAAGTGCATTTTAGTATGGAAGTTGTATCTTGCAAGTAAACCCGGCATCCTAATTAAAGGATACATGGGAAATTGTGAACTTTGAGGACAAAGTTCTTTTAAGGGGGGTAGATTGAAATACCCCAAACCTTAATATGTTAATTAATTATGTGATTATGATTTTCTGAGGCTAATTAAGTCCTTAAGATAATTGGTGAAGAAATAAAAACCAAAAAAGAAAAAGAAAATGTGTAAAAGTCACAAAACATGAAAACGTGTATTTAATTATTTTAGGAAGTATATAACCTTCACTAGGATTATAAATATATTTGTATACCCTGATTACACACCAAGAACATGTGGGAAAAATTCCAGAAGAAAACGGATCCAAATAATGCGTTAAAACGCTAACGGAGTCTTAAAGCGCGTTTTTCGAGAAAACCCGAAAACGTGACTTTAAACGGTCAAACGAACCCGTAAAAATTATAGTTCATTAAATAAATATAAATGAATATTAATGGGAGTATAATAACCATTAAAATTTAAGAAACGAGAAAATTCCGGAAAACAGGCCCGGTTAGTGAATAGTGCTAAAACCGGGTAAATTAACGAGCATTTTCTATAAAAGACGAAAAACGCTCCAGTGTGTATATATTAGTGGGCTGGTTTTACTAACGTTGACAGCCCCCTCACACATGACTAGTTAGCTAATTAAATAAGTCAAAAGCAAAAGTGAAAAAGTAACTTATACCCCACCCACACTCTCTTTCCTCTCATTTTTCTTTTCTTTCTTCTCTCTCTCCTTTTTTCTCCTACCCAGCCGATTTCCTTCCTCTCCCTCTGTTGCTGTCGTTTTTGAGCTTCTCCACCAACCATCCATGGCTTCTTCATCTTCTCTCCCTTGTACAAGCTCCATTAGAGCTCCAAATCAAAAATAAATTACATATTTGAACTCTCCTCATCCTCCTCTACCTTTCTCTCTTTTCGGAATTTCAAAAGGATGAGTTTCATCTCCATGGGTTTTCCCCATTTGAAGAGAAAATGACATCAAAGGGAAGCTTGGAGTCTTCTCTTTCAAACAAGGTACAAATCTCCATGAAAAACCTCATTTTTCTCCATCTTGTAGAGCTGGCCGATTTTGCCCTCTCTCACACCTTGTTTTCTTCTTGATTTTGAGCTTCAATTCAACTCTCCAATGGTGGTGGAGTTTCCCCTTTGATTCATGGGTGAAATCCCCTCTTAAAAAGCTCCAAAAGGTAAACCCTAACTATGGTGTTTCAAGTCTTTCATTGAATTAGTGTGTTCCCAAGGGTTTAGAATTTAATTGTGTTGAATTTTGTGTTCCTTGGGTGTTGGTATGGAGTTGGGCAACTCTATTGCCATTTGACCGATTTTGATCAAGAAGGAGAGAAGGAGGAGATTGATAAAGGAAAGGAGAACTTGTGAATTAAGGTAAGAAATCTACCTTAAGGCTTATTTTGAATGCTTTAGGATTGGTATGGGTTAAATTAAAAGAAATAAACCCAAACTATGTGAAATAATGTAGTTGGTTGAATTTGAGAGAGATTGTGAACTTGTGTTGATTTAAGGGCCAAGTGCCATTGCATTTGAGTTCGTGTTTATATTGTGGTTATTGAGATTTTGGAGTTATGTTGTTGTTGTTGATGGACTTTGAGGATTTATTATGTGCTGGTAGGACCTTTGTAAGGGTGTGGCTAGATTAGGAATGAAAAGGATGAGAATTGGTGAGAAGGGATGTGTTAAGTTTATGGGGAGGTTATGGTGAAATTTTGGTAGAAAATGAGTGTGTTGATGATGGCTTGGTGAATGGGAGAACCTTGGTGTTTGTAATGTTGAATAGAGTGTAGGTGGTAAACGGATTCGGTTGTGTGCGTTCGTCCATGGGGATTTCTGATTTTGTTTGTTTTTCGTATATGATTGTTTTGACTCTTTGATTTGGTGATGTTTTTGGTTGATTTTAATGCGTGTATGATGCGTTAAAACCCCGTGGAAATGTGTTTTCGATTGGCTATTTTGCTACAATAAGTTATGTATGTTTTGTGGGGGATTTGTGGCTTGGTTCTGGCTTTTTTCCGTAATAGATTTTGCAGTTTTCCGTATGTCCGAACATGTGTCCGAACATTGAAGTTCGGACATCATACGTCGGAAGATTTTCAGACTCTCGGCTTATGTCCGAACATGCAAGGTCGGACGCATGTTCGGACCAACCTTTGTTTTTGCATAACTTTTTCGTTTGAACTCCGTTTTGAGTGCCGTTTGCGGCGTTGGATTCCTCTTTTCGAGTACTATCTGTTTTGACATGTTTTGGCATATGTTTATGTATATTTTGATTTGAAAATGGCCGATAATCTTTTGAACTCCATTTTTGCTCTATAAGTGTGCTTCAGCCTTCTAATGATGGGGGATTGGATGGTAATGGTTTTGGATGATGTTTAGGCCTTGTTTGGTGGCATGTAAAGGCCTTAAGATGTGTAAACAAGTGTTAGGTTTGATGTGAGAGTTGTGAACTTAAGATCACAAGAGTAAAATTAAGTATAACGGGATAACGGGGTTAACTATGGGCGCACTAGTCGTTTAACAATTGTATTGCCCCGATGTTAATGGAAACAAATGTAATGTTACCAGTTGTTCAAAGATTATTCAAAGAACATAAGAGGACGCAGTAGAGTGGACCTTGGTGACAGGTATGGCTTTCCTGCAACCCGTGTCCTACCGGGTTACACCGGCTTGTATGCCAACTTGTTTTTCTGTGTGTTTGCCACCTTGCAAGATAAAGCATGAAATGAGTTTATAGTAATTCATTAATGTGGCGTAAATAATTCCGATACCGTTTAACCTTATTTATGTGTTAAACCGTAGCTAACCGACTCTAGGATCACATAAGAGTTCGGTATCCGGATTAAACGTCCCAACCCACGGGAACGTACTAACTTCGGCTATCCGTGCTTTAGTTGTATATTGTGGTTATGTGTGTTGTGTGTTGCCTTGTTTAATGTATCGTTGTTTAACGAATGTTGTCGTCCATGTTTGTTCGAATGGGATGTTACATCCCTTGTGTGTGATTAACCAAACTTGTAACACCAAAAGGTGTATGTATGTGATAAGTTCCATAAAGGAGCTTCTAACTAATATGTATATATATTATGGGGGGTGAGGAATCCGGTCGTTCCGGTCGCGCGTGTTGTTTGGGAGTTGATGTATATATGTGAATTAACTCCCACTCTGTTATGTTATGGTTGTTTTTCCTTCTTGGATTACAATCACCCACAAGCTTAACCAAGGCTTACCTACCTCATCATTATTGGAGCTAGGGGGATATGTGTATAATGTGTACGGTTCTATATTAAGACCAGAATAGCTTAACCAAAGCTATTTATCTGACTCACGTTGGACTAGGGGAATATGGTATAATGTATGTACGGATCTATATTAAGACCGACCCATCTAAGTAAAGTAAATATGTACGGTGTGCGGACTTATATTTAGTCCGACACACCTTAAGTGAAGTGTACGTTCTCTAAGAAGAACGGTGGTGTGTTGTGTACATGTTGTTACGGGATATGCGCGGTGATGTTGTGTAAATTGATAACCAAATCAACTCAAATTTAGTGAAAGAAATAGTTGTAGCCCGATCAATTCGGTGAGTGTTGCTTAGTAAGAATTAAGTCCCGTTAAGGTAGAGCCCTCAAGGGACAAGGAATACAATAAGGTGATCTAACCAATGTGATGTGTGAATGCTATGTTGTATCCTTTTTATTGGATGTGTGTGCTTTTAAGTATGTTATGTGTTTATAGTTTTTTTGCGTGCTTAAAATAAAATAACCTGCATGCTCACTCGATAATTAGTTGTGCGTGGCCCGGTAGCATGCGGGCTGCGGGATTACCATACCAGCAAAGGTGCTGACCCCCTTTGGGGGCCCCCATTACTTTACAGGTACAATGAAGCTGGCCGCCGATCGAGAGTAGGATGGGGTAGCTGTATATACATGGATGGTTAGTAGTTGTTTATGTAGTTGTAAGAGATGTAAGTCCGAAGTTTGTTGTCAGTAGCTGAAGGTATAGACTCGGTACAGTTTGGATTGTAGATGTATTTGTATTCAGTTTATGATGGACTTGTAAATGTAAAGTGTAATGCTCGGTAATCTTGTCCATCAGACCGGTACGTTGTGTAAGTAATAGCCTTGTTAGCCATGTGGGTGGCTAACGGCGTGTAACACCCATTGGAATAGTCAGTGTTTATGATGTGATTTCCGCTGCGATTAATGGTTAAGTGTGGTGTTATTAGTAGGGGTGTTACAATAGGTGCAGACACAAGAAGAGAAAGAAGAAATGCGCAGACACAAAGACTAGAATGAAAAGGCGCAAAGCATGTATGTTCCTTGTTCTCTAAAGAGAAAAAGATAAGTTCGAGTATATTACCGGTTCCGGAATGAGCTGCTTCAGCCCCATCTTCAATCAGGTGGCGATATGCAGAGAGGAGCGCAGAGCATGTATATCGCTAGTTAGAGTTGCAAAATTACGGTGAGAGATTAGAGGATAAGGAGCGTAGAGCATGTATATTCTTCGTCTTCTTCCTCTTTTCCCCATCCCATGTGGCGGCCTCTCATATAAGACAGCCAAGAGATGGTTGTCAAGCGTGAAGGACAAGCTGGACACTGGTCACCTTCTTTATTATAAAGTATCAATAAAACCATCATTATAAGGGGGTGCACACAAAAAGCAAGTTGAAACACACAACAACGCAAGAACACTTATTCTCTCTCATCACTTGTACTCACCCAATTCCACTAAAACCTCTGTGAACCCCCTACTGATAAGTGCGAAATATATCTATTTTTAGGGCTTTAATTCTTCCTATTTTTATAACAATTCATGTCGTTTTTCTCACTTATCATATGTTTTTTCTAAGATTTATGTTTTAATGAGAACTGGTATATTTTATATGTCAAATATAAGAAAAAGTCATGAATTTGCATTCATTCTCTCATAAGGATTACAACACGACAAATAGTGGTATATATATAACCTACGGATGTTTTTAGATAAATAAAGGGGAGGGCATTGTCTAATGAATCATGAGTTAATCATCAAACATTTTCAGCAGCACTCACGTGCATGAGTTTGACATTATTAAGTCATCATTCGGTTGATGAAACAATTTGCACACTCACGGCATATTTTTGTTAAGAGTGTTCGTTTTTGCAGTCGGTTTTTTAGAATTTACAGTCATTTTTGCAGTCAATTTTTTAGATTTCGCAGTCATTTAAAAAATATGCAGTCAGTTTTTTGTAATTTGCAGTCATCAAAAAAAATACACTTATATATAAGCATCAAAGGTGTTAATGAAACTATTGCACTCAAACTTCCAAATGGAGAAGAAAGATAATGTAGAGAGAGGAAAACAAACGGTTGGAGATAAAATACGATTTAGGCTCAATCAGAAGAGGGAAACGGCAGTGGAAATCGAACAATGAAAAAGAATTCGATCTGAACAACCATATAATGAAGAAACTGCGTTCTCGGAGCGATCCCACGGTAATTTTAATCAACTGTTGCAATTTTTAGTTTTCGTCCGTTTAACGTCCCGGTTTTGTACGTCCGTTTTTTAACGCCGTTTTTTATCATCCGTAACGGACACTGGGCATAAGTCCGTAACGGACTATTATGCATAACGTCCGTAACGGACGTCGCCTATTACACTCTGTAACAGACTAAATTATCGTGTCCGTAATTCGGACGTTTCAGATGCGTCCGTAACGGACCTCGTGAATGAAGTCCGTAACGGACGTTAATAAAACAGTCTGTAACGGACAGATGTCCAGATTTTGTCACTTCTTTTGTTGACACATGTTTACTCCTACTTTTGTCAGGCTTCGGTCCCACCTCATGACTCCCCTGATCATCATGATTCACCCTTTGAACTTCCTGAAGACGAATGGATCGATACTACTCATGTATTTCAAACCAATCAATTTTTTCCTACTAAGCAAGCCGCTGTTGAATGGGTGGACACTGTAGGGCGGCAAAAGGGTCGTGAGTGGATGGTGGTGACCATAGTCCAGACAAGTACAGATGACCTAGTAGTACTTACGTGTGAGCGGTACTGGCATCCACAAGAGTTAAAGCTGATGATGATTATGTGCAGCGAGGGCGTACCTCCTCGAAGAAGTGCTCATGTCCATTCTGTATACGCGGCAAGTGCACTCATAAAGGATGGAAATTGGTTGTGAAGGATGGACGACACAACCACTACTTGCCTAAGCTGTCAGAGGGACATTTTAGTAGACATCCATTGACAGATGATGAGTTGAAAGCGGTTCGTCATTTTCATATGGTAGGTACTCCCCCACGTGAGCAGTGGTTGCGACTGAAGGAACAAAATCCGAATCTATTCATTGGTATCAACTTTATATACAATTTCAACAAGAAGTTGACAAAGGAGCATAAGGGGGACGACCAGTTATGCAAGTGCTTGTTGATGACCTTGAGCAACACAAGTATCACGTATTTTGTGACGGCCGTCGAGGTTTGTTTCTGCCATCATATCATTTAAGTCTGTTACGTTTTAAAACTATTCATATTATTAAATTCTTTTTTTTCATTTGTACAGACGATAAGGATGTTACCGGGTATGTTATGTTTGCCAGCCCAACATCTGTGAAGCTTTTCAATGCGTTCCCTTATGTCATCATCATTGATGCTACATACAAGACAAATGTATATAAGATGCCGCCTGTAGAGAGTAGGAATGACTTCTGCTAGGAAGAATTTCAACATTGCATATGCATTTGTATGTAATGAGGACGAAGCAGGGTACACTTGGGTTTTGAAAAACTGAGGGAGTTATTGATTCAAGGACGTGAGCCGTCTGTGTTTGTGACTGACATGGAGCTTGGTCTTATGAAAGCTCTACCTTCTGTTTTCCCCCATGTGCCTCATCTACTATGTCGTTGGCACATTAACACCAATGTTGATTTGAATGCAAAGAGGTTCTTCCACAAGACAGGTGAAGTGGCTGAGGCTACTAAACATTGGTTTAAGGTAGTCAAGAGTACGACGGAGGTGCATTTCAGGGAGGAGTATGCACACATGAGGAACGTCTATGAAAGGAAAGGGAAGCTTGACTGGATAAAATATCTGGATGACACTTGGCTCGTTTACAAAGAAAAGTTCGTTGAATGTTGGACAAATGAAGTATCACATTTTGGAAACTGCACAACAAATAGGTATGTGTGACATACTTATTCTTGATTTTCAATTTAATGTGTTGTTCATTTCCAATGACAATGAAAGATGCTCATTAATAGTTAATGTGACAGAGCTGAGAGCTCACATTTTACCATCTTTTTGTAACCAACGTTCATGAGCAATTTACACGGTACAAAAACGTGCAGGGTGACGGCAATTGTGGTTTTAGAGTGATTGCAGATTGGAGGCATCAATCAGAAGATGAATGGAAAGAAGTACGCGCCTCTATATAAGAGGAGCTAACTCTTCCAGAGAGACAAATTTGGTGGGCTGATAGAATGGGTGGTCTGTCAGAAGTGCAGAAAGAGGCAGACACGGTTTTATGGACAGGGGATGGGTTCGCACCAGCGAACAAATGGTTTGTCACCACGATTATTCCAGTCATATGTACCAGATACCACTTGTTCTAGTATACATTGATGCTGGGACCGGTACTGGTTTCACATGCCTACCATTCAGAGATAACAATGGCTGGGGTCATGCGTCCTCGGAGGTGCTTTATATGTGTCATGTCGGTAATCATTTCATACGTGTTGATATGGCAGATAATGCACCCATACCTCCCCTTTATTTGACATGGGGGAGAGTTAGAGATCCCTCAGTTCAAGGTTGGGATGAGGCATATCATCAGCGGATCACACTCTGGAGGGAGAAGTATCCGTCACGTCGAAGTTAGGAGGAAAAAGCTCACTTTCAGCACACTTTTGGGTCCAAGAGTTCCTATATCTACCTTGGATTAACGTACATAGTTTGATCTTTTAATAGGTAAAAGCTCACTCTGAGCACACTTTTGTGTAAATGGTTTAACAGTCTTGTTGAGAGATGCAAGCGACTCATGCCACTTTTGCTTGGCACGTGGGAAGCTTTTGTAGGTCCCCCTTCCCCTTAGCATTTTGTAAATCTTTCAACAGAGCTACGAATCTTGAAGCTCATATTCAAGCTAATGTGGGGAGAGTAGAAAGTTATATAGGTATATGGTGTAATGACTTTTACAGACTACTCTAGACTTTAGTGCTCAGGACCTACTAATGAGATGAGACTAGACGGGACGAGCAGTTGTTACTTGTTTGAGGAAAAGTGAACATCAAATTCCAACCTCATGTAGCATAAATGAGTTTGTTCCACTCCCGGTCCAAAGCATATTGAGATAGTCTTTTTAACAAACATCCAACAAACAGTCATAAAACTCACAATATAGTCTCCGAAGTAATAGTCATGAAATCAACAACAATAAAGCATAACTAAAAATATCCAACAACCCTTCCATAGCAACCAGCCTACCTACCCCTACGACCCCTCTGCAGCTGTGGCATAGTTACCCCCCGATCTGCCACCCCCTCTAGAACCTCTCCCTCTACCAGCCCCCCTACTATGCGACCCGCTGGATGTACCAGGCCTCTCAGTCTGTGGTGTGATCCGGAAGTGTTGAACCTGTCCCAACATCTGATCGAAAGAATGCTGAAACTGGGACAACTCATCAGGCGACATCTGAGCGAGCCATCCGTCTGGGTGTGGGGCCGGGAAGTATGGATCCATCAGCTGCGTAATAGTAGTGAGCGTCACCTGTGGATGTAATAGTATGAAAAGTATATAGATTAGTTTCTAATAATTGATTGTTATAAAGTACGAATAAATTAATATAACAACTTACAGTAGGATCAGCAGGCGGGGCTGCAGCACCACCAGAAGGGATGATCCTCGGGTGGGTCCGAGCAAGGTACCACTCCAGGTAATCTGCCTCCACCATCACCAGCAGAAGCGCGTCGTGAGTTAACAAACTCAGTGGCATACATGTTAGATTGACTGCTCCATAGCGCTGGTGATGCAACATGGTCAACACTGTAGTCTCTGCCGGTCCTCTTCCGTATAGCCTGATATGGCCATAGAGGGGGAGTGGAGGGAATAACCTGGACCAAGCCGAACTGCCTCAGACACCCGTTCGGATGGTAAGGCTCTACAATATCCATCATGTGTAGATGCCCAAACCATCGGGACCGACCCTGCTCAACACGCCATGCATCCACTCCGAATGGTGTCCACACAACCTTATCATTTAGATTTTATCTCTATTTGTCAACTAATTCTAACAAGTTAATAATAAACTAATTTTAATTCTTAAGTAATGGTACTGAGTACCCTACCTGGTCAGATGTAAGAGCATCCAAACGTCGCCGGTACTCCACCCAGCTGTTGTCTGAACTATGTCGACCCTCAATCTTCACGAACCTCGCAGCAGATGGGACAGGTGAGGCGGTATTCACCATCAGACGACGGCAAATACCTGGGAAGTACTCATAGATCCACCACTGTAACATTTAAAAATCATAATACTATTTTTGACAATTGTAATGCGGGAAGAAAATTATCAGGATAATTTATAGTACTATTTATACCTGCAATAGGGTAAGACACCCACGATGGTCCTCGCCTCAGCACGAGAAGATACACCAAGGTGTCTGTAGAGGTAGGCCAGTGTAGCAGCACCCCACGCATAGTCTGAGATGGAGTCAATGTCCTGTAGGGGCCAGCAGGTGTATGGGCGTATCCTATCATTCCCCTTGTCGGGGAACAATGTGCAACCGATCAAGTAGTACAGATAGCCATGAGCCTCGCTAGCGTAAGTGGCATCTACGTGCCACACCAATCCCTAATCTTACTGTAGGGGACGCCACCCTTGTAATACCACCTCTGCTCCTTCACCATACCGACGGAAGGAAGGCCTACAACCTCAGCAAGTGCAGCTAGCGCACAATCCAATGTCAGCTCTGGTGGCACTGCACCTCCACGTAACTCCTCGGGGGCCTCAAAAGCAACTGCTCTCCCCTGAATCGAAAGGCCCATGATGTGATAGACGTCATGTAAAGTGATCGTCATCTCACCAAAAGGTAGGTGGAAGGTGTTGGTGTCCGGCTGCCACCTCTCCACGAAAGCAGATATCAACGCCATATCAAAATATCCATGGGAGTAGTCGTGAAGATGTGCTAGCCCACTATCTCTCACTACCTCCTTAGCCCTCTCATGGTAAAGAGGTCAATAGCCACTTCTCCAGTAAGGGCCTCTAGTGATAATGACAACAACCACGCTCCTAGATATCTCGATTTTATAAGTGCACAAACTACAGTTAACATAAAAAAAATATTTAAAACATGTTAGAGATACATACCACTCCTCGCCACACATCCACGCCACATGTCCACCAAAGCTGCGTAGCAGACTAGCATCAGAAGGACACCAGGAATCGAACGGACCTCCGGAGTGATGAACCAATCCGTGGGTAATCCGACCCTCAGCTGATTCGCACCCCCACCGGCAGCAAGGGCTAACTGATTCCGGCCGTCTGCTGGTCCACATCATCATCATCATCGTCATCGTCAGAATCACATCGTTATCGTCATGATCAGATGCGAATCGTCTCCTCGATGGCTGCTGATCGCAGGAATAGACCAAAGTGCCAACAGCAGGAGGATGGGGAGATGAGGCAGCAAGTGACTGTGATACCGATGTCGTCTGCAACGCGCTTGGACCGCCTCTCCATTTCCATTTGCTCCCGAGCAAATCGTGTGACCTTCTTCCTCTTAGGAACGCTAGAGGAACAATCTACTGTCGCTTTTTGTTTGTCCTTGGCGGTTCATCTGTAAAACAATGAGTCAGTAACCAAAAAAAAAATACGTCCGTAACAGACCTATGTTCATTACGTCCGTAACGGACCCCAGAGTATAGTCCGTAACGGACTATTAGGTCAACTGTCCGAAACGGACGGAAAGATTAGTCCGTAAACGACGATTCGTAGGAGTCCCGTTTTCGGACCACTTTCAAGAAGTCCGTAAAACGGACTAATGCTTCAGTCCGTAAAACGAACCAGTTTGTTACGTCCGTTTTAAAAACGGTCCGTTACGGACTGTTTAAAACAAAACGACCGTAACAACCGGTCCGTTTTACGGACTGAAAATAACGTTTTTTTTCTTTTTTTTTTGATTTTAAGCTTGATTTGATTAAATTTGATCTAAATCATCTTCAAAACTATACCTAATCATACATAGCATAATACAATGAAATAGGAGGGTAAACAGTTACCTTAGTGCTTCAAACGAGTTGGGGCGAACGAGAGGTTAGAGAGGTTTTGGAATCTGATTTTTTTTGCGCGAAATAGAAATGAGAGGAGAGAGATTGAGAGTTGGGATATATTAGTCTTTTTTTTTTTTGGCGACTGCGTATTCTAGAATATTAACTGTATTTGATGACTGCAAATTTTTAAAAATGACTGCAATTTTATTAAAATGACTGCAAAAACTAGAATACTGACTGCAAAACCCAGCCGAGTTTTGTTAATTAAAGGATGCACACCTCACAAGACCGATTAATATCACAAATTAATGGTTGCTCATCATTAAATAATGTTTGCTCATTATTATTTAATGATTAATTGCTCATCATTACTATAACTCATGCTAATCATTATTACATTATTTTGATGCTGCTAATAACATCATGATTGCCACATCATTTTAACAGTACATGCTCACGGATGGAATATTATCTTTCAGTCTCATATTTGGAAGGGGCTGCTACATCAGGGCAGCACTCGGCGCTGCAAAACAACAAAAATCACATCCCATCATATTACCTGACGCGGGCCAGATTGAGAGAAGATGACCATTCGTTTGACAACAGCAAAGAAAGTCCCACGCCGCGTTTCATCAAATTCAGAAGTTAAATATTTTCTGAATCAATCAACGCTGCTCCTTATATATAGATGAAGCGCCTCTATTTCGTTCTTTTCACTCACGATTCTATCACACCACAGTCACGCCGCGGGACGCATCCACGCCCAGAGGGCTTAGGCCTCCTCCATTAGTTTCACCATCAGATTTGACATCATCTCTATCAACACACCATATCTATTCAAGCATCATCACCACAACATCATCCCACCCACACCATCACCACATCCACCACCATTATCACCACATCATCCACCATCACTTCCACATATTATTATTGTTTCATCATACTCTTTCTTATTGCTGTTATTTTTATGTTTGTTTGAGTAGTTAGATTAGCTCCCCGGGTTGGGGTAGCAAACCGATCTTTATGTTTATTTTTGTAATCTTTTCTTTGATTATAATTGCAGTAGTTTAATTATCTGTTCTTCATGCGCTTTAATTTTCTAGCTAATTATTAAAGCAATATTTGTAGTTTTCTAATCAAAATACGGCGCTGAGATTAGTTAACAGACATAGGAAGTTAAACCGGATTAACGACTAGAAGCACGGTTTTGTCTATAGGTATAATTTGTCTCCAATAGGAAATTGTGTTTAATGCTATTAACTTGATAACTTGGGCATGGTTTTGCGGCTTGTTATTTCAGTTAGTTTAGGGTTCGTTGTACAGGGACCAGTCCACGAAATATTTATAATTCCTGAGTTTTATTGCAGAATTAGGAAGAGTTTATTGATAGATTAACAAAGTGAAGGTTTGCAGAACAATCCGGGGTGCTTCTTTAAATTCAATCTTTATTTCTTTATTTGTTATTTTTATCTTTTTACTGTTTCAATTATTTTATTTAGTTTGTTTAGTCATTCTTTTATTAAATTAAGTAAAACCTGAAAAAGTGTCATTTCCTGTTTTTCCTTAGTTTTTTTCTCAGTTAATAAATAAATTGTCATTAATTGAACGAGGTCCCTGAGATAGACCAACCCCCACTCAATTCACTATTCCGCAAAACGATAGTACACTGCCTAGGTAGAAGTATAGTAATACATATTTCTACCAACAAGTTTTTGGCACCGTTTGCCGGGACCTCTAGTACGTTAATTGACATTTTTATTTATTTAATTGAGATTTTACTATTTTACATTAGTATTATTTTTGTTCAATTTTTATTTTATTTCAATCTTTTCTGGATACTTTCGGATTGATTTAGGACTACGTTAGTTTTGATTTTTTCTAGTTGTTTTCGTATTAAATTTTTGTGTAACTTCTTGATTGACCGTCTGAGAATTTAGATTTTTTTTATTGCATCTGTTACGTTTTGATTTATATTTCTTTACATTTTTTTTTTCGTTTTTGATTATCATTTTATTTAAGTCGTTACGTTTCTCAATTTGGTTAGGATATTAACTTCTTTTTATTTTTGTTTTTGAATTTTGTTTATGTGCAGTTAGTTACGATTTCTTATTTTATTTTAGTTTTTTTTTGTATTCGTTTTTCTTTTATAATTTAGTTGATTTGAGTTTCGTCTAAGTTTTCTTAGATCTTTTTTCTCTTTTTATTTTTGTTTTTTTTATTTGTTCTTTTCGTTAGAAGTTGATCGTGAACATTTCCTTTAGAATTTGATTTGCTCTATTCATAGTTTAGGGTTTGATATATTTTTTAAAATTTTCACTTGTTAAATTTTTGTTGTTTTAATTTTTATTTTCGTTTTAATTTAATTAGTATTTATTTCCTTTTCTTTTTAGTTGATTTTGTTTAGTTACTTTATTTATTTATTTATTAGGTATTCTATTTTATTTATATTTTGTTCTTCTTTGTTATTCTATTTAGTTAATTTTATTTTTTTCTGTTTTCTTTTCTTCTTATTAGTTCTAGTTTACTCTGTATTTTTTTTTTGAGACCAGTAACTGAGAATGGAGATTAGTTACAATGCGGAGACGAGATTGATGGTGGAACAAACTTTGCAAGCGCAAAACGAGAAGCAATACTTGCTTTTCAAAGACTGATTGGATATCAACCACCACCACAATCTGATCGAGAATTTTTATTGGTGGGAAAGTCCTCCGCCCGTAGAGCAGAATATCTTGCCTGAGCCTAACCCCAAGCCGGTAAAGCACCACTAGTGGATGATTTTCATAGAGAATGAAGAAATTGATGCAACTACCGCAGTTGTCTACGAGCGATTGCACGATTGAGCCTCACCAACCGGAAGGGATATTTGTATCCTCAAATCTGAGGAGAAAGCGCCACCATCAATTGATCTGCATTTCAACTTGCCTCCAGGAGCCTCAACAAAAGGAGGCGGACGTTTATGTCCTCGAATTTGAGGAAGAAAGCCATTCACAACACCTGGTTTTCTGATTGAGCATCGTTACCACCACCGCAGCAAAGTATCGCCTCAACACCAGGTTTTGTGGAGTATTCATTTTCCTATTTTATTTACCAACGTAACGTTTTGTTTTGATCCAGGTGGTTTGCTTTTAATTACTGCTTATTTCGTCTTCCTGGCAAAGTTGTTGTCTACTTTTATTTTTGATCCAGGATAACAAAGCGGGAGTCTAGCCAAAGACTATAAAGATGGGCAGCTTACTCGGAGGCAACCCAGTGGTTAAATTTATGTTTTGTTTTTTTTTTGTTTTTTTGTTTATTTTTGTTTTTCTTTTATTTTGAAGTGACTGTGGTGTCTGTGCTTTTAATGCAACGCTTTTCAGCGTTTTTGTGGTAGTTGTGAGTGTATGCAGGTGAATTTTTTATTCTTATGGTGGTTGATGTACCCCCAAGGCTGGACACTTGCTGGAATGCAAGTGTGAGGAACGCTACCCCCCTTGTTCAAGCTTAAGTGTGAGGAAGGGAACCTTCCTCAATCTACGTTATCAGGGAGTTTCAGCTTCTTATTTTAAATGTTTGTGTTCAGCCTATCATGCTTAATGCTTATTTTTATATCAGTCCATGATTGTCCTGAATGAAATTTTTCATGAGTCTGAGATATTTTGAAAGCTCTTCTCTTGATTTTATTTTTGAACAATCAGGACATTGCTCCTCTTAAGTGTGAGGAAGAGTAGAAGATCTTTCTGAATATGCAGTTGCACTTAATGCCAAACTTGTTTTTGACTGTCCTCTTGCTTTGAGGGAATCACTTCTCTGAGTGCTTATAAATATTGAATTCTTGGGTGAAAATTTTGCACAAATTTTGAAATCGAGCATGGTGACCACCTCAAGAATCTTTCTGCTTTAGGTTGTTTGTATATATATTTTTATTCAAATTAATCTGTTTTCATTGAAATTTGATGGATTAGTTGATTGTGGAAACTGAATTAGTTTAACTTGGGATTTGGAAATGATGTGAAAGTTTAGAATGAAAGGATAAGGCAAGGTACTCCGCTGATCAATAGTTTTCCTAACAAAAACAGGCCTCGTCTATCCGGTTATTAAGTCCTGGGGTGCCTTAACACCTATCTACCTAAGGTCTCGGGATCTGGGATAGTTGGCCCAACATCGTTACATGGATGGAGAGAAAAGTCTGGGTTACGGAACAACTCTGCAATTCACAATAATTCGTTTGTTTTGTATATATTTCTTGAAGAAGAATGTTTTTGCATGCGAAAGAAAGTTAATTGCAGTTTAATTTTTGTTTTTGATCATGATACGTGGTGTTGAAAGTTATCGTGGAATAAGGCGTTACTTCACACCCCTTGTCATCCAAAGGTTAGTGGAAAGGAATAGTGGAAGATCCCGAGTTAATCTATATTCAGATTTTGTAATCTAACTTCTCCATGCTTTTAAAATCATTCTTTTTCATTGATTGTGAAAACCTACAATTGGGAGCAGAACTATTCTTTTGATTGTCACTTTGCTTGCTTTATGTTTTGCATCTGTTTGATCCTCAGGTTTGGTACTACGACCTTAGAGATAGTTTTATCTCTATTGCTTGAGGACAAGTAAAAGCTAAGTGTGAGGAAGTTTGATAAGTACGAAATATATCTATTTTTAGGACTTTAATTCTTCCTATTTTTATAACAATTTATGTCGTTTTTCTCACTTATCATATGTTTTTTCTAAGATTTATGTTTTAATGAGAACTGGTATATTTTATATGTCAAATATAAGAAAAAAGTCATGAATTTGCATTCATTCTCTCATAAGGATTACAACACGACAAATAGTGGTATATATATAACCTACGATGTTTTAGATAAATAAAGGGGAGGGCATTGTCTAATGAATCATGAGTTAATCATCAAACATTTTCAGCATCACTCACGTGCATGAGTTTGACATTATTAAGTCATCATTCGGTTGATGAAACAATTTGCACACTCACGGCATATTTTTGTTAATTAAAGGATGCACACTCACAAGACCGATTAATATCACAAATTAATGGTTGCTCATCATTAAATAATGTTTGCTCATTATTATTTAATGATTAATTGCTCACCATTACTATAACTCATGCTAATCATTATTACATTATTTTGATGCTGCTAATAACATCATGATTGCCACATCATTTTAACAGTACATGCTCACGGATGGGAATATTATTCTTTCATTCTCATATTTGGAAGGGGGCTGCTACATCAGGGCAGCACTCGGCGCTGCAAAACAACAAAAATCACATCCCATCATCATATTACCTGACGCGGCCAGATTGAGGAGAAGATGACCATTCGTTGACAACAGCAAAGAGAAAGTCCCACGCCGCGTTTCATCAGAATTCAGAAGATAAATATTTTCTGAATCAATCAACGCTGGCTCCTTATATATAGATGAAGTTACGGTTCGAAGGATTCACGCCTCCATAGCCGAGGCTCTGCGCCTCTATTTCGTTCTTTCACTCACGATTCTATCTCGCCGCGGGACGCATCCACGCCCAGAGGGGCTTAGGCCTCCATTAGTTCACCATCAGATTTGACATCATCTCCATCAACACACCATCTATTCACGCATCATCACCACAACATCATCTTACCCACACCATCACCACATCCATCACCATTATCACCACATCAATCCACTATCACTTCCACATATTATTATTGTTTCATACTCTTTCTTATTGTTGTTATTTTTATGTTTATGTTTGAGTAGTTAGATTAGCTCTCCGGGTTAGGGTATCAAACCGAATCTTTATGTTTATTTTGTAATCTTTTCTTTGATTATAATTGCAGTAGTTTAATTCCTATTCTTCATGCGCTTTAATTTTCTAGCTAATTATTAAAGCGATATTTGTAGTTTTCTAATCAAAATGCGGCGCTAAGATTAGTTAACAAGACATAGGAAGTTAAACCGGATTAACGACTAGAAGCACGGTTTGCCTATAGGTTAATCTGTCTCCAATAGGAATTGTGTTTAATGCTATTAACTTGATAACTTGGGCATGGTTTACGGCTTGTTATTTCAGTTAGTTAAGTAAAACCTGAAAAAGTGACATTTCCTGTTTTTTTAGTTTAGTTTCTCAGTTAATAAATAAATTGTCAATTAATTGAACGAGGTCCCTGAGATCGACAACCTCCACTCAATTCACTATTCCGCAAAACGATAGGTACACTGCCTAGGTAGAAGTATAGTAATACATATTTCTACTAACACCTACCCCATGGACTATATCATTCAAGATCGAACCACGTAAATCCTATATTGCTGGTCGTTACGCTTGAACCACGAATTATCACATGGTAAGGAAGTCAATCTTAGTCCATTATGTAGGTTATCCGGAATCTGTAGACTTGAACCACGAATTATCACATGGTAAGGAAGTCAATCTTAGTCCATTATGTAGGTTATCCGGAATCTGTAGACTACCGCTCTAACACCTTCCCCGCCCCCTCAATGTCAGGTACGCACCTTCTGGCGCTCCAACAGCCTCTTGTCACTTGTCAAAACATGTGTCAATTCGCTTACAAAAAAAGCACTCGAGTGCCATTAGTAACCTACGCTCATTATTATCCCTTCGTCGCTTCATAACCGTTTCCCCATGCAACATTTTGTTTCCTCAATGTTGTACCTCGACTGTGACATGTGGCAGCTTTTCATCTCCTCGTGCCATTTGAAACACTTCAAAAGATTAACTTCCCTCCCAAAACCCGCTTGAAGTTAAACTTGGGGGACTAGTAAAGATACCCCGGGTAAAATTCTCTGCTCCATTTCGCCACTTCATATACTAAAAAAAAATCAAAGCAAGAATCTCAGGAAACTTAAGCTATACTCGGTAAATCTCTCGTACCAGTTAAGGTTAGACTCAGTTAGCTCGAAGCTAGTCTTGATTCTCGTAAACGTGAGACTTGGGGGGCTAGTATTGGTAAGGTGTAAATAATTCCACCTTAACATTGTCATTATGAAAACTAATCATGATTCCATCTACCTGATCACAAGTACCCTGAGAGCCAAAACCTGTAGTCGAGTCTCCCTAGTCAAGACCACGACCACAAGGAAAAGACCAAGTTCTCTAACAACCCCGGCCAGATTTACCCGGGTCACAGCAACTAAAGCCCCGACCAACTCCCTCATTGCATCGACCCTAGCCTTGACACCATGGAAGTACTCATGACTTAGCACGCACGTCGCACCGCCCTTTCCCATCAATCTCATCAGACAACCTATCACCTCGAGTCACAGCCTCTCCTGGCACACCATTAAATACACCAAGACTGATATGTCCTTCTTTTGACTTGTGTAAGCGCAGGTAGAAAAAAAGGTTTCATTCTTGGTAAAAGCTTCCCCTAAGTGACATTAGCCCTACTCTACGTAGGGGTAGCCCGCATCATCTATCCGGTTGCAAGATTGGTAGCAGACCGGGAAAGCGAGCCAACCCGTCAACCATTTTCTCTATAAATAGCAGTCTTGCCCTCGAAGGGGGAGACAAATGCAAGCACTCACAACTGTATTCTCTCTCCTCGCTTGTATTCTCCCAGTTCTACTGAAAACCTATATCATCCCCCATGGACTAGAACATTCAAGCTTGAACCACGTAAACCTCTATGTCTCCTCTAATATTGTCAATCGTAATTTCATAACTCTCTCATCGTCTCACCCTAAATAATTAGTCTAAACCTACAACACAAATTACACTCTAACAATAAGGTTTTATGAATAATAAAAATGAGAACAATAAGATACAATGATCGATTTACGTAGTTCAGTCCAGATGATCTACCCTACGATGAGTGTAATAAAAGTTTTCACAGAGAGCAAATACAAGAATATAAGTTATGTGTTGAAAAAGTGTAATTCACTATAAAACAATTATATTATTTATAGCTAAAAAAGAGGAGTGGGTGGTTTCATATTTATACCCATTGCGTCGTGGAGCAGACCGACAACTGAATCCCAAGAACATGCGTACACGTTCACCTGCCAACTATAAAGGATGCATGACTAATAGTTAAATCTTTTAATCGAGCCGCCCTAGGAGAGGTGAGCCGGTGACACGTTGGACTTAGCACCTAGTTGAGGTTTCTCATACGCGGGGCCGAACGACCTGGGAGTTAGATGAATGTGGATTATGCTCGGCATGGATCATTGCTCAGTTGGGTGACTCATTGTCCAAGTCGGGATACATTGGACCAGAACAAGAAACCATTAGTAAACACATTAAATGAAACATATTGACACTACTACAACAAGTATAGATAATGACATTTTTTTAACCCCACTTAATAAAGTGTTTTAAAATTTTAAATATAACTACTCTATTTGATTACACTTGTTTATGCAGAATTCTATAGTAAAACTTATGTTAAATGTAGGTACAAATATGTATATATAAAATACAAAATCTCTACTATCTCTACATCAATTATGAAGAGACTTATAAGTAGACCTGACAATTTTGACCCAACTAGAAACCCAACTCGAACCCAACCCATACTTTTACGGGTTAGGGTCTTGATTATTGACCCATCTATTTTTTGGGTTGGGTTAGGGTAATAAGCTAATTTTGTGGGTTGGGTTAGGGTAGAGCTCTTAATCCATGACCTAACCCGAAACTTGAAATATATTTGTTAATAATAAAAAAATAAAAATATTAATTCACACACGTATATATATTATTTTAATATCAAACTATACCTTAGCCTTAAGCCTAAGTGTAGTTGGACTATCCCACCTTTAATAATTTCACATAATCTTAACTAAACAAATGACCCAACCAGCTACATATCAAACAAAGGTCTCAACCAGACATTAACATAATGTTGAAAACCCAAATGCTCTCGTCTTGTAGACTCACATCCATTTTTTTCTCTATGTCGTTGTTCATGTCTATGTCACTCTTTATCTCTACCCAAGGTTTATTTTTCTTATTCTCACTGCCATAGTTGTTCTTGAGAACATAAGTATGTTTAGATTATCTAGAAGGGTGAACAAAAGTAGGTGATATGTATTTTTTGTAAGTAGGATCTTAATCATAGACCTCTTAGTGAATTCTGAAGCCAACAATGCGGATAGCGTGCTGCATAAAAGTTCTTCAACTGGTGATAACGATTAAGTGATTGTGATTATACTTTTCTCAGGCACAAGCACTCAATATAAACATGTGTAATTATTTTAAAACTATCAGTCATAGTTAAAGGCTTTGAGCTCTCAGTTTATAAATTTCTTCTAACTTTAGAAGATCTGTCTTTAGTATATTTCTCTAATACATAATGAGGATTTTCATTTTTGTTCCCCTTTTTATTAAGGGCACTAGGATCATGTGCATATCTAGATAGGATTCCTCCCCAACAGTGGTAGAGTTTTAGGCTCAGATTGATAAATATAAACTTATGGAAAAAGTACGTGTTATTCTATTCATGGGAAATTGGTGTAGTAGTTTTACATTCTTTGCATAACATGGAATTCGTTTAAAGTTGGGTCGATCAAGCAAGGTTACTTCTCGTCCTTTTGTTTCATCCTAATTAGTGTGCTAGCTAGCACTGGATGTTTTTGGATTTTTTTAAAATTAATTTCTACTCCTAATACATCTAAATTATTGTATGCTTAAAAAATGAGTTGGGTGTGTTGGGTTAGGGTTGAAGAAGTTAAAACGGGTTGGGTTAGGGTCATGATTTTCTAACCCGTTCATTTTTGGGCTGGGTTGAGTTGATGATATTTTAAATAGATTGGGTTAGGGTTGATATCAACCCGACCCAGCGACCCAAATTGTCAGGTCTACTTATAAGTGAAGGAAATTAATTTTCCACATTTATTTTTATAAAAAGTTTGAACTTAAAAGTGTGGGCATATGCCAATTATGTAGTAGTGTGAGAATAAAACAAATCTTTAAATGAACGTTAATTATACTTCAACGAATGTTGACCATCGCTTAAATGTCATTGACCACCGGTCAAAATCCTTCGCTTGCCAATCAATAGTAACCAGCTAATGAACACTGGTTAAAAGTATTAAGAAAAAGGATACTTATTCCCTAACGGGTCGTTTGGTACGATAACATAGAATAAGAATTCCTATAATTTGAGATGTGCTAATATTTGGTTAATGGAATTTTAATTTTGAGAATTATCTATCAAAAAAAGAGGGCACTCATTGAGAATTTGATTCCCTCTAAAATTGGTAAGAATTGTTATTCCAAATTTGTTCTCCTAAGAGCCGCGTTAAGTGCTAAATTATAAGTTAATTTCCTTTTAGATTATTTATTTACATAGTTGACACTATTTTTATAGGAACCACAATTCTCTCTCATTCAATTACTTAATTCACTTCAAATTTTTTTAATTTTATACTATATACATGTGTTCTTTGTTGACAAACCATATTATAGTTCATTTGCATATTAAGAATATCATAATTAAATCAATACATAAAAGTTTCCACATTAAAATATACATGAATAATTTTTTTTGTTATACAGTTCTCATTTGTTTTTATAACATTACAACGTGTATGCATAATGACTTAGCATTTAGTATTTTTATATGATTCATATAATTTATGATTAATAAATTAGTTATTCTCTATTCTAAGTTTTGTACCAAGAACTGTATTTTTAACCAAACAAAAGAATATGAGGGTTATCTGGTTATTGTGTTTTATAATCTAGGTGGATTCCAGGAATATAATTTCAACCAACCAAACAAAACATAGCTAATTCCAAGAATTTTGTAATGTTTAATTCCAAGAATTCTATTCTAAGACTACATTCTTGGAATTTACATTCCAATAACCAAACTACCAGTAATGGAAATAAAATCAAATCAGAATTTCAGATTTTTTCCAATGAAGAATAGAGATTAAACAAAGAATAAAAAATATAGTCAAATTCCCAAAATTATCAAACACTTCATATGAACAGATTTTTCTTATAATATTGATCAAAATAGTGGGAAAATTCTATTATACAACCGGTTGTACAGTGAGCATCGTACCACCGTTCATTTAAGTTCAAAGTTGTTCAAGTTTGTACTGATTGTTAAAATTAATGCAAAAGTTATACATATTATTATAAAAGATTGTTCAATTTTATATGATGGTTGTTCAAATAAAAAGTAACGATTGTTCAAGAATGTACAAATAGTGTGTGAAATGTCAGATTTTTTTCTGACCAACCCAGTTATTTATGCTTTAGGCTGCATTCGATTACCACGATATGCTCCTGGTAGTAGCTTAATGCTACTTTTAAATAAAGTATTGTACATATATATGTGGGTTTTTTTACTGGTTTAAATTTCACCACATTACACATGGTATTCTCCCATTCATTAACCATGGTAATATTTTGAGAACTTTATTGTAACGTAGAGAATGCTCGTAGCGCCCCCTAAGTGTGTGAATGTTGAATCAATCACAAATCTACTAAACTCGTACGTTCAGTCGTGTTTTCACTTTGCACAGTCAGAATTTTAAAAAACTTTACGATCTTGCCCCTACTTTAATATCTTTCGGAAATTACTATATTTACCCACAATTTGTGACATATTACGAGATGATCCCAAATTTCATTACGCACAGTCGGAATTCCAATACGCTTAGTTGGAAAATGACCAATTTATGGGCTAATGTAGCCAAAATTTATTAAAAACGGTTCAAAAAAAGCAAAGAAGGATTCCGAAGTACTTATATAAGTAAAAAATATATCATAAAAATTATCAGCAAATTATATCATGACAAAGTAGACGAAAAGACGAACGCGTCGACGCAAACGGATCGGCGCCGGCCCTTCCTTACCGGTGCTGGCGCCGGGTTCCGGTCTTAAAATCGCCATATCTTTTTCGTTATAGCTCCGTTTTTCAACCCGTTTACGCCAACACGTTCGTCTTTTCGTCTACTTTGTCATGGTATACTTTGCTGATAATTTTCTGATATATGTATTATTTCATCTTAAGTGCAACATTAACTATTTCGACTTCTTGTTCGAAATTGCCTATCACCACTAATTTCATGTCCATTGAAGAAGAATCTATTTGAATTTCATTTAAATTGTCTATCATTTCCATCAATTTCACGTCCATTGACGAAGAATCTATTTGAAATTATCAAATTTTCCTATCAATATCAATATTAACTATCATTGACTTCTTATTCCATAGTAAAACAATCAAGCATGTTCTATTCTAATTAACAGACGAATTGGACACCAATCTAAATAGTTAGATGAAATACCCCAAACCTTAATATATTAATGAACTATCTAATTAGGATATACTAAGGCTAGAACGTGCCTTAGAAACATTAGAAGAAGTGTTGAACAACAATTTACACCAAAATGCTTTAGGAACAATTAGAGCAAAAGGTGTTTTAAAGAGCACAAATAAATTAGGGAACTACCAATAAGTTCCAAAGAGATTTCAAATGTGAAATACCTCTAAGAGTAGTAATACGCATTAAGCGGAATTAGCGTTTAAAACCGAAACACACCTTAGAGCACAAAAATGTGCTTTAAAGAAAAATGTGTTTTAAGAAACCATAGTGATTTCATGACCTCAATAAGGATCCAAAGTGAATTCATAAGTCTTATATCAAGATAAGATCATTATGAAACCATTACCAAAGAAAACCAAGCTCAGAAACAACTCAAGACAAAATATGCCATAAAACCCCTTAAAGCATATTTTGGATATATTGTCTTAAGAATGAGTCTTGAATGGTTTTAAAGGCTTGATTATATGTTAATGTACTAAAATAAAATAATAAAATTATTTGCAAAGAAAACCAAACTCTAAAAAGAGTTAAGACACAAAAAGGAGCACGAAAACTATTTAAAACGTGTTTTTGCGAATTGTCTTCGAAATTGGTTTTGAGTGGCTAGTTGGCCTTGAATACATACTAAAATACATGTATACTACCTAATATCATATTGGGAATTTAATTTGAAGATTTTACCAAAAATTTTACAAATATAATATTTAATGTGAATAGTAACCTCAAATAGTGCCCATTTAGTCAAATATTGACCAAGAATGGTCAATGGTCAAAAAATTGACCATCCTTGGCTATTGAGGTCGGCAAGGACAAGGGATAAGGCCAGCTGCTCAATCAAGGTACGAAAATAATGGTGATGGGTTGTTATATTACTATTGAAATCATTACTTTTAAATATAATAATCATTTCCTTTATTTCTTTACTTATCTACAACGATGCCTTCCCTTCCTTGAAATTGTCCCTTGAATAATTTATCAATCAGACCCTCATCCATCCTCTCTAGCCCAGAACAATTCGTGGCTCCTTCTTCCCTTGAAGAAAATTCCATTAGAACTCCATTTACTTAGATTAGAACCTTAAAGAACACCTTGTCTTGCACAGATCATAACTTTCTCATCTTAAGTCCAAATAACAAGCTTGATAGCTCGTTGGAATCCTCTTTCGAAGAGATTTACAACCATAGCTCATGAGCCCCCAGGTTCTCAGGAAAAACCACAAAGAAGTGCCTTTGATTCTCGAGGTAAAACATTGCCTTCTTGAAAACTTCTCGTTCTTTGGTTTTTGTTACACCGATTGGCATGGGATACTAACCCATCTTATTATTCACCTTGTTGTATAATTTGAAGCCAATTTCTCTAGCAAATTGCTGTCAAATTTCTAAGGAAATCAAGCTTAAATGTTAAGCTAATGGTTAATATACAAGGTAAATCCTACAACTACCTATTTCAAGGTTCTAATTGTTGATCTATATATGATCTAACATGTTATTATTTTTGTTTAGGATTACCGAAATTATTGATGTGTTAGATTCAATTTTTAACACATTAAATGTTAATATTTTGTAAATCTAAAATTAGATTTATACTCCTTATGATATAAGCTACAATATAAGCTATCATAATATACAAGAAAAATCATATACTATAACTTATATGATGGCCGAAAATTAAGGGGTTGTAATTAAGTTAGAAAAATTATCTAACTTAGTTAAATTAAAGGAATTAGAGTAATTAAGAGTAATATGTAAAATTTAAGAAGTTTTAGTACCTAATGGTGATTACCGAAAATATATGAGGTCAATATGGAATTTTTGAGAGTTTAGATGATGAGGAAATAATTGTAGAATTAAGTTTACAATTTATAAAGAGTTTATAAGTGTTATAAGGAATTTATAAGGTTTTCGGTATATTTAAGTTAATATAAGATGGTATTTATATACTATAACATTAGATAATTAAATCTGGTGATTTAGAGATGTTTAAATGATTTTTGATGTTCAAAAATCTGTAGGTAAATTAGTTACGAAAATTAGAATTAATTAGAGTTAAATAATTGGTTAATAAATGAGTTAGGATAAAAAAAGACCACAAGGGTAAAATGGTAATTTCCCTGGTCAAACATGGTCAAACTTGGTTAATGACAGCTTGTAAAATGTTTAGAGGAGTTAGAATAAAATTTGTAGCAAAGGATAGATATTAAAAGGATAGAGAATAAAAAAGTTGAGTTTAATTAACTTTAGGTGTAATATTGTAAATAATGGAAAATTAGGGGTTTGACCATAAAAGACTGGTCAAACTTGGGTATATTTTGGTAATTGACCAAAAGTATTAAAGAAATTAATTAAGTAAGACCTTGGAAGGAATTAGAAATAAAAATAACAAGTTTAGAACTTATTAAGAGTAAATTGGAGATTAAGAGAAAACTATGGGTAAGTAATATAAATAACATTTTTATGTGTTTAAGAAGGTTAAGGAAATTAAATAAAGAATTTAGAAACAAGTTGTAAAAGAAACGGAGTTAAGACGGGTTTAAATGAGACCCGTATATAAATTAAGGTATACGAGGTATACCCGTAATTTAATAAGTGTAGGAGAAAATCAATACTTAAAGTATTTTAATGAAAATACAAGTTATATTGGAAAAAGAAATAAATACGTATGATACTCCGTATCATACGGGCGTATACGAAAAATTTTAGTGTACATGAATAGTACTCATATACGTGAATAGTATACGTATACATGAATAGTAAATATGTATACATGAATGGTAAATACGTATACATGAATAGTGAATACGTATACATGAATAGTAACTACGTATATATGAATAGTCAAATACGAGACGTATATGTGAATAGTAAAATATGTATATGTGAATAGTGAAATACGGTGAATAGTAAAATACGAGGCCGTACAAATGAATAGTGAAATACAGATGAATAGTGAAAATACGAAAATCTAATACATGTCCGTATGAGTCTAAAGTTGCTAACTGTGCAACTAAATAACTGCTAACGACGTTAGTGAGTTAATGAATTGGAATGAGCTCGAAAACGCTCCTAAATGAACGAGCCCGTTTAACGGTATACTATCATACCCGGGTTAACCTAGGAAGAGGTTTAAGTTGAAAAGAGAACCCAATTAGTTCTAAGACACAGGATACTAATACTAGTTCTGGTTACAGATCTAGATAAGTCAGAGGCGTTCGGCGGATTAGGCGAACGAGGGATTAAGAGCTAGCCAATCTCTGGTGTACGGTATAGGATTCTTGTAGCTTGTTTGCTAACGAGGTCTACCTCGGTTTGTGTGCTATGTGTTATTGTGATACGACCAAGCAAGATTAAGCATGAAACCGATTTACTGTATTGTTATTGTGTGTCCATTTCACACTAACACGACTTGATTCAGAACTTGTTCATTACTATGTTTAGTAAACAATTGTGTAAGGTTATAATACTTCCTGTTATTAGTTGGTTAATACCGAGAGAGTTTTAACTAACAAATTGTCAATGAGACTTCAGCTAACTGGAACTTGGGAGAAGAGGAATCCGCGACTGACTCCGTCATGCATGTTTCAGGTTAGGAGGTCGGCATCTGTATCAGATTTGTCTTCCGCCTAGGGTCGACAAACTGACCCGACCATCTCGAGTGAACAGTTCGAGATGGGAGGCAAATTCAGGAGGCGCATGAGGGTCCAGCTACACCCCTCATAACTTAAGGATTAATGTTTATTAAACCAATGGAGCTAATAACTCATTGGCTAGGGTTACTTCGCCCGACAAAATAAACATTTCAGTTAGAGAACAACCAGTTCTAATAAGAGAACGGTTGACACTTATAAGGTATGGTCAAACACGAGAACTAAACAATTCTCAGGCCTCAGGAGTTAGCAATCTAACTTACATCATTAAATGGGCGTCCATTATGACCACTAGTAGAAAAATGGCCATTTTCGGCCCCTCATTTTCGGCGGTTTTAAATTTTCGTCGAAAATGTGTTATGGTCATGCTATTTTCCGGTGGTTGTATATAGGACCGCCGAAAATTAGGCAAGTCCGAAGCCTCATTTTTCGGCGGTTCCTAAGATTTACAACCGCCGAAAATAGTCAAGTCGAAGCCTCATTTTCGGCGGTTCCTATATACAACCGCCGAAAATGAGGCTTCAACTTGACTATTTTCGGCGGTTGTAAATAGGAACCGCCAAAAATGAGGCTTATTTCTTATACCCTAACGCCCCGACTTGACATATCGAAGCTCTGCTGTGCCTCTCTTCTTCCTCGCGCGAGCTCTCGCCCTCCAATCGCCCTCAAATCGCCCTCTCTTCTTCCTCGTCGCCGCCGCACCTAACGCCGCCGTCACCGCCGCCGCCTGTCGCCGCCCCAGTCGCGCCCTACCCCCCGCTGCTGCTGCCAAAATCGAACGCGAACAGAGAATCGGGGTTAGTTTTTCTCCGATTCGAAACTTTTGAAATTTTGTTGAATTGGGTCCTAATTTGTTGTTTATATGTAATTGTTGATTGATATATGTATTCTGGAGTGTAATTGATTGATTGGTTTGATTGGAAATACAATGTGTGGGCAATTTAGAAAATAAACTATACGCTCGCAAGGTGTTCGATGAAATGATTTAACCAATTTCAGTGATTTTTTTTGCTATCTTACCATTGTTTATGTGAATTTACAAGAAGTAAATGACCTTGGTGAATTGACGTATCAATTATACTGTGTTTCTTCATTTAGATACTACACAAGATTGGCAGTAGTAGTCGCGTTAGCTAGCTCATCGTCGTCTTCACTCGCCACCCCTTCCGCTTGATCCTCGTCCTTCCAAATACCGGTTAGTTTTTTTTTTCAACCTAAATCAATTTCAATTTATCGTGCATAATTGTTTGTATAATTTGTTGATTAAAATATAATAGTTAGTTGTAGGATTATATATATATATATATATATATAGATAGAATAACCACAAAATAATGTATATGCAAGCAAGGTGTTCTATAAATTGTTTGTGTAGTTAGTTTATTTATATTTAGTAGCTAGTTAGTTGAGTAGATATACATATATAAATATAACAAAATAAAATAACCAACTATATATATTTTATATATATATCATCAAGTAGTATATATATTATAGATGTGTATATACATATAAGACAACCAAGTAGTATATACAATATATATATTATAGATGTGTATATACATTATATATATATGCATATAACACAACCAGTAGTTATATAAGAAGCGTATTATATATATTATACAGACTCGCCGTGCGAGAACCATATCAATATATATCCTTTTCCGAAGATAGGTTAGTTATTGTTATTTTTTATATTTAATATTTTAAATGTTAGTTAAGTTATTATACATTATACACTTTTTTCTAATATTTTTAAATTTTGACTGGTTGTTTGAAAATGGACCGTGAATGGATGTACGGTCTGCGAGGGAATTATTTTGAATCGAAAGTGGAAAATGAATTTTGCAAAGCAGCTCTCTATCATCAGAAAAGGATGAACGACACTCACATTCCTGTCCATGTGCACAGTGCGAATTCACAACAAATTCCCTAACCTACACGCTATCAGATTTCATCTATCACGACGTGGATTTATGCCAAACTATAAGATTATGGTTTTTGCATGGCGAGTCTTTAGAAGCTAGTAGCAGGTGTCATACTTCCACCCAGCAGAACAGTGAACCAAGAAAGGTTCCGATGATACCACATTTCCTGATAATGAGTGTGATCAGAGTGACACTGAAATCAACGATGATAGTGAAAAGATTGAACAACTGAACTCTATGTTGCAAGATGTTGAGGATATTTCACAGACAAGCTGATAAGCGCGGAATTTATCTATTTTTCTATGCTTAATTTGACTAATATTTTATTGGTTATATGATAATTCCTTACTTATACTACATTTTATGTTATACGCAAAGATTATTCCTCACATGTGGTTTTATGCTAAAACAGGTTCAAAACACTGAAGAAAATATCTAGAAACATATGTCAAAGTTGCACGATCACTGAAACCAGACTTTATGGAGAGACAATGGGCCGACCAATGCAGACACAAGGCCGGCAGATGCAAATCAGTGGTGCAGACAATCATTAACGGGCTGTACGTATGGGTCTGATCGATTAATCTATTGGGCCATCATCCATGCACATACAAGTGACATACATACACGTGAAGATGGGCTAGATCATTGTCGTGGACTTTCTTGATATGGCATGGCTGGATCACTTGTCCGACATGGGCTGACAAGGAGGAACTTCAGAGGCGCAGACTTACATCACGTGGCTGCTTTTGTTTTGGACTCAGACAGAGGCGCATCCACGCAGACTTCCTTGGACCGTGGAGACCTGGGCCGACGCAGAGAGACAATACAGAGGCGCAGGCGACAAACCAGAAGCAGTACTACATTTCGAATTCTTTTGATTTATTTAATTGGGCTGAATACAAGGGATTTGGACTTACGATCATGCACATGAGAGAGGAGTAATGATTTCAGATGGATTCATCTAATTCACGGATGGTGGCATATATTACGAGAGAGTTCAACTCATCATTCTACCCGGGGGGGGGAGCCGCCGGACACAGAGACGAAAACATTATACAGATTCGGAACCCTAAGACAGAGCCGCGAGAGAAGTGAAACAGAAAAGGGAGACTAAAAGACAGTTTTGTCCAGACCGGAGCAGAAGGCAGAGACCGGATTCGTCATCGTTTCCCAATTAGATGACGTTTTCTAATCTCTTGATTATTGTTATTATTTCTTTGTCTCCGATGTCTGAGTAGTTTTAGAATTCTGGTTTGCTATAGATAACTAGTTTATTATTTTGCTTCCTGAGTTTTAAATATAAATTCTATGCAGATTGTAGTTTTTATTCCTTGTTTTATTGAATTCTCTGTGATTAATTATTGCTTGAGTTATTTGGTATGAATTGCTTACAAGTGAGAACTGCGGCGTTCATTAGACCATAGGAATATTACCAGTGAAACTACAGATGGCAATTCCTGGGGATTAGCTGACTAGAAACCAGATGAACCGTTAATGCTACTAGTTAATTTGTAAATTCGTAACGAGAGTTAGGATTGGGAATTGCTAGTAAGAATCTATCTTGCGTGAGACCGGTTTTAGATTATTTAGATCTTAGGTTGCAATCTAGAATTTAGTAAACACTTAGGAAGGGATTGATAAACTAGGAGAAGTAGTAAACGGATTCGCCCTTTTTATAATTGCTAAAAATCACTTTTAATTGTTTTTGTTTTATATTAGTTTATTAGTTTCTGCATCAAATCCCCAATATATTATTATTATTTTTCGTTAGTTTTTAGTTAGTTAGATTTTAGATTCAAACTAGACACAACCTCCTTTGGTTCGATAACCTAGGGAATACTACCTAGGAAAACTTGCTACACAACCATACACTTGCTGCAATACGCTTTGCCCGTACACAAGCCCGATGAATATCAAAGATAGTTGACGCATCACGGTCCCCTTGTTCCCCGGATGCACCAAATTTTCAAAATTGACATCCGTGCTACACTTGTTCAATCTGAAAGCAAGATTCGGCTGGAGTGATAAGAGTTTTA
Source organism: Limonium bicolor (assembly GCA_023374045.1). Taxonomy (NCBI): domain Eukaryota; kingdom Viridiplantae; phylum Streptophyta; class Magnoliopsida; order Caryophyllales; family Plumbaginaceae; genus Limonium; species Limonium bicolor. The sequence goes on from CM041779.1 coordinate 315,772,054, forward strand.
CGGCAATACTAGAACTATTCCACGACATGCTTCCAGATGATAACAATCTTCCTACATCCACTTATGATGCAAAAAGTTGATGTGTCCTATGGGTGTGGAGTACGAAAAGATACACGCATGTCCAAACAGTTGTGTATTATACAGAGGAGAGAATAAACATTTGAATCAGTGTCCAAAATGTCATTTGTCACGCTATAAACATAAGGACGGCCAATCATCCAATTCTAAGAAAAAAGTCCTCCAGCAAAGTCATTTGGTATTTACCCATAATACCAAGGTTCAAACGTCTGTTTGCAAATGTCAGAGATGCCCAAAATTTAAGATGGCACGCAAAAGGAAGGAAAAATGATGATAAGCTGAGACATCCAGCTGATTCACCGCAGTGGAGGACTATCGATAGAAGATTTGAAGATTTTGCCAGTGATAATCGAAATTTGAGACTCGGGCTATGTACATATGGGATGAATCCCTACGACACTTTAAGTAGTCAACACAGCACTTGGCCTGTTGTATTGGTGATTTACAATCTTCCTTCGTGGTTGTGTATGAAGCGAAAATACATAATGTTATCATTGTTGATTTCTGGTCCTAAACACCCGGACATAATATCGATGTATATCTTGCACCGCTGATTGACGATTTGAAATTGTTATGGAATCAGGGGACAGTGGTTTATGACGGTTACGGCAACAAAACTTCACACTTCGTGCCATGTTGTTTTGCACAGTGAATGACTTTCCAGCATACGAGAATTTATCTGGATACACGGTGAAAGGCACATTTGCTTGCCCAATATGTGAGGACGACACTTGTTCTGATCGTCTAAAGTTTTCTGGCAAAAACGTGTACATGTGTCATCGTAGATTGTTGCCAGCAGCACACCCGTACCGTAAAAAAGGAAGTTATTCAACGGAAAGACTGAAACACGTGTTGCTCGTATACCTTTGAGTTCTCAAGAGATCTATGAAAAGGTGAAAGACATTGAGAATGTTTTCGGTGTTCCGTCCAAATCTACCCAAAAAAACATCTGGAAAAAATGTTCAATATTTTGGGAACTTCCATATGGAGACATTTATCTGTTAGCATTGTCTTGATTTTATGCATATTGTCAAAAATGTTGGTGAGGCTGTTGTTGGGACTTTGCTTAACATACCTGGGAAAACAAAAGACGAAATAAAGGTTCGAAGAGACATGCAAGCTATGGGCATACGTGAGGAGTTGCATCCTCAAAAGAGGCAAACGAACATATTTACCTCCAGCATGTTACACTTTGTCTAAGAATGAGAAGATCAGCTTCTGCAAATGTCTTCATTCCCTTAAGGTTCCTACGGGTTATTCATCTAACTGGAAAAGTCTTGTGTCAATGAAGGACTTGAAATTGGTCGGGTTGAAATCTCATGATTATCACATTCTGATGTTGCATCTCCTTCCTGTTGTCATTCGAGGTATATTGCCGAAGGATGTCCGAAATGCAATTACAAGACTATGTTTCTTTTTAAATGCAGTGTGCAATAAAGTCTTGGATGCTGATACACTTGACAGTCTGCAACGTGATGTTGTTGTTACGATCTGTCAACTTGAAATGTATTTTCCACCCTCTTTTTTTGACATCATGGTTCACTTAGTTGTTCACATTGTTAGGGAAATCAAATTATGTGGTCCCATATATTTGAGGTATATGTATCCGTTTGAGAGATACATGGGAATTTTGAAGGGAAGGATGAAGAATAGATATCGACCTGAAGGAAGTATTATAGAAGGGACAATAACCGAATAAGTGACAGAATTTTGTATTGAATACTTAAAGAGTGCAGTTGCTATTGGAGTACCACAACCTAGACACACGGGAGGGACAGAAGGTCAAGGTGTTACTGGGAAAAAAATTGTGGCAATTGATTCATCCTCAATGGAGTTAGCACATTTGTTCGTTTTACATCACCTTGAGATTATTGAGCCATTTTTTGAGAAACACATGACTACACTAAGAGGTCAATATCCTGGGAGGAATATTGTTTGGTTGACAAAAGAGCAAAACAAGACCTTTTGTTCATGGTTTAGAGACCATGTTATGAAACTTGCATCACTAGCGCCTGATAATGTAGGTGAAGAGCTCCGTTGGTTAGCTTTGGGACCTGGTTCCACTGCTGTATCTTACGACGGGTATGACATCAATGGTTCACCTATTGGACAAAACGACAAGATGATAGATGTTTAAACCAGAATAGCGGGGTGAAAGTAGAAGCAGCAACAACTCAGTACACCCGAGGTGATCCAGCTTCAGCGATTTCAACCTTGAGGTTGTATTATGGATGTATTGAAGATATTTGGGAACTTGATTATCAGTTTCAAAAGTTTGTTATTTTCAAATGCAAGTGGGTGGATAACAGAAACGGTTATCGGGTTCATGATGGGTTTAATTTGGTTGATTTATCAAGTCTTGGTCCTACACAAGAGCCGTTCATTTTCCCAAGGACTGTGAACAAGTATTTACATAGAAGATCCCATCGATTCCAGATGGTCAGTAGTTTTACCAGGGAAAAGATTTGTGATCACAAATGTTGATCAAGATGTTGATGACGATGAATTATTATTTGATGAGACACCACCCTTTTCTAACAGTGTTCCTGCCACCAACATTGTTGATATTCCAGACGATGTAGTGTATACTAGTCTGATCATGATGAGGGTCTATGGGTCGAAAAACCATAAATGATGTGTTTGTTTGTTAGGTAATTAAATATTAATTTTTTATGATATCTGATTACATATTTTTTATATTATTTGTTTTGTTGTTATTAATATCATATTGTTTATCTGTGCAGACAGTTAAATGGATGATATGGACGACCCGGTCGGCGAGATTCTGAGTGACGCAGCCCGACCGAGGAAGAGGCAAACACGTGGAGGGAAGGGCCGCACGTCACGGGCCCGAACTGATGAGGGGGTAGTGGCACCGCCGAGATTATAGTGTCTGATGTGCCAGCTGCAGACACACAGACTGGACCTTCTGGGTCACAGATCCCAGAGAGCAGGACCGTAAAATCTCGAGGTCCTACAAAAGCTCTGAAGTCAAAAAAGATTGAGTCGAAGCCGCTGCAGTTTAATGAGTATCTACAGCCGACTGGGGAATGGGCTGGAGACTTCACTACTGAGCTGGACATCATAGTGCGAGAGTATTGTGATATCACTCTCTCCTGGCCTCAGGTTGACGAAGGATTGAAGAAGCAGATGTTTGAGATCGTACAGGTAAATAACAATAGTTGCAGTATTTATTGATACGATTTATAAGTATGCATAACTAACATCCTTTTCATTTATGATGATATGCAGAAACGATATCGAATACCTGCAGAAACCGAGTACTACACCATGGTCAAATCGATGATGCGCAAGAAATTTTCAGATCATAAGCATGATCTGGTCAAATGGTTCATCACCAAGAAGCTTAAGCGGCCTGACGGCGACACACGCCAGCCTTGGGAGATATACACAGCAATAACCCAAGAGAAGTGGCAGCAGTTTTATGACAAGAAGATGGAGACGAAGGTACATACTAACTCTTAAATAATTAAGTATTGTATATACATACAAATAAGTTTATATATGTATATGTTTTTAATCATCATCGTGTTTGTATGTTTACTTGATAATAGGAGTATCGTGAGGCCCAGTCAGCAAATGCGAAGAAGAATGAATATCGTCACTTGCTGGGTGCTAAAGGGTTAACAGAAGAGTTCCTGAGTGGGTGGCAGAAGGGGAGTTGCCATCGGATATGAGCACTCTAGATGACCACCAGAAACGGGGTACATTTTGGAAGCTTTCACGCACTAAGAAAGACCCAAAAACTGGAGAGCGTCTGTATCCCTTCGAGAAAACGAAGGAAATTGTTGATAAGATGGTAAGTACTTTTGTTTAATCCTTATTTTTTTTTTCAAATTCAGTATTACAATCCTATAATTTATTATAAATCCTATATGCATTTACTTCTAAAGGGTGAAATGAACGAGCAAGTAACCCAAGAGACTTGGGCTCCTGATCGACATGATGACCAGCTGTCTCGGGCGCTAGGAAAGAAAGATCATCCAGGCCGAGCAGTGGGGTTAGAGGGGGTTACATAGGGATAAGAAAAGTATTTGGAAACCCCGGGTCAAGGAAAGGAAGTAGTAGTCAGGAGAAGATGATCTCTTATGATGAGCATTTACGTGTCCTCAGTAACATCAAAGAACAGTGGAAGAATGAGATCTTTGCTGAAATGCGTCAGGGGACTGGTGCACCCCAGCCATATGCTCCTGCTTCTGATCCTTCTTATGCGTATGCTCCTGCTTCTGATCCTGCTGGACTGCACACAAGCACCGAGTCTAATGATCCGTATCCTTACGCATATTTACAGGTAAATTTTTATATCTTTAACTGTTTTATTACTTGTCATATCGTTTATTACATATTTATCAGTTCAATCATCTACTAATCTGATTAAATTGTAGGATCCAATAAACTGCAACCTCTTTGCTCCCGTACAACAATGAAATATACATGTTGTAGAAGGAAGAGTGTACACGTCACGCTCGAATGACGTGGTCCATGGCATGCCATTACAGCCGTATCACGGGAGAGTGTCTGTGGACGAACCGATTTATACGTGTCCTGATTTAGAACTCCCTGTACCTACGGAGGAGTACAGCACGGTTCGGTCTGCAAAGGGTGCATTTCTTCAATGGCCTGTTCGCCTGATTCAGAAGTGTATGAAGGTACACCCAATACAAACCTTTAATATAGTTATGTAGTAATTATAAGTGTATGGATGTTCAGTTCATGATTAGTAATGTATGTCGATTGCAAATAGGTATTAAAGGAGAAATCAAAGTCTCCTGAAAAAAAGAAGTCAAAGATTATATCTTCTGAATACAGAGCATCCACCAATGTCGTTCCCAAAGAAAACTTGGTGGATGATTCAATATATGCACGCTTGGGGCCAAACATGAAAGTGTTGCATGATGTGATCCGTGACTTCCCAGCTGCTAAAGATTCTATCCTTCTTAGCTTTGAATATGACATTCTTCACTATGAAGAAGTTTTAGAAGTCGACTTGTGGACAAACGACGTGCAGGACATCCTGAAATCTGACTGGGTGCCTATCACTGTTGTCCACTCATTCATTCTGTAAGTATTAGTCTTTTTTGGTAATTAAGTTATAAAGTGATGCCCTCAAACAATGTTAATTACTATATCTTTTAATTAATGAATAGGTTTTTGCATGAGAAAATGCAAACTTTTTCACTTACCAAGTATGGATTTCTATGTCCTGAGAGAACGTCATACACTGCTGTGACGTCTGATGTACAAGGTAGTAAGGTCTACTTACAGCATGCGATTACTAACTGCATCACAGCGAGAAAGAAATATCTCCTGCTGCCCCTACCATCAAAAGTAATAACTTGTGTTTATCATTTTAATTCCATTAAATGTTGTACTTGTTGATTTTGACATTATACTGACATGTTAGTGTTTTGGTATTACATAGTGGTCATTGGGTCCTACTGGTGTTGTGTTTGGATCGTGCACGTATACTATATCTTGATCCGCTTCATCATTCCTTACCTCCTCTCTAAGCATTCAACCACACCTTAACCTTTGTTTATTTCATTCTTTTTGCATTTTTTTTTTTTTTTTTTTTTTGTTGTGCATGGTTATTTTTTTTTATATTTTATGACATTTAATGTGCAGTATATATCAAAGTGTTATGATCACAGCTTGGTATAAGGATAAGAGGTGCTGTCCCCTGGACTGCAGTGAAGGTACATGCATCACTTGTTTTTCATTGATAGATAAAACAAATGTCTTATGTAATTATCTTTTTTTTTCTCTGTTTAAGTGTCCACGTCAACCCGGGAGTTCGGAGTGTGGGTATTATGTCATGAGATATATGCATGACATAATCACCCTTTTTGGTGATATGCAAGATCAATTAGAAGAAGTATGTTGAAGTCATATATATTTTTTTTTAATTTTAATGTATTTGTTTAATGATTAACTCATTTTGTATTGTTTTGTTTTTCAAAAGGTTTTCCCTAGTGTTGGCGAATACGACAGACAACGATCAACGCTATGTTGGAGGATTGGGCGGAGTTTGTCTGTATGAATTTAGTTTGATTTTCACTTTGTTTTTTCGATCGAATTGTTATTTAGAACGTTAATGTTTAGAAATTTATGGCTAGTTAGATTGTGAAAGATGACCGGTTTGAGTACAATGAATATCTTGGTATTTGTATATGTATATGGTCATTTGTGACCATTTGAAATGTGTTGTTGGTCATTTGTGACCATTTCATCATTATTTTGATTTTTTGACAATTCTCTTACAAAGAGTGATTGACATCCTCTACAATATGATGTAGAGAGATGTTTGGATATATCTGGATGTTGTATCTGTATATTTTACAGGTTTGTTGACACATGTGGGATGTAAACTAAAACGAAAAAACAAAAAAAAAATATAGAAATTTTCGGCGGTTCCTAGTAAGAACCGCCGAAATAAGTAGAAAATTGCCCATTTTTACATATTTTGGCGGTTCTTACTAGGACCGCCGAAAATTTCTATTTTTACCTCATTTTAAGCTGGGACAGCCGTTATTTTCGGCGGTTTTGGCGTTTGGAACCGCCGAAAAAGAGTCGTTTTTTCGGCGTTTATTAAACCGCCAAAAATTTGGAAAGGCCTTTTTCGGCGGTGTAATATTCGGCGGTTAAAAACCACTAAAAAAGGCCCAAAGAACCGCCGAAAATGACTCTTTTTTCTACTACGTTCAAATATTTGAACTGTGAATGTTTCACATAAATGTGTTGTTTGTTATCGTACTTCTTATTATTATTTGTATGAATAAACAATTGCATGTATACGACAAAGTAGTCGTGTGTAACCCGGCTAGCTTGTGGGCTGCACGTTTTCTGTACCAGCCATGTGCTGAGCCCCTTGGGGCCTGTGATTTAAACTTTGCAGGTAGGTACCGGACGAAGACTCAACCTGAGAGTAGGAGCGGGTAGAGTACTTCGGGTTGCTTTTACATTTGTTACACGAGTTGTGCATGTACACTCATTTTGTATATTGATGAGACATTAGTATGATGTATTAGGATATGGGATACTCGGTATAAGTTGTGATTTATGGATTGTAATGTTTTAGATGCTCGAGTAATTATCCGGTTAGTCAGATCATGACTTGTTAAGAGAATAGGCCTAGTTAGTCACGTGGGTGACTAACGGCGGTAATATCAATTTAGTAGAACTTTTCCGCTGCGTTGTTAATGTACGAGATGGATTTAGGGCGACGATCATTGTATTTAGAGATGGGGGTACAAAAAGTGGTATCAGAGCGTAGTTACGCTCTGATGACTGGAAATTACCGAGCTTAGGAATTACCGAGTTAGGAACTTTAGACTTTGGGATATGGGTTGAGTGTTAGTGCGAGAGGTGTGTTAGTTATGATTTCCCCGATGTGTATCGGATATCTATAATACCTGACCCGCCCTCTGCGCCCCTGGTTCCAAGATACCAGAAATGAACGCCAGAGAGATGACAAGCCTTCTCTTACTCGGGAAAACCCGATCTGGCAATTACTTAGCATTATGCAATATGAGAAACACCTTGTTATGCAATAGTCTTTCAAGACTTGAAGGTCCTAATTGGAGCGCAACGTTGGAACAGGCGCTACCAACAGAATCCTGCCAATGAGAGAAATAATTACCGGTAACTTGGGTCGACCTGCTACGCAGTCGATATAACCCTGCCATACCAGTAAGAAAGAAAGCACTACGAGTGCAATAAGAGGACAAGAGAAGTGACAGAAACACCGGACAACAGTCCAGGGGAGCAATAACAGTGGGATAATACCGCGCAAGAGCATATGGACTACCTAAAAGTCAATTATGAAGCGGATAACTCCGAACCTACACAAGAAAGGGGGGTTGCAAAGACCTGACCGTAATAGCTCTGACGACTACGAATGCATTTGCAAGTCATACTCCAAGATAGGACTACGACCCGACGTAGTGCCTAAAGAGAGTCAATACTCGATAACCACGACGAAGGTGTGGAAACGAGAGTGAGAACCAAGGCGAAGAAGAAAGAAAAAAGGGTCCCCTCAGAAAGAGGAATACCCTGATAAGTAACTATACTAACAAAGCAGACAGGAAGCTGCCCAAATAATCAGTTAATCAAAAGCCAAAAAGGGCAATGAAGGAGTCCCATGGACTACCGCCTACATGGAGTTTAGGAGAATGTATGATCACCGACTTATACACTAGCGATAGCCCATCTTGCATGGCGCACTTGCCTTGGCAAGTGCTGCCACAATGAAGCTGTACAGGAAGCCATGAAGACCAAATGGTAAAAACCATGGAGTTAATACATATTAACACCGGATTAAAATCCTTAAGACTGAAGAGTGGAACATTGGGAGGGCCTGACGGCCTGACCATGACAACTAATCAATACACCAGTCGGCAGGGAGCTGGACTTGGTCAGGGAACTAAACGACGTGATCCTCAGCAACAGACAACCGACACTACAGGTAAGACATCAGCCCAAGACCAAGCCTAACCTTGAATAGAAGAACCGAAGAGATTACTCAACAATATGAGCAAGACCGGATGTAAGTAATAACCTACAAGGAAGGTATTACGACATACAATGAAGATAAAGGACATAACAACTTTCAATAAAAACGGATGAACTCCCAGAATAATACCATTACAAGCACTCTTCATTGAAGATATTGATAAACCCTAGAAACAGAATCAGATAAAACAATTTAAGCAATGACCTACCTAGGATCAAGGACGTGCAATCACAAAAGAGAGAACCTCAAAAGGACTACACCATGGAGTTGGTATAGTTGAGTAGAAAAAGACCCATAAACGATGCTTAGTATTGCTTGCCTAACTCATTAACACCCAATATGATTAGTTATTAACGGGTGGCGTAGTCAACGAAAGTTGAACAACGTATTGACATGGCAGCACATGATATCCAGGTAAATATCCGACTTAGACACCTGAAGGCAGAGGCCTAATGAAAACTAATCCTTAATTGCTAAAAGACGTAAGTCTATGAGAGCGAAAGTATTGTCACAGACACTGATTAACATCGGATTACCTAAGCGAACTTCCACAGCAAGAAGCAAGATACGGCAACTTATTGTGAAACCCAATATTACGTCCAATGATGTGACCCAACATTGGCAAAGTTTAGAGAACAAGAGAATTACGTGGATAGCCTACAGATGATTAAGAATATAACAGTGAACCGAACACCGGCTATCACTTGAGACTAATCAAGCATTAAGGGCCTACGAGCCAAGGATGTTAAATACATCAGAGCTCGAGGCACGGGAAAGCATAAAAGCTTATTTAGGCCATAAATGAACTATAACTCGTACATACGAGTGGTTAAAAAAAACCTATACTAAATTGAGGAAGAATTGCCAGGAAAGGGCACCAATGAGAATGTTAAGATAGTGCTATTGACAGGGGTGGAGAACGAACCATTCCTTTAGGGTGGGGATACCTCTCCTTATTGTGAGGCCATGAGTGGGAATAAACCCCAAAAAGGGCTTTCACTTCTTAGAGATTGAATACTCTCTATTGGAGGATGGGAACCGTAGACCTTGAAATTACCTTAGAACATTCCAGTTACACATAAATAATATGGAGGCTGCAGAGACAGACCTCATATCCAACACCCAGGATTTAAGAATCAGCAATCGTCAGAGATAAACATTGTGAGTGCGCAGTATGGCATGTCAAGTGACCAACGCTCAAAAGAGCTTGTGATTCAACGGATGACTTCTTCAGTAACCGGTTAAATTACATGGTAAATAACATCATAAAGGATGAAAGAATGTGAGAAAAATTAACCTACTTACGAACCTGAGATTGAAGCCAGAACACCTTCATATTAAGATATAACCATTTTACAACACGATACGGCAACTGCCAAACATCGAAATTTGAGAACCCCTAGTGTGTTTACACCATGAAGGGGATTGAATAAGACAAGCGTTTAAGTCACAATTGAAGAATTATGCCAACAATGGGCAATATAAGACAGCTTAAGCTACTTTGGTAGTGGAGGCCGGGAGAATAATACCTTTCAGGTAGATTAAGTTACGATGCACAGCAAAGCAACCACTATATATAAGCCATCAAATATGGACACGAAAGCAATCAGATTTATGAATTAAAACCCGATGTAAGTAAGGTGATGAAATAGGAGACAGACTGTGCAGTAACGCCAGTAGCCTGGACCATGTGATGAAAGGTTTCACAGGAAGCACACTGTCCATTCCGTAAGGAGCTGGAAGTGCATTCCTAGTGGATCGACATGAGAAATAAGATAAGAGGCTCTAAGGAAAGATACCTCAAATTACTAAGGGATCGAGTTCGTACCAAATACATAAGGTATAATGTAGTTATGAACCCAGTAGATGGATATTCCTTGATTAAGTACAAGAAGAACGACATGTGCGTTATTATGGAATGATGAATAGAGGAGATCGACAATAGAATACTTCACAAATTAGCTATAACTAAGCGTGTGACGAACACTACGAGCATACTTAAACGAGATGTGGGACGACCACACTCCAAAGGAGCTTGTGGGCCCGATGGACTTACTTATAAGTTAGTCGGGTAAGTAGCAATGTATCACTAAGGTACCCCATATATGTAAACGAGTAGTGTAAGGAACACGAGAAGTAGTCGACTCCGTACGGTAGTCAGAGATGCAAACTTACACCAGAACAACAAGTTACCGTGAACAATTGAGGAGGAAGAACTCAGCTAAACCAATGAGATTAAAAGAGTCAGAGAACTCATTCCAGGAGGAAACAATTAAGAGTTATGAAGTGCGAGGAGCACTGATTACTAAGTACGAACATTTTATATGTCTTAAGATTTTTGAGGAAACTGTGAAGAGCAATAAACACTGAACAGTAGCTCCAGATAATACAGAAATCTCAGACTGAGGGTCAGTTCGTAGGGAACAATTCAGATGCTGAAAGGCGTAATAAGAGCATGAACATCAGATCCCCAGAGAACTGGATAGACAAACTATAACTCATTGAGATCGTGTGTAGATAAAGATACCACGCGTCCATTAAGAGAACTTTATTCCTAAGTTATAAGGATACAAGGAGCTGAAAACATATTGAAGAGGATAGAAAGGGCAAACTAAGCCTAAGATTATCAGAGTCGCGCAGCAGAAGCTAGGGGACCGTATCTCAAAGGGTTGATATACCTAACAAAAGAGAAGAGGGAAGAATGTGTCTCGCATCTTCTAGTCGAATAAATATACGACTTATCTATCAAATACTTTGGAGCCTTAGAGGCTACACTAGAACCCAGTTGTAAGATTGGTATGAACACCAATAAGAATCCTTGATACAGAGACTAAGCCATTACCATGGTGAAGACCCTCTGACCTAATCATAATGTGAGATAGACTACATGGAACCTAGAATGCTCCATGACACATAAACATCTTGAACCTATGTTCAAGGATGATATAATGTTTATTATGTGGGCGTAATCCATTTTAAGGGGGGTAGAGCGTACAATCGCTTAGCCTATATTTCACGTATTGAGTACGTAAACTACAGTGTGCGTAGTACAATACAATTAGTTATGATGTTTGGTACGTATGTTATATAAACACATGTATTCATTCTTATGTGGTTGTGGTTATTACGCACAATTAAATGCGAATACTAGATGTATTAGAGGACGACCTCATTAACTTCGGTGCGAGAATTCAGGAAAGAGGAGTAGAAACTCCAGGGGAATTAAAATCCCTATGATATGTATTGATATGAGACCAAATATGGTAATGTTATGAGGTATGAATTGGTATGAGACCGATGTAGAACCCGGTAGGAATTAAATTCTCTAAGTAATTGCTGAGAGGTGGATTAAGAATGACTGATGGACTGAATTCCATAATTTGGAGATGTATTGATTTATGATTATGACTAGAAGGACTAAAAGATATAAAAATGCTACATGAATAATTATTTGGTTGTTTGAAGTTGACGTGGGAGGTAGAACTTGATCTTGGCCAGATCAAGGAAAACTGAACACAAATTGGGGTGAATGGATAGTTCAACACTGATGCTGATCACATCAGGGTCGGATGATTCCTGAAACTCCCTACAAGTGGTCACAATTAACCACGTTAAGAGTAGATGCAGTAGCATAAAGTGGAATTGGAGTTGACATGTATTTTCTGTATTACTCGCTCATGAACTCGAGGACATGAAAACCTTTGTCTCCGGACCGGTTACTTGAGGAGTATACATCAAAGAATATACAAAGAGTATTTTGATTACTAAAACAGGCAAAAGACATGTTGTGTGACAAGTGTGGTAAATATATATATATGGCAGATCTTATGAGTCAGAATGCATATACAGACATTGAGTGATCTATATGATCTTTTAGTGTGAAGTTACCTGTGTGTTCTAAGAGATATAGATACAGAAGAACTTTGGGGACAAAGTTCTTTTAAGGGGGGTAGATTGAAATACCCCAAACCTTAATATATTAATGAAATATTTAATTAGGATATACTAAGGCTAGAACGTGCCTTAGAAACATTAGAAGAAGTGTTGAACAACAATTTACACCAAAACATGCTTTAGGAACAATTAGAGCAAAAGGTGTTTTAAAGAGCACAAATAAATTAGGAAACTACCAATAAGTTCCAAAGAGATTTCAAATGTGAAATACCTCTAAGAGTAGTAATACGCATTATGCGGAATTGGCGTTTAAACCGAAAACGCACCTTAGAGCACAAAAATATGCTTTAAAGAAAAATGTGTTTTAAGAAACCATAGTGATTTCATGACCTCAATAAGGATCCAAAGTGAATTCATAAGTCTTATAATCAAGCTAAGAACATTATGAAACCATTACCAAAGAAAACCAAGCTCAGAAACAACTCAAGACAAAAATATGCCATAAAAACCCCTTAAAGCATATTTTGGATATATTGTCTTAAGAATGATTCTTGAATGGTTTTAAAGGCTTGATTATATGTGAATGTACTAAAATAAAATAATAAAATTATTTGCAAAGAAAACCAAACTCTAAAAAAGAGTTAAGACACAAAAAGGAGCCCTAAAACTCCTTAAAAACGTGTTTTTGCGAATTGTCTTCGAAATTGGTTTTGAGTGGCTAGTTGGCCTTGTATGCATACTAAAATACATGTATACTACCTAATATCATATTAGGAATTTAATTTGAAGATTTTACCAAAAAATTTACAAATATAATATTTAATGAATAGTAACGTCAAATTGTGCCCATTTAGTCAAATATTGACCAAGAATGGTCAATGGTCAAAAAATTGACCATCCTTGGCTATTGAGGTCGGCAAGGACAAGGGATAAGGCCAGCTGCTCAATCAAGTTACGAAAATAATGGTGATGGGTTGTTATATTACTATTGAAATCATTACTTTTAAATATAATAATCATTTCCTTTATTTCTTTACTTATCTACAACGATGCCTTCCCTTCCTTGAAATTGTCCCTTGAATAATTCATCAATCAGACCCTCATCCATCCTCTCTAGCCCAGAACAATTCGTGGCTCCTTCTTCCTTTGAAGAAAATTCCATTAGAACTCCATTTACTTAGATTAGAACCTTAAAGAACACCTTGTCTTGCACAGATCATAACTTTCTCATCTTAAGTCCAAATAACAAGCTTGATAGCTCGTTGGAATCCTCTTTCGAAGAGATTTACAACCATAGCTCATGAGCCCCCAGATTCTCAGGAAAAACCACAAAGAAGTGCCTTTGATTCTCGAGGTAAAACATTGCCTTCTTGAAAACTTCTTGTTCTTTGGTTTTTGTTACAGCCGATTGGCATGGGATACTAACCCATCTTATTATTCACCTTGTTGTATAATTTGAAGCCAATTTCTCTAGCAAATTGCTGTCAAAATTTCTAAGGAAATCAAGCTTAAATGTTAAGCTAATGGTTAATATACAAGGTAAATCCTACAACTACCTATTTCAAGGTTCTAATTGTTGATCTATATATGATCTAACATGTTATTTATTTTGTTTAGGATTACCGAAATTATTGATGTGTTAGATTCAATTTTTAACACATTAAATGTTAATATTTTGTAAATCTAAAATTAGATTTATACTCCTTATGATATAAGCTACAATATAAGCTATCATAATATACAAGAAAAATTCATATACTATAACTTATATGATGGCCGAAAATTAAGGGGTTGTAATTAAGTTAGAAAAATTATCTAACTTAGTTAAATTAAAGGAATTAGAGTAATTAAGAGTAATATGTAAAATTTAAGAAGTTTTAGTACCTAATGGTGATTACCGAAAATATATGAGGTCAATATGGAATTTTTGAGAGTTTAGATGATGAGGAAATAATTGTAGAATTAAGTTTACAATTTATAAAGAGTTTATAAGTGTTATAAGGAATTTATAAGGTTTTTGGTATATTTAAGGTTAATATAAGATGGTATTTATATACTATAACATTAGATAATTAAATCTGGTGATTTAGAGATGTTTAAAATGATTTTTGATGTTCAAAAATCTGTAGGTAAATTAGTTACGAAAATTAGAAATTAATTAGAGTTAAATTGGTTAATAAATGAGTTAGGATAAAAGAAAAGACCACAAGGGTAAAATGGTAATTTCCCTGGTCAAACGTGGTCAAACTTGGTCAATGACAGTTTGTAAAATGTTTAGAGGAGTTAGAATAAAATTTGTAGCAAAAGATTAGATATTAAAAGGATAAAGGAATAAAAAGTTAAGTTAAATTAACTTTAGGGGTAATATTGTAAATAATGGAAAGTTAGGGGGTTTGACCATAAAAGACTGGTCAAACTTGGGTATATTTTGGTAATTGACCAAAAGTATTAAAGAAATTAATTAAGTAAGACCTTGGAAGGAATTGGAAATAAAAATAACAAGTTTAGAACTTATTAAGAGTAAATTGGAGATTAAGAGAAAACTATGGGTAAGTAATATAAATAACACATTTTATGTGTTTAAGAAGGTTAAGGAAATTAAATAAAGAATTTAGAAACAAGTTGTAAAAGAAACGGAGTTAAGACGGGTTTAAATGAGACCCGTATATAAATTAAGGTATACGAGGGGTATACCCGTAATTTAATAAGTGTTGAAGAAAATCAATACTTAAAGTACAAGTTATATTGGAAAAAGAAATAAATACGTATGATACGGAGTATCATACGGGCGTATATGAAAAAATTTAGTGTACATGAATAGTACTCATATACGTGAATAGTATACGTATACATGAATAGTAAATATGTATACATGAATAGTAAATACGTATACATGAATAGTGAATACATATACATGAATAGTAACTACGTATATATGAATAGTCAAATACGAGACATATACATGAATAGTAAAATACGTATATGTGAATAGTGAAATACGAGGCCGTATAAATGAATAGTGAAATACGGATGAATAGTGAAAAATACGAAAATCTAATACAATGTCCGTATGAGTCTAAAGTTGCTAACTATGCAACTAAATAACTGCTAACGACGTTAGTGAGTTATTGAATTGGAATTGAGCTCGAAAACGCTCCTAAATGAACGAGCCCGTTTAACGGTATACTATCATACCCGGGTTAACCTAGGAAGAGGTTTAAGTTGAAAAGAGAACCCAATTAGTTCTAAGACACAGGATAGTAATACTAGTTTTGGTTATAGATCTAGATAAGTCAGAGGCGTTCGGCGGATTAGGCGAACGAGGGACTAAGAGCTAGCCAATCTCCGGTGTACGGTATGGGATTCTTGTAGCTTGTTTGCTAACGAGGTCTACCTCGGTTTGTGTGCTATGTGTTATTGTGATATGACCAAGCAAGATTAAGCATGAAACCGATTTACTATATTGTTATTGTGTGTCCATTTCACACTAACACGACTTGATTCAGAACTTGTTCATTAGCTATGTTTAGTAAACAATTGTGTAAGGTTATAAATACTTCCTGTTATTAGTTGGTTAATACCGAGAGAGGTTTAATTAACAAATTGTCAATGAGACTTCAGCTAACTGGAACTTGGGAGAAGAGGAATCCGGGACTGACTCCGGTCATGCATGTTCAGGTTAGGAGGTCGGCATCTGTATCAGATCTATCTTCTGCCTAGGGTCGACAAACTGACCCGACCATCTCGAGTGAACAGTTCGAGATGGGAGGCAAATTCAGGAGGCGCAGGAGGGTTCAGCCTACACCCCTCATAACTTAAGGATTAATGTTTATTAAACCATGGAGCTAATAACTTGTGGCTAGGGTTACTGACCCGACAAAAATAAACATTTTCAGTTAGAGAACAACCAGTTCTAATAAGAGAACGGTTGACACTTATAAGGTATGGTCAAACACGAGAACTAAACAATTCTCAGGCCTCAGGAGTTAGCAATCTAACTTACCATTATGGGCGTCCATTACGACGTTCAAATTATTTGAACTGTGAATGTTTCACATAAATGTGTTGTTTGTATCGTACTTCTTATTATTATTTGTATGAATAAACAATTGCATGTATACGACAAAGTAGTCGTGTGTAACCGGCCAGCTTGTGGGCTGCACGTTTTCTGTACCAGCCATGTACTGAGCCCCGTGGGCCTGTGATTTAAACTTTGCAGGTAGGTACCGGACGAAGACTCACCTGAGAGTAGGAGCGGGTAGAGTACTTCGGGTTGCTTTTACATTTGTTACACGAGTTGTGCATGTACACTTTTTTTGTATATTGATGAGACGTTAGTATGATGTATTAGGATATGGGATACTCGGTATAAGTTGTGATTTATGGATTGTAATGTTTAGATGCTCGAGTAATGATCCGGTAGTCAGACCGTGACTTGTTAAAGAATAGGCCTAGTTAGTCACGTGGTGACTACGGCGGAACACCAATTTAGTAGAACTTTTCCGCTGCGTTGTTAATGTACGAGATGGATTTAGGGCGACGATCATTGTATTTAGAGATGGGGTGTTACATTAGATGTATCGACATTAACTATCATCGACGTCTTGTTCGAACTTACCTATCAATTCCACTAAATTCATGTCCATTAAAGAAGAATTTATTTGACAATCATCAAAATTATCTACCATTTCCCCCAATTTCATGTCCATTGAAGAAGAATCAGTGTGAAATTATCAAAACTGCCAATCAATATTTACATTAACTATCATTGACTTCTTATTCGATAGTAAAACAATCGAGCCTATTCTATTTTAATTACCAGACAAATTGGACACCGATCTAAATAGTTAGATGTATCGACATTAACTATCATCGACGTCTTATTTGAAATTGCCTATCAATTCCACTAATTTGATGTCCATTGAAAAATAATCTATTTATAATTCATTGAAATCCTCTATCATTTCCACCAAAATCTATTTCAAATTATTGAAATTGCATATCAATATCGATATTAACTATCATTGACTTTTTATTCGATAGTAAAACAATAAAGCCTGTTATATTCTAATTAACAAACGAATTGGACACCGATCTAAATAGTTAGATGTATCGACATTAACTATCATCGACTTCTTGTTTAAACTTGCCTATCAATTCCACTAATATCATGTCAATTAAATAATCTATTTGAAATTCATCGAAATTGTCTATCATTTCCCTTAATTTCACGTCCATTGAAGAAGAATCTATTGAAATTATCAGTATTGCCTATCAATATCGACATTAACTATCATTGACTTCTTATTCGATAGTAAAACAATCAAGCATGTTGTATTCTAATTAGCATACGAATTGGACAACAATCTAAATAGTTAGATGTATCGACATTAACTATCATCGACGTCTTATTTGAAATTTCCTATCAATTCCACTAATTTCATGTCCGTTGAAGAATAATCTATTTGAAATTCTTGAATTGTCTATCATTTCCCTCAATTTCACGTCCATTGAAGATGAGTCTATTTGAAATTATCAATATTGCCTATCAATATCGACATTAACTATCACTGACTTCTTATTCGATAGTAAAACAATCAAGCCTGTTCTATTCTAATTAGCAGACGAATAAAACACCGATCTAATTAGTTAGATGTATCGACATTAACTATCATCGACGTCTTGTTTGAAATTATCTATCAATTCCACAAATATCACGTCCTTTGAAAAAGAATCTATCTAAAAATTCTAAATTGTCTATCATTTCCACTAATTTCACGCCCGTTGAAGAATAATTTATGATAAACGTCTAAATTGTCTATCATTTCCAATAATTTCATGCCCATTGAAGAAGAAATTATTGGAAATGATACACAATTTCGATGACGTTCAATTAGATTCTTCTTCAACATTCATGAAATTAGTGGAAATAGACAATTTCAATGACATTCAAATATATTCTTCTTGAACAGACGTGAAATTAGTGGAAATAATAGACAAATTTGATGATTTTTAAATAGATTTTTCTTCATTAGACATGGAATTAGTTGCAATGATGGACAATTTTAACATTTTTCAAATAGATTCTTCTTTAACGGATATGAAATTAGTGGAATTGATAGGAAATTTCAAATAAGGCGTCGATGATAGTTAATGTCGATTCATATAACTATTTAGATCGGTGTCCAATTTGTCCGGAAATTAAAATAGAACAAGCTTGATTGTTATACTATCGAATAAGACGTTAATGATAGTTAATGTCAATATTGATAGGCAATTTTGATAATTTCACATAGATTCTTCTTCAATAATAATTGGACACCGATCTAAATAGTTATATGTATCGACATTAACTATCATCGACGTCTTATTTGAAATTTCCTATCAATTCCACTAATTTCATATCCGTTAAAGAAGAATCTATTTGAAAAATGTTAAAATTGTCCATCATTGCAACTAATTCCATGTCTATTGAAGCAAAATCTATTTAAAAATCATCAAATTTGTCTATTATTTCCATTAATTTCACGTCTGTTCAAGAAGAATATATTTGAATGTCATTGAAATTGTCTATTTCCATTAATTTCATGAATGTTGAAGAAGAATCTAATTGAACGTCATCGAAATTGTGTATCATTTCCAATAATTTCTTCTTCAATGGCCATGAAATTAATGGAAATGATAGATAATTTAGATGTTTATCATAAATTCTTCTTCAACGGGCGTGAAATTAGTGGAAATGATAGACAATTTAGAATTTTTTAAATAGATTCTTTTTCAATGGACGTGATATTTGTGGAATTGATAGACAATTTCAAACAAGACGTTGATGATAGTTAATGTCGATACATCTAACTATTTAGATCAGTGTTTTATTCATCTACTAATTAGAGTATAACAGGCTTGATTGTTTTACTATCGAATAAGAAGTCAATGATAGTTAATGTCGATATTGATAGGCAATTTTGATAATTTCACACAGATTCTTCTTCAATGGACGTGAAATTGAGGGAAATGATAGACAATTTCGATGAATTTCAAATAGATTATTCTTCAACGGACATAAAATTAGTGGAATTGATAGACAATTTCAAATAAGACGTCATTGATAGTTAATGTCGATAAATCTAACTATTTAGATCGGTGTCCAATTCGTCTGCTAATTGGAATAGAACATACTTGATTGTTTTACTATCGAATAAGAAGTCAATGATAGTTAGTGTCGATATTGATAGACAATATTGATAATTTCAAATAGACTCATCTTCAATGGACGTGAAATTGAGATAAATGATAGACAATTCGATGAATTTCAAATAGATTATTCTTCAACAGACATGAAATTAGTGGAATTGATAGGAAATTTCAAATAAGACGTCGATGATAGTTAATGTCGATACTAACTATTTAGATTGTTGTCCAATTCGCTAATTAGAATACAACAGGCTTGATTGTTTTACTATCGAATAAGAAGTCAATGATAGTTAATGTCGATATTGATAGGCAATACTGATAATTTCAATAGATTCTTCTTCAATGGACGTGAAATTAAGGGAAATGATAGACAATTTCGATGAATTTCAAATAGATTATTCTTTAATTGACATATATTAGTGGAATTGATAGGCAAGTTTAAACAAGACGTCGATGATAGTTAATGTCGATACATCTAACTATTTAGATCGGTGTCCAATTCATTTGTTAATTAGAATATACAGGCTTGATTGTTTTACTATCGAATAAAAGTCAGTGATAGTTAATATCGATATTGATATGCAATTTCAATAATTTCAAATAGATTTTGGTGGAAATGATAGACGATTTCGATGAATTATAAATAGATTATTTTTCAACGGACATCAAATTAGTGGAATTGATAGGCAATTTCAAATAAGACGTCGATGATATTAATGTCGATACATCAAACTATTTAGATCGGTGTCCAATTTGTCTGGTAATTAAAATAGAACAGGCTCGATTGTTTACTATCGAATAAGAAATCAATGATAGTTAATGTCAATATTGATAGGCAGTTTTTGATAATTTCACACTGATTCTTCTTCAATGGACATGAAATTGGGGAAAATGGTAGATAATTTTGATGATTGTCATATAAATTTTTCTTTAATGGACATGGATTTAGTGGAATTGATAGATAAGTTTGAACAAGACGTCGATGGTAGTTAATGTTGATACATCTAACTATTTAGATCAGTGTCCAATTTGTCTGTTAATTAGAATAGAACATGCTTGATTGTTTAACTATGGAATAAGAAGTCAATGATAGTAAATATTGACAGGAAATTTTGATAATTTCAAATATATTCTTCGTCAATGGATGTGAAATTGGTGGAAATGATAGACAATTTCAATGAATTTCAAATAGATTCTTCTTCAACGGACATGAAATTAGTGGTTGATAGACAATTTGGAACAAGACGTCGATGATAGTTAATGTTGTACTTAAGTCTTAAGAAGAAATAATACATATATCAGAAAAATTATCAGCAAAGTATACCATGACAAAGTAGACGAAAAGACAAACGCGTCGGCGCAAACGGATGGAAAACCGAGTTATAACGAAGAAGATATGGCAATTTTAAGACCGGAACCCGGCGTCGCGCCAACAAAGAAGGGCGGCGCCGGCGCCGGTAAAGAATGACGCGCGCGGGCACGCGTTCATCTTTAACGGCGCCGACCCTTCCTTACCGTGTTGGCGCCGGGTTCCGGTCTTAAAATCGTCATATCTTTTTTGTTATAGCTCCGTTTTTTCGATCCGTTTGCGCCGACGCGTTCGTCTTTTCGTCTACTTTGTCATGGTATAATTTGATGATAATTTTTATGATATTTTTTTTACTTATATAAGTACTTCGGAATCCTTCTTTGCTTTTTTTGAACCGTTTTTAATAAATTTTGGCTACATTAGCCCATAAATTGGTCATTTTCTGACTGAGTGTATTGGAATTCCGGCTGTGCGTAATGAAATTTGGGGTCATCTCGTAATATCTCACAATTATGGGTAAATATAGTAATTTCTGAAAGATATTAAAGCAGGGGTAAAATGGTCATTTTTCCAACTGTGCGAAAAAAACACGACTGACGTATTGACCCCCCAAATCTATCACCCGTTACAAAGATTCCTAAATGTCATAAAACGTATGTTTGACTTGTTGCTAGCTTGATGTTTGGTGTCTTTCAATTTTCTAAAAACACAGTTTAGAGTCTTGCAACATACTCCTTCCGTCTTGAATTGACCGTCTGTTACTATTTGGATATGTTTTTTGGTTTCAATATTTAACTATAAGATAAAATAATTTTAAAATTTTACATATAATTCCTTACATGATAAACTATATATTATAAAATTTAATTTTATAAAATTATTTTATCTTATAGACTAAATATTATAGTGAAAATATGCCATAAATAAACATGACAGTGATTTCAAGACCGATGGAGTATTTGTTTCATGAATACGGGAAATTTTCTAGCATGCGTTAGCTATGACGAAAATTGACATAAAAAATGAGAGTATCAAAATATCGGCTCAACATACATCTGTTTGAGAGGAAAATGATGAATATTGTAGTATCTTTATTTACATTCTATGGTAAAGAAGAAAGATCGCTTTTGACTACAAAATCAACACAATAAGACAAAACATAACTTTAGTAGATTTAACTGCTGATAATGTCCACTACTGGGTAGTGGGCCTAGTGGCAGGCACACCCGCTTACAGGCCTCGGCAACAGGTGGACGGCCACAGCATGGTACCCAGGCGGAGTTTCCACAGCCCAAATCCTCCGTTCCGACCTCACATCCACTACCACTATCTACTCCCCCGGCAGTCACGACGCACACCATTCCGCCACCAGCCGCCACATTCTCCGCCCGCGCAGCGCCGTCGATTCAAGTTCCTCACCCACCCTCCTCTCTCAAATCATACCTCTGCAATACCCTCTCCTCTGATCCACAACGTAGATCTCCTCCTCATCCATTGACGCTGCGGGCCTCTCCACCCATCAACCATGCCTCCGGCATCTCCGACCATTCGTCCCTCAACACATCGTACACCGCTCGTTCCTTGACCGTGTCTCCCTTCGCGTTCATCATCCATAGCTTCCCGCGGCAGCCCACCGCATCTATCGCATTCCTCGAAAATCTCCCGTCCTTCAACTGCCCCAATTTCTCCCACCCCTTTGTTGCCGGATCGGACGAGAGGTCCCATTTCTCAAAACCGGGCGAACTTCGGAGCTGAACTGAGACCCGATACCGCTTGCAGCGAAGATGAACCCGGATACGGTTCCGGCGGCGCACCACCGACGAGGGGCTGAGAGTGCCGGGCCGTATGACCAGGTTCGGGAGAGAGGGGAGAATACTAGGGGGAGTGGGAGAGGAAGGGGATAAGTTTGATGTTGATAGTCGCATCGTGAGGAGAAAGTAGTGGTGGCTGCGAGGAGATGAGCGGCCGGAGACGGAGAGGGACTGGATTGGAAGAGTACGAGAAATGAATAGGGGTGTGGAGAAGAGTTGGCTGAGAGGGAGAGACGGAGGTGGTGGAAGAGGGACCAACGGGAGGATATTGGGGTCGTAGTCATAACTCGATTGAAGTGGTAGCAGCGGTGGAGAAGCAGTCCGGTTTGAAGTTTGGGGATAAGAGGGCATAGAGGGAGGGGAAAGGAGGGAATAGAGGAGAATAGATGAAGCGCCGCAGGAGTGCAGACGGAAAAGAGGAGATGAGGGGGCAGTTTGGAGAGATTATTTGGATATATGGTCGGGGAGGCCACTGATCAGTTGCAGTTGGTGGTTTTCCTTGTCGTCTTCGTCGTCGTTGTGGTGGTGGTTGACGGAGGAATGTGTATTGGGTTTCATCCGTTGCGCATGAACAGGTTAATGGTCCACCTAATTTCTTGCGGGTGCCATGGACGAGTAGAAGAGTATGGGCAAATTTAGAAGATTAGTTAACCGACTTATTTAAAGCTGGTAAAGGTTCTGGATGGATTTATTCGCAAATTTGTATCCCGAGAACTGAATTTATTAGCTTCCGGATAATTAATACTCCCTCCGTTCAACAATACTGTCATTTTAGAAATTTTGCACACTTATTAAGAAAAGTAGGACAATGATGCATGTGCCCCTACTTTTTTACTTTTCCATTTACCTAATAATTACTTTTATATTGAATAGTAGGGGTAAAAAGTGGAAGGGAGTGTGTCAAAAAGCTAAAATGACAGATATTTTTGAACAAGAGTCACCCTCTAAAACGACAGATATTAATGAACGGAGGGAGTATGTATTCACTTTTCCTCAGTGACTGGGGGAAAAGAGTTGGGGACTTTTGGAAATAAATGAAAGTAGTTAGGGAATGAGAAAAAGGCAATTTTTGGTTTGAGTTTATCCGACCTTTCAATTGGGATAAGAGCTGGTACTAACTTAAGCAAAAACAGCTAGTACTGCCGTATTACTCCCTCCGTCCTGAATTGACCGTATTGTTTACTATTTGGACATGTCGTTTAACTTCAATTTTTAACATATAAGATAAATTAATTTTGAAAATTTTAAGTTTTGCATATGATTCCTTACATGATAAACGATATTTACAAAATTTAGTTTTATAAATTATTTTATCTATATGCTTAATATTGAAGTGTAAAGCGTGCCATAAAGCAAACAGGACGGTCAATTCAGGACGGAGGGAGTATAATATTAAAGTGTCATCATGGGGTTCCAACAGGGAGAGAAGGAAGCTAGGAACTAGCACCACTTTATATAATGTTTCAGAAAAAAGACATACTCCCTCCGTCCCACCTTGACCGTCCTATTTACTATTTGGACATGTCGTTTGACTTCAATTTTAACATATAAGATAAATAATTTTGAAATTTAAGTTTTACATATGATTCCTTACATGATAAACTATATAATACAAAATTTAGTTTTATAAAATTATTTTATCTTATATTTTAATATTGGGGTGGAAAAATGTGCCAAAAAGCACAACAGGACACTTATGACGGGACGGAGGTAGTAGCTAAATTGAAAGTATTGGAAGACGTGTCATAATGTTACTGGCATTATAATGAAATTAAGAAAAAAATGAAACAAAAGTGATTCTGGTATGCTAAAGAAAATTAACATCACTCATCACTTTTTTTTCATATGTCACACCCTCATTGGATGAGTAGAAAAAATAAAAAAGAATTTAAAGTGTTTAACTTACAAAAATAAGAGTATAAAATAAGAAAAATTATACATTATTTCCCATCATTCGTGCTCTTCAAAACAAGATACATCATGAATATATTTTGGTAAACTTAAAATTTTATGTTATACATTGTGATGTGTTAGTGCAAAGTGAATCTTATGTTTACCTAAAATGAATCAATAGTGTTACAGAAGTGAATCTTATTTTTATACTTATATTTTGTAAGTTGTAACACTTTGATTTTTTTTCCTACCCACCCTAATCAGAGTGTGACAGACACAAAAGATGGATGATTATGTAAATTTTTCTTATTTTGGTATAGGAGAATCAATCTGTATTACTGTTTTTTTTTTTCTAAATTACCACTCAAATTGTTGTGGTGACATGACCTGGAGAAGCTGACCATATGGAAAACATAATAACTAGTAGCTTTTTTATTTCCCAATTAATAAATTTATAGACCACGTGACGTAAGAGAAATTGAGAGCCCATGCATTAATAGTGAATTTGATGTTGTATAATTATTGGGGACGGGAGGTTTACTTTGGTTTTGCGCACCGTAAGAAATTGAGAAGTTGTTTGCTGATGGTTTTGTAGAAGCTGTCAGCTGCTGGCTTTGGTGTTTGGTGGAACATCTACTGATGATTGTAAAAAGTAGAGGTTGTTGTTAGGTCCTACTGTTGGAAATTGAGAAGATGTCTATTGATGATTTTGCAGAAGCTATCAGCTGCTGGTTTTAGGTGTTTGGTAGAAACCAACTAATTTTGGAAATTGAGAAGCTGTCTGCTGCTAGAAGTTGTTCCCCAAACGAGCTTGCTGTAGAATTTTTTTTTATATATATATATGATAATTTTTGTAATATTCCATCAGATGCCCCTGAGGTTTGAACAAATTTTATGAAATACTCCTGATGTTTCTTTTTTATTATGAGATATCCCTCGGGTTTCATTGCATTTACAAGATACCCCTGATCTTTCATTTTATTAATGAGATATTTCTAAGGTTTCAATTTCATTACGAGATACCCCTCCGTTTAAATTCTGATATATTATATTGCTAATATCCCCATTTTTTTTAATGTATATATATTGCTAAAGAGTTAGGGTAACATTAGATACACAGAAGCCCTATCTAACAACTAAAGAGGGGCATCGCATCTGGAGGGAGGGTGAATACAAAAGCCTCCCTTGCAGTGAACAAAAACAACATAGTGCTGACAAAAAACCCAGCTCAAAAATCAAAATACAAAGCACTAGGATGTACACAAAATCTGCCCAAACACAGTGCTCCTAGGAGCAAAGAACCCTATCAAGCCAATCAAAATCTGCACTGGTTCTTTTCATCTTTATCCAAATGATAGCTTGTAACACCCCTCACATTAAACTCGTAATAATCACTCTCGTAGCATAATTAAAAACGTCTCACAGCGGAAATTAAACACTAATAATTCTAACTCGGGTGTCACACGCCATTACTCACCCATGTGAGTAACGAAGCAAATAATTATCACAATACTAGAATTGATAACCGCTATGATGAACCGAGATATCACACCACTAACCTACTCATACTAATTACATATGACGGTAATGAAGATCAGTGAGCATCTAAAAACATTCCCAATAATTACATCGTAGTGTAGGATACAAATCAACTCTAAAACATGCAGAAACTAGAAGGTGTCATCATCTACCTAATGGTCCCGCACTCTGGCTTCAAGTCTCGATCAATTCCTGTAATGTGGTGCCGTATAGACTCAGCAAAACGCTAAGCATGCTAGTATGTGATCCTAGACCCTTTAGGCCACTTAGGTCGTTTTTGCCATCTGGATTAACATGAGGTTCGTTTCATGCTATACCGTTTACATGCTTATAACATAACTGTAAATGTGGAATTTAAACATACAACAGGTATTCAACCATTCACACATCAAGACATGCTATTACGACATTTATAACTGAACAAGTAAATTTGAATCGACGGTAAAGTAAGAGTTAGCTGAAGTCCAGTTAGTCTCACTTGTTTATTTCCATCACATGAAGCCCGGCTTCCAACAATCTCACATAAACATACGAGTGTCATGTTAAAGACAAATTCCCGTTTGGCCTCACACATTTATAATTTGGATAGTAGTCCGGTGCCATCTATAGTGGGTAGATGGACTTACTTATCTACAGTGGTAGATGTCCATTAGGCTGAAGCCTTGGTGTCAACAGCAACACACTCTGACTAACGATCGTACTCGGCTCGTTAGATTACCAAGAGTAGACCCTAACCGGGTATGAAACTCTAGTGATCACTATGCGCAACCTGCTAGAACGAATGCAGACCAGGATTTACTAAACAATGTTTCATTAATTAACACGCTCTCATTTGTTAGTGTATTTTAATTAATCTCCTGGAGATTTGATAAGTGTCCAAATGAGCATGTTTATTAGGTGTATTTCATGTATAATATTAGCACTTTTCTTGCTCATTTCTCCACTTCGGTTAGTTTTCCTCTAGTTTATGTTTTATTGTTTATCTCACAAAATTATTGGTTTAATATGAGGAAAACCAAGCTGGGAGTAAAGTAGACGAGAGACGAACGTATAGACGCAAACGGCTCAGGAAACGGAGTCCAAACGAAGAATCTAGAGCCGGTCAAAGTTCGCAGAAGAAAGGAGTCAAAACACTTGTGTCCGCCTGGTTTTGAGGCGGACGCCTGTGAGGTCTTGGAGGCGGACGCAAGAGGCGGAAGACACGGGAGTGTCCGCATGATTTGAGGCGGACACTGGCGCGGACAAAGAACGGAGCACAGAGACGTCCGCATGCTACAGAGGCGGACGCAGATGAGGTAGCCATGCGGACGTGAATTAAATTCGAGCCTTTCTCCGCGTCGACTTGTTTTGCTTGTCGACTTGTTTCTGGAACCCGTCGACTTGCTTGTCGACTTGTTCATCTACTCCCCTTAATTCTCTCACACGTATTCAGCTGTCCCCTGCAATTAATGAGCCCTTCCTCTATATAAACACACTACACTTTCAACCAAAAATACACACGTACCACCCCAAACTCAACACTCAAAATCTCTCATTTTAGTTACAAAAATCCTACGTATGCTCCCACTCTTCTTCCTCTTCATTTTCTCCATTCATCATCCACGCATCTCCTATTGTTATTATGTCCAACCTCTGCCAAAAATATTAGCAGATAAGATAGCGGAGCGGAAATAAACATCTTTTCAGATGTATTCCTCTACTTCTTATTCTGTCTTAAATATGTCGGGCTAAGAGGATATACTCCGGGCAAGGGTTTTAATTATGGTTTGTTAGTTGTGTAATAAATTTCTACCGGTTAAAATAAAAATAGTTTGTTACGCTTAAAGGTTTTCTCTCACCATTTTAATAAATTACATGAATTTATTAAAATGCTTTCCTAAGTCTATTTTGATCAGACCAGGTGATAAATAGACAGGTTATTTAAGCCGTAAATCTGGAGAAAACTTATTATGATTTAATAAGTTAGTATTTACAGATGCAATTATAATTCCTTGAATTTAACGTCCGTTTACATAGTTTTGCTCGAACCTTGATTAGACCGAGCATTTTCTGGTAAACGAGTTCTTAAGGGTCTATGACTTAGTCCTTAGGATAATAACAGGAATTTTGCCAAACTAATATATTAAACCGGTAGAGATAGCATAATTAATCAGATTATATAAAACCTGAACCCGGAGTTCCATTTAATTCATCTGCACTCAGTAATTTAATCTGCTCTTTTAATTCTCTAAAAACAAGTCAATTAACTTCCCCCTTTTGTGACAAGCTTAGGAACTACTTTAGCTCGCTATAAGTCCCACGGTTTGACCCCGGCCGCTTCTGTCTTCTACACTACTACGACCGGGTTTTAATTTGCAGCCCGACGGATATTTTGAGTATTAATTTCTCTCTTTAATAACTACACCTCTTCTAATCACTCACGATAAATCCATTCTGCAAAATGGCGCCGTTGCCGGGGACTTGATTTAATCTAGTCCCTAAGCCCCGGTTAATTCACCTGTTTTAATTACAATAATCTAATCTACTAAAAAAAAAACTGTTAATCCAATTTTGGACATATAACCTCGGACATCTGACTTGGACAGTGGACATCTAACTTCTGATCTGACTTGGACATCTGACTATTTGTTAATATTATTGTTATTTATTTCTGTCATTTCGTTCCATTGTCATTTCGTTCCATTGTCTCTAACTACTAACTTAAAATTCCAGTCATTTCGTTCCATTGTCATTTCTTTCCATTGTATACTAACTACTAACTTTAAATTTCTGTCTACTAATTCCTAACATTTTTATTATTCTAACGTATAACCAGTTCTTTTCTCTGTTTTGAGTGGTGTATGCCTTTCACCAGGTCACAGAGCCTCCCAGAGAATATTAATCACACGGTTGGTTACATCCCAGAAATCGAGAGAACCTTTCTGCGCAATCTCAGGCAGAGACGAACTCAACAAACATACCACACAGTGATAGATTCTGACCCGGAACTAACATGGCAGCTACACCAGCAACGGTTCGAAATATCAACAGGCCGTCTAACCAAGGACAACAGCCTGCTATCATCCTTCCTCACCTTAGCCCATCCGAATACGATGAGTGGGAAGCTGAAGCCATATCATCAATTCGATGTGTGAAGGAGTTGGGCATGTTTGATGGCACCAGTCCAGACGAAGCCCTGTTACATGTTACAAAATTCTTACAACATGCCAATAGCCTTACTGCAACCGACGCAGTACTTCAATATGCAAGATTGTTTATTCCCACACAGCCTGACGGGAAACGCGAGCAAGTGGTATCATAGCTTAACACCGAGTACCATTGGTACCTGGGACGACATGGCCACCAAGTTCTATGACAAATTCCTACCTCCGAGCCGAACTTTGGAGATGATTGCTGAAATTTATAATTTTAAGCAACCAGGGTCGGAGAATATTTGTGAAACTTGGGACCGTTTCAAAGGTCTACTACTCACTTGTCCTCACCACGGTCTGACGAAGACAACTATCACAATTGTTCTACAAGGGCTTGATCGGTCCGTGCAGAACAATGGTGTTATCTTCGTTAGGGGCTGACGTTCTGAAAAAGCCGGGAGCACAATTTCTGAACAGCATGGAGTCTCTCTGTGAGGAAATTAGAGACTGGGCCTCCGGTGGATCAAGGAGCGGTACTCCAGGATTATATCATGTGGGGAAAGTGATAACAAGTTCGATCAATTAATGAAAAGCCATGAGCAACTCATGGAAAGCAATGCTCAGCAAGCAACAAAAGTGAGCACTCTACAGAAAGTGGTCGAACAGATGGCTATGAATTCCTTCCCTCAGCAAGCTAAGTCAATGATTTCCCGACCACCTACTACCCCTCCAGGCTATGCTCCTCAATCTCAAACGTCACCAACAATTTCTTGTACACAATGTTGCGGGCCTCATGAATATGATCAATGCCCCCAACTACAAGAAATGAAAGCAGCAGAGGAAGCAAACTACATCACCAACAATTCAGGATACAGACAACCATGGCAACGTAACATGCAATCCAACCTTAGCTACTCAAACACCGGAAATATCCAAAACCCACATACCCTACAAACATCCCAAAATTACAGACCTCAGTCCAATTTCCAAGGAGGCCAAGGCAATATCAACAACAGCCTTATGGCAATGAAGCTTCATCGAGCCGACCAGCTCCACCTCCTTCGAATCCTGAGTCTGATATGTCTCAGATGCAGGAAATGTTTAAGGCGATGATGGGTAAATCACGAGATACGCAAGAAGAGGTCGCAGCTCTGCGCAAAGATCAAAAAGCCTTGCAATCTCAAATCCAACAGCTACTCACTCAACAAAGACCACCTGGTCAATTCCCTTCACAGACTAATCCCAATCCAAGGAACAAGCAAATTCAGTCCTTATAGACGATGGCACATCACAATCAACAAACTTGTGTGCAGTCTCTTTAAGGAGTGGAAGGGAACTTGCCACCAAGGAAAAGAAAAAGAAAATCTTGAAGATTCCTATATCAATGTTGATGAAACCACCAAACCAACTTTACCTCCCTCAGAAATCCCAATTCCTACTCCTGTTACTCCACCTCCATCTCGAATTACCCTCGACATCCCAACCTCCACTCAAAAACAATGAACTCCCATTTCCGAACAGAATGAAAAAGAAACATCTTGATGAGCAATTCTCCAAGTTCTTGAGTATTTTCAAGAAACTAACCCTCGACATACCTCTGATCGATGCTTGCAAGAGATGCCTAACTATGCAAAATTCCTCAAGGATCTCTTGACAAAGAAGAAAAAGAAACCTGGAAAGGAGACAGTGCACCTGACAGAGGATGTTCTGCAGCCCTTCTTCGAGCACTCCCTCCTAAACAAACAGATCCGGGAAATCCCGTGATCCCGTGCTTTATAGGGGGGTGGATTGTGGAAGTGGTCTATGCGACCTAGGAGCCAGCATTAATATCATGCCATACGCCACCTTCTTGAAAGTTAAAGGAGGAGAAATGCAACCGGTTCCTTTTAAACTCCAACTAGCAGACAGATCAGAGATCAAGCCCATGGGCATAGTCCGAGATTTGGTAGTTGGAGTGTCTCGCTTCATCTTTCCAGCTGATTTCGTCATTCTAGAAATGGATGACGATGTCGAGGTTCCCCTGATTCTAGGTCGACCGTTTCTAAGTACCGCCAAAGCTATCATTGACGTCCACGACGGGAAAATCACTCTTCGGTACGAAGATGAGACGATTGAATTCGACATGCAAAAATGATGAAGAAAAGCTCAAACTTTTCTCCTCATGCTAAGACGGTGGGATTCACAGATGACGAGGAGGAGGAAGGCGATTTTGCTACAGAGGAGGACACGTATTTTCCATCTTCCATCCAGGAAGCTGAAACTGAACCCCTAGAGCAAGTATTACTTACTTCTCTAGAAGAAAAGATGGAGGATCCAGAAGTTAACGCCATGCTGGCGTACGTAGAAAAGGAAGGGCGGTTATCAATCGTTCCGGCCACCAATCGAAGAACTCGACAGAAAACCTCAAAAATCAATTCCATCAGTAGAACAACCACCTGAACTCGAGCTAAAGAAATACCCTCTAACCTCAAGTATGCCTTCCTAGCTGAAAATGACCATTTGCCTGTCATTATTTCCTCTTCTCTGAATTCCGGAGAGGAAACGAAGCTACTTGAGGTATTGAAAAAGCACAAGACAGCAATCGGGTGGACTATGCTGATATCAAAGGAATTGATCCCTCCTATTGCACGCACCATATTTACATGGAGGAAAACTTCAAGCCTATCCGACAACCTCAACGCCGGCTAAACCCTAACCTCAAGGAGGTAGTTCGAAAGGAGGTTCTGAAACTCCTTGACGCAGACATCATCTATCCAATTTCTGACAGTCCATGGGTCAGTCCTGTTCAAGTTGTCCCTAAGAAGGGGGGCATCGAAGCTGTTATTAATGAAAAGGGAGAGACTATCCCTCAAAGAAAGATCACAGGATGGCGCATGTGTATTTATCGGCGTTTGAACTTGGCCACCAGGAAGGATCATTTCCCTTCCCCTTCATCGACCAGATGTTGGAACGACTGCAGGGCAAGAGTACTACTGTTTTCTAGATGGGTTCTCGGGTTATTTTCAAATACCAATCGCACCTGAGGACCAGGACAAGACAACCTTCACTTGTCCTTACGGTACCTTTGCATACCGACGAATGCCTTTCGGTCTATGCAACGCCCCTGCTACCTTCCAGAGATGTATGCAAGCAATATTTGCTGACTTCATCGAGCAGAGCATAGAAGTCTTCATGGACGATTTCTCAGTCTATGGCTCTAGTTTCGACAAATGCTTGGCACAACTAGATTTGATCCTGAGACGGTGTGAGGATACGAATCTCGTCTTAAACTGGGAGAAGTGTCATTTTATGGTCAAGGACGGGATCGTCCTTGGACATAAAATATGCAAAGGGATAGAGGTGGATAAAGCCAAGTGAGGTGAGAAGTTACCAGCACCAACTACAGTTCGAGATATACGAGCATTTCTAGGGCATGCAGGATTTTATCGGCGGTTTATTCAGGACTTCTCCAAAATCAGCAAACCTTTGACCGACCTGCTACAGAAAGATGCCCCGTTTCATTTTGATGAAAGATGTTCAGCTGCATTCCAAACAATAACACAAAAATTGGTGACAGCACCTGTAGTCATACCACCTGATTGGTCTCTTCCTTTTGAGATCATGTGTGACGCAAGTGACTATGCCGTGGGGGCAGCTCTGTGCCAAAAGAAAGAGAAAATCTTGAGAGTGATCGCCTATGCTAGCAGAACACTGAACGATGCGCAGAAAAACTATACGACCACCGAAAAAGAACTTTTGGCTATAGTTTTCTCCCTCGATAAGTTCAGATCTTACTTATGGGGAAGCAAAGTCATCGTGCATACAGATCACTCCGCTCTCAAATACTTATTCACAAAACAAGAAGCCAAGCCTCGCTTACTGCGCTGGATTCTTCTACTTCAAGAGTTTGACATCGAAGTCAAAGATAAGAGCGGGAAACTGAATGTCGTCGCCGACCATCTCTCTAGGTTGGTGACTCCTACGGATAGTGTGCCCATCAACGAATTCTTCCCCGACGAGACTGTCTTCTCCATCACCAAAGTACAGGAGCCATGGTACGCAGACCTGGCCAATTATTTAGTCTCAGGAACAGTACCCTACGATTTTTCCTACTCCCAGAAGAAGAAATTCTTTCTGACTCGAGGCATTATTTCTGGGAGGACCCGTACTTGTTCCGAGTTAGTGCTGATGGGTTAATTCGACGATGTCTCCCGGAAGAAGAGGTTTCAAGCGTCATTCACTTTTGTCATTCTCGGGAAGCCGGAGGTCACCATGGACCCACGAGGACCGCTGCTAAGATCCTGGCCTCAGGTTTTTATTGGCCAACCCTTCATAAAGATGTGTACCAATTCTGCAGACAATGTGATAATTGTCAGAAAATGGGTAACACATCCAGGAGACATGAGATGCCGCAACAAGGGATACTAGAAGTAGAGCTCTTTGATTGTTGGGGCATAGATTTCATGGGACCGTTCCCTTCCTCACAGGGCCACGAATATGTTCTGGTGGCAGTTGATTATGTGTCAAAGTGGGGAGAAGCATACCGTGTCATCATGCCGATGCAAAGACAGTAACAGTTCCTCAAAAAGCACATTTACCCGTTTCGGCGTGCCCAGGATTATTATTAGTGATGGAGGAACTCATTTCTGCAACCGTTTATTGAAGCACTTATGGTTAAATACGGGGTACGTCACAAGGTAGCTTTACCTTATCACCCCCAGACAAACGGTCAAGCAGAAGTTTCCAACCGAGAGTTAAAATGGATCCTTCAGAAGACGGTTAACTCATCACGGAAGGATTGGGCACTTAAACTGGATGATGCGCTTTGGGCTTACCGCACTGCATTCAAGACTCCCATCGGGATGTCTCCTTTTAAGCTGGTCTATGGAAAAGCATGCCACCTTCCTGTAGAGATGGAGCATAAAGCATATTGGGCAATCAAAGCCCTAAACTTTGACATGACTTCTGCAGGAGAGAAGAGGAAATTCCAGTTATCCGAATTAGAAGAGCTGCGAGATCAGGCTTTCCAGAATGCTAAGATCTATAAAGAGCGCACCAAAAAGTTCCACGACAGGATGATCCTCAAGAAGGAATTCGAAATTGGTGATTGGGTTCTCTTATATAACTCGAGATTAAGGATTTTCCCTGGGAAGCTCAAGTCACATTGGGCCGGCCCTTTTCAAATTGTTAGTGTGACCCCGTATGGTGCCTTTGAACTCCAGAACAAACAAGGCGAAACTTTAAGGTCAACGGGGCACGTCTTAAAAGGTATAATTCTCATTCCAATATTTCAACTAACCTATCTGCAACTTATTTTGTCCAAGAACAGCAGGACAATTCGCCCAGAATCTTCTCCAAACTAAAACTTGGTCAAATACGTCTAGCTAGAGACGTTAAACCCGGGCAGCTCGGTGGGAGGCAACCCACTATCTATCTTTATCTTTCCTTTAATTTAATATGTTTTTCCTTTTTGTACTATATTTCCCTTTTATTTGCTATAATAAAATGCAGGCTTCACTTGAGTTCTTCTCGCTGTGTAGAATATTCTTTACAGGTTAATTCATGACATTCCACAGCAACACTCAAGTGTGGGGGAGCTCTACACACTCTACGAAATCTGGGGAGTACACTCTTTCCTTTACTTTGCTTGCCCTATTAATTTTATTTCATCTACGCAATGAGGGCATTGCTTGAGCTAAGTGTGGGGGAAGAACCTAGGACATCTAAATGCTTAAAATTGTTAAGTCTCTGCTTATCTTCTGCTTACCTCGCATTTGTTCTAAATTGAATTATGTACCCTGCTAATGTAGGTTGTTCTCTTTAAAAACTAATACTATTATGAATTGTAGGATAAAGGGTACAAATTTTAAATTTTTTACATTTGATTACTTTTGAGGAGCATTTTTATATGCGGTGTGACCAAATAATCTGCAAATTGGTTGGATTTTATTGCTCAGGGTTTCTTTCTGTCTTCTCTCTTAGGGATTGCTAAGGGGTATTTCTCTGTTAAAAAAAAAGAAGAAGTATACAAAAATAAGGGACTTTCGAGACACCATTGGTAACCAACAAAAGAGAGTTGAGTGTTCCTGAATACAAAGGCATTATGCCTACATTTTCTCATCCCTCATGCAAAAGTGAAGCAAATGCATAAATCTTTTCTTCCTTTTATTTTCTCCTCAATGCCCATTTGAGAGAAGTTGGCCATGGTAAAAGTTCTCGGAGTCACCAAAACAAAAGAAACATTGAAGTACCTTAGATCATACCCCGAAATTCTATTTTGTTTTCACCTTGAGCACACCTATGCCACCAGCAGATAATTTTTCACACTCCTCAATAAGTTTTAGAGATCATAAACTATTGACTTTTTTATCCTACCCTTCATAATAATATTTGTTAGTATTGAGCATTTCCTACTTGCTTAGGTACATGGTTTTACTTGAGGACAAGCAAAAGATAAGTGTGGGGGTGTGATAAGTGTCAAATGAGCATGTTTATTAGGTGTATTTCATGTATAATATTAGCACTTTTCTTGCTCATTTCTCCACTTCGGTTAGTTTTCCTCTAGTTTATGTTTTATTGTTTATCTCACAAAATTATTGGTTTAATATGAGGAAAACCAAGCTGGGAGTAAAGTAGACGAAGAGACGAACGTATAGACGCAAACGGCTCAGGAAACGGAGTCCAAACGAAGAATCTAGAGCCGGTCAAAGTTCGCAGAAGAAAGGAGTCAAAACACTTGTGTCCGCCTGGTTTTGAGGCGGACGCCTGTGAGGTCTTGGAGGCGGACGCAAGAGGCGGAAGACACGGGAGTGTCCGCATGATTTAGAGGCGGACACTGGCGCGGACAAAGAACGGAGCACAGAGACGTCCGCATGCTACAGAGGCGGACGCAGATGAGGTAGCCATGCGGACGTGAATTAAATTCGAGCCTTTTCTCCGCGTCGACTTGCTTGTCGACTTGTTTTTGCTTGTCGACTTGTTTCTGGAACCCGTCGACTTGCTTGTCGACTTGTTCATCTACTCCCCTTAATTCTCTCACACGTATTCAGCTGTCCCCTGCAATAAATGAGCCCTTCCTCTATATAAACACACTACACTTTCAACCAAAAAATACACACGTACCACCCCAAACTCAACACTCAAAATCTCTCATTTTAGTTACAAAAATCCTACGTATGCTCCCACTCTTCTTCCTCTTCATTTTCTCCATTCATCATCCACGCATCTCCTATTGTTATTATGTCCAACCTCTGCCAAAAATATTAGCAGATAAGATAGCGGAGCGGAAATAAACATCTTTTCAGATGTATTCCTCTACTTCTTATTCTGTCTTAAATATGTCGGGCTAAGAGGATATACTCCGGGCAAGGGTTTTAATTATGGTTTGTTAGTTGTGTAATAAATTTCTACCGGTTAAAATAAAAATAGTTTGTTACGCTTAAAGGTTTTCTCTCACCATTTTAATAAATTACATGAATTTATTAAAATGCTTTCCTAAGTCTATTTTGATCAGACCAGGTGATAAATAGACAGGTTATTTAAGCCGTAAATCTGGAGAAAACTTATTATGATTTAATAAGTTAGTATTTACAGATGCAATTATAATTCCTTGAATTTAACGTCCGTTTACATAGTTTTGCTCGAACCGTGATGACCGAGCATTTTCTGGTAAACGAGTTCTTAAGGGTCTATGACTTAGTCCTTAGGATAATAACAAGGAATTTTGCCAAACTAAGAGATTAAACCGGTAAGATGCATCCTTAAGCCTATTAGATAAACCTGAACCCGGAGTTCCATTTAATCATCTGCACTCGGAATTTAATCTGCCTCTTTTAATTCTCTAAAAACAGTCAATTAAACTCCCCCTTTTGTGACAAGCTTAGGAACTACTTTAGCTCGCTATATCCCACGGTTTGACCCCGGCCGCTTCTGTCTTCTACACTACTACGACCGGGTTTTAATTTGCAGCCCCACGGATATTTTGAGTATTAATTTCTCTCTTTAATAACTACACCTCTTCTAATCACTCACGATAAATCCATTCTGCAAGATTTAATCTCGTTATTGGAAAACATGTTTTATTGGATGCCCATAGGGCTTTACACACGCCTAGAAGTCTGCTAGGTGATGTTCAAAGGTCGAGTCATCGCTCTAGAGACAGTTAATACCGGGTCTCTAAACTAAGTTCCTCACTTAGTGTTGTTAGGAGTATTTCATTCTCATAAGATAATAATTGGAGTCTCTCATAATAGTTCATAATAGTTAGGTGATAATTGGTATCACAAGTTTGAACGACGTACGTGCACAATTAATAAACGCTTTGGCGATTGGAAAACGTAAACACATATAATCACATGCATAACATTATTTATCTGACATGCAAGCACACAGTTACGTCCGGAACCCAATGAAACCCTTGGAGTTTTCAGACCACACAGTTCACATACCATTCACCATTGAACAATGCTAGCTTGATGATTCACGCCTATCCTCTAGCAATCCCGTAGCTCGTATCTAACAGTTCGTACCTCTGGAATACATCACTCTGATAGTAGTGTCTATATTACGAGTCTACTTAACCATCATAGATAGGTTCTAATCTTTGCCCCGTAGTCACACCCTCAAACGGTTATTGTTTGGCTTGATTTGTATTAAGTCTCGGGATTTAATTTAACCATACTCTGTAGTTGTAAGAGTATAATATTTCGTAGCGCAATAATATTCATTACTTAAGGATTAAATTCCTAGTAACCCATGCTATTATCAAGGTTATTTGACCCTTGTATATTTGCATACACCCACATACATATTGGTCTCTCTCTATATATAACATAGTTCATTGTTATACTTGTTCGACCAAGTTATATCCCACTTGTATATAACCCATATAATGCATATTATATATTTATATTTATACCCATACAATATAGTCCATTGTTTACTTTACTTGACTAAGTTATATTCTAACTTTCAATTACATATTATTTTATGTATCGGTCAACTTAACCACTTGGTCAATTTGTGATGATTTGGTCAATCTAGTTTGACTTGGACAATATTACAAGTCAATGTTTTCATGATATCCAATATTTATTTACCAACTCATACTATATCATAATATAACACTTATACTTATATTTCCAAATCCATAATTCTCTCCACATTAACCTTATATGATTTATCAATCATATTATATTTTTCACCTTATATCATAAATTCATGTCATGTGAATTATAAGGTTTCCCATAATGTATTAATTTATTATTTCATATGGAGTGTACATTTATTTATTTGTGATCTTTATACATAAATCTTCCATTAATAATTCACCTTAATATTATACAAGTATTTTATACATTGTCACATTCCTTATATTATAAGATTTCTATCCATATATTATACTCCCAATTTCCCAATTTAATCTCATCATTTTATGTGATTGTTTTTCAAGGCATATTTATGCCATGAGAATTCCTTTATAATATACTCTCTTATACTTTCGTATAATGACACATCATATCATTTTAAACTTTATAATATAATCAGCCTATAGTTTTATTAATTCCACACTTAGCCATAGCCTTCTCAGTAATTATAATCTTTCTCCCTTAACTTTTGATTATTTACAAAATCCACCCAAACATTATATTTGTTACATTACTAACCTTTGTTGATTTATAACCCAAAGTTTCCAACCATATAATATACATATATATAGGTATGTATCGAATAGCACCCTAATATTTTTCATATTTATTCTTTTCACCCACAACTTCTTTTAATTACATATTACTCCCCTTTATTTTATAAACTTACAATTTGATAATAAAAATTTATATTATACACATTAACTTATTTAATTCCAAAAACTCCCAAAATAGGTTTCTAAATCTTCAAACAGCCCCTAGGCTTTACTAATATTATTCTCCACCCTTAAGTTTTGGTTATTTACATAATAACCCATAAGTTTTATAAATGTTACATTTTAATACTTAAACTATATATTACAATCCTTAGTTTATTAAATTGCCAAAACTAGTCCAAAAGTTCTCAAATAATTCAAGCAGACCCCTAGGGTCTTAATAATCATATTCTAACCCCTATAATTCTCGGTAATTACAAGATTACCCCATAACTTTATATAATTGTTATTTTTGACTTAATATTTCTTTAAATCACCAAAATAGTTATTTTTATTATTTTAATTTGGTCAAACCTCACATGTGGTCAAAGTTTACCACTCAAATATTCCTTTGACCCATATTTATACAATTTACGGTTTTGCCACATTTACTTCTCTAGTTTTACATTCAAGTGTTTGAACTTTATAAAATTACATTTTATGTTTTAAAATTCCTAAACAGCCCCCATTCGGTTTTATTTATTGTTTAACACCCTAAACTTTACTTATTTACGGTTTGACCCCCATGGTAAGCCTTTTGTTCATTTTAACACTTATAAAGTTTATAAATCTCATTATAACTTTATCTTTAATTTTCATAACACCTAAATTCACCAACATTCCTCTAAAATGTTCCTAGATGATTATGTTCACTAAAATTATACTTTAGCACCAGAAACTTGTTTATTTCATTTAACCACCCACAAACTTAATAATTTGATATTTAAGGCTTTAAATAACTATAATAAAATGGCCTAAACACATGGCCTTCAACATAACATAAACTTAACTTTAAAATGACATTAAAATGCCCATAACCATATATTATACATGGCTTTGTTACATATTTTTCACCTAGCTGTAGACACCAAAAATTCTCACCCGTTTTATATTGAAACAAAAATAAACATGATTTTAGAAATAAGGCGGTCATCCCCGTTTTCAATCAAAGGGGAATTTCTTTCTCCCGACATTTAAATTTCACATTCCTAGGGAAAAGGAGCACAAGCTTTTTATTATAATCCGTTTTAACCTACTTCATTTTGTATACTTATTTTGTTGCTTTTGTTTTAAAGTATTTCACTGTTTTGTTTTTACTCTATATTATTTTATGTACTCGATTGGTTCATACTTTTTTATTTATTTATTTATTTATTTATTTATTATTTCCTTTTGATTTTCTCATTGTTTTATAATCATCATTTCTATCATTTGCTGTGACTTTTACTACTATTATTTTATCTATTTATTTTATGCGTTTTATCTCCATTTCATGGGCAGTATTTTTCATCATTCCATGTACATGTGCCCCTCTTTTTATTTATATCTCATTACGTTTTGAGTCTTATTTTTAATTGTATTCTATAATTTCATGCCTTTAGATTAATCTCCTCATATTTCGTCTCATACTTTCTTTTGGATTGGTAGCTTTTTAGAAGAGTTATCTTGTCTAAATTAGAGTTCTTGTCATACTTCTCCCGTGGATATACTAAAATTTGGCCTAGCTCAACTGGTTAAGGTACTGTAGACACCAAAAATTCTCACCCTTTTTTATATTGAAACAAAAAATACAAAAATAAACATGCTTTCAGAAACAAGGCGGTCGTCCCCGTTTTCAACTAAAGGAATTTCTTTTTCCCGACATTTAAACCTCACATCCCTATGGAAAAGGGAGCACGAGCCTTTTATTGTAATCCGTTTTAACCAACTTCATTTTGCATACTTATTTTGTTGCTTTTGTTTTTAAAATATTTCACCGTTTTATTATTACCTTGTATTATTTCATGTACATATGCCTTTCTTTTATTTTGTATCTATTTACGTTTTGAACCTTTTTTTTAATTGTATTCCATACTTTCATGTCATTAGATTGATCGTCTCATTTTATTGTATATACTTTCTTTGGATTCATCGCGTTTTTAGAGGGGTTATCCAGTCAAATTTAGAACTCTCGTATTATTTCTCCCGCAGATATACTGAAAGTTAATCTAGCGTAACTGGCCAACATATCCACTAGACAGTCCGTCAGCCCGGGTTCGATTCCTGGCGCAAGCAAGATGGTGTTTTCCTTTCATTTTAACTCGTTCCAAAGAATATCATTAATCTTCTATGCCCATATGCTGTGTTCTGCTTTAGTCCAGTTGGGTAAGGG
The DNA here is from genome assembly GCA_023374045.1 of Limonium bicolor. NCBI lineage: Eukaryota > Viridiplantae > Streptophyta > Magnoliopsida > Caryophyllales > Plumbaginaceae > Limonium > Limonium bicolor. The sequence continues at coordinate 315,813,468 of CM041779.1, forward strand.
GTGATGAGTGTTGTTGGGCAACTTGAGTTCGAAACTCAGTAGCCTCATTTTTTTTAATTATTCCCTTTCTCTCTTTCAATCGGTCCAGACACAGCCCAAGAGGCCTAAAATCAAAATCCAACCCAAATAAAACCCTAGTTTTGACACATGTCCAACCCATTATAAAATAACCTCTAAACCCTACAGTAGAGGCACGGTTTTTCACCCAGTAAACATCAATCCCCAGAGCTTTCATTCTCTTTGTCTGATTGTGAGTATTCTTCGTTGTCTTGATATTCAAAAACCAAAACCCAGTTGAACCACCACCCTCTTCATCTTCTTCGCCGAAAATCACCAACCAGCACCGTTCACTTACGTCGGAAATCATCTCCGCCATCACCATCGTCTTCGTTTTTCCAAACGTAAGTGAACCTTCACTTCTTTGAGATGAGAATCGGGTTTGGCTACTCTTCTCTCCCCTTCTATTTCAATCATCGTAAGCCCCGCCCGATGAACTCGAAGAGATGAGGGCTATGTCTCAGTTTCATCAGACTGGAAATTAATGATAGTACTGATCGGCTTCATGCTCGCCTCCTTTTTTATCTCTTTCTGATTCTTTTAGTTACGTTTAATGTCATGGGGTATGCTAGCTCCGTTTTCTCTTCGCGTCGCCTTTTGTCTCTCTTTTTTTTTTAAGGCATTGCTCCGTCTTAGTTGATTCCTAACCCACGATGGGTTCAGGGTCTTCAAAACGGATTGAAGGTTGTGATTGAGCAAGATTATCCCTCTGTATGTCCTGACGATCTTCCCGTTCTCATTTTTTTCCGGTAGAACATGCAGCCTGGTATGGACATTGCAGTCCACGAACAGGCCGGGTGAGATGTATAATGTTAAAATTCTGAATATACCCTTACAAAGTCATCAGACTGGTCCACTTCCAGTGTTGATTATTATCTATCCCTTTGTTGTCGGATGTTGTACCGCGCCTGGGTATTACTTTTGGCATTCGACTGATACTAATTCGGAATGTCTGTGAGGTTGTGTTATGCGGTTCTTCTCTCCGATTCTTTTATGGTGATTAACCCCGTGAGTTATACTTGCCTGAGTATACTGATGAATCGAAAATTGTGTTACGGTGAGAATGGGTGACAGGTAACCACGAGACAGATGAGTAAAGCTGCACCTCTAAACCCTTGGTTACCTTTAGTTTTTGTTGTGTTGTTGTTGTTCAAACTACAGAAACTAACCACCGATTTGTGTTGGTTTGTTTTACTTTTCGTTGGTTATCTTGCAGGAGATTTCCTTTGTCTCCATCTCCGGTATTTATCCCTTAAACCTATAAGGTTTTGTGCCCTCTGTTCATTAACTGATGTGATGTTTTGAGCCGGGTACATGATATCCTTGTATGTGCTTCGATTGTTTGGCGCTTGACTGAATGAAATTTTCCTAATGCCATAAAAAGCATGTTCATATCTTAATTTCTGGAGTAAGAGCTTCTTTGTGGGATTATTAGTTGTTGTTCATCAAGGATCACTTTGTCCTACTCTTGATATCCATCTGCCTCTGGTGTAGAGTTCCTGGGCCTGCTTGTATGTATTGTTTCTAACGTTGAGTTTCGGGTCTCCTTGAAAGTGCGGGTTGTTGATGTTAAGTTGTTAGGTTCTGTACCGCTGAGCTTTTGATCTTCCAGTTTAGTTTAAATATTGTCAAGTTCTAATGTGGAGCCTCTGGTTGACGATTCCTTACATTCACAGCCATGGGATTCGACTGTTAGATTGAAATAAGAAGTAATAAACTGGCGTTCTGTTTGGTTGCAAGTGGAATTAGGTTTAGATCGGGTTATTTGGTCATCTCTTAAAAATCAAGGTGATTTATGCGTGAAAAGAGTCAAGAAATTGATTTATCCTAGAACATAGGGTCTAGCCACAAAAAAAAGAGATTGGTCAATCTGTAGTTACTCCTGCATCGGTTTAGAGCAAGAACTTGATTACTGTTATAGAAGATTAGATGAGGATCTGTCAAGTTATGAACTAGCAACTTTTAGTTTAGAACTTCATGCCTCTCATCAACTCCACCTGTGCACGGTGGTTAATTGGCTAAGGCGATTAGGAAAAGTGTCATTGTGTGCTTTCGAATTGGTGCTTACACTCTGGTTCTTTGTCTCTTTAGCACATTGCGTGGTCAATATTCCTGCACTATATTTGTATATATATATTGTACGCTTAACATTGACATAACTTTGCTTTCCCTTTCTTGTGTATTAATCTATTTATTAAGCCCTAGTTATGGACTTTAGGGCCAAGCCTTTAGGATAGTGGGTGTCCCTTGGCACTTAGTGGGTCATGTGTCCTTCTTGGTCAAGGTGACACCCTATACCCTAAAATACACATCTAAAAATATGTATATATGTAAGTAATGAACTCTTTCCTTTCAAACCAAAAGTTCCTCCAAACACCCACCCCTTCTCTCCACATCCTATCCAGAATTGTCTCTCAAATTTTTCATGTTTTCATCACTGTGTATAAAAACAAACCTTTAACTTTCACTTGTTTTCTTTTAAAATTTGGTTCAAAAAACCCAAAAATAAAAATTGCATTAGCCCAATCTCGGCCCAAACCACACTTGGCCCAAAGTCCATGACCCAAACCCAACCTCGGCCCACAAACCAAGTCCAATCCTTGGCCCAAAACAATCTCGGCCCAAATACCCACACTTGGCCCAAAGCCCATGACCCAAACCCAATCTCGGCCCAAACCACACTCGGCCCAAAGCCCATGGCCCAAACCACTCTCGGCCCAAATACCCTAACTTGGCCCATTATCCCAATCCGGCCCAAGTCCATAAATCCGGCCCAAAGCCATAAACCAAGCCCATGACCCAAATACCCACACTCGGCCCAAATACCCACACTCGGCCCAAAAACCCAATCTGGCCCAAAGCCCATGGCCCAAACCACTCTCGGCCCAAATACCCCAACTTGGCCCATTATCCCAATCTGGCCCAAGTCCATAAATCTGGCCCAAATCCATAAACCCGGCCCATTACCCAAGTCCATGAACCAAAGTTGGCCCAAGTCCACACAAGTCAAATCAAGCGCACACAAGTCAAAACAAGCCCAACCCCAAAGTTGGCCCAAGTCCACAAATGTCAGACCTTGACCAAAAACATTGACCTTGACCAAAAAACGTTGACCTTGACCCAACTTTGACCCAACTCAAAATTCAATCTAGTTCAAGCCTGAACCTCGATCCAAACCGAACTCCAATTCAATTCAAACCTGTTTCATCCAGCTTGATTCAACTCAAACCCAAATACATTTCATCCAATCCACTCACTTGTAAATTCCTTTCAAAATCTAAAAACCCAAAAAGAATTTCAGAACCATCATTTTATTCAAGTCTCATCAAGTTTTCAAAGAAACCATTTTGTGGAATTTAAAAAGGAAAAGCTCTTCTCACATCACAGAAAACTCTTCTCTATTGCAGAAAGTTCTTCTCACATATACAGAAAGTTTTCTCCTAAAAACGTTTCTCAAAATCAGTGTTTCTTCGTCGAGAATTCCGAACAACTTCAAAAATTTTTGCAATTCAGTTTTTTAACTCAAATAAATTGTTTTCGGGGAGCAAGGAATGTCTAACCCCTTCAAAACATTTCCTCCACGGTTAGAGCATCGCTTGTTTCCCTTCCCAAAATAAAAATCCGAGGCGGGGCACTGGGGTCATAACCTCCCTTGTCGCAGTCTGGATCTCTTTAGGCGGGGCATTAGGGTGACAAACCTCCCCTAATTGCAGCCTAGATTTTTACAAGGTGGGGTGCTAGGGAAGTAACGATCTTCCTAGTTGCAGCCGGGATTTTAGAATCGTCTAACTCCCTTCCGCTCGATTTCAATGTTTTCGGTTTTTAACGTTTTAAAACCCGGGAGTTAGAGACGTTATTAGGGTTCGACCGAGAATATCTCATTCATGGTGTTTCTCTCTGAATCCTATTTTTCGACATAAATTCATTGCCCCATCTTTCGAGCCTCGGCACTTACCATTAATTAAGTGTCGTGTTCGAGGGGGTACATAGGGTAATCCCTCGGGATTATCCGCCCTTTTACAACAAAAAATGATGTTTCGGTCTTAAAAACTTTAAGAGAGACAATTCTGAACAAACCAACCCAACATTTCCATTAGAGCTTTAGGACCCATAAACACTTCTTAATCCTCCTCTGAACCAACTCTAAGTCACCTAGGACCTCCAATTCCTGAAGACTCAGAAACCTAAAACACCTCAAGATTTGACCATTCTGAAATCCAAATTTTGTAAACATAAAAAACTCCTCAATTCCACCAAAGAATCCGAACACCTCTCAACTTCACAAAATGACCAAAGTACCCCTCAGCTCTATAATAACCAAAATGCCCTTTTGCTCCTCAAAACTTCCAGCATCCTTTTAACCTCGTGAAAAGAAAAACCTCAAGCCTCTCAACATTCAAACCAATTTCACCGAACAATATCTCAAGACCAACCTATTTCTCTGAACTCTTGGAAATCATCTAATCCTCAAACCACACTCAATCCTATCCTTTGGCTTTTAAATGAATCTCTCTAAAAGGTTTTGAAAGAAGGCAATCCCGATAATTGGAGACCGAGGTTTTCTCGGGCACCAATCCGAAGTCGTGGTCGTTGTCACTTCTAAGGGGTGTAACCCAGTACGAACCCACAATAGAATCTCTGCAAATGACCAGCTAAGCCTTATCCATAGGCAACAATTCCAGAGTCAATTAACGGTTCTTAGAACCCTTCTCCTCCCTTCCTAGTTCTTTAGGTCAAACTAGGTGGCGACTCTAGTCAATTTCCGCCCTTAAGGCATAAGTCCGCGTGGAGCCCATTGAGAGCGGGTGTAGTGTTCACTAATACTCCCCATATGCTTTCTGGGAAAGACGGACGATAAAGTAGGTATTTGAGGGATGACAAGAATAACGGGTTTTCACCCTCCATAGAATGACATTTTAGGATCTAGACTTTTCAGTCAAGAACCATATTTAGATAGACCCCCCCTCATACCGAAAAATCACCCTCCACAGAATGGCTACTCTGCTGGGGAAAACTTGAGTAAGTTTTTCTCAAACTCAAGGAAGACTGAACTCCATTCAAAATTGTCGGGATTTCCCCACTTCTTTCAAAACCTTCAAGAGATTCTTTTCAAAGCCTCTAGGATTATTCTACTCCACACTCAGAGTGTGTGCCTGATGAGGACAGCTAGGACATATTAGATCCTCAACAAACATTGCAACAATTGGGTTAATAATTAGCTCACGATTAGAAAGAGACACTTAGGATTGAATGAAGTTAACTTCCCTTTAGGTTAATAAACCACCAAATTGGAATTATCACCTTCAGACAAACATTTAGTAAATAGGTTGGTGCTAACTTCCCTACTTTACTTATATGTTGTATGATTGTGGGGTGCATTGGTTGGGTAGCTTAGGACATGCACTCCTCTGTGTCACCCGTTATATTCACGAGTCACGGGATGCCGATCGGTCCACGATTGATTCCCCATGAGTCGGGTCATTCATTTGAATGGTTATACCCACGGGGCGAGATGGTCATCGACCTACGCCTTGATACTCATGATCCAAATATATCCTCCATTATCCGAGTCTAAGCCAGCATATAGTGAACCATGAGCTTTCAGTGTCCAGCTGCCTGATCCGGTGTCTAGGACGGGTTTTACGGAGAGTCACCCCCTTGTATGCCGCCTGTCTGACCACCCTTCTGCCTTACCCTGAAGATTGCATGGGCTCAGTTCTCCATTGCTCCTCTGCACCACGGGTGTCTCTAAAGCCCAATGTCGCGCTACACGTCCATAGAGGATCCCGTATTTACCGGATACCCATACATGGCACAACGTAGTCAGTGAATAATTTGGACTTTAGACACACCTGACCGTGCAGATGACGAGAGACCCGTTCCCATGCAGTACTTCCCCAAGTTTCCCAAAGTGGATATGTTGTGATAATCACTGGCCGTGGTTCGTGTATGGATTTAGACCTGGAAAGTGATTATCCCAATCATTTGCACTCAGCTCCACATTAAAACTAGCCACGATTTAATTCACGTTATCTGCATTGCGTGCAAACCATCATTTCTTAAACCGACCTCTTCGAAGTTTTGAAAAACATGTTCGGAATTCTCTTTTCAAAAAAAAAGAGGTTGTTTCGCAAATTCAAACTTCATCTGATTTACTCACAACCATTCGGGAGTTCTGATATACCTTTCACCAGTTTTCAAAGATCAGTTTTCCAACCGTTTTCCTTCGGTTTTCAAACCTTTGTTTTTCAAAACTAGTTTTCATTTCCAAGAACATATGCCGTATTAACATTGCTTAGTTGTTTTCCCCAATTCTTACTCATTACCTTTCTTCCCCTCTTTTTTGGTTTGTCTACATTTCTTTTGCAGAAGGGAAGATGTTCAGCCGATTGGTATCTGTGCCTGGGGAGAATAAACGAAGGAAGGTCCAAACACAGCCCAGTCAAGGATCAACATCCGAGGAGCAAAACCAAGTCTCAGCTTTTCAATCAGAACTGAATAGGGAAAAGGTCTTTGCCCAAGAACTCCTGAACGTTGGATAGCGTTGAAGAATGTTTGTGAACCGCTCCTAACAGGACTCGCTCGGTTATGTAAAGTTGACCTAGTTCATGAAGCTTTGTTCGAGTCGATCGCATATTGGGACCCAAACCACCACTTATACCGATTTGGGTTAGAAGAGCTAGTCATACTCCCAGCTGAGATGGATGCATTCCTGAAGATAAAACCTCACCAAAGTATCTCGTCCCTCCCTGCTGGACAAGAGCAGATTCTAAAGTTTGTTGCAGAGTTTCTTGAAGTCGATATAGGAGAAGTAGAGAACTTCAAGGATATGAGTATAAGTTTAGCTGGGATTCTGGAGTTATTCAGCCGACCCTACCGTGCGTTGAGAACCAGGAGGCGCGTCCTGGACCTCTGTATCATGGGCCTTCACCTTTTTCGTCAAAGGGACTTACGGATGAATCCAAAGGTCATTTATATGTTAAAAGCTTTGGAGGATGGACTGAGTGTTGGATCTGTGGTTACAGCTGAGATTGTTCGAGCTCTAGATCGTTGGAAGGAAACGGGAGAGGTAGACACGTTTTTCATCGGAAGTCCGCTACTACTACAAATCTGGTTGTTCGACCACTTGAAGAGACTGCCATTAGCCGACCAGTATGTGGTAGTTAACATGAACACGTACATGCTATCAAGGAAGCGACAGTTGACCCCGCCAGAAGGATGGAGGGTGTTCTTTCGGGATGTCTACTTTGAAGGCCAAATTGAGTGGGTCATCAAGGATTGGGATGTGCAGGGTGGAGCAGTGGGATCAGCCGGTCACAATGGGCTGATCCTTGTTGGACTCGATCGATTCGTTAAGATATATCCGTTGAGAGCCATGAGACAGTTTGGGCGCGAGCAAACCATTCCTGGTATGGTTGAGTCAGAATTCGAGGATCATCAGTTTACGGATGGAGCAATCAGATATGTCAGCCGTATCTATGACACAGGGTTGAAGTGGGCAGTCTTCAACATCTACGCCCCTTATAGAAGTTTGAATGACAAATATAGGGCTTGGCTGGAAGACAGAATCGACAGAGAGTCATTGGCGCTTATGCTCAGGGTCGTCCAGTGATTAAGCAAGACCCCAGTCTCCCGATCGTGAAAAATCTACAACCCCCACTATCAGCCACTCAAAAGAGGAAGTTAGAGAAAGAAAAGCTGAAGCGTAAGAAGACCGTGGGTTGACTCACATGTCGACCACCGTTGGACTGATTAGGGTTGATTACACTTTCCCCATTTTGAATTTAGATGTAACTCCCCTTTTAGCTAGATGATCATATTCGTGTAGGCGCTAGTAAAACTTAATTAAGTTTCCCTCTTAAACCCGGATGTAATCCCTTTTTCTCTCGGCTATGTAATTAGGATTAAACCCAGATGTAATCCCTTTTTCCCTCGGCTATGTAATTAGGATTAAACCCGGATGTAATCCCTTTTTCCCTCGGCTATGTAATTAGGATTAGGTAATGACTAGTAGTTGCATCCCTCCCCTTTGTTCCAATGTAATTCCCCTGTTTCCCCTTTCGAGTTTGGATGTAACTCCCCTTCCTCTCGGATACGTAATGATGAATAGTTTTATTGACGCTAACGATTTGTTTCCCCTTTTCTAAACACTTTTGTAATTCCCCTTTTCCTCACTACATTGCAATCACAGCTGTGCAATGAATAATACGGCATCTGTTCTTGGAAATAAAACCGGCTCGTGAGCCTTTTCTTTATTTAACAGATTCACGAAAGGATCTGATTTTTTCAAAAAGTGTATTCTAGGACGACCCCTCCCTCTCTTCCCTTTCACCTTTTCGAAGTAACTTTCATACTGACTTTTTACATATTCTGTATTCCGGGGTATCACAGTTTAGCAGAAAGTGAGGAGCTCTCCTCCAGTCTTCCAACATTACTCGACTGTGGAAAAGAGATTCCCGGGGGAGGCTGGCCAGTGACACCGTGACCGAAACCTCGTCAGAAACCATGGACCAAAACCTGATCAATCCCACCGCCCCAGAAGGTGCCCTGGCAACCACAGCTATTGATGCGAGTGTAAGTGCAGTTGTAGGAGCTAGTGGCGGTAGCTCACGTCTTCCTGATCCAAGTATTCTCTACCGTATGCTAGAACAGTCGACAAGAAATGAGAATATGCTGAAGCAGACCGTTGAAAGGCTCGAGGAGCAATTGCGCCAGAGAGGTCAGCCAAGGGGAAGGACCCATACCTTACTGACCCTGATGAAGATTATATTGAGGACTCCCCACACCCCAACCGAGTCTGGAGCAATCAAAACCCTATGTTCAACACCACCATACCACAACCGACCACAGGGAAAGAACGCACCATCATCCACCCAGTCACCACAACTTTTCAAACGGCTGACCTACTCTCAGGAGCACCCATGCCACCTCCAATCCTGACCACGGTCCCTACAGTACCAACCATATTCCCTAGACTACCACCGTTCCCACCTGCCGGAGCCACTGCCCAAACAGCCCATCTATATCAAGTCAAACAACCAGAACTCATTCATCCCAACTCACCACACCCTGACCCCATCCAACTCAATCAATACCAGTACACCACCCCCGGACATGCTGTCCGTTTTGAGGAAGCAATTCCCCAGACCCAACTGTTACCCCAACCATCTAACCATTTGATTCATGGTTACAATCAAGCCCCGCCTGCTGAGCACCTTCCACTTGACCTCAATCAAATGAAGAAATCCCTGAAAGAAGAGCTACTAGCGGAGATGCAGCTCGGGGAGAGAGCCAAGATGTTGGGTTTTCGTCAGTTCCAACTAAAGCCAAACTCCAAATTGCCCGAAAATCTAAAACTGCCAGAAATCTCTAAATACTCCGGGAAAGGGGACCCTAGACACCATCTCGCCCAGTTTGACCGGGTCATGACTATGTATGGGCTAGATGATGAGATGAAGATAATCTGTTTCCCCAGTTATCTTGAAGGGTCAGCCCAAACTTGGGTATCAAGAATGGATTTCTCAGGGAAAAAGTTGGAAGAGGTCTACCAGGCTTTCGTGGAGCAGTACAGTTATAACACTCACCTAGGGGTCACCGGAGAGACCTAGAGACCATGAGACCAAGAAATCACGAGACAGTGATGGAATTCATCACTAGATGGAGAGAAGGCGGGCCAGATGTTAGACCGCCCTAGTGAAGATGAACAAATCAGAATCATCATCGATTGTCTAGAAAATCCTTGCTCGGATCACCTCAAATCCTTGGGGATTTGTGACTTCAAACATCTGAAAGCAGCTGCCACGGCTGCAGAAGAGCTAGCTTTGGCCGGAAAGTTGAAAGGTCTTGGCTTCCAGGGATCATTTCCCCGACAGTCAAACTACCAAAACAAGCAGCCTAAGACAGACACAGGCAGTAAGTTTGTTCCTACCCCGTCAACCAATCAATCCCAACCACCAGTATTTCAAGCCCAAGTCAGTGGGTCAACCTCAAATTATTCTGCAACTCCACCACCGAGCAGTTACCAGTCCCAACCAAAGAGAAATTACACAAGTCTAGGTATGCCGATGGGCAAAGCCTATGAGAAGTTGAAGAAGAGCGGATTCTTACTGAGGCACCCGAATCCGAAACCCGGAGTCACTCAGATGGGGCTTGACCTCAACAGCCTATGTGAATATCACATGATCAAGGGACATAGTACTGATAATTGTCGGGCCTTGCGGCATGCCATTCAGGACTTGATCGATGCTGGGGAGGTGGAATTCCCAAAAACTAATCCGAACACTCAGAACAATTCTATCCCCAGGCATGTGAATATGTTGAGCCTGATAGGAGAAGGAGAAGAAGAGTCAGATGTTAGCAAAATCATAAGGATCCATGCCATCGAAAATTCCTCCGAGCCAGGCAACCAGAGCATACCCCCTCCGATCGTGCTATCTCCGGAGCTAGACGCCTTCCGAGTTCATCGTCCAGAAATCCAGCATGATATTCAACCGCAAATGCATGAATATCTAGCAATGACGCATGAGATACGTGCTACAGTCGAGCGTCTGGTAGGACAAGGAAGGGTGTCTATCATCACCCTGCTGATAGTAGGACGGCAAATGGAAAAGAACCTTGAGTTACTCGTGGGACTGAATTGTGAAGCACGAGAGCTCTATAACACGATGAAAGCATTGGAGTGGTAGAAGCTTGGTGCCGACAGAAAATTGCCGGAAGGCGAGGGAGGAGAATCTCTGAGTGCAACGTCATTATGATCACTAATGAAGATGAGAATCCACCGGCTATAACCCCTGTTAGAGTACCATTTCTGATAGCAGACGAGGACAAACCCGATGAGGGCTGAGAAAGAATCAATCACTTGACCCGCTCAGGAAGGCATTTCAAGCCCGCTGAGCTCGCAGAAGAGCCAGAAATGCTGCAGCAGAGAGTCCACGACCTTACTCTGAATGAGTCAGAGAACAAATTGGTGGGAGAAGAAGAGCTGTTGAGAAAGCTGAAGACAACCAGCATACCCATCACGATTTGGTCTCTGCTGACGATTTCAGAAGAGCACAAAGATGCGGTAGCTCGGCACTTGAGAATGGATAAGAAGCGGCCGACGTCAGTCGAAAGCATCGTAGCCCACCTGTCTCGGACCCCGGACCTCTCCATAACATTCGCCGACGACGAGATCCCTCGTCAGGCGGGAAAGGCCCTCTACATAACTGTGAAGGCTGGGGGATTCCAAGTCCCTAAGACTTTGATTGATGATGGGGCTGAGGTGAATGTCTGCCCGCTCCGAGTAGCCCGTCATATGGGACTCAACGACTTCAAGCCGGTGGACATGACGTTGAGTGCCTATGACAACAGCCATAGAAAGGTTTTGGGAACCCTATCACTTCCAATCCTGATCGAGGACGTCTCCCTGACCATCGAGGCAATGGTCATAGACATATCTTCTACCTTCAACCTTCTGCTGGGGCGTGAGTTCATCAATCAGATCAAAGGAGTCCCCTCAGTCGTCCATCAGAAGCTAAAGTTCAAACACGGGGGACGAATCGTGGAGGTTTTGGGAGAGGCCAGGGCTGAGTCCCCACTATTTGAGATTAATGCGCCGGGGGGTCGAGAGTTGACTCTCGGGGGCTTCACAGTGGCTAGGCCGCATTCACAGGTAAGTCAAACTTCTTCCATCACTCCTCTCTACTTCGACCCTGGTATCTATAGCCCCGCATCACTGCACATGATGTCTCGGATGGGCTACAAACAGGGGAGTGGGCTAGGTAAGGAGCTGCAGGGCACGGCAGAGCCACTAACCGCATATATCGGAGGTCGAGGAGCCGGGTTAGGATTTACGGAATTGCCAGGTATGATGTTGACAGATTCACATGTAAGAATTCACGCAGATTCTTTCTTATCAGTTAACCTTGAACCATATGTATCTGTGAGTTGTGATAAGCAGAAAGCAGTTCAAGCTCAGGGAAGTCAGGAGACAATGGAGTGGGAGAGCTGGTGGACCACTTTACTTCCCCTCTACTCATGCCTTGAAGACCATGGCGACAAGGGAGGCGACCAAGGAACGCCCGAGGATCCCGCGGAGAGCAGTGTCACGACCAGACCAGTCATCAAGGACCCCGCACCCTCGGTAGATGGCCATGGAGCGTGTCTTGTCGTCTATCATAAGAGAGAGGAGCTGACTTCCCAGGAGCCATACTCAATCAGTCTAGTCGATAGTGATAGCAGTAGTGATAGCAATAGTTCTCATAGTTCTGATGATGAGAGTGATATCTGTCTTAATTACGATGAAGAAGAAAGAGAGGGGGAGCCACCATTTATTTTCCGCTGTAAAAATGGTGGCAATTTTCTAACAATCACTGAGTTACCCAGCTCTTCGAATATTAATGAAAGTTCAGTTTATTCAGAAAATTCATCTCTTTTGTCACTTGATTCAATGCAAAACTATGAGGCTGAAGAAGAAGAATATGACGAGGAGAATATGCCTCCCACAGAACAATATTCCACCCACACTCAGATTGTAGAGGACACTGTAGCAATAAACATCGGAACACCTGATAACCCCAAAACTTTACAAGTTGGTTTGGGTCTGAGTGAAACGGAAAAACCGTGACTTGACTTCCCTGCTAATTGAATATGTCGATGTTTTTGCTTGGAGCTATGCAGACATGCCGGGGATTGACCCCGACATTGTCCAACACCGAATACCGTTGTATCCTAATGCCAAACCTAAGAAACAACGTTTAAGAAGGATGAAACCCGAGCATCAATTGAAAGTGAAAGAGGAAGTTGAGAAGTTGTTACGTGTTGGCTTTATTCGGGTCGTCAATTACCCCGATTGGCTAGCCAATATCGTAGCTGTCCCAAAGAAAAATGGAAAGGTGCGAGTGTGTATTGACTTTAGGGACTTAAACGAGGCCAGCCCCAAAGACAGCTTTCTCTTACCCCACATTGATATCCTTGTTGACAATACTGCCCAACATGCACTACTGTCATTCATGGATGGATTTTTGGGCTACAACCAGATTCGAATGGCCGTGGAAGACCAGGAAAAGATGTCTTTTATTACGCAGTGGGGAACCTTTTGTTACGTGAACATGCCCTTTGGCTTGAAAAATGCCGGAGCCACATATCAAAGGGCCGCCACTACGTTGTTGCATGACATGATTCACAAAGAGGTGGAGGTATATGTCGACGACATGATTTAAAGCTGCCCGACGGAGGATCACTTAGTAAACCTAAGAAATTCTTTGAGAGGATGCGGAAATACCAAATGAAGCTAAACCCCGAAAATGCACATTCGGTGTAACCGGGGAAAACTTTGGGATTCATGATCACTACCCGAGGAATCGAGGTAGACCCAGATAAAATAAAGGCCATTCAAGAAATGCCTCCTCCGAAGACCGAAAAAGAAATTAGAGGTTTCTTGGGCAGAATTCAGTACATCAGAAGATTCATCATGCAGCTGACCGAAACTGTGAGCCTATCTTTCGTCTGTTGAAGAAAGACGCATCTAAAGTCTGGAACGAACAGTGTCAGGAAGCCTTTGAGAAGATCAAAACCTATTTGCAGAACCCGCCCGTCTTGGTACCGCTCCAGGAGGGCAGGCCAATGATCCTTTACCTCACTGCCTGAGAAACGTCAATGGGCGCTATGCTGGCCCAAGAACAAGGATCCCCACCACGGGAAAAGTCGATCTACCATATCAGCAAGAAATGGGTCGATGCAGAAACACGATACTCTGACATTCACAAATTCTGTGCTGCTTTGGTCTGGGCTACAAAGAAGCTAAGGCACTACTTGTTAGGGCAAGAGGTCCATCTAATTGCGCGCATGAACCCTATAAAGTACCTACTGGAAAAGCCAATTCTCGACGGCCGCTTATCCAGATGGTCCCTACTGTTGTCTGAGTTCGATATCACTTTTAAAATTCAGAAGTCAATCAAAGGGAGTGCCATAGCCGAGCATCTAGCAGAATGCCCTATAGCATCCGAGTTCTTCAGAAATGACGATTTCCCGGACGAACAAATCATGACATTACGAAAAACCTGTTGGAGGTTGTACTTTGATGGTGCCGTCAACCATAAGGGTAAAGGAGCGGGGATCTTGTTGATCCATCCGGAGGGGGATCTACTTCCAGCTGCAGTAAAAATCAATTATCCGGTCACTAACAACATGGCGGAATACGAAGCCTGCATCCTGGGACTTGAAATGGCGTTAGAATTGCAAGTGGAGGAGTTAGAGGTCTTTGGCGATTCTAATCTCGTTATTTCGCAAGTCAATCAGACTTGGGAGATCAGAGAAGAACGATTGATCCCCTACCATGACTACCTTTCATACTTGATCACATGCTTTCGAAATGTGACTTTCAAGCACGTGAACCGGAGCCAGAACATCTTTGCTGCCTCTTTAGCCTCCTTGGCTTCAGTGGTCCAGGTACCAACCGGTTCACTATACTTCCCCCTGTGGATAACCATGACTAATGCACCCTCGTTTGAGATTGGAGCCATCGAGACAGGGGAAGTCGAGGATGAGTGGTTTGTGGACATCGAGAATTTCCTTAGAAGAGGAGAGTATCCGCCAGATGCCACTAAGCAGGACCGCATCGCGCTAAGAAGAATGTCAAATCAGTATGTGGTCTGCGGAACCAGGGTCTACAAGAGAATGCCGGATGGAGTCCAACACTTGTGTGCAACCCGAAAAGAGGCTGATAAGATCATCGAGGACGTCCACGAGGGAGTATGCGGGACCCATGCTGGAGGACATTCCCTATCCCGGAAAATCCTCAGACTAGGGTACTACTGGACAACAATGGAAGCCGATTGTCATGAATTCGTGAAGAAGTGCGCCAAGTGTCAGACCCATGCTAACTTGCAACACCTGCCTCCTCTACCCCTGACAGCCATGGCGGCTCCTTGGCCGTTCTCTATATGGGGAATAGACATCATTGGGGAAATCCACCCCAAAGCTTCAAATGGACACCGCTACATCCTTGTAGCGATAGACTATTTCAGCAAATGGGTGGAGGCACGGTCGTTCGCGAACATCGGATCAAAGCAAGTCGCCCAATTCATCGAGCGAGATATCATATGCCGATACGGAGTTCCCTCAGAGTTCGTATCAGACAACGGTCCCCAATTTGACGGAGACACTATCCGGGTCATGAAGAGATACAACATCCGTTACCACAGATCATCTCCGTACAGACCTCAGACTAATGGAGCGGTCGAAGCTGCCAACAAAGCCGTAAAGAGTGCATTGTCAAAAATGGTTGAAACGTACAGAGATTGGCCGGAAAAGTTGCACTATGCTCTCTAGGGTTACCGAACTACTGTCAGAACTGCAACTGGGGCCACCCCGTATTCCTTGGTGTATGGGTCAGAATGTGTTTTGCCAATCGAGCTTGAGATTCCAACTCTTTGGGTCACTAATGAACTGAAAATTGCTGAAAATGACTGGTTGCAACAGCGCGATGATAGTCTTGCTCTTCTTGATGAGAAACGCCTACAGGCATTATATCACATCCAGGGTTACCAGAAGAGAATGGCTAGAGCGTTCAACAAAAGGGTCAGAGAACGAAACATCCAAGTGGGCGACCTCGTCCTAAAAGAGCTGAGAAAGGACTTGCCAGACCCACGAGGGAAGTTTAGACCGAACTGGGTGGGCCCTTATCTGGTCAAAGAGATAACCCCTCATGGTGCTGTGTTACTAACAGATTTGGACGGAGAAGAATTTCAAAGCCTTGTCAATCTTGACCGGCTGAAACGATATTATGTCTGAACCGTCATAAAAATCCAAAAAAAACACACGCATTCATTCAAAAATCCAAAAAAATGCATCCACAAAAATGCATAAAAAAAAACGCATCCACACAAAAGTTATCATTATCATCTGCATTAGGTTTAGCTTAATTGCATTTGCATTTGCATATCCCTAGTGTCAAGGTGCATCTCGATCTTTAATTCTAGGAAAGCCACATAAGTCATCAAAGGCCGCCGAACTCTTGTATCATGTTCCCCGAAGAAGTCTTGAAAGGATTTCTAACCTCCCGTGAGAGTTGAGTGCATGAGAGAAACACATAGCGTGCAAAACCCAGAGCGCTCAATGCATTTAAATTTCAAAACACCATGTGAGGATCCTCCATCACGGAACCAAATATTGATGAGAAAAGCGTGTTACCATTCATGTCAAAATTTGGGAATAGTAGAGGAAACAATTATCTGTCGATAGGGATGACGAGGCACCTAGGATCGAAGAAAACCTCCACAAGGTCAAAAGCCTTATTGACCCTGAAAACGATCCCTTAGTGAACCCCACTGAGCCTTTCATTGAGAATCTTTTCGAAAACAGCTCCACGATATACCACCCCACATCACACAACCATTCACCCCTGCAAAAGAGGATAAAAGAGTTGGAGCCATGGTTCCTTATCCATCATTTAAAGCATGGAGGAAAGCTCAAAAGAGATACCCAAAGAGGATGAAAATGAGAGAAGCGGAGCACAAAACGCTCAAAATAGCAAAGAGGGGAAATGAAAGTCTCACATCACTCGATGTCTCCACACTTGATAAATAGATGAGACCAGAAATGTTAAACACGAAGAATTGCAAATAGACTACTCAAAGAAAGTAGAAAATCAAAATGAGAGCACGTAGTAATCTGCGCAAATGCGAAAGGAGTCAAAAATCACTCCATCCATGGCAAAGGTGAAGCATGTCCTCCGTTGCACCAAAGCTCCACAACCCTCAAACGAATCCTCCAGTCCTATGTCATATGCCCTGCGGCCCCGTTATAACCCATCGAAAGACCTCCGACTTAGAGATGGTAGTTGCTTGATTTGAAAAGTACCAAATTCGAAACATGAAAGGCCACAACGCGTCCGATCTTGTCAATACAATCGTGCATAAACGAGTGTCAAAGAGATCAGGAAGGTAGAGAAAAAAATGAGTGTTCATCACCCCGATTAAAGAAAGCCTAACTGACCTTAAGAAAGGAAACGGAAAGGTATAAGAGATCCCGAGAGGCCTCTTTCGGGAAGATTTTTCCAGAAAGAAGTGGCTCAGAAATGACTAATCTGACTTAACTAGAATTATTGGCTGAGCTCACCTTGACACGACATCCTCATTGCATACAATCATATCCAATTCCAAAAAATGCATGTAGAATAGATTTGCATCCATCGGTTCAGACATAATATCCTACACCACGGAAAGAGAAAGATGGGTATGCCCTCTTAGAAAAGGAAGCCACACACAGAGCCTGCCTCCTTCACCAACCGGCACGATAGCCGCTCTCGGAGACAGCGCAACCATCAAAACAAAGGATTAAAAGTCTTCGGGCGCCGTTCAAAACAAATGCCCCGCAAGGCATCCCCCTTCATCACCAAACTCCTCACTCGCCAAAATTCATGAACTACGTAAGGTCTGATCTCAACAGGAAGTTGAGTACGTAGGCAACCCTCTCAGGGTGTGACCCCGTCCCAAAAAAACCCCTCATCCCCTAGAGCCACAAGGCCATTGCCATCACTCTATGAAGAAACCCGCCTCAATCGAGAGGATCATCTCGGGGCTAAACCGGAGCCATCTCAGAGCCCTACCGGAGCCACCCAACCGCAATGGAGCCATCCGATCATACGGGAGCCCTCAGATCATATCGAACCCGAACCCATCAATCTTCCTAGAGTCGTTGCTCAAGGGAGTTACAGATCAAACTGGAGCCATCCGATCATACCGGATCCCTCATATTATATCGAGCCCGAACCCATCAACCATCCCACAGTCGTTGCTCGCAAGGGAATTACATATCAAACCGGAGCCATCTCGAACTCTGGAGCCAAAAGTCCTACTAGATCCTGAAACTACAGTGCACATCGGGCAATACCACCAAAACAAAACCAAAACAAAAGTCTCACACTAGCAAAGCCAAGGGCAACATCTATCACATCCCTCACTGGAGCAACCGAAAAGCGTTCAATCCCAAATCAGTCCATAATCAAAGTCATCCTCAAGTCAACCACTCAAAGCAGCGGGTTTCGTACAACCCCACAAAGTATCATAGGCTCGTCATAAGTCCTATGACTAGATGTCAAGAGGTCTAGTTGAGGCTCGTCATAAGTCCTCGTACTTTCAATTGCATTATAGGCTCGTCATAAGTCCTATAGCTAGATGTCAAGAGGTCTAGTTGAGGCTCGTCATAAGTCCTCATGCACCCAATCAACCTAATTGTTAGTATCATAGGCTCATCATAAGTCTTATGACTAGATGTCAAGAGGTCTAGTTGAGGCTCGTCATAAGTTCTCGTACTTTCAATTGCATTATAGGCTCGTCATAAGTCCTATAGCTAGATGTCAAGAGGTCTAGTTGAGGCTGTCATAAGTCCTCGTGCACCCCAATCAATCTAATTGTTAGTATCATAGGCTCGTCATAAGTCCTATGACTAGATGTCAAGAGGTCTAGTTGAGGCTCGTCATAAGTCCTCGTACTTTCAATTGCATTATAGGCTCGTCATAAGTCCTATAGCTAGATGTCAAGAGGTCTAGTTGAGGCTCGTCATAAGTCCTCATGCACCCAATTAACCTAATTGTTAGTATCATAGGCTCGTCATAAGTCCTATGACTAGATGTCAAGAGGTCTAGTTGAGGCTCGTCATAAGTCCTCGTACTTTCAATTGCATTATAGGCTCGTCATAAGTCCTATAGCTAGATGTCAAGAGGTCTAGTTGAGGCTCGTCATAAGTCCTCGTGCACCCAATCAATCTAATTGTTAGTATCATAGGCTCGTCATAAGTCCTATGACTAGATGTCAAGAGGTCTAGTTGAGGCTCGTCATAAGTCCTCGTACTTTCAATTGCATTATAGGCTCGTCATAACTCCTGTAGCTAGATGTCAAGAGGTCTAGTTGGGGATCATCATAAGTCCTCGTGCATCCCACTATCATCTAATCTTTCCCGCTGCATCCACACAGTGCTCCATTGGCAACTGCATCTCGTTGCACGCATAAAACCATAGTGAGAATTTTTGGCGCCCCGTCAACCTTGATCCAATTCTGCAAGCCTTTTGTTGCAGAATTGAATCAAGGGGAGCCATCTGTAGACACCAAAAATTCTCACCCTTTTTTATATTGAAACAAAAAATACAAAAATAAACATGCTTTCAGAAACAAGGCGGTCGTCCCCGTTTTCAACTAAAGGAATTTCTTTTTCCCGACATTTAAACCTCACATCCCTATGGAAAAAGGAGCACGAGCCTTTTATTGTAATCCGTTTTAACCAACTTCATTTTGCATACTTATTTTGTAGCTTTTGTTTTTAAAATATTTCACTGTTTTATTATTACCTTGTATTATTTCATGTACATATGCCTTTCTTTTATTTTGTATCTATTTACGTTTTGAATCTCTTTTTTTAATTGTATTCCATATTTTCATGTCATTAGATTAATCATCTCATTTTATTGTATATACTCCCTTCTGGATTTGTCGCATTTTAGAAGAGTTATCCAGTCGAATTTAGAGCTCTTGTATTATCTCTCCCAAGAATATACTGAAATCCGACATAGTGTAACTGGTTAAGGAGCCCATCACGCAACCCACAGATCACGGGTTCGATTCTGGCAAGGGACTGGAGTCCTTTTCTTTTATTATTCTCATTTAGCTCACAGCGGAGCTTCTATCTTTGTTATCGCTGTTGTATACTGAAACGCATCATGGCTCAGTTGGTTAGGGCATAGGCGAGGGATACCAGAGGTGACCAGTTCGAATCCGAGTGAGAGCATGGCTCGTTTTTATTTTTGTTTCCCATATCGGTGGACCAAGCCCAGCCCACTTAGTTGGACCCGATTTTTCTTTCACTACAGGACATCAAAAAGGGTCCAGATCCACAAAGTTAACCCTAAATTGACATCTGTTTACTCCCTCTTTCATTATAAAACTACCAAAAACCCTACAGTAAGGGACACGTTTTTTTGAACCCAGCAACACCGATCCCCATCATTCTGATTGCCTCATTCTCGGTATTCCTCACTTTGCCCGTGTTCGAAGAAGCAGAAGACAACCAATACCCAGAAACGTGACTGCTATTTTCTTCTTCCCGAGTTGGTGAGTGGGAATTATCCAGAAAACTTCTTCGCCTCCTCCCATTCTTCTTCTTATACCTGCAAACAATTTTGAGCTCAATGCAAAGTTCTCCTCCTTCTTTTCTTTAAAAAATTTTCTGACCGGATGAGCCATTCATGGTGATGGTAGGGCAAACGCCTGGCTCTGTCGGAAATGTGTTTGAGGAAAGAGTCAATCTCTTCGCCCCATTTCTCTTTCTCATTTTAAGCTCATTTTGATTTTTGGTTTCATCCAAATTCTAGAATCAAAGCTTTGAATCCCCGTTTTGTTGGCTTCTATTTTTCTAGTAAACATGGAATATGGAGTACGATTCTACCATCCGTTTTCATTTCTGTGTGTTATTCCTAAACTGGTATGGACGAAGGAAGTCCACGAACAGTTCGAGATTCGCGAGGGTGAGGCCTCTAGTTTTGTTTACTTCGCTTATGGCATTCCAGTTTACTTGCCCAGATATTTTTTTGGTTTAGAACGATTTTGAAAGGCATTTTGGATTACTTGTTCATGTTGGTGCTTCTGTTCGAATAATCTGTGCGAGTGGTGCCTTGGTTGACATTGTTCAGGCTCTTAGGCTATTTGCTAAGTTACACCTGAGGGTTTTATGTTCTGTATACTACTAACGCTGAGTTTTCATTGTGAGTTGAAGTTTTGTTCTCATGAAGTCGGCTCCCTCTGCACATTATCCATTTCTGTTCCATACTAATCAACAGAGGTTACTGTTTTATCAGAAGTACCCTCGCGTCATTTTGTATTGAGATGGTACAGGGAACCTTATATCTTCTCCCTTGTATTCAATCTAAACCCTATTACGTTTAAGGCTTCCTCATGGTTATACTCGGGTGCTTGAGACTACTTATTTGGCTATCTGAAGTTCATTATGACCTCTCCTCTGATTTGGTATTTGGTTTGTTTCCTTTTCTGCTTTCATTTGTGTTCCCCTATATACTACAACTTGCATATCTGAGAGGAGTTTGAATGTTGGCATGCGGTTCATGTAGTCATCTGTAATGGTTGTAGTCTGGTAGTTCTTTTGTTTACCGTCATCTTGATAGTCTGTTGAAACTGCAAGACTAATGTAGGATCCAACTTGATTAAATCTGGTTTTGTGAGAATGAAAGTTAAATGCAGATAGAGAAGACCTTGTGACTAAAAAAAACGGAGATAAACTAGAAATGCCTTTTATTCTTTTTCTAGACTCATTTAGGTTTAGTTGGTATTCAAGGTTGGCGATGACAGTTTCTGAATTCTTGACGCTCATCCTTGTGGTTTGAACTTTCTTTGTGGTCTCTGTACATAGATAAATGGGAATAAGTGATCCGGTTTAGTAATCTAACTCAGACCTGTTTTGATTTGAGCTTATTAACCATGGATCTAAGTCTTTTTTTTAAAGTCTGTAATCTGATCACCTGAGGAAAGAAGCAGGTTAGATATCGAATGAAGACAAACTGTTTTAACAAGTTAATTTGTGTCTGAATTCCATTTGAGCAAGAAATTATGGACTCTTTTGCTTTCTGTTTAAGGTCCTTAGCAGCTTTGCGATGATGTTGAACATGTTTATATGCCTAAGTAGTCGCTTTCATCAATTTTGATCTGATTAATGGCCATGTTGACTGTTCCATCCACGTCACACAGTGTATATGCGGCATATTTACTTTGTTGTTATTATACTTCATTTGTTAATTTTTTTTTCTGATTACTATTATTAAGCCCTAGTTATTATGTCCTCTAGGTCCTAGCCATTAGGTTAGTGGGTGTCCCTTGGCACTTAGTGGGTCATGTGTCCTTCTTGGTCAAGGTGACACCCTAAACCCTAAAATACACATCTAAAAATATGTATATACGTAAATAATGAACTCTTTCCTTTCAAACCAAAAATTCCTCCAAACACCCATCCCCTCTCCCCACATCCTATCCAGAATTGTCTCTCAAATTTTTCATGTTTTCATCACTGTGTATAAAAACAAACCTTTAACTTTCACTTGTTTTCTTTTAAAATTTGGTTCAAAAAACCCAAAAATAAAAATTGCATTAGCCCAATCTCGGCCCAAACCACACTCGGCCCACAATCCAAGCCCAACGCCTTCGGCCCACAATCCAAGCCCAACGCCCTCGGCCCACAATCCAAGTCCAACGCCCTTGGCCCACAAACCAAGTCCAACGCCCTTGGCCCAAAACAATCTCGGCCCAAATACCCACACTTGGCCCAAAGTCCATGACCCAAACCCAATCTCGGCCCAAATACCCACACTTGGCCCAAAGTCCATGACCCAAACCCAATCTCGGCCCAAACCACACACGGCCCAAGCCCATGACCTAAACCCAATCTTGGCCCAAATACCCACACTTGGCCCAAAGTCCATGACCCAAACCCAATCTCGGCCCAAATGCCCACACTTGGCCCAAAGCCCATGACCCAAACCTAATCTCGGCCCAAACCACACTCGGCCCAAAGCCCATGACCCAAACCCAATCTCGGCCCAAATACCCACACTTGGCCCAAAGCCCATGACCCAAACCCAATCTCGGCCCATCAGCCCAACTCGGCCCATTAACCCAATCCGGCCCAAGTCCATAAATCCGGCCCAAATCCATAAACCCGGCCCATTACCCAAGTCCATAAACCAAAGTTGGCCCAAGTCCACACAAGTCAAACCAAGCCCACACAAGTCAAAACAAGCCCAATCCCAAAGTTGGCCCAAGTCCACACAAGTCAAACCAAGCCCACACAAGTCAAAACAAGCCCAATCCCAAAGTTGGCCCAAGTCCACAAATGTCAAACCTTGACCAAAAACGTTGACCTTGACCAAAAACGTTGACCTTGATCAAAAACGTTGACCTTGACCCAAAAACGTTGACCTTGACCCAAAAACGTTGACCTTGACCCAAAAGCGTTGACCTTGACCAAAAAACGTTGACCTTGACCTAACTTTGACCCAACTCAAAATTCAATCAAGCCTGAACCTCAATCCAAATCGAACCTATTTCATCGAGCTAAATTCAACTCAAACCCAAATACATTTCATTCAATCCACACTCACTTGTAATTTCCTTTCAAAATCTCAAAACCCAAAAAGAATTTCAAAACCATCATTTTATTCAAGTCTCATCAAGTTTTCAAAGAAACCATTTTGTGGAATTTAAAAAGGAAAAACTCTTCTCACATCACAGAAAACTCTTCTCTATTGCAGAAAGTTCTTCTCACATGTACAGAAAGTTTTCTCCTAAAAACATTTCTCAAAATCAGTGTTTCTTCGTCGAGAATTTCGAACAACTTTCAAAGTTTTCTAACTTAGTTTTCAAATCCAAATAAATTGTTTTCGGGGAGCAAGAAATGTCTAACCCCTTCAAAACATTTCCTCCATGGTTAGAACATCACTTGTCTTCCTTCCCAAAATAAAAATCCGAGGCGGGGCACTGGGGTTATAACCTTCCCTTGTCGCAGTCTGGATCTCTTTAGGCGAGGCATTAGGGTGACAAACCTCCCCTAATTGCAGCCTGGATTTTTACAAGGCGGGGTGCTAGGGAAGTAACAACCTTCCTAGTTGCAGCCGGGATTTTAGAATCATCTAACTCCCTTCCGCTCGATTTCAATGTTTTCGGTTTTTAACGTTTTTAAACTCGGGAGTTAGAGACGTTATTAGGGTTTGACCGAGAGTATCCCATTCATGATACTTCTCTCTAAATCCTATTTTTTGACATAAATTCATTGCCCCATCTTTCGAGCCTCGACACTTACATTAATTAAGTGTCGTGTTCGAGGGGGTACATAGGGTAATCCCTCGTGATTATCCGCCCTTTTTAGAAAACTTTAAGAGAGACAATTCTAAATGAACCAATACAATCCTTCCCATAGGACCTCAAGTCACATAAACATTTCTCAATCCGTCATTGAACAGACTCTAAGGATCTCCAATTCCTGAATGTTCCTAGACAATCTTAGCCACCTCGAACCTAAACACTTGTGAACCGAACATCCTCTCCCACACTCAATTATCTCGAAAACCTGAACCCTTCTTTAACACATTTGGTTTCACAAAAACGCCTCAAAAAGCTAACCACCTCGAAACTCGAACCACACAAACCCGGAAAATACCCCTCAGCTCTACAAAATGACCAAAATACCCCTCAGCTCTACAAAATGACCAAAATGCCCCTTTGCTCCTCAAAACCTCTAGCATCCTTTTAAACTCGTGAAAGTCAGAGCAACCTCAAACCTCTCCACTTTCTAACCAATTTCACCGGCCAATATTTCAAGACCAGCCTATTTCTCCAAACTCTTGGAAATCATTTGTTCTTCAGTCCACACTCAATCCTATCCTTTGGCTTTAATTTGAATCTCTCTAACAAGGTTTTGAAAGAAGGCAATCCCGACAATCGGAGACCGAGGTTTCCTCGGGCACCAATCCGAAGTTGTGGTCGTTGCCACTTCTAAGGGGTGTAACCCAGTGCGAACCCACTCAGAATCTTTGACATGCCCAGATAAGTCCTATCCATAGGTAATAATCTCAGAGTCAATTAACGGTTCTTAGAACCCGATCTTCCTTCCTAGTTATCATAGGTCAAACTAGGTGGCGACTCTAGTCAATTTCCGCCCTTAGGGCATAAGTCCGCGTGGAGCCCATTGAGAGCGGGTGTAGTGCACACTTGCACTCCCCTTTATGCTTTCTGGGAAAGACGGACGATTTAGTAGGTATTTGAAGGGATGCCAGAATAATGGGTTTTCACCCTCCATAGAATGGCATTTTAGGATCTAGGCTTTTCAGTCAAGAACCATTTAGATAGACCCCCCTCATATCGAAAAATCACCCTCCTCACAAGGCTCTGAGTTCAAAAAAAGAATATATGGTATTCAAATCTTAATGATTTTGAGAGAGATGAGTTGTTAACACTTTGTATTCCCAGTTTGAGTTTGTTGGCACTGAACCATTTTTTTGAAGATTAGTGCATGAAACATATTCCAAAGGTCACAATGGCTAATTACATCCTAAGGTTTCACTTTAATGCTCATCACATCTTAGGCCTAAGGCATACTATGTTGAGCAAAAAACCTAAAGCATTAGCTAAGTCATTAGTCCAAACATTTGTTACTAGTACTAGAGTTCCACTTCCTCAAAAACTAACAGAAAACACTTTCGGGATGGGCCAAGATAACAAGGAGACAAACAAACAACTTACATACCAACAACACCAAACTAACCATACACTAACATACATTAACTTAAGAATATTTTAGAGTGGATTTTGTAATCTATTGCCATGATTCATAATCCCAAACCTTGACGGGTATTTCCTTAAGGTTGCTTCTCCTTCTATCCATCTTGGAAAGCGCCCCCTGAAGGCCTCTTTGCATACGGTTAAATCTGTTAGCTCCAAAGAGATCAAAAGCTGTCTCTTGCCTCTACTTGTGGAGAGGGGGGTTGTAGTAAAACCTTCAAGCCTTGAGGGTGGAGATGTTTCGTTTGGTGGGGATCGGATAGAAGGGGGTGGGTGTGTTCTGATGTGGTTAGGGGGACCGAGAGTAAGGGCCAAGATAGGATCATCATCTCGTGGTGGAGTTTACACATTTGATTTAGACTCAAGGAAAGGTTTTGGGTTGGCTTACACATGGCAAAATGAAGATCATTCGAGATAAAACGGTTTCTCTTGGCCTAAAAATTTGAGATACTAGACCGTTGAGTGTTTTACTAAACTATACCACAAAGACGCCAGCTGATGGTTGGAAGATAGTGCATGCCAAACTCGTTTGGCTAGCACGCACTAGTTGTAGTTCGAACAGGACAGGCCAAGGTCTAGTGGGTAAACACTCACACTTTTTAAAATTGAGAGGCATATCATCGTATGAAATGGAGAATGTAGTACTTTTATTGTTGATCAGCATTGATAGACTTCTCATTACTGGTTGTGGAGGTTTATGAGGATGCAGATCCTTATGTGGTCAAAGTTTAGTAACCTCTTGGTCTTACATGATTCTAGTGGAGTAGCCCAAAATCTCCTCGGTTTTGGAGGTGAAGGCTGGGTTGAAGTGTCTCTCGGGACTCCATAAATCTGCACCCAACATGATACCAGTCAAAGGTATGTTCTGGACAGCCGTAACTACTATTGTTCTGGAGTAGGATATTTATAGTCTCAGTACAAACACTAGGGTATTGCAGAAAGAAAGAACAGTGGGCTTTTATAGCTTAAGCCCATTTACAAGAATGTAAACTGACTATGGACTATCTATTATGGGCATGTCTTACTATCCTCCCTCGAGTCAAAGTGGCATGTCAAGGGGAGCTTTAACCGCTGCAAGTAAAACTGGCTGGAAGTCAAGGGTTTGGTCAGATAGTTTGCAAGCTGGTCGGAGGAAGAGATGTGAGATACAAAGAGACTTCCATTTTTGATCTTTCTCTGGCGAAGTGAAATTCTCAAGATACGTGCTTCATCCTACTATGAAGAATCGGGTTTGAAGCTAAAAATGTGGAGCTGAGGTTGTCATACAGTAGCAGCGGATGAGAGGTTAATCGAAGCCATAGCTTCTCCATTAGACGTTGGATACTCAGCAGCTCGGCGACAACGCTAGCCAAAGCTTTGTATTCCGCTTTTCGGTGGTGGAACGCGCGACGGTAGTCTACTTTTTGGAGCTCGACGACAGAAGATGCAAACCCTAAAAGAGCAAGTGGCCACTGGTGGAACGGCGATCCAAAACAAATCCAGCCCAATCTGTGTCGGTGTAGGCGAAGAGATTACTGGGAGCAGTAGCGCAAAAGTACAAACTTAGATGCTTAGTGGATTGGAGGTAGCAACAGACGCTTGATGACCTGGCATTGGATTTCTCGAGGTAAATGCATAAACTGAGCAACTTTCCATACTGCATAGACTATATATGGGCGTGTGAATGATAAATAATGCATGCTTCCTACTATACTATGATACAAGCTTAGATTTGGAAAAAAAAAGGGAATCGATAGTGTCTAGGTTATGTGAGGGAGTGATGGGTGTAGCAGCAAGTTTGCATTTCTACATATATGTTTATTCAATAAATCTTCAATATACTAGATTTGGGTCAATAAGAGTCCCTGCTTTGTTCGATGGGCAGAAACTCCTATAAAATAATGCAAATTGCTCAAATTCTGGGATAGGAAAATCTTTCAAAATAGCTGTAGTAAACTGTTGTAGTAAATGAGTGGAAGATCCCATGAGGAGAATATCGTCCACATATACTAAGACATACGCAATGTTAGACCCCTTATAATAAATGAAGCGAGAGTTATCTGATTTTTCCATGTGAAAACCTAACTCCAATAAATAATCACTTAGCTTAGCATACCAAGCACGGGGGGGGGGGGGGGGATTGCTTGAGCCCATAAAGGGAGTTCTTTATGAGGCATACATAATTTGGATAGTTAGGGTCCTGAAACCTTATGGTTGTTTGGTGTAAACAGTTTCAGTCAAATCACCGTGCAAAAAGGCATTTTGCACATCTAACTGTTGTATTGGTAAGGAGAGAGACACAACCACAAATAATTGCAACCTGATTGTGTTCTATTTAACCACAGGACTAAAGGTTTCATTATAGTCAAGTCCTGCATTTTGAAAAACCCTAGGAAACCAAATGAGCCTTCATTCTGTCTATGGAACCATCTCTTTTCCTTTTAGTTCTGAAAATCCACCGCTCCCCTAAAATGTTCATGTTAGACTGAGGCAGAACAAGAGTCTAGGTTTGATTTTAGGATAGCAAAAATTCTTAGTGCATGGCCTGAAGCCATTGAGAATTTGTGAGAGCTTGTTTTAGAGTAGGGGTGTCTTGAGTAGAAGATAGGGTGTATAGGGTAGAAGGTATAAGAGTGAAGTGAGTCTGATAGGGTATTGTACCATCCTTACTATAGGTTTTAGAGAATTTGTGCGAGATCTAATAACCATGGAATGACCAGGAGGAGGTGGGAGAGATGGTGGTTCTGTAGGATTGATAGATGAGGTAGGGATAACAGTAGTGGAGGTAGGTAAAGCAGGAGCTGGGTTAGGTGGTGGTGAAGGAGAATGAGTGGAGGAACTGAAAGAGGGTGAAGGTTGAAAAGAATCTGAGTTGGTTGAAGATGAGAGATTAGGGTTAGGAGAGGATTGGGTAGAGGTTGGAGGAGTGATTGTGGGTATGGGAGTAAAGGTGTTGGTAGAAGTAACATCTGAGATAAGAAGATTGTAATTGTGAAGGTTATGATCAAAGATAGTATCAGGTTTTCTGTAAACCATGGGAAATGTTTTTTCATCAAAGATATCATCACGAGAGATAAATAATCTGCTAGTGTCAATATGGAGGCATAGGTAACCTGTGTGATTAGGGAAAAACCCCTAAAAATAAACATTGTTGTGATCTGTAGGCAAGTTTATGCTTTTGGTAGGGCCCGAGGTTAGGATAACTGGCACATCCAAAGACTTTCATCATAATGTAGTTAGGATTTTTGTGAAACAACAATTGAAAGGGTGAGGAATTACCAAGAACAGTAGTGGGGGTTCTGTTAATAAGATAGATAACTGTCCTGAATGCATAAGACCAATAGGAAAGGGGCATTGAAGCTTGAGCTAGCAATGTACTTCCTTTATCCATGACAAATCTATGCCTACTTTCAACTGGCCCATTCTACTGAAGGGAATGAGGGCAGATATGTCCGTGTGAAATAGCATTTTGTTGAAACAGAGGAATTAGAGCTTGAAACTCTCCTCCTTCATCTGTTTGAACATAATTTATGGTTGGAGGAAAAATAATTTGTCACTAGCTTAGAGAATATGGTGAAAGCTGAGAGAACATCAGATTTTAAACGTAAAGGAAACAACCACATGCACTTAGAAAAATCATCTGCCACAAGATGAAAAATATTTGAAACCATTAACAGATTGTATGTAAGCTTGGCCCTAGAGGTCCATGAACAACAGTTCAAAAGGAACAGTAGACCTAGTAGTAGAAGTAGGGTGAACAAAAGAGTGAACTTTGCCTAAGCAACAAGCTGAACAAAAATGAAAGGGGGGGGGTATTTACAGTGGGTAAGTCAAACAGACTGATAGTTCTTTTTTTAGTAGCAATGGAAGGGTGGCCAAGTCTCTAGTGCCACACTGTAGGAGAGACTTTGGTGCTCAGGTTCAATTGAGGTGTTGGTGTAGTTGTAGGAAAGACATAGATTCCTTGTTTAGCTTGACCTTGGAGTAAAACCTGATGAGTAGGAAAGGCATAGATTCCTTGTTTAGCTTGACTTTGGAGAGACCGTGTTTTAAGACTTTTTGGTTTATACCTAAAATATATGAGTGATTTTGAATGTTTCTTTCCATGGTTTCGTGGATATTTGTTCATAAGGTCACAGTGTTTTGTTGGCATGAAGGTGGGTTGAAAATACTCAGTGGTTAGACCTTAATCCAGGTCTTGTTTTAAGAGAATATTATAAGTGTTTAAGTGGATGAATAACTTGGTTATTGCTTCTTTAATGGTGGCCGAATATTATTTTCTTTTTGATGTGTTATGTGGTAGTTTTACTCAAGATGAGATCATGGTTTGATGTTCTTAATCACTTGTTATTAATCATGGTGCGGATGGATCACTCATATCCATATTGAGATTGAAATTTTCAATCATGGTGCGAATGGATCACATATATACATATTGAGCTATATACTGATTTTCCCACTACCAATGTAATGTGGGCAAGCCACTATGATCTACTATGTGGGCAACTAACCTATAGGGGGTGTGCACACTTAAGGATATAGGGTGAGATGGTTTTAAGTATCCGAGGGGCCGAGGGTCTTAGTGCCCTTTGTCGAAAGACCGGTGTGCCTGAGGATTGGTGGAAGGAAATAAACTGAGATAAGTTCTGGTGGAATTAACATGGTTGTTTCATGGTATTTGTTATTGTGCCTTGGTAAGATTATTTGTGTGGAATCTGATGATATGTCTTACTGTGATTCATTGTGATGTTACTTGTGGTATATTAAAGAGTTTTATAAAGGTCAATGAACTTTACAGGTTGTAGCAAGAATTACTCAGTTACTTTGACTTTATCTGTGACCCCTTTCTTTGTGTATGTGATTTATGGTTGCAGGTTGATATGTGCATGGCATGACACTTGGGTTGCGAACGATTAAGAAGACCTACAACTTTGTTATAATATGTTGTTATAGATCTCCTTGGGGTATGTCTCAAGAGAACTAGGGTTTTGGGAAACTAGAGTTTGGCACAAGATAAAACCAAACATATTTTGACATAGGCACAAGGGAGCTTGTTTCCTTGGCTTTCTTTTGGTTTATTAATGATAAAGTGACCTTTGAAGTAGATGACTTATCCTTAGCAATCACGTGGGTGAGTGTGGTGGTAACAACCCGATTAGCTTATTGTGTATTCTACTGCAAATATGTTTAATGAGTTAGTCTAAAAAGTAAGCTAAAAATTGGGGTGTTACAGTTGGTATCAGAGCAATAGGTTAGGTGAAACTCACTATCGCTCCTGATGTGTCCCCGATCGATCGTGGATGTATCGTTGACTCAAATAAACTATTGGATAGTTAAGGAAAGACACTAGATAAACTTAAACTGGTAACTCCATTTCAATTGAGAAGTTACACACAAAAATTCACTCAATCTCCCTCGCCCCACACACGGGCTCCGGGATAGTTTAGGACTTTATCCCAAAGTCCTCTACCCTCTCCTGACAGCTGGCCTACGGTTCCCTAACCGCTCCCTGACTGATCAGTCTACCAATTACAAAGTGTTGTTACACAACTCCAGTCCTAACCAGCTCACCAACTCTCTTGCTTTTACACACACTTAAGTCTGATTCACACTTACTCAGATAATCTCTATGTTTTTCTCTCCCGTACAGACTTGTTTACATATGACATAAATGCAAGTATATATACGGTTAGTTAAGATATAACTACTGTCCTATATAAAATCCTAGACTCTAGGAGTCGACTACAACTCTTGACTTATACATAACAACCATACTAGATTACTAGAGAGTCTTCAACTTGATCTGAAGTCGTCAGAACAAGTGTCTCCTTGCAATTGGACACATCGGTGACAACTCTTTTGATTGGTCGAGCACCACTTGTGTACTCAACTTGTCTGATCTTTTCTGGCTTATTAATGCTCATAAATGCTCTCTTTTAGACTTCATTATGGCTATGTGATCGTCTGATTAATAGCCCTTTACTTATCTTGTTCTCTTGCACATTAATGAGTTATGTTCTTGTTGTGTGCTAGTTGATTGTGTGGATATGAGAGTCTGCATGGATATGCCGATCTTCTTGCAGTCTTTGTCTTTGATTTATTCCTGAAGCATAAGAGATGTGGTCGTGTGATGCTTGACTTCTTGTGTGCCCTAGAAGTTCTATCGTGAGCTCTCCTGGACAGGTGCCCGACTGGTTGGGCACATGTCATGAATTGAGTGCGCTTGCAACCTTGCATGCTAAGCCACTCCTTTGCCTGTTTATCTGAATATCAAAGCTTAACAAACATATTAAACATACAAGACAAGATTTACTATCATCAAAACTAAGGGTCTTGACTTAACAATTTCCCCCTTTTTGATGATGACAACCGATACAAAATCAAATGTTTTTTATAGTTACGGTAGTGGGTAGGTTTCGAACAATACAAAATCATATGTACTTGGTAATTTAAAAATTCGAGAGATTCCCCCTAAGAAGGATTCCCCATGAGTTTGTTAAAGGTTGAGAGATTAATTTGAACAACAAAAGATGATAGATTTCATACCATAACCATTGTAGAGAGTTTTCCACTAAGATAGTTATATAACACAAGGAAAATAGTCATAAGTCACAAGTACATATCTTTCTTTCCCCCTTTGCCATACAGGAAAAATAGAGAGCAACTACACGATATAATTTATTGAAAAGGCCAAGACATTCTATAGATTACAAACTACAACTATGATCGAGATAAGCTAGATAGAGTGACGTGTTTGGGTATCCCATTCGGTGACATCTAGGCCATAAGGTTCATCCTCTAAAAAAGCTTTGAACAAAGGTGAATCAGTTGTGGTGGAGAGGTCTAAGTCTTCAGAATCTACTGTGAACTCCATGCAGTGAGGAGTTCGAGACTAAGATGGAGTACCACTTGAGGTTCTAGACCAAGCTGTGTATGAGTCGGAGATTGGTTGGACAAAGCTTTGGGCGACGTATTTCTTGGGGTGTTGTGTGAACATGAATTTGCGAATGGTGGATTTGACTGTTTTCTCATTTGAGCTATATGAGCTTTGTGGAGTTTGTTCCATTTTCTGAGAAGTGAAGCAATGTGTGTGAGTGGCAAATGAACTGAGCAAGGATTTATAGGTACTTGGAGATATGCTCAACGACTGATCGGTGAGTGGTAATAAATGAGGTGCTACGTCTTGTGGGCTATGTTTGTAGGCTTTTTAGGTGTCAGGTTTAGAGATTGGATTAGTGGAATGGATGGGACTAAATATCTCTGATCACTTGTAATTTTTAATCAAGGAAGAAGCAGCTATTGCAATAAATTATTTCGTAAACAAAATTAATCATTCAAGTCGACAAAGTAACAGTTGCAGTTTCATTCATATCAAAAGATTGACTTGGAAACAGATAGTCAATGGCAGCAAAACATTAATGGAAAAAAATCTAACTTAAAGCTAATTCTCTCACGGTTTTCACTCATATCTCTAAGAGACGAAGAACACTCAGGCTAGAGGTGGGAGTCTATGAAGTCTATAGCTCCTTGAACCATGTGATGAACACTTGGTTCTCTGGAGACAACCTGCACAGCAGTGAGAGTAACTCTCACACTCTTTAGAACATCTCGAGCTGAAGTATCCAGACTGGTCCCCGACCTGTCATGGACCGGTGAGAGACTTCGCTTCCTCTTGAGGGCAGATGTCCTGGCAATTGGTCTGGCCTCTGACATGGAGTCCTCACTCCTAGTGGGCATCTGAGCAACCACGAGCTTATCTCCCTTTGTCTTTATCCCCATCTTAGACAACATCTCTGAGCAGATGCTGTCTTGAGCGGTGCACGCGCATTCGTGGAACCTGTCGGTGTCCACTCCGTTTTGTTGTAGCGCCTTGGTCACCACTTCCTCATGCACCAGACCTTGGTATACGTATCGAATCTCCCCTATGGTGAGCAGGATCATTGCTGGGAGATCGATCTTCTCCTTGGTCTTGAGTGCGTAGAGCAATCTCACATCTCTTGCATTGACGATGTGAGTGCATTGATTCCTCGGGGTGATGTTGTGGGCGAGGACATTGAATAGGACCCTGTCTGGGATAGACATCTTTACCGCGTTGAAGTTCTTCATTGTGGCCCCTTTGTTGAGCAGCTGGACCATTTTTCCTCCTTAGTGTCCAGAATCATTCCAGGTGGTTTCTTTAGGAACCACCAGTCCTTCTAATTCCAAACCGAAAGTCTTACAGATCCAAGACTTGGTGATGTTGATGGTGATGCCTTGGACTGCGGAGATGAGGTAGTCGTAGTCATTTTCGCTCTAGAGCGGTCCAAGATGCCGTATGTGCTCCTTGAGCAGCTCGGTGTAGACGTCGATGGGCTCCTGAAAGAATTCAACCCATCCTTGAAACTCTAGCAGCTCCTGGATCTTTCCAAGACCCATCTTCTCCATCTAGTCCAAGTCCAACGTCTGTGGTAAGACTGGACAGGACTTATCGTTGACATTCTCGGCCTTGATCATGGTTAGCTCTAACTCTTTGAGCTTCTTCAGGCGCTTGATGGTGTGGAGTGGTTGTGGCTTAACACTCGCCTTCTTGGATTTGAAGAGCTCCTCGAGCTCCTGACCATGCAGTGAGAGCACCATCTTTTCCTTCCTTTTTCCTTCTCTGATTTCTTGCGCTGCTTAGCTATTGGTATGATCGGTGAGGACTCTGTGTCACTATCACATTCACGACCAGATCTTTGAGGTGTCGGTGACCGGTCTACGACTGGTACCATAGTTTGAGCAAATGGTTGTATTTCCCCTGAGTTTTGAGCGGTCACACCTTCTTTGTGACCCATCTCTTCTGTTGTAGCTTCCTTCTGTGACTTCTCGTCACTTTGTACTTCCTCCTCCTCTTTCTGTTGAACAACAGCCTCGACGACCGCTGAAGGAGTGGCTTCCTCGTCGTCGATGAAGTGCAACCTGCGAGTTTCTCCCCTGTGGAGGGTGATTTTTCGGTATGAGGGGGGTCTATGTAAATGTAGTCTGACTGAGAAGTCTAGATCCTAGAAAATGCCATTCTGTGGAGGGTGAAAACCCGTTATTCTAACATCCCTCAAATACCTACTACATTGTCCGTCTTTCCCAGAAAGCTTATGGGGAGTGCTAGTGAGCACTACACCCCTCTCAATGGGCCCCACGTGGACTTATGCCTCTATAAGGCGGAGTTGACTAGAGTCGCCACCTAGTTTGACCTACGATACTAGGAAGGAAGGGAATGAGGGTTCTAAGAACCGTTGGTTGACTCTGATTTGTTGCTTATAGATAGGACTTATCTGGTCATATCAGAGATTCCATTGTGGGTTCGTACTGGGTTACACCCCTCAGAAGTGGCGGTGACCACGACTTCGGATTGGTGTCCGAGGAAACCTCGGTCCCCAATTGTCAAGATTGTCTTCTTTCAAAACCTTATTAAAGAGATTCATTTAAAAGCCAAGGATAGGATTAGGACAGGAGGAAAGGATACGAGTGGATGAGGCGAGTTTTCCTGCCAAGCTAGCACCAAGAAAAAGGATTGATGAATTCGAATAAATATAGAATGAAAGATTGGGAAAAATGAGGTTGAGTGAATATACAAGACTTAGAGTCTGATGGTTTGAAGCTTGTGGGAGCCAAAGAAGGTTTGAGTGTTTTGAGAGATGTGAGAGCCACCGTAGAGGGGGAAGGGGGTTTTTTGTTTGGAATGGGGTCGCACCCTAGATGGGCTGCCTACGTACTCAACTCCCTATTGAGATCAGACCTTACGTAGTTCAGTGTTTTTTGGAGATTTGGGGGTTTTGGGGTTTTGAAGGAATTGGGCTTTTGACCTTTGGGTCTTTGAAGGGTTAAAGAGGTTTTGTGGTCATTTTTGTGAGGTTTGACAGATTGTCTGGTTCGTTTTGGAGTTTGAGGTGCTCGACTCTGTGAGATATTCGAAATCCTAAAATGATGACGTCTGTGAGACGCTCGGGTCTGTGAGACATTTGGGGCTTGAAAGGATTACCAAATTTCAAGGGGTTCGGCTTTTTGAGGAGCTGAGGGTTTTCGAGGTGTTTGAATTTGATGAGTCTATTGAGATGTTCGAATCTGTTGAACTGCGGAGACATTCGAGTCTGTTGAGCTGTTGAGACGATAGAGTCTGTTGAGCTACTGAGACGGTCGAGTCTGTTGAGCTGTTGAGACGGTCGAGTCGGTTGAGCTGCTGAGACGTTCGAGTCTACTGAGCTATTGAGACGGTCGAGTCTGTTGAGCTGCTGAGACGTTCGAGTCTGCTGAGCTATTGAGACGGTCGAGTCTGTTGAGCTGCTGAGACGGTCGAGTCTGTTGAGCTGTTGAGACGGTTAGAGATTCGAGATGCTTGACTTCAAGGAGATTGAAGTTTTCCGGAATTTGAGATTTATGATGTTTAGAAACATTCGGGATTGAAATGAAGTTGAATTGAATTGGGAATGAAAAGAATTTTGAATTGAATTGGCGATTGAAATCGAATTGATTCTGGATCGGAATTGGATTGAAATTGAATTTGAATTGGAATTGAAGTTGAATTGGATTTGAAACTAAACCGGGATCGAATGGAGGTAATGAGCCGGATTTGGGCCTTGAAATGTGGGCCGGATTGGACCTTTGAAATTGGGCCGGGTTGGACCCTATGAATGAGCTGGATTTGGGGCTTAGAATTGGGCTTGGTTTGGCCTTTGAAATTGAGATTGGAAGATGATTTGAATCTATAAGACAATTGGAGTTTGGAAGGAGTTTGAAGTTTGATCTCAGAACTTTTGGAAGCGTTTCAAACGCTTTGTGAGGTTGAAGTGTGTCTAATGAGTGTATGAAGAGTATTTAATGTTGAGTGCAAAGAGCTTTGATTTCGAAGAATTCATGAATGATATCTGGTTTTGGAGTATGAGAGGATCAGTTTTGAAGAGTGTATGATGAGTGAGTGTGAGAGGAATTGATTTTGGAGTGTGTTTGATGAGGGAGTGCGAGAGAGTCTGATTTCGAAGTGTGTTTGGTGTGAGACATGAGAGAGTTTGATTTTGAAGTGTGTTTGGTGTGAGGGTGTGAGAGAGTTTGATTTTGCAGTGTTTGATGAGGGAGTATGAGAGGGATTGATCTTGCAGTGTGTTTGATGAGAGAGTATGAGAGAGATTGATTTTGCAGTGTGTTTGATGAGAGAGTATGAGAGAGATTGATTTTGCGGTGTGTTTGATAAGAGAGTGTGAGAGAGATTGATTTTGCAGTGTGTTTGATAAGAGAGTGTGAGAGAGATTGATTTTGCAGTGTGTTTGATAAGAGAGTGTGAGAGAGATTGATTTTGCAGTGTGTTTGATGAGAGAGTATGAGAGAGATTGATTTTGCAGTGTGTTTGATGAGAGAGTATGAGAGAGATTGATTTTGCGGTGTGTTTGATGAGAGAGTATGAGAGAGATTGATTTTGCGGTGTTTTGATAAGAGAGTGTGAGAGAGATTGATTTTGCAGTGTGTTTGATAAGAGAGTGTGAGAGAGATTGATTTTACAGTGTGTTTGATGAGAGAGTATGAGAGAGATTGATTTTGCAGTGTGTTTGATAAGAGAGTGTGAGAGAGATTGATTTTACAGTATGTTTGATAAGAGAGTGTGAGAGAGATTGATTTTACAGTGTGTTTTATAAGAGTGTGAGAGAGATTGATTTTGAAGGGGAATTTGACTCATTAGATCTTTAAAATGATTTGGAATTGGATGATCGATTGATTGTGAATTTTATTCTGACTTTAGAGGATGATTTGGAAAATTTTAAGGGAAACGGGTATTCCTCACATGGACCGTGTCTAGGACCCGTATGCATTAAGGATACCCTAAACCTAGGGCTTTTCTAAATGCACTAAGAGGGCACCTGATTGGCTTCTAGGGGCAACCTGATTCCAGCCCGTTTGGCTGGTTATGGACCGAACCTGAACAAAATTATATTTAGGCCAAGAGTTAACATGGCCCAAACGAGATCAGTCCATACACTTACAAAATCATAGGCAAAGAGATGATGAGCAATGATATGTGGAGATGAATTTCCAAGGCTATATAAAACAATATACATACAAACATGGATTCAAAAGCTATCCGAATAAAACAATATATGTGAGAAAAGAATTCGGAATCTGTCTGATAATTACTACATGTGGACATGGGTTTTTAAAAAATTTAAGCTATTGTACGTATGAAATGAATTTCAGAGGTAGTACGAGAAATGTATATACAAGAACGAATATCAAAGCTATCTAGCAACGAATCAGTATTATTCAAGGGTTGCTAATCAATTGTTTAGTCTTATCCTTTTACTATCTCAATTAAAGTTGTAAGCGGGAGAATAATGTAACGGTTATGGATGAAGTCACAAAAATGAATAAGTCATCACACTACAACCGAAAACGAAAACAACAAACGAATTACAAATTGATACAAATACAAGTGAAAAGTTAAATCTAAAGCTGCTATGGGGGGTCGCATCGACGCCGCCTCACTTGAGCTGAGAGGATCAGCAAGAAGTGCACCAACCGTTACACGCGTTTGAAGTGGAGACCCCGGTATAGTCCAAGCCCAAAGTCCCATTTTTTAGTCTTATAGCAATTTCCCGTTCCACGAGCATTATGTACATGTCAAAGAACAAAGACAGAGATATACAAGAGTAGTAGTAATGAAATATAAGAGGGTTGGGATGTGTGCAATGGGATCATACGGCCCCTCTCAATGGGAGGAAAGGGGGGCAATATAATCATCTCCCACACCCCAACCGAGAACATAGAAAAGAGTTTCAAGCTGCCAACAAATGCTAAGGATTGTAAGATAAATCAAGCATTGGGGTTGCTACTCAAATCAATTCGTCATCTTAGATTATGACTCAAACCGAAGTGTAGTATCAAAGGGGTTGCAGTTGTGAGTCATGTGGGATCATACCTAGAAGGGTTTATATCATTCCCTCTAGGATGAAAGAATTAATACGGACCAACCAGCCAATGAGTGATTTGTCTTAACAATCATAGCAGGCAACTATAACTCTATTCATGTTCTTATCTAAGGGCGAGGGTCAAATAATGCTAGTCTCAAACAAATTTCCAAACCAATATCGATGCGCAAGGGACAATTAGATATGAAAGGCGATTAAATTATAGTAAAGTTGTTGAAAGATGAATCTCCAAACCCATAGAAGGTAGGCCCAAAGCGCAAGAGGGTATAGTCCGTTTGCTATCCCACAAACTGCAAGTCCAACAGCACCGCTCAAGTCAAGGAAACCCACCATGTCCAATCAATGGTATGTGTTACCTCAGTCAAGACACATATCCCAATGTCAGAAGAGTCTCGCATCAACCTATATGTAGACAACTGAATCTCTAAGTGATACAATAAATATGAACGTTACATGAATGGGGCGTACAAGCCAGTGAGCATTGCGAGAAATGAGATGGGCCAATGAGCCCATAAAGTGAACAAATATCAAAGCCGAACAATGTACTAGACAGCAAGACGCTCAAGCCCCATCGAGTACATCAGTATAATTCGAGGCCTAACTCCAGTGAGGCATACGCAGCCTAGTCCCTTTGATTTTTTATGGAGTTCCTTGATCGAAACATGAAACCGAAGGTGAAAACAAGCAGGTCAAATAACAGCGCTAGTGGTAAGATAAAATTCAGTCCACCTTACAAGGGACATATTGCCAATTATGATCAAAAGAAACGATGAGAAAGAAATCCAAACCCAATGAATAATCATGAAGCCCAAAGATCACCAATGCGTCAACTTGAAAAGTTCAAGATCAATAAACCAAGGAAGTTTGCATGTGTATGCCTCAGTACGTTTCAATCAATACAAGCGTACCTTGACTAGATAACTCCCCATAAGGCATCAGAGATGAAGCTAATAGGCCAGCATTGACCCGCAGGGCAATTTGGGATACCGACTTAAGTCAGTTGCAACAATGATACTAACATAGCGGTAATTCCAACAGAAGCAAATTCAGGTATGTGGTCCTTAAATCATTAAGATAACAATCATACGACAGGCCCAAATCTGGAATCAAATCAAGACGTTGGTCTTACACCCCTAATAAACAAACTTAAGTACAAATCTCAAACTAACAGAAACCGTCGGGCCCCACAAGAATCAGACATCACGAAGGCCGACAACTTCATCAATAAACACCAGATAAGTTGGCAGATATCGACTCACACAGGCAAAGGTTTAACAACACAACAGAAGTTTAAGCAGAAGCCATTACAGGAGTTTTTTCCATTCCCAGATATACAATGCCGCAAATAGGAAAACGAATTGGGGCATTTTCAGTATAAGCATTATCGAGCAATTATTCAGATCTAAACTCAAGGCAGAGTTAACAGGGGTGAACCAGCAGTGGGTTAACTGTAACCCTCAAGATAAAATACAGATAGCCAGAATCAGAAAATAAACATGTCGATACGCAAAGATTCAATCGATTTCTCCTGCACCAAACCGCGAATCCAACAAAAATCTCAGAAGAAACCGAGATAGCGAACTTGGGAAAACGATCGATTTCATAATGACAAGATTCTCACAACAACCAGTGAACCAAAATGACAAAGATTAACACCAAAGAAACGACTCAGTGCACCAAAATAGGAATTCGCACAGGAAATAGACAGAGGAGAAAATTTATCATAACCGTATCTCTAAGTCAAACAGGTATCTCGTGACTGTCGATGAACTGTCTCCTGGTTACTAGAGCTTCGATGATGTTAGCACTGCTCAGAATGGCTGGAGATCGAGGGCTACAGTCGGCAGTAGTCGACCAAGGTTGAGGAGACAGGGCATAATGGAAGATAGACTTCCTCTTTTTAGAAAATGAGAATGGGGAGGATGGTGAGGAAATTTTGATCGAATTCGAGGAAAACCAAAGTGAACCAGTGCTTGCTTCGGCAAGAAATTCACGTGCGTGTTGAAGATGAGTTAGAGATTGAGGATCGATAGAGAGAGTGGAGGGAGGTGATTCTGTGAAATCAATGAACATTGTCGAGAGATTGAGAAAATGAGGGAGGGAGATGGCGTAAAGGGGAAGAAGAAGATTGTGACGATACCAAGAAGGGGGAAGATGGTGGCGGGTGAGATTAGCAAGAGTGGAGAGTGGTGGCGATGGGCATGAGGAAGAGCGAAGGAGATGACGGTGGTATTTCGATTTGGAAGATGGAGGGGAGGAATGAGAGTAGGCGGTCTGGAGATGAAGGCGATTGGAGAGATTAACCAAGGGGACGCGATAGATTTGATGGTGATCGGGTTTGAGCAAGAAATTCAGGGGGAGTGTTCATCGGATGCCCTGGGTTGAAGAAGGATCGCTCTCTTTTTGAAGATCGACCGAGAAGAAGAAAATCCAATAGTGCCGCCCCTCTCGCATCGGTTGAGGCTAGGGTTTTTCTTTTCAGAGCTTGGGCTAGGTTAGAGTTCAATTAAGCGTTGGGCTGAGCTCTATCAAAATTTGGATGAATCTGAGCTGGGGTGGGTTTGTATTTGGGACTGAAATCAGAATAGGAGCAGGCCACCGAGAGTGGGCCTTGAAGACTAGATCATGTAAATAACAATAAAGGTAGTGTAATAAAGTGAACATAAAAGGATGAAAATAATTGTAAAATTAATAATGATAAAACAACATAAAAATGAATACTAAAAATGAGTAAAATACATGTAAAATCTAATGAAATGATAGAAAGTAAACACGTAATAAAATACCATAAACTAGATGGCATAAAATGAATATGTAATAAAAAAAAACAAGATAGTAAGCTAATTAAATAAACGGAAAAGGAAGGGTTTGAACAGGGATTGTCACTGGAAATTCATTTTTGAAGACTTGTATTTTTTTTAAAATGCTTTGAAATTTATTCAAGAATTTTGTCAGAAAATGATGGTTTCATTTTGGCACGCCCGTTGATATGTTTGAGAAGAAAGGCGACGACCCCTCTTTCTTTTGGAATTTGCTTTACGGGGTGAGAATTTTTGGTGTCTACAGATGGCTCCCCTTGATTCAATTCTGGAAGCCCTTGCAGAATTGGATCAAGGTTGACGGGACGCCAAAAATTCTCGCTGCGGTTTATGATCTGTTCTTATGAATGCGGGTGCACGGGGACTTATGACGGGCCCCAAATTGCGGTGATTGATGGTATGAGGACTAATGACGGGCCTCAACTCGATCTCGGTGTCTAGCTCTAGGGCTTATGACGGGCCTAGAATACGATCAAACAACCTATGCATAAGGACTAATGACGGGCCTCAACTAGATCTCGGTGTCTAGCTCTAGGACTTATGACGGGCCTAGAATGCATCTTCGAAATGTATGAGGACTAATGACGGGCCTCAACTAGATCTCGGTGTCTAGCTCTAGGACTAATGACGGGCCTAGAATACAATCGGTACATGGGTTATGCATGAGGACTAATGACGGGCCTCAACTAGATCTCGGTGTCTAGCTCTAGGACTTATGACGGGCCTAGAATGCATCTTCGAAATGTATGAGGACTAATGACGGGCCTCAACTAGACCTCTTGATGTCTAGCTCTAGGACTAATGACGGGCCTAGAATACAATCGGTACATGGGTTATGCATGAGGACTAATGACGGGCCTCAACTAGATCTCGGTGTCTAGCTCTAGGACTTATGACGGGCCTAGAATGCATCTTCGAAATGTATGAGGACTAATGACGGGCCTCAACTAGACCTCTTGATGTCTAGCTCTAGGACTAATGACGGGCCTAGAATACAATCGGTTATTGGTTATGCATGAGGACTAATGACGGGCCTCAACTAGAACTCGGTGTCTAGCTCTAGGACTTATGACGGGCCTAGAATGCATCTTCGAAATGTATGAGGACTAATGACGGGCCTCAACTAGATCTCGGTGTCTAGCTCTAGGACTAATGACGGGCCTAGAATACAATCGGTATATAGGTTATGCATGAGGACTAATGACGGGCCTCAACTAGAACTCGGTGTCTAGCTCTAGGACTTATGACGGGCCTAGAATGCAATTGAGGGAACGAGGACTTATGACGGGCCTTAACTAGATCTCTTGACATCTAGCTATAGGACTTATGACGAGCCTATAATACTTTGTGGAGTTGTACGAAACTCGCTGCTTTTCAGTGGTTGGTTGATTTGAGGATGACTCTGGTCATGGATTGATTCAGGATTTGATGCTTTTTGGTTGCTTCCATGAGGGATGTGATGGTTGAATGCTTTCGGTCGATGTCGCTTTGACTTTGTCAGTGTGGGACCTTTGTTTTGGTTTTGTTTTTGGTGGTCTTGGCCCGATGTG
Source organism: Limonium bicolor (assembly GCA_023374045.1). Taxonomy (NCBI): domain Eukaryota; kingdom Viridiplantae; phylum Streptophyta; class Magnoliopsida; order Caryophyllales; family Plumbaginaceae; genus Limonium; species Limonium bicolor. Next base: position 315,856,115 of record CM041779.1, read on the forward strand.
CACTATGGTTTCGGGATTCGGTACGACTCTTGGCTCCAGAGTTTGAGATGACTCCGGTATGGCTCTCGAGTTTTTGGTTTTTGTGAATTTGTGATTGGTTTTTGAATAATGGTTTTTGTGAATGAGTGACTTTGGGAACTCGGTGTGGCTTCGATATGATCAAATGGTTCAGGTATGATTGAATGGCTCCGGTGCGGTTGGGTGGCTCCGGTGCGGTCGGGTGGCTCCAACATGATTCATGACCCCATTGTGAGCAACGGCTCCGGGATGGTTGGTGGGATTCCGGTTTGGATTGAGATTTTCGAGATGGTTGGTGGGTTTCAATTTGGATTGAGATTTCGGGATGGTTGGTGGGTTTCGATTTAGCTTGGATTTCGAGTCGAGTGGTGGGTCGATGTAATTTGTGTACCTTGATGTGGTTGACAGTTTTTGGTTGTGGATGAATGGTTTTGGTACGGTTAGTTTCGGCTTCAGATTCCTTGAGATGGCTCCGGGATAGTTCAGGATGGCTTCGGGAGGCTACGAGATGGCTCCATATGATGATAGTGGTGAACAAAGGGGGATTTTTCCTTTGAGGTGGTCGCACCCTGAGCGGGTTGCCTACGTACTCAATTCCGTATTGAGATCAGACCATACGTAGTTCGAAACTCTGTGGGCAAGACCCTAGTGGCGAAATGGATTTGACGTGGCTCCCGTATTGTTCTCCGGCTGTTGGGATGACCCCTGCGTAATTCCAAGGATGGTTTCAATGTCAGATGATGGCTCCCGTATGGCTCCAGCTTGGTTCTGGATATGGGTTGATGAGGTTCAAGCATGACACTAGATGGCTCCGAGATTGTCTTCGTACGGCTTAGGATGGCCTTATTTTGGTTCGATGTAGCTCAAAGGTAGCCTGGGATGGCTCTGAATGCTTCGATGTAGTTCGAGGATGGCCCCGGGTGGCTTCATAATGATTCGACGTAGCTCAAACATAGCCCGGAATGGCTTCAACTTGATTTCCTTTGATAGGAAGTTTTACTTCAACTGCAGCAACTGAAGTCGACACTCTCAGCGAGACTAGGCAGAGTTCTTACCAATTAGATGTTGACGATGGAGTGCTTATGATGCATGTAAATATTAAATGCTAGATACGATGCAAAATGCATATGCAGTTTTGTAGAGAAGGTACGGTCCTATCTCTATTAATATGAGGTTTACGAATATAAGACATCTTCGATTCGATCTTGAATGATTGTTGAATTGGAAGGCGTGAATCATTTTCCTCTCATGGAGGGATACGGGTCAATCTCTCGTGAGTTTGGCTGTGTGTGCAAATGGTGTGATGACGCTCTCGAAGCTCGGAGCAGTATTTTCCTTAGAATTTCCTTTCCAGGTTCTGGACTTTCTGATCCTTACCAATTCCTCACCTGCAATGGGGTAGGCTGTTTATATTTTGGTGCTTAGATTCAAGAGTCACTCACACTCGTAAGACCTTACGGAGTAAGGTCGCTCTCATTCGCTCATGGTCCCTTTAGTATGACGGAACATGTTGATAACAAGTACAAAGCTTATGATTCATGTTTCAGATCCGATACTTTCGGTTAACGCTCATTAACTTATGAGTCAGAGGTCTATATTGGATTGTAACGGGGCTGAGGGGTATGATGTATGTCACATGGGACTAGAGGATTTGTTTAGGAATTGTGGAGTTTTTGTGCAATAGAGGACATGTTTCGCCTTTGCCATGGGTGGAATGATTAGACGGGTTTTGATAACCCCTTATCAGTTTCTTCGGGACATCATTGGTCCTTTTGGTTTGGATTTCTCCTTCTAGCCTCTTCTGGCGTACGATTTGAACTTTCTTTTCATTTTTCTTTTGTGAAATTGCATTTGGCTCATCGGTTTTCTCAAACGTTCTTCGCTTTGTATTTTGGCTTTCAGCTTTGGAGTTGCATTGACTCGCTGATCTTCTTGAACATTTTTGGTGTTTTTTTGGTATTTGGCTTTGAATTTGCATTGACTCACTGATTTCTTCGAACGTTTCATCTGTTGTTTCATGAAAAATGGTGGGGGGGAGGACCATGGCTCCGGCTCCTTCGAGATCCTCTATTGCAAGGGCAGGCAAGTATATATAGGGTGGCATATTGTGGAGTTTTTTTTTTTGAAAAAAGAGTTTTTCTTGAAAGGCTCAGCGGGGCTCACTAAGGAGTTATGTTCGGGAAAATTAAAGCTTTTTGGCCTTGTGGAGATTTTGATCCTAAGTGCCTCGTCATTCTCATTAGTCAATGATTGTTTCTTACTATTCTCATATCCTTGCATGAATCACAGTTCGTATCCTGATTATCGACATTGATCTCACTTTGTATTATGCCTCTCCGTGTGATAAAGGAATGCACACGTCACTCATGGTTTTACCTCGATTGGCTCTCTCTACCTTCCCTCGTCGCTCAATCGAATGTCCAATGCCCTCATTTGAAATTCAAGAGAAAATACTGCTCTTCGCACACTACTCACTTGGTTCGTGGTGCTGATTTTGATTGGACCTTTGTGTTCGTTGACGGGTCGAGAGTTTAGCGGTTCACGCACTCTATTCAAACAATCTCTCACGATTTTCCCGAAGATGTCATTTCGATATGGGAGTATGCAAATGTGATTATCTACCATGTGACGTATTGTGGTAATATGGAATTACTATGTATAGGATGCATGAAATGCTGAAAATGACGAATGAAGATGGCTGACTTTGGATTTTTACTGAATGTGTTTTTTTGTGTTTTTCGTTTTGGATGCAATGCATGCGTGGTAAGGCTACACCTAGTCTCGCTTGAGTCGAATTCAGCCCATGAAGCTCATTCCATTACTATTGGCCTTGAAGGGTGTAGCTGTCGGGGTTGCTGTCAGGTTAGTGATTCTCAAGCGAGGTTGGGCTGGTGATTGGCTCCTGGATTTTTGAATTTTTAGGGAGTGACAACTCCCGCATGGTGGCCCAATGATATGACGGAGACTGCATTTTTTGGGATTTTTTGGATGTATGATTTTTTGGATTTGGGGAGTGACAACTCCCGCATGGTAGCCCACTATATGATACTTTGAGATTGGGAAAGGTTTGAGCTTGGTTTTCTTTTCTATCCCTCTGAGATCAGGCTTTGGTGGTCGAGATAGGGGATGAAAGATGGTGTATAGTGCGGTGACAATGAAACACATGATTATGCAATTTTTCTGAGGTGGACAGGACTTGTACGTGTTTGACGAATTTGAACTGACCGAGAATACATGGGACTTTTTGTAATGAATGCAATGCATGCGATTTGCCTCGTGCTCGGTTGCATTTTGGTGTTGTTTATTTAGGGGATGCCTCCTGTAGATACCGTGAATTCTCGCCCCATAAAGCAAATTTGATGAATGATATATAACTGTGAGGAGTCGTTCCTTATTCATTTTCTTTATTCGTGCATACCAAAAGAAACCAAGTTTTAGAAAAACAATTTTGAAAACGCGTGTTTTCAAAGTGGTGGATTTTCTCAATAGAAATTTTGATGTTCGATCATTCGCAAATAAAATAGGGAATGGGGAACCCTATACACATTGATCTAAATAAATTCAAAGGGAACATGTAAACCTATACATGTAATCTATTCAGAAATGGATAAGAGAGAAAAGAATGCTAGGGGAAAACCTATACATCAATTCTAAAAGTCATTAAATGGGGAGTTTGAGCTTAAAAACTTCTCCCAAATTCTTCTGCTTCGTCTTCGAGCTTCTGACTGACTGCTTATTCATCTTGGGCTCCTGATTGACCGCTCGTTCGTCTTCGGGATCTTGATCGGCTGCTCGCTCGTCTTTGGGTTCTTGCAGTGAAGCGGTATTGTGCTCAAAGAAAACCGGTTGGTGTTCTTTGACTCTCAAAAAGTTTGAACTCGAACAATCGTTGTTGGTCTTCATGTCGCTCGGCTCGGGTTGGTATGGCTCTGATTTTTTGCTCCCCCGCGTTGTTGATCTTCATGTACTCCACTTGCCCGATGAGGAAAATGGGGGGCGTTTTTTGAGAAAGGAAAGGTGAATGATCGAGCACAAAATCGTTGAGAAAATCCACCACTTTTGTGAAACACGAAATGACTAGTACACTCCACAGTAATGACCGCAACTCTTGAAGGTGGGTTGAACTTCAAAAATAGCGGGTCCCAACATGGGGACTAGATCATTTATTTTGAAATACGTTTGTGAAATTCAATTTTGAAAACTGTTTTTGAAAACTATTTTGAAAATCATGTTAATGGAATGTTGTTTGAAATTCGTTTGTAGAAAGTAGGTTTTGAAATGAAATTCATGGGAAGTAGTGTTTGAAAATCATTTGTAAACAGTTGATTTTTGAAATTTGTTCTTTGCAAACTGTTTGATAAAGTTTGTTTTCTTGAAGACTTTGATTGAAATCGGCTTTGAAAGTGTTATGGAAATAACGATTTTGAAATCATTATTTTCGGAAGTCATTCGAGATAATCAGCTTTGAAGAGATTTCATTAGAGCGTTCAAACTGATTCATTTTCAAATTTTTGCTCATTTTTGAAACGTGATCACACAATGTAAGCGCAAAATAAAAATCGTGGCTGATTTTATGTGGAGCTGAGCGTGAATGATTGGGATAATCACCTTCCAGGTCAATCAATGTTTCCATACCGCCGGGGGAACCGTCGTCCCTTCACTGTTCATCTCTCGGGATTTATCTCTGTTATGCCTGTGGGGCACGTCATCAAGAAAGTCCGGAGTGCTTAAGTTCGAAAGGTCAGGATACCCGAAGTGATACAGTCACACGAGCCACGGCCGGGGATTATCACAACATACTCACTTTTAGGAAACTTGGGGAAGTACTGCATGGGAACGGGTCTCCCCTCGTCTGCACGATAAGGTGTGTCTAAAGTCCAAATTATTCGCTGACTACGCTGTGTCATGTATGGGTATCCGTAAATACGGGATCCGCTATGAATTTGTAGCGCGACATTGGGCTTTAAAGACACCCGTGGTGCAGAGGAATCATGGAGAACGAGCCCATGCAATCTTCAGGGTAAGGCAAAGGGTGGTCAGACAGACGGCATACAAGGGGGTGACTACCCATAAGCCCATCTTAGACACCGGATGAGGCAGCTGGACACTGAAGGCTCATGGTTCACTATATGCTGGCTTAGACTCGGTAATGGAAGATATTTTGGATCATGAGCTTCAAGGCGTTGGTCTTGGACCGTATTACCTCGTGGGTTAACTCCTTCTAGGAAGGACCCAACTCATGGGGAATCAACCGTGGACCGGTTGGGATCCCGTGACTCGTGGACAAATCGGGCGACACAGAGGAATGCATGTCCTATGCTACCCGATGCAACAATGGGTTGACTCCTTCTAGGAAGGCCCCATTTACAAAAGCAATAAATAAGCAATAAATATTATGTCATGCATGAAGAGCAGTAAACATAAGACAGTAAACACACAACAATAAACACACAAAAGTGAAGCATGCTAATGGTAAAGCACACATATGGCACTCAAGGCCAATCTCGAACTTGAACTCTCATCCTAACTATCCTCTTAAACACACTCTAAGTGTGGAGTGGAGTAGTCCTAATGGCTTGAAATGAATCTCTTAAAGGTTTCGAAAGAAGTGGGGAATCCCGACAATTTTGAATGGAGTTCAGTCTTCCTTGACCGCTGCGGGAGTGCTTCCTCGTCGTCGATGAAGTGCAACCTGCGAGTTTCTCCCCCTGTGGAGGGTGATTTTTCGGTATGAGGGGGGTCTATGTAAATGTAGTCTGACTGAGAAGTCTAGATCCTAGAAAATGCCATTCTGTGGAGGGTGAAAACCCGTTATTCTAACATCCCTCAAATACCTACTACATTGTCCGTCTTTCCCAGAAAGCTTATGGGGAGTGCTAGTGAGCACTACACCCGCTCTCAATGGGCCCCACGTGGACTTATGCCTCTATAAGGCGGAGTTGACTAGAGTCGCCACCTAGTTTGACCTACGATACTAGGAAGGAAGGGAATGAGGGTTCTAAGAACCGTTGGTTGACTCTGATTGTTGCTTATAGATAGGACTTATCTGGTCATATCAGAGATTCCATTGTGGGTTCGTACTGGGTTACACCCCTCAGAAGTGGCGGTGACCACGACTTCGGATTGGTGTCCGAGGAAACCTCGGTCCCAATTGTCAAGATTGTCTTCTTTCAAAACCTTATTAAAGAGATTCATTTAAAAGCCAAGGATAGGATTAGGACAGGAGGAAAGGATACGAGTGGATGAGGCGAGTTTTCCTGCCAAGCTAGCACCAAGAAAAAGGATTGATGAATTCGAATAAATATAGAATGAAAGATTGGGAAAAGTATGAGGTTGAGTGAATATACAAGACTTAGAGTCTGATGGTTTGAAGCTTGTGGGAGCCAAAGAAGGTTTGAGTGTTTTGAGAGATGTGAGAGCCACCGTAGAGGGGGAAGGGGGTTTTTTGTTTGGAATGGGGTCGCACCCTAGATGGGCTGCCTACGTACTCAACTCCCTGTTGAGATCAGACCTTACGTAGTTCAGTTTTTTGGAGATTTGGGGGTTTTGGGGTTTTGAAGGAATTGGGCTTTTGACCTTTGGGTCTTTGAAGGGTTAAAGAGGTTTTGTGGTCATTTTTGTGAGGTTTGACAGATTGTCTGGTTCGTTTTGGAGTTTGAGGTGCTCGACTCTGTGAGATATTCGAAATCCTAAAATGATGACGTCTGTGAGACGCTCGGGTCTGTGAGACATTTGGGGCTTGAAAGGATTACCAAATTTCAAGGGGTTCGGCTTTTTGAGGAGCTGAGGGTTTTCGAGGTGTTTGAATTTGATGAGTCTATTGAGATGTTCGAATCTGTTGAACTGCGGAGACATTCGAGTCTGTTGAGCTGTTGAGACGATAGAGTCTGTTGAGCTACTGAGACGGTCGAGTCTGTTGAGCTGTTGAGACGGTCGAGTCGGTTGAGCTGCTGAGACGTTCGAGTCTACTGAGCTATTGAGACGTTGAGTCTGTTGAGCTGCTGAGACGTTCGAGTCTGCTGAGCTATTGAGACGGTCGAGTCTGTTGAGCTGCTGAGACGGTCGAGTCTGTTGAGCTGTTGAGACGGTTAGAGATTCGAGATGCTTGACTTCAAGGAGATTGAAGTTTTCCGGAATTTGAGATTTATGATGTTTAGAAACATTCGGGATTGAAATGAAGTTGAATTGAATTGGGAATGAAAAGAATTTTGAATTGAATTGGCGATTGAAATCGAATTGATTCTGGATCGGATTGGGAATTGGATTGAAATGAATTGAATTGAATTGGAATTGAAGTTGAATTGGATTTGAAACTAAACCGGGATCGAATGGAGGTAATGAGCCGGATTTGGGCCTTGAAATGTGGGCCGGATTGGACCTTTGAAATTGGGCCGGGTTGGACCCTATGAATGAGCTGGATTTGGGGCTTAGAATTGGGCTTGGTTTGGCCTTTGAAATTGAGATTGGAAGATGATTTGAATCTATAAGACAATTGGAGTTTGGAAGGAGTTTGAAGTTTGATCTCAGAACTTTTGGAAGCGTTTCAAACGCTTTGTGAGGTTGAAGTGTGTCTAATGAGTGTATGAAGAGTATTTAATGTTGAGTGCAAAGAGCTTTGATTTCGAAGAATTCATGAATGATATCTGGTTTTGGAGTATGAGAGGATCAGTTTTGAAGAGTGTATGATGAGTGAGTGTAAGAGGAATTGATTTTGGGTGTGTTTGATGAGAGAGTGCGAGAGAGTCTGATTTCGAAGTGTTTGGTGTGAGACATGAGAGAGTTTGATTTTGAAGTGTGTTTGGTGTGAGGGTGTGAGAGAGTTTGATTTTGCAGTGTTTGATGAGGGAGTATGAGAGGGATTGATCTTGCAGTGTGTTTGATGAGAGAGTATGAGAGAGATTGATTTTGCAGTGTGTTTGATGAGAGAGTATGAGAGAGATTGATTTTGCGGTGTGTGTTTGATAAGAGAGTGTGAGAGAGATTGATTTTGCAGTGTGTTTGATAAGAGAGTGTGAGAGAGATTGATTTTGCAGTGTGTTTGATAAGAGAGTGTGAGAGAGATTGATTTTACAGTGTGTTGATGAGAGAGTATGAGAGATTGATTTTGCAGTGTGTTTGATGAGAGTATGAGAGAGATTGATTTTGCGGTGTGTTTGATGAGAGAGTATGAGAGAGATTGATTTTGCGGTGTGTTTGAAGAGAGTGTGAGAGAGATTGATTTTGCAGTGTGTTTGATAAGAGAGTGTGAGAGAGATTGATTTTACAGTGTGTTTGATGAGAGAGTATGAGAGAGATTGATTTGCAGTGTGTTTGATAAGAGAGTGTGAGAGAGATTGATTTTACAGTTGTTTGATAAGAGAGTGTGAGAGAGATTGATTTTACAGTGTGTTTGATAAGAGAGTATGAGAGAGATTGATTTTGCGGTGGAATTTGACTCATTAGATCTTTAAAATGATTTGGAATTGGATGATCGATTGATTGTGAATTTTATTCTGACTTTAGAGGATGATTTGGAAAATTTTAAGGGAAACGGGTATTCCTCACATGGACCGTGTCTAGGACCCGTATGCATTAAGGATACCCTAAACCTAGGGCTTTTCTAAAATGCACTAAGAGGGCAACCTGATTGGCTTTCTAGGGGCACCTGTTCCAGCCCGTTTGGCTGGTTATGGACCGAACCTGAACAAAATTATATTTAGGCCAAGAGTTACATGGGCCCAAACAGGATCAGTCCATACACTTACAAAATCATAGGCAAAGAATGATGAGCAAATGATATGTGGAGATGAATTTCCAAGGCTATATAAACAAATATACATACAAACATGGATTTCAAAAGCTATCCGAATAAAACAAATATATGTGAGAAAAGAATTCGGAATCTGTCTGAGTAATTACATACATGTGGACATGGGTTTTAAAAAATTTAAGCTATTGTACGTATGAAATGAATTTCAGAGGTAGTACGAGAAATGTATATACAAGAACGAATCATCAAAGCTATCTAGGCAACGAATCAGTATTATTCAAGGGTTGCTAATCAATTGTTAGTCTTATCCTTTTTACTATCTCAATTAAAGGTTGTAAGCGGGAGAATAATGTAACGGTTATGGGATGAAGTCACAAAAATGAATAAGTCATCACACTACAACCGAAAACGAAAACAACAAACGAATTACAAATTGATACAAATACAAGTGAAAAGTTAAATCTAAAGCTGCTATGGGGGGTCGCATCGACGCCGCCTCACTTGAGCTGAGAGGATCAGCAAGAAGTGCACCAACCGTTACACGCGTTTGAAGTGGAGACCCCGGTAGTCCAAGCCCAAAGTCCCATTTTTTAGTCTTATAGCAATTTCCCGTTCCACAAGCATTATGTACATGTCAAAGAACAAAGACAGAGATATACAAGAGTAGTTAGTAATGAAATATAAGAGGGTTGGGATATGTGCAATGGGATCATACGGCCCCTCTCAATGGGAGGAAAGGGGGCAATCTAATCATCTCCCACACCCCAACCGAGAACATAGAAAAGAGTTTCAAACTGCCAACAAATGCTAAGGATTGTAAGATAAATCAAGCATTGGGGTTGCTACTCAAATCAATTCGTCATCTTAGATTATGACTCAAACCGAAGTGTAGTATCAAAGGGGTGCAGTTGTGAGTCATGTGGGATCATACCTAGAAGGGTTTATATCATTTCCCTCTAGGATGAAGAATTAATACGGACCAACCAGCCAATGAGTGATTTGTCTTAACAATCATAGCACAGGGCAACTATAACTCTATTCATGTTCTTATCTAAGGGCGAGGGTCAAATAATGCTAGTCTCAAACAAATTTCCAAACCAATATCGATGCGCAAGGGACAATTAGATATGAAAGGCGATTAAATTATAGTAAAGGTTGAAAGATGAAATCTCCAAACCCATAGAAGGTAGGCCCAAAGCGCAAGGGTATAGTCCGTTTGCTATCCCAACAAACTGCAAGTCCAACAAGCACCGCTCAAGTCAAGGAAACCCGGCCATGTCCAATCAATGGTATGTGTACCTCAGTCAAGACACATATCCCAATGTCAGAAGAGTCTCGCATCAACCATATAATGTAGACAACTGAATCTCTAAGTGATACAATAAATATGAACGTTACAATGAATGGGGCGTACAAGCCCAGTGAGCATTGCGAGAAATGAGATGGGCCAATGAGCCCATAAAGTGAACAAATATCAAAGCCGAACAATGTACTAGACAGCAAGACGCTCAAGCCCCATCGAGTACATCAGTATAATTCGAGGCCTAACTCCAAGTGAGGCATACGCAGCCTAGGTCCCTTTGATTTTTTATGGAGTTCCTTGATCGAAACATGAAACCGAAGGTGAGAAACAAGCAGGTCAAATAACAGCGCTAGTGGTAAGATAAAATTCAGTCCACCTTACAAGGGACATATTGCCAATTATGATCAAAAGAAACGATGAGAAGAAATTCCAAACCCAATGAATAATCATGAAGCCCAAAGCTCACCAATGCGGTCAACTTGAAAAGTTCAAGATCAATCCCAAACCAAGGAAGTTTGCATGTGTATGCCTCAGTACGTTTCAATCAATACAAGCGTACCTTGACTAGATAACTCCCCATAAGGCATCAGAGATGAAGCTAATAGGCCAGCATTGACCCGCAGGGCAATTTGGGATACCGACTTAAAGTCAGTGCAACAATGATACTAACATAGCGGTAATTCCAACAGAAGCAAATTCAGGTATGTGGTCCTTAAATCATTAAGATAACAATCATACGACAGGCCCAAATCTGGAATCAAATCAAGACGTTGGTCTTACACCCCTAATAAACAAACTTAAGTACAAATCTCAAACTGTAACGAAACCAGTCGGCCCACACAAGAATCAGACATCACGAAGGCCGACAACTTCATCAATAAACACCGGATAAGTTGGCAGATATCGACTCACACAGGCAAAGGTTTAACAACACAACAGAAGTTTAAGCAGAAGCCATTACAGGAGTTTTTCCATTCCCAGATATACAATGCGCAAATAGGAAAACGAATTGGGGCATTTTCAGTATAAGCATTATCGAGCAATTATTCAGATCTAAACTCAAAGGCAGAGTTAACAGGGGTGAACCAGCAGTGGGTTAACTGTAACCCTCAAGATAAAATACAGATAGCCAGAATCAGAAAATAAACATGTCGATACGCAAAGATTCAATCGATTTCTCCTGCACCAAACCGCGAATCCAACAAAAATCTCAGAAGAAACCGAGCTAGCGAACTTGGGAAAACGATCGATTTCATAATGACAAGATTCTCACAACAACCAGTGAACCAAAATGACAAAGATTAACACCAAAGAACGACTCAGTTGCACCAAAATAGGAATTCGCACAGGAAATAGACAGAGGAGAAAATTTATCATAACCGTATCTCTAAGTCAAACAGGTATCTCGTGACTGTCGATGAACTGTCTCCTGGTTACTAGAGCTTCGATGATGTTAGCACTGCTCAGAATGCTGGAGATCGAAGGGCTACAGTCGGCAGTAGTCGACCAAGGTTGAGGAGACAGGGCAGAATGGAAGATAGACTTCCTCTTTTTTTTTAGAAATGAGAATGGTGGAGGATGGTGAGGAAATTTTGATCGAATTCGAGGAAAACCAAAGTGAACCAGTGCTTGCTTCGGCAAGAAATTCAGGTCGCGGTTGAAGATGAGTTAGAGATTGAGGATCGATAGAGAGAGTGGAGGGAGGTGATTCTGTGAAATCAATGAACATTGTCGAGGAGATTGAGAAAATGTGAGGGAGATGGCGTAAAGGGGAAGAAGAAGATTGTGACCGATACCAAGAAGGGGAAGATGGTGGCGGGTGAGATTAGCAAGAGTGGAGAGTGGTGGCGATGGGCATGAGGAAGAGCGAAGGAGATGACGGTGGTATTTCGATTTGGAAGATGGAGGGGAGGAATGAGAGTAGGCGGTCTGGAGATGAAGGCGATTGGAGAGATTAACCAAGGGGGACGCGATAGATTTGATGGTGATCGGGTTTGAGCAAGAAATTCAGGGGGAGTGTTCATCGGATGCCCTGGGTTGAAGAAGGATCGCCTCTTTTTGAAGATCGACCGAGAAGAAGAAAATCCAATAGTGCCGCCCCTCTCGCATCGGTTGAGGCTAGGGTTTTTCTTTTCAGAGCTTGGGCTAGGTTAGAGTTCAATTAAGTGGGCTGAGCTCTATCAAAATTTGGATGAATCTGAGCTGGGGTGGGTTTGTATTTGGGACTGAAATCAGAATAGGAGCAGGCCACCGAGAGTGGGCCTTGAAGACTAGATCATGTAAATAACAATAAAGGTAGTGTAATAAAGTGAACATAAAAGGATGAAAATAATTGTAAAATTAATAATGATAAAACAACATAAAAATGAATACTAAAAATGAGTAAAATACATGTAAAATCTAATAATGAAATGATAGAAAGTAAACACGTAATAAAATACCATAAACTAGATGGCATAAAAATGAATATGTAAATAAAAAAAACAAGATAGTAAGCTAATTAAATAAACGGAAAAGGAAGGGTTTGAACAGGGATTGTCACTGGAAATTCATTTTTGAAGACTTGTATTTTTTTTAAAATGCTTTGAAATTTATTCAAGAATTTTGTCAGAAAATGATGGTTTCATTTTGGCACGCCCGTTGATTGTTTTGAGAAAGAAAGGCGACGACCCCTCTTTCTTTTGGAATTTGCTTTACGGGGTGAGAATTTTTGGTGTCTACAGATGGCTCCCCTTGATTCAATTCTGGAAGCCCTTGCAGAATTGGATCAAGGTTGACGGGACGCCAAAAATTCTCGCTGCGGTTTATGATCTGTTCTTATGAATGCGGGTGCACGGGGACTTATGACGGGCCCCAAATTGCGGTGATTGATGGTATGAGGACTAATGACGGGCCTCAACTCGATCTCGGTGTCTAGCTCTAGGGCTTATGACGGGCCTAGAATACGATCAAACAACCTATGCATAAGGACTAATGACGGGCCTCAACTAGATCTCGGTGTCTAGCTCTAGGACTTATGACGGGCCTAGAATGCATCTTCGAAATGTATGAGGACTAATGACGGGCCTCAACTAGATCTCGGTGTCTAGCTCTAGGACTAATGACGGCCTAGAATACAATCGGTACATGGGTTATGCATGAGGACTAATGACGGGCCTCAACTAGATCTCGGTGTCTAGCTCTAGGACTTATGACGGGCCTAGAATGCATCTTCGAAATGTATGAGGACTAATGACGGGCCTCAACTAGACCTCTTGATGTCTAGCTCTAGGACTAATGACGGGCCTAGAATACAATCGGTACATGGGTTATGCATGAGGACTAATGACGGGCCTCAACTAGATCTCGGTGTCTAGCTCTAGGACTTATGACGGGCCTAGAATGCATCTTCGAAATGTATGAGGACTAATGACGGGCCTCAACTAGACCTCTTGATGTCTAGCTCTAGGACTAATGACGGGCCTAGAATACAATCGGTATATTGGTTATGCATGAGGACTAATGACGGGCCTCAACTAGAACTCGGTGTCTAGCTCTAGGACTTATGACGGGCCTAGAATGCATCTTCGAAATGTATGAGGACTAATGACGGGCCTCAACTAGATCTCGGTGTCTAGCTCTAGGACTAATGACGGGCCTAGAATACAATCGGTATATAGGTTATGCATGAGGACTAATGACGGGCCTCAACTAGAACTCGGTGTCTAGCTCTAGGACTTATGACGGGCCTAGAATGCAATTGAGGGAACGAGGACTTATGACGGGCCTTAACTAGATCTCTTGACATCTAGCTAGGACTTATGACGAGCCTATAATACTTTGTGGAGTTGTACGAAACTCGCTGCTTTTCAGTGGTTGGTTGATTTGAGGATGACTCTGGTCATGGATTGATTCAGGATTTGATGCTTTTTGGTTGCTTCCATGAGGGATGTGATGGTTGAATGCTTTCGGTCGATGTCGCTTTGACTTTGTCAGTGTGGGACCTTTGTTTTGGTTTTGTTTTTGGTGGTCTTGGCCCGATGTGCACTATGGTTTCGGGATTCGGTACGACTCTTGGCTCCAGAGTTTGAGATGACTCCGGTATGGCTCTCGAGTTTTTGGTTTTTGTGAATTTGTGATTGGTTTTTGAATAATGGTTTTTGTGAATGAGTGACTTTGGGAACTCGGTGTGGCTTCGATATGATCAAATGGTTCAGGTATGATTGAATGGCTCCGGTGCGGTTGGGTGGCTCCGGTGCGGTCGGGTGGCTCCAACATGATTCATGACCCCATTGTGAGCAACGGCTCCGGGATGGTTGGTGGGATTCCGGTTTGGATTGAGATTTTCGAGATGGTTGGTGGGTTTCAATTTGGATTGAGATTTCGGGATGGTTGGTGGGTTTCGATTTAGCTTGGATTTCGAGTCGAGTGGTGGGTCGATGTAATTTGTGTACCTTGATGTGGTTGACAGTTTTTGGTTGTGGATGAATGGTTTTGGTACGGTTAGTTTCGGCTTCAGATTCCTCGAGATGGCTCCGGGATAGTTCAGGATGGCTTCGGGGAGGCTACGAGATGGCTCCATATGATGATAGTGGTGAACAAAAGGGGGATTTTTCCTTTGAGGTGGTCGCACCCTGAGCGGGTTGCCTACGTACTCAATTCCGTATTGAGATCAGACCATACGTAGTTCGAAACTCTGTGGGCAAGACCCTAGTGGCGAAATGGATTTGACGTGGCTCCCGTATTGTTCTCCGGCTGTTGGGATGACCCCTGCGTAATTCCAAGGATGGTTTCAATGTCAGATGATGGCTCCCGTATGGCTCCAGCTTGGTTCTGGATATGGTGTTGATGAGGTTCAAGCATGACACTAGATGGCTCCGAGATTGTCTTCGTACGGCTTAGGATGGCCTTATTTTGGTTCGATGTAGCTCAAAGGTAGCCTGGGATGGCTCTGAATGCTTCGATGTAGTTCGAGGATGGCCCCGGGTGGCTTCATAATGATTCGACGTAGCTCAAACATAGCCCGGAATGGTTTCAACTTGATTTCCTTTGATAGGAAGTTTTACTTCAACTGCAGCAACTGAAGTCGACACTCTCAGCGAGACTAGGCAGAGTTCTTACCAATTAGATGTTGACGATGGAGTGCTTATGATGCATGTAAATATTAAATGCTAGATACGATGCAAAATGCATATGCAGTTTTGTAGAGAAGGTACGGTCCTATCTCTATTAATATGAGGTTTACGAATATAAGACATCTTCGATTCGATCTTGAATGATTGTTGAATTGGAAGGCGTGAATCATTTTCCTCTCATGGAGGGATACGGGTCAATCTCTCGTGAGTTTGGCTGTGTGTGCAAATGGTGTGATGACGCTCTCGAAGCTCGGAGCAGTATTTTCCTTAGAATTTCCTTTCCAGGTTCTGGACTTTCTGATCCTTACCAATTCCTCACCTGCAATGGGGTAGGCTGTTTATATTTTGGTGCTTAGATTCAAGAGTCACTCACACTCGTAAGACCTTACGGAGTAAGGTCGCTCTCATTCGCTCATGGTCCCTTTAGTATGACGGAACATGTTGATAACAAGTACAAAGCTTATGATTCATGTTTCAGATCCGATACTTTCGGTTAACGCTCATTAACTTATGAGTCAGAGGTCTATTGGATTGTAACGGGGCTGAGGGGTATGATGTATGTCACATGGGACTAGAGGATTTGTTAGGAATTGTGGAGTTTTTGTGCAATAGAGGACATGTTTCGCCTTTGCCATGGGTGGAATGATTAGACGGGTTTTGATAACCCCTTATCAGTTTCTTCGGGACATCATTGGTCCTTTTGGTTTGGATTTCTCCTTCTAGCCTCTTCTGGCGTACGATTTGAACTTTCTTTTCATTTTTCTTTTGTGAAATTGCATTTGGCTCATCGGTTTTCTCAAACGTTCTTCGCTTTGTATTTTGGCTTTCAGCTTTGGAGTTGCATTGACTCGCTGATCTTCTTGAACATTTTTGGTGTTCTTTTTTGGTATTTGGCTTTGAATTTGCATTGACTCACTGATTTCTTCGAACGTTTCATCTGTTGTTTCATGAAAAATGGTGGGGGGGGGAGACCATGGCTCCGGCTCCTTCGAGATCCTCTATTGCAAGGGCAGGCAAGTATATATAGGGTGGCATATTGTGGAGTTTTTTTTTTTTGAAAAAAAGAGTTTTTCTTGAAAGGCTCAGCGGGGCTCACTAAGGAGTTATGTTCGGGAAAATTAAAGCTTTTTGGCCTTGTGGAGATTTTGATCCTAAGTGCCTCGTCATTCTCATTAGTCAATGATTGTTTTCTTACTATTCTCCTATCCTTGCATGAATCACAGTTCGTATCCTGATTATCGACATTGATCTCACTTTGTATTATGCCTCTCCGTGTGATAAAGGAATGCACGTCACTCATGGTTTTACCTCGATTGGCTCTCTCTACCTTCCCTCGTCGCTCAATCGAATGTCCAATGCCCTCATTTGAAATTCAAGAGAAAATACTGCTCTTCGCACACTACTCACTTGGTTCGTGGTGCTGATTTTGATTGGACCTTTGTGTTCGTTGACGGGTTGAGAGTTTAGCGGTTCACGCACTCTATTCAAACAATCTCTCACGATTTTCCCGAAGATGTCATTTCGATATGGGAGTATGCAAATGTGATTATCTACCATGTGACGTATTGTGGTAATATGGAATTACTATGTATAGGATGCATGAAATGCTGAAAATGACGAATGAAGATGGCTGACTTTGGATTTTTACTGAATGTGTTTTTTTTTGTGTTTTCGTTTTGGATGCAATGCATGCGTGGTAAGGCTACACCTAGTCTCGCTTGAGTCGAATTCAGCCCATGAAGCTCATTCCATTACTATTGGCCTTGAAGGGTGTAGCTGTCGGGGTTGCTGTCAGGTTAGTGATTCTCAAGCGAGGTTGGGCTGGTGATTGGCTCCTGGATTTTTGAATTTTAGGGAGTGACAACTCCCGCATGGTGGCCCAATGATATGACGGAGACTGCATTTTTTGGGATTTTTTGGATGTATGATTTTTTGGATCTTGGGGAGTGACAACTCCCGCATGGTAGCCCCACTATATGATACACTTTGAGATTGGGAAAGGTTTGAGCTTGGTTTTCTTTTCTATCCCTCTGAGATCAGGCTTTGGTGGTCGAGATATGGGATGAAAGATGGTGTATAGTGCGGTGACAATGAAACACATGATATGCAATTTTTCTGAGGTGGACAGGACTTGTACGTGTTTGACGAATTTGAACTGACCGAGAATACATGGGACTTTTGTAATGAATGCAATGCATGCGATTTGCCTCGTGCTCGGTTGCATTTGCTGGTGTTGTTTATTTAGGGGATGCCTCCTGTAGATACCGTGAATTCTGCCCCATAAAGCAAATTTGATGAATGATATAAACTGTGAGGAGTCGTTCCTTATTCATTCATTCTTTATTCGTGCATACCAAAAGAAACCAAGTTTTAGAAAAACAATTTTGAAAACGCGTGTTTTCAAAGTGGTGGATTTTCTCAATAGAAATTTTGATGTTCGATCATTCGCAAAAAATAGGGAATGGGGAACCCTATACACATTGATCTAAATAAATTCAAAGGGAACATGTAAACCTATACATGTAATCTATTCAGAAATGGATAAGAGAGAAAAGAATGCTAGGGGAAAACCTATACATCAATTCTAAAAGTCATTAAATGGGGAGTTTGAGCTTAAAAACTTCTCCCAAATTCTTCTGCTTCGTCTTCGAGCTTCTGACTGACTGCTTATCATCTTTGGGCTCCTGATTGACCGCTCGTTCGTCTTCGGGATCTTGATCGGCTGCTCGCTCGTCTTTGGGTTCTTGCAGTGAAGCGGTATTGTGCTCAAAGAAAAACCGGTTGGTGTTCTTTGACTCTCAAAAAGTTTGAACTCGAACAATCGTTGGTCTTCATGTCGCTCGGTCGGGTTGGTATGGCTCTGATTTTTTTGCTCACCCCGCGTTGTTGATCTTCATGTACTCCACTTGCACCGATGAGGAAAATGGGGGGCGTTTTTTGAGAAAGGAAAGGTGAATGATCGAGCACAAAATCGTTGAGAAAATCCACCACTTTTGTGAGAACACGAAATGACTAGTACACTCCACAGTAATGACCGCAACTCTGAAGGTGGGTTGAACTTCAAAAATAGCGGGTCCCAACATGGGGACTAGATCATTTATTTTGAAATACGTTTGTGAAATTCAATTTTGAAAACTGTTTTTGAAAACTATTTTGAAAATCATGTTAATGGAGAATGTTGTTTGAAATTCGTTTGTAGAAAGTAGGTTTTGAAATGAAATTCATGGGAAGTAGGTTTGAAAATCATTTGTAAACAGTTGATTTTTGAAATTTGTTCTTTGCAAACTGTTTGATAAAGTTTGTTTTCTTGAAGACTTTGATTGAAATCGGCTTTGAAAGTGTTATGGAAATAACGATTTTGAAATCATTATTTTCGGAAGTCATTCGAGATAATCAGCTTTGAAGAGATTTCATTAGAGCGTTCAAATTGATTCATTTTCAAATTTTTGCTCATTTTTGAAACGTGATCACACAAATGTAAGCGCAAAATAAAAATCGTGGCTGATTTTATGTGGAGCTGAGCGTGAATGATTGGGATAATCACCTTCCAGGTCAATCAATGTTTCCATACCGCCGGGGGAACCGTCGTCCCTTCACTGTTCATCTCTCGGGATTTATCTCTGTTATGCCTGTGGGGCACGTCATCAAGAAAGTCCGGAGTGCTTAAGTTCGAAAGGTCAGGATACCCGAAGTGATACAGTCACACGAGCCACGGCCGGGGATTATCACAACATACTCACTTTTAGGAAACTTGGGGAAGTACTGCATGGGAACGGGTCTCCCCTCGTCTGCACGATAAGGTGTGTCTAAAGTCCAAATTATTCGCTGACTACGCTGTGTCATGTATGGGTATCCGTAAATACGGGATCCGCTATGAATTTGTAGCGCGACATTGGGCTTTAAAGACACCCGTGGTGCAGAGGAATCATGGAGAACCGAGCCCATGCAATCTTCAGGGTAAGGCAAAGGGTGGTCAGACAGACGGCATACAAGGGGGTGACTACCCATAAGCCCATCTTAGACACCGGATGAGGCAGCTGGACACTGAAGGCTCATGGTTCACTATATGCTGGCTTAGACTCGGTAATGGAAGATATTTTGGATCATGAGCTTCAAGGCGTTGGTCTTGGACCGTATTACCTCGTGGGTTAACTCCTTCTAGGAAGGACCCAACTCATGGGGAATCAACCGTGGACCGGTTGGGATCCCGTGACTCGTGGACAAATCGGGCGACACAGAGGAATGCATGTCCTATGCTACCCGATGCAACAATGGGTTGACTCCTTCTAGGAAGGCCCCATTTACAAAAGCAATAAATAAGCAATAAATATTATGTCATGCATGAAGAGCAGTAAACATAAGACAGTAAACACACAACAATAAACACACAAAAGTGAAGCATGCTAATGGTAAAGCACACATATGGCACTCAAGGCCAATCTCGAACTTTGAACTCTCATCCTAACTATCCTCTTAAACACACTCTAAGTGTGGAGTGGAGTAGTCCTAATGGCTTGAAATGAATCTCTTAAAGGTTTCGAAAGAAGTGGGGAAATCCCGACAATTTTGAATGGAGTTCAGTCTTCCTTGAGTTTGAGAAAAACTTACTCAAGTTTTCCCCAGCAGAGTCGCCATTCTGTGGAGGGTGATTTTTCGGTATGAGGGGGGTCTATGTAAATGTAGTCTGACTGAGAAGTCTAGATCCTAGAAAATGCCATTCTGTGGAGGGTGAAAACCCGTTATTCTGACATCCCTCAAATACCTACTACATCGTCCGTCTTTCCCAGAAAGCTTATGGGGAGTGCTAGTGAGCACTACACCCGCTCTCAATGGGCCCCACGCGGACTTATGCCTCTATAAGGCGGAGTTGACTAGAGTCGCCACCTAGTTTGACCTACGATACTAGGAAGGAAGGGAATGAGGGTTCTAAGAACCGTTGGTTGACTCTGATTGTTGCTTATGGATAGGACTTATCTGGTCATATCAGAGATTCCATTGTGGGTTCGTACTGGGTTACACCCCTCAGAAGTGGCGGTGACCACGACTTCGGATTGGTGCCCGAGGAAACCTCGGTCTCCAATTGTCAAGATTGTCTTCTTTCAAAACCTTATTAAAGAGATTCATTTAAAAGCCAAGGATAGGATTAGGACAGGAGGAAAGGATACGAGTGGATGAGGCGAGTTTTCCTGCCAAGCTAGCACCAAGAAAAAGGATTGATGAATTCGAATAAATATAGAATGAAAGATTGGGAAAAGTATGAGGTTGAGTGAATATACAAGACTTAGAGTCTGATGGTTTGAAGCTTGTGGGAGCCAAAGAAGGTTTGAGTGTTTTGAGAGATGTGAGAGCCACCGTAGAGGGGGAAGGGGGTTTTTTGTTTGGAATGGGGTCGCACCCTAGATGGGCTGCCTACGTACTCAACTCCCTGTTGAGATCAGACCTTACGTAGTTCAGTGTTTTTTGGAGATTTGGGGGTTTTGGGGTTTTGAAGGAATTGGGCTTTTGACCTTTTGGGTCTTTGAAGGGTTAAAGAGGTTTTGTGGTCATTTTTGTGAGGTTTGACAGATTGTCTGGTTCGTTTTGGAGTTTGAGGTGCTCGACTTGTGAGATATTCGAAATCCTAAAATGATGACGTCTGTGAGACGCTCGGGTCTGTGAGACATTTGGGGCTTGAAAGGATTACCAAATTTCAAGGGGTTCGGCTTTTTGAGGAGCTGAGGGTTTTCGAGGTGTTTGAATTTGATGAGTCTATTGAGATGTTCGAATCTGTTGAACTGCGGAGACATTCGAGTCTGTTGAGCTGTTGAGACGATAGAGTCTGTTGAGCTACTGAGACGGTCGAGTCTGTTGAGCTGCTGAGACGGTCGAGTCGGTTGAGCTGCTGAGACGTTCGAGTCTACTGAGCTATTGAGACGGTCGAGTCTGTTGAGCTGCTGAGACAGTCGAGTCTGTTTAGCTGCTGAGACGGTCGAGTCTGTTGAGCTGCTAAGACGGTCGAGTCTGTTGAGCTGTTGAGACGGTTAGAGATTCGAGATGCTTGACTTCAAGGAGATTGAAGTTTTCCGGAATTTAGATTTATGATGTTTAGAAACATTCGGGATTGAAATGAAGTTGAATTGAATTGGGAATGAAAAGAATTTTGAATTGAATTGGCGATTGAAATCGAATTGATTCTGGATCGGAATTGGATTGAAATTGAATTTGAATTGGAATTGAAGTTGAATTGGATTTGAAACTAAACCGGGATCGAATGGAGGTAATGAGCCGGATTTGGGCCTTGAAATGTGGGCCGGATTGGACCTTTGAAATTGGGCCGGGTTGGACCCTATGAATGAGCTGGATTTGGGGCTTAGAATTGGGCTTGGTTTGGCCTTTGAAATTGAGATTGGAAGATGATTTGAATCTATAAGACAATTGGAGTTTGGAAGGAGTTTGAAGTTTGATCTCAGAACTTTTGGAAGCGTTTCAAACGCTTTGTGAGGTTGAAGTGTGTCTAATGAGTGTATGAAGAGTATTTAATGTTGAGTGCAAAGAGCTTTGATTTCGAAGAATTCATGAATGATATCTGGTTTTGGAGTATGAGAGGATCAGTTTTGAAGAGTGTATGATGAGTGAGTGTGAGAGGAATTGATTTTGGAGTGTGTTTGATGAGGGAGTGCGAGAGAGTCTGATTTCGAAGTGTGTTTGGTGTGAGACATGAGAGAGTTTGATTTTGAAGTGTGTTTGGTGTGAGGGTGTGAGAGAGTTTGATTTTGCAATGTTTGATGAGAGAGTATGAGAGGGATTGATCTTGCAGTGTGTTTGATGAGAGTATGAGAGAGATTGATTTTGCAGTGTGTTTGATGAGAGAGTATGAGAGAGATTGATTTTGCGGTGTGTGTTTGATAAGAGAGTGTGAGAGAGATTGATTTTGCAGTGTGTTTGATAAGAGAGTGTGAGAGAGATTGATTTTGCAGTGTGTTTGATAAGAGAGTGTGAGAGAGATTGATTTTACAGTGTGTTGATGAGAGAGTATGAGAGAGATTGATTTTGCAGTGTGTTTGATGAGAGAGTATGAGAGAGATTGATTTTGCGGTGTGTTTGATGAGAGAGTATGAGAGAGATTGATTTTGCGGTGGTTTGATAAGAGAGTGTGAGAGAGATTTTGCAGTGTTTTGATAAGAGAGTGTGAGAGAGATTGATTTTACAGTGTGTGTTTGATGAGAGAGTATGAGAGAGATTGATTTTGCAGTGTGTTTGATAAGAGAGTGTGAGAGAGATTGATTTTACAGTGTGTTTGATAAGAGAGTGTGAGAGAGATTGATTTTACAGTGTGTTTGATAAGAGAGTGTGAGAGAGATTGATTTTGAAGGGGAATTTGACTCATTAGATCTTTAAAATGATTTGGAATTGGATGATGATTGATTGTGAATTTTATTCTGACTTTAGAGGATGATTTGGAAAATTTTAAGGGAAACGGGTATTCCTCACATGGACCGTGTCTAGGACCCGTATGCATTAAGGATACCCTAAACCTAGGGCTTTTCTAAAATGCACTAAGAGGGCAACCTGATTGGCTTTCTAGGGGCACCTGTTCCAGCCCGTTTGGCTGGTTATGGACCGAACCTGAACAAAATTATATTTAGGCCAAGAGTTACATGGGCCCAAACAGGATCAGTCCATACACTTACAAAATCATAGGCAAAGAATGATGAGCAAATGATATGTGGAGATGAATTTCCAAGGCTATATAAACAAATATACATACAAACATGGATTTCAAAAGCTATCCGAATAAAACAAATATATGTGAGAAAAGAATTCGGAATCTGTCTGAGTAATTACATACATGTGGACATGGGTTTTAAAAAATTTAAACTATTGTACGTATGAAATGAATTTCAGAGGTAGTACGAGAAATGTATATACAAGAACGAATCATCAAAGCTATCTAGGCAACGAATCAGTATTATTCAAGGGTTGCTAATCAATTGTTAGTCTTATCCTTTTTACTATCTCAATTAAAGGTTGTAAGCGGGAGAATAATGTAACGGTTATGGGATGAAGTCACAAAAATGAATAAGTCATCACACTACCGAAAACGAAAACAACAAACGAATTACAAATTGATACAAATACAAGTGAAAAGTTAAATCTAAAGCTGCTATGGGGGGTCGCATCGACGCCGCCTCACTTGAGCTGAGAGGATCAGCAAGAAGTGCACCAACCGTTACACGCGTTTGAAGTGGAGACCCCGGTAGTCCAAGCCCAAAGTCCCATTTTTTAGTCTTATAGCAATTTCCCGTTCCACGAGCATTATGTACATGTCAAAGAACAAAGACAGAGATATACAAGAGTAGTTAGTAATGAAATATAAGAGGGTTGGGATGTGTGCAATGGGATCATACGGCCCCTCTCAATGGGAGGAAAGGGGGCAATCTAATCATCTCCCACACCCCAACCGAGAACATAGAAAAGAGTTTCAAACTGCCAACAAATGCTAAGGATTGTAAGATAAATCAAGCATTGGGGTTGCTACTCAAATCAATTCGTCATCTTAGATTATGACTCAAACCGAAGTGTAGTATCAAAGGGGTGCAGTTGTGAGTCATGTGGGATCATACCTAGAAGGGTTTATATCATTTCCCTCTAGGATGAAGAATTAATACGGACCAACCAGCCAATGAGTGATTTGTCTTAACAATCATAGCACAGGGCAACTATAACTCTATTCATGTTCTTATCTAAGGGCGAGGGTCAAATAATGCTAGTCTCAAACAAATTTCCAAACCAATATCGATGCGCAAGGGACAATTAGATATGAAAGGCGATTAAATTATAGTAAAGGTTGAAAGATGAAATCTCCAAACCCATAGAAGGTAGGCCCAAAGCGCAAGGGTATAGTCCGTTTGCTATCCCAACAAACTGCAAGTCCAACAAGCACCGCTCAAGTCAAGGAAACCCGGCCATGTCCAATCAATGGTATGTGTACCTCAGTCAAGACACATATCCCAATGTCAGAAGAGTCTCGCATCAACCATATAATGTAGACAACTGAATCTCTAAGTGATACAATAAATATGAACGTTACAATGAATGGGGCGTACAAGCCCAGTGAGCATTGCGAGAAATGAGATGGGCCAATGAGCCCATAAAGTGAACAAATATCAAAGCCGAACAATGTACTAGACAGCAAGACGCTCAAGCCCCATCGAGTACATCAGTATAATTCGAGGCCTAACTCCAAGTGAGGCATACGCAGCCTAGGTCCCTTTGATTTTTTATGGAGTTCCTTGATCGAAACATGAAACCGAAGGTGAGAAACAAGCAGGTCAAATAACAGCGCTAGTGGTAAGATAAAATTCAGTCCACCTTACAAGGGACATATTGCCAATTATGATCAAAAGAAACGATGAGAAGAAATTCCAAACCCAATGAATAATCATGAAGCCCAAAGCTCACCAATGCGGTCAACTTGAAAAGTTCAAGATCAATCCCAAACCAAGGAAGTTTGCATGTGTATGCCTCAGTACGTTTCAATCAATACAAGCGTACCTTGACTAGATAACTCCCCATAAGGCATCAGAGATGAAGCTAATAGGCCAGCATTGACCCGCAGGGCAATTTGGGATACCGACTTAAAGTCAGTGCAACAATGATACTAACATAGCGGTAATTCCAACAGAAGCAAATTCAGGTATGTGGTCCTTAAATCATTAAGATAACAATCATACGACAGGCCCAAATCTGGAATCAAATCAAGACGTTGGTCTTACACCCCTAATAAACAAACTTAAGTACAAATCTCAAACTGTAACGAAACCAGTCGGCCCACACAAGAATCAGACATCACGAAGGCCGACAACTTCATCAATAAACACCGGATAAGTTGGCAGATATCGACTCACACAGGCAAAGGTTTAACAACACAACAGAAGTTTAAGCAGAAGCCATTACAGGAGTTTTTCCATTCCCAGATATACAATGCGCAAATAGGAAAACGAATTGGGGCATTTTCAGTATAAGCATTATCGAGCAATTATTCAGATCTAAACTCAAAGGCAGAGTTAACAGGGGTGAACCAGCAGTGGGTTAACTGTAACCCTCAAGATAAAATACAGATAGCCAGAATCAGAAAATAAACATGTCGATACGCAAAGATTCAATCGATTTCTCCTGCACCAAACCGCGAATCCAACAAAAATCTCAGAAGAAACCGAGCTAGCGAACTTGGGAAAACGATCGATTTCATAATGACAAGATTCTCACAACAACCAGTGAACCAAAATGACAAAGATTAACACCAAAGAACGACTCAGTTGCACCAAAATAGGAATTCGCACAGGAAATAGACAGAGGAGAAAATTTATCATAACCGTATCTCTAAGTCAAACAGGTATCTCGTGACTGTCGATGAACTGTCTCCTGGTTACTAGAGCTTCGATGATGTTAGCACTGCTCAGAATGCTGGAGATCGAAGGGCTACAGTCGGCAGTAGTCGACCAAGGTTGAGGAGACAGGGCAGAATGGAAGATAGATTCCTCTTTTTTTTAGAAATGAGAATGGTGGAGGATGGTGAGGAAATTTTGATCGAATTCGAGGAAAACCAAAGTGAACCAGTGCTTGCTTCGGCAAGAAATTCAGGTCGCGGTTGAAGATGAGTTAGAGATTGAGGATCGATAGAGAGAGTGGAGGGAGGTGATTCTGTGAAATCAATGAACATTGTCGAGGAGATTGAGAAAATGTGAGGGAGATGGCGTAAAGGGGAAGAAGAAGATTGTGACCGATACCAAGAAGGGGGAAGATGGTGGCGGGTGAGATTAGCAAGAGTGGAGAGTGGTGGCGATGGGCATGAGGAAGAGCGAAGGAGATGACGGTGGTATTTCGATTTGGAAGATGGAGGGGAGGAATGAGAGTAGGCGGTCTGGAGATGAAGGCGATTGGAGAGATTAACCAAGGGGGAGGCGATAGATTTGATGGTGATCGGGTTTGAGCAAGAAATTCAGGGGGAGTGTTCATCGGATGCCCTGGGTTGAAGAAGGATCGCCTCTCTTTTTGAAGATCGACCGAGAAGAAGAAAATCCAATAGTGCCGCCCCTCTCGCATCGGTTGAGGCTAGGGTTTTTCTTTTCAGAGCTTGGGCTAGGTTAGAGTTCAATTAAGTGTGGGCTGAGCTCTATCAAAATTTGGATGAATCTGAGCTGGGGTGGGTTTGTATTTTGGGACTGAAATCAGAATAGGAGCAGGCCACCGAGAGTGGGCCTTGAAGACTAGATCATGTAAATAACAATAAAGGTAGTGTAATAAAGTGAACATAAAAGGATGAAAATAATTGTAAAATTAATAATGATAAAACAACATAAAAATGAATACTAAAAATGAGTAAAATACATGTAAAATCTAATGAAATGATAGAAAGTAAACACGTAATAAAATACCATAAACTAGATGGCATAAAAATGAATATGTAAATAAAAAAAAACAAGATAGTAAGCTAATTAAATAAACGGAAAAGGAAGGGTTTGAACAGGGATTGTCACTGGAAATTCATTTTTGAAGACTTGTATTTTTTTTAAAATGCTTTGAAATTTATTCAAGAATTTTGTCAGAAAATGATGGTTTCATTTTGGCACGCCCGTTGATATGTTTTGAGAAAGAAAGGCGACGACCCCTCTTTCTTTTGGAATTTGCTTTACGGGGTGAGAATTTTTGGTGTCTACACCCCCTGGTGTGGAGTGGGCTTTTATGGAGTTTCTTGCTGGGTTTTGGTGCGTTTGGAGGCACGAGTTACGCGACTCGTTGTGACAGTAGAAAGATCTTGGTCTTTTGGGACCTTGGGATTTTTGGATTTTGAGTGCTTGGTGGAAATTTTCGGTGATGGAGCAGGAGAAGACATGGTTAGCTTTTCGGTGGAAGTAGGAGTAGGAAGGAGGTTGGGTTTGAGGATTTCAGAATGAATGAGGTGGTGAAATTTTGGTAGATAGGAACTTATATAGGTTACATCCTCTTGTAGTAGGTCGCCTTCGTCCATGACCATATGCACAAGTTGATCTTCCTCTTCCTTAGACAGGTGAGGGGGCGGTGATTCTCTGAGGGTTTCTGTCGGCCACATGTCGGCCACTTGTGTTGATGAAGCCTCCTTAAGAATGACCTTCTTCTTGGAGCGAAGTGCAGACTTTGGTGCCATCGTTGATCTAAGGATTTGTTAGAATTTAATGACTCTTTGATTCAGAGTTCCTAGAATGGTTGTGAGGCAAGGAATTTTTTGCACGAAGCTCTCTAGAGTGTTTGTAAGGGAGAAGAGAAGTTGTTTGAATGCTTGGAGAGTTTAGAGAGTGAGGGCAAATAGTGTGATGAGAGTGAGACTCTCATCACCCTTTTATAGATATCGAGTAACGGTCGGCGACCGCTCCTCGTCCGCTTGCTGACATGTCCAATGGTACTATTCATAACAGGCAGTGGTCGTGATGGTTTGTCATCGATCTGTTGAGTTTTTCCCATTTTTGTCTGTTGCACTCTCTCTAATCTATCCTTACTTTTATGGAAATGTTGACATATTTGTTTCAAGTAGTCGTTTGACATGTTTTCCATATATTTAACTGTACGTTGACTACTGAATGGCTAAGTTAGGGTGGTGCTCACGTGTCAGTGACCGATCGTGGGAATCAAAAGACAGCTTAATTGTGATTAATGAATATCATTCCAAGATCATGAACAATCTTGATGAATTTTTCTCTACTTAGTGGCTTAGTAAAAATATCTGCTAGTTGGTTTTTGGTAGAAATGTACTTTAAACCAACTAATTCCTTTTCACAACAATCTCTAAGAAAATGATGTCTAATGTCAATATGCTTGGTACGAGAATGATGCACAGGATTTTTGGAAATAGAGATGACACTTGTATTATCACACATAATTGGCAACGTACCTGTTTTGACTCCATAATCACCAATTTGTTGTTTGAGCCACAAGAGTTGAGCAAAACAGCTTGCTGCAGCTATGTATTCAGATTCAGCAATTGAGATTGCTATGCTTTGTTGTTTCTTTGATCCCCATGTGATCAAACATGATCCAACAAAGAATGTTGTTCCTGACGTGCTTTTTCTATCGGTGATAGATCCTCCATAATCTGCATCTGAAAAACCTACGATGTCACAATTCGTAAACTTAGGATAGAAGAGACCAAGGTTCATGGTCCCCTTGAGATAGCATAGGATCCTTTTCACAGCTGTGAGGTGACTTTCTCTTGGATCTGCTTGAAACCTGGCACATAAGCAAACGCTATACATGATGTCAGGTCTAATAGCAATTAAATATAGTTGAGAACCAATCATCTCCCTGTACGATCGTTGGTCGACCGGTCAGTCAGTCGTGATGCCCATTTTTGTGCCAACTACCATAGGTGTATCAAAAGGTTTACATGCCTCCATTCCAAATATCTTCAGCAAAAACTTTACATACTTCTCTTGGGATATGATAGCCCCTTCATTATCCTGCTTGACTTGAAGTCCTAAGAAGAACTTCAATTCTCCGAGATCATTCATCTCAAATTCCTTTTTCATCAACGCCTCAAACTTCTTACAATACTTCTCATCAGAAGCTCCAAAGATTATATCATCAACATACACTTGCACAAGTAAGAAATTCCTTTTTTTGTTGTAAATAAACAGGGTTTTATCTACTTTACCTCTCTTAAATTGGTTTTCTAAAAGATAGGAAGACAGACGGTCGTACCATGATCTTGGAGCTTGTTTGAGCCCATAAAGAGATTTGTCAAGCTTGAGTACCATGTATTTTCCTTCTTGTGTCTCAAAACCTGGAGGTTATGCAACATACACTTCCTCTTTGACGTACCCATTGAGAAAGGCACTATTGATGTCAAGTTGGAAGAGTTTGATTCTTTTGTGTGCAGGAAATACAATTAGTAATCTGATGGACTCCATCCTTGCTACTGGAGCAAAGGTTTCTTGGAAGTCTATCCCTTGTTGTTGACGATATCCTTGAGCTACAAGACGAGCTTTGTTCCTAACGACTTCTCCCATCTCATTTAGCTTGTTTCTAAAGACCCATTTTGTGCTAAGTACTTCTTGATGTGAAGGACGATGCACAAGATGCCAGACTTTGCATCTTTCAAACTGATTTAACTCTTCTTGCATTGCCTTGATCCAATCTAAGTCTTGAAGAGCTTCCTTGATGTTCTTGGGTTCGATGGATGAGACTGTTGTTGAGAAGGCTAAGAGATCACGAGTTTGTGCTCTAGTTTGAATTCCCTTGGAGATATCTGATATGACGTTCTCTAATGGATGATCTTTTTATAAGGCACGAGATTGATGAATAGTTGATGGTGATAGAGGATCTTCGACATTATTGTTCCCTTCATTGACCTGTTGTTATCTTGTCGGGCAAATTTTCCTTGGTCGGTGATTCATCTTTGGGATTATCTATGTGATCTTAATCAGCTAGATCAAATCCAAGTTTTTCATCTCCTTCAAATTCTTTGACCTTATGAAATTCCTCCTCATCAAAGACCACATGTACACTTTCTTCCACCTTCAATGTCCTTTTGTTGTAGATTTTGTATGCCCGGCTCCTTTTAGAGCACCCAAGGAAGATGGCCACGTCACTTCTGGCATCGAATTTTCCTAGGGGATTTTTTTTCATTGTTGTGGACATAATATTTACAACCAAAGATCCTGAAGTGGCTTATGTTTGGTTTTCTTCCCTTGATTAGCTCATAGGGTATTTTGTTGAGGATATGTCGTATGAGCGTTCTATTTGTGATGTAGCATGCAATCGCCACTACTTCTGCTCAGAAGACCTGAGGAAGACTACTCCCCAATAGCAAGGCCCTGGTTACCTCTTGTAATGTTCTGTTCTTACGCTCAACTACCCCATTTTGTTAGGGTGTCCTTGGTGCTGAATATGTGTGATTAATTCCATGTTGTTTACACATATCCATGAATTGTTGATTCTCAAATTCTGACCCATGATCAGACCGAAGCCCCTTGATCTTATGGTTGAGTTGTACTTGGACTTTTCCTGCAAAGACTTGAAATTTCTCAAAGACTTCATCTTTGGAAGCAATGAAGAGTGTCCAAACAAATTGTGAGTAGTCATCAACAATTACAAACACATACCAATTTCCTTCAAAACTTTTGATTCTCACAGTTCAAGTGGTGTGGATGTACTTACTAAGTTCTTTGATTTGAAAGAAGTCTTAGTTTGTTTGTTTCTAACACAAGCATTGCAAAGATTGGTCTCAGATTCTTTAATCTCAGGGAGACCTCTTACCAACTGTTTCTTGACAAGTTTTCTTAACAAGGAAATGCTAACATGCCCTACTCTTTTGTGCCATAGTGTGGAGTCATCTATTTAAGCAGTCAATCATGGAAGGTTTGAACTGTCAATATCCTTCAAACTAGTTACATAAACATTTTTCCACCTTTTTCCCTTTAACAACTCTTTGACATTGTTCTGACTTACTATGCTACAATGTGTAGAATAGAAGTGAACTGAATTGCCTTTGTAACATATTTAAGATACACTGAGCAAATTAAATTTTAAACCATTAACCAAATTGACATTATCAATGACATAATCTGAAGTAAAACCAACCTTACCTACACCGATGATTTTTCCTTTCTTGTTATCGCCAAAGGAAACGGTTCCTTGGCTTCTTGGTTCGAGTGAGAAGAACTTCATTTTGTCTCATGTCATGTGTTTAGAGCACCCACTGTCGATGTACCAGCAGGGGTCCATCCCACTCGATTCTGCACTTAACAAGTTAGTGGTGTGGGGTTAGGGTCCACAGAAAGTTTGGACCCATTTCCACCATCAATCATTGTTCTAGGATCATTTTTGACTACCCATTTTAGTCCTATCTTCTTGAGTTGCCAATGCCTCATAAATCATGTTCTATTGCATATGGCTTCATAATGACCAGGTTGTCTGCATAGATGGAAGACACCTCTACGACTGGTCCTTGACTGATACCCGACCTATCGTTTGTTTCTCCACATGGGTGTCCTAGGAACAGCTTCTAACTTTGCATGTTTTTCTTTGATTAATGCTAGTTCTTTTTCTTTTGCATTAAGGGCAGTAATCAACTCATCGATTTCAGGTTGTTTTCCTAGCTTCATCTTTTCATGGATGAAAAGAATTTTACTATAGTCGATTTGCAATTTCACGAGTGCTTTCATAAGGTTTTCTACCTTATCCTTGTCTGAATTTTTCTCTAATTTCTCATTTTCCTCCAAGAGTTCCTTGTTTTCATTTTCCAATGCCTCTAGTTGATCAACTACTATGAGAGAAAACTTTCTAAGTCCTAGAAGTCCAGCCTTTTGAATTTTCCTTCTAAGTTTAGAGTAGTTTACCTTGTTTTGTTCTTCTTCCTCTAATTCTAACGTATCCTTGTCTTGTGCCATCAAGCAAACTTCCTCAAGGCATAGGTGAGCCTTTTCATCCTCCGAGAGATCACTACCTAAGGTTTGATTGTTGTCGTTTAACTCTGAGTCTCCCAATGCCACAACAAACACTTCTTTCTTTGGCCTTTTGTTGAACGATCTTCGGATAGGTTTCCTGACCTTGTTGTTGTCCTCTCGGGATTGTTGAGGACAGCCTTTGATGTGATGTTCACACTTTGAGAACCCGAAACACTTGTCATTGTTCTTTTTGCGATGATCGTCAGTCTCCTTGGGCTCTCTTCCTTTCCTCATGTTGTTTCTTATTAACTTCCAAAAGTATCTCTTAGCATAGAGGACCATCTCATCATTGTCTTCTCCTGTCTCAAAGTTTTCAGCTACCTGAAGGGCTATGCCTTTTCCCTTTTCTTTTGTTGAACTTTCTGAGTTTCGTCGTTGTAGTTTTAACTCAAACGCCATTAGGGAACCTAACATGTCCGCCAAAGACATCTTAGATAGATCATGGACTTCTTGCATGGCATTGACCTTGCTGTCGAAGGAGGCAGGAAGAGATCTGAGGAACTTTCAAATTTGATCCTCATTTGAGATAGTTCTTCCAAGCACCAACATTTCGTTGATCAGCTTGGTGAACCTTGTATGCATTTCAGAAATGCTCTTTTTTTCTTCCTTCTTGAATAACTCCCAATGAGTGAGCAGCAACTCAATGCGAGTCTTTTTGATCTCATCATTCCTTTCATACGTGACTTCAAGAGTTTTCCAAATCTCTTGAGCTGTTTTAGCTGAGGCTATTTTGGAGTATTGCTCAGGTAGTAGTGCACAGTGTAGAATCCTTACAGCTCGAGCATTGAATAACAACTTCTTAATTTGATCATTCGTCATGTTGTCAATCGATATGTGTTGTCCTTGAGCATCTCGGAAGGTGTATTCACCATGTGATATAACCCTCCACATCCTTGGATCATCATACTTGATGTGAAACTCCATTTTATTCTTCGAGTGAGTGTAGTTATCTCCATTGAAAAGTGGTGGTCGATTTGGTGCAGAACCTTCTTTTGATGCTAGTAGGCTTGCGTGAGACATTTTGATCGTCTTCCAAAGCAGTTAGCTTTCTAGAAGAGACCTGCTCTGATACCAATTGAAACTCGCTAGCGCTCCTGATGGGTCCCCGATCGATCGTGGACGTATTGTTGACTCAAATAAACTATTTGATAGTTAAGGAAAGACATGAGATAAACTTAAACTGGAAACTCCATTTTGATTGAGGATTTACACATAGAAATTCACTCAATCTCCCTCGCCCCACACACGGACTCCGGGATAGTTTAGGACTTTATCTCAAAATCCTCTACCCTCTCCTAACAGCCGGCCTACGATTCCCCAACCGCTCCCCGATTGATCAGTCTACCATATACAAAGTGTTGTCACACAACTCCAATCCTAACCAGCTCACCAACTCTCTAGCTTTTACACACACTTAAGTATGATTCACACTTACTTAGATAATCTCTTTGTTTTTCTCTCCCGTACAGACTTGTTTACATATGACATAAATTCAAGTATATATACGGTTAGTTAAGATATAACGACCGTTCTATATAAAATCCTAGACTCTAGGAGTTGACTACAACTCTTGCCTTATACATAACAACCACACTAGATTACTAGAGAGTCTTCAACTTGATCTGAAGTCGTCAAAACACGTGTC
Organism: Limonium bicolor; assembly: GCA_023374045.1. Lineage (NCBI taxonomy): Eukaryota > Viridiplantae > Streptophyta > Magnoliopsida > Caryophyllales > Plumbaginaceae > Limonium > Limonium bicolor. The sequence goes on from CM041779.1 coordinate 315,889,404, forward strand.
ACCTTGCAATTAGACACGTCGGCGGCAGCTCTCTTGATTGGTCGAGCACCACTTGTGTTCTTAATTGTATGATCTTGTCTGGCTTATTAATGCTCATAAATGCTCTCTTTTAGACTTCATTATGGCTATGTGATCATCTGCTTAATATCCCTTTACTTATCTTGTTCTCTTACACATTAATGAGTTATGTTCTTGTCGTGTGCTAGTTGATTGTGTGGATATGAGAGTCTGCATGGATATGTCTATCTTCTTGCAGTCTTTGTCTTTGATTTATTCCTGAAGCATAAGAGATGTGGTCGTGTGATACTTGACTTCTTGTGTGCACTAGAAGTTCTATCGTGAGCTCTCATGGACAGGTGCCCGACTAGTTGGGCACATGTCTGAATGAGTGCGCTTGCAGCCTTGCGTGCTAAGCCACTCCTTTGCCTGTCTATCTGAATATCAAAGCTTAACAAACATATTAAACATACAAGACAAGATTTGCTATCATCAAAACTAAGGGTCTTGACTTAACATTAGTACCTAATGTAGACAAGCCGTGTGGGGTGAGATTATGATTATTGTGTTCCTTGTATACTTGATTCTCTGTGTTTATCTATAAACTTATATGTATATGTTTGCTTTGATAGGGTTTATATGTGTTTTGACATGATTGTTATGCACCTTAGCATGTGGACTGATTTTATGACATGATTATGTGTGTTTTTGCATGTTTGTTGATCTTGTTGCTTATTAATTGCTGCTTGAATGCATGATAAGTAATCTTTGGGGATGAAACCTGGTTTAAGGAGGGGAGAATGAAATACCCCAAGTTGTGAGAAATACCCTAAGTCCTGGAAGCCCTAGTAGTCGGAAATGTTTCTAAAGTTAGTTTTATTCCATCAAAGCAACTTTTCTCCTTAAGATACATCAATAATGACTTGTTAAGCATGAGGTGGCGACCTAGTGAAGGTAAGCACAAGGTGGTAACCTAGTAGGAACTAAGCACGAGGTGGTGACCTAGTGAAAGGTAACATGTGTTTGAGGTGCTTAGTATTTTATTATATATAACCAACTTTTGCTTAGTCATTTATGTGTTATTATATCCTAGAACCATTAACAGGTGTCACATGGTCATTGGTTTGATGATTTAGGTTTCCTTTACATGAAGAAATCTAACTTTAAATACTTATATATATAAGTGGCGCCAAATAAGGAATTAACCAGAACCATCTTAATCTTCCTTCATGCTTAATTAATCTTAGAACATCTAGCCAAACAAGGCCTAAGAAAAGGCGGCTAGACTTGACCAAACAAAGCCTTAAAATGGTGACTACATTTAATGCTCAATAATGCTTTGTTCAGCCCATAATGGCTGCTGTAGTTGTTGCCCCCATCCTTGAAATGCCCTTATCTTATTCAGCCAAAGCATGGTCCAATAGGAAACAAGAAGGTGTTACATGAGGTGTCACCTAACTAAAGCTTTCCTAGTCTTTAAGTAAGTTTTCCTTTTCCTATTTAAGATGCCATTCATCCAGACATTATCCCTAACACAAAATCATCTTATCATCCTCCTATTTCACTTAGATAAGTAAGCTAAAGAAGTAAAGCAATCAGGTTAGCAAGGGAGATCAAAACCGAGACCAAGGAGGGTGAAAACCAAGAGGAAAAGTGAAGAAGTTATAGGAAAGTTGGTGCTGATTTATGAAGGAGTTAGGAATAACTTAAATCCTTGTTAATCCTATGAGAGTTTAGAAGAAAAACATCCAGTAGAATTCAAGTAATTCTTGTGTACAACACTTGTTTGCTTAAAGTCACTTTTTGGTGTATTTTGGTGATTTAACTTTGCAGCATGTCATATGGTTGTTTTCTTTGAGTAACCTTCATGCTTTTAAGCTGGAATTCATGGTTATTTATCCATATTTAATTTTTCAAGTTCGTGAATGGTTGTACAGATCGAATTTGGTAAGTTAAAGATGAGTTTAAAGCTTAAAAATGTGTTTTAAGACTTTCTGGTTTCTACTGAAAATATATGAGTGATTTTGGATGTTTTTCTCCTTGGTTTAATGGCCATTTGTTCATAAGGTCATGGTGTTTTGTTGGTGTGAAGGTGGGTCGAAAATACTCAGTGGTAGACCTTAATCCAGGTCTTGTTTTAAGGGAAGATTATAAATGTTTAAGTAGATGAATAACTTGGTTATTGCTTATTTAATGGTGGCCGAATATTTTTGTCTTCTTGATGTGTTTTGTGGTTGTTTTACTCAAGCTGAGATTATGGTTTGATGTTCCTAATCACTTGTTATTAATCATGGTGCGGATGGATCACCTATATCCATATTGAGCCCTACACTGATTTTCCCACTACCTATGTATTGTGGGCATGCCACTATGATCTAATCTATGGACAACTAACCTATAGGGGGTGTGCACACTTAAGGACATAGCATGAGGTGGTAATAAGTATTTGAGGGCCGAGGGTCTTAGTGCCCTTTGTCGAAAGACCGGTGTGCCCGAGGATTGGTAGAAGGAAATAAACCGAAATATGTTCTGGTGGAATTAACATGGTTGTGTCATGGTATTTGTTATTGTGCCTTGGTAAGATTATTTGTGTGATTTCTGATGATATGTCTTGTTGTGATTCATTGTGATGTTACTTATGATATCTTAAAGAGTTTTATAAAGGTAAATGAATTTTACAGGTTATAACAAGAATTACTTAATTTCTATGACTTTACTTGTGACCTCTTTCTTTGTGTATGTGATTTATGGTTGCATGTTGAGATGTGCATGGCATGACACTTGGGTTAGGATTGTTTAAGAAGACTTACAGTTTTGTTATAATATGTTTTTATAGATCTCCTTGGGGTATGTCTTAGGAGAACTAGGGTTTTGGGTAAGCTAGAGTTTGGCATAAGATACAACCGAATATATTTTGACATAGGCACAAGGGATCTTGTTTCCTTGGCTTCCTTTTGGTTTATTAATGATTAAGTGACATTTGAAGTAAATGACTTAGCCTTAGCACTCACATGGGTGAGTGTGGCGGTAACAACCCGATTAGCTTTATGTGTATTCCACTGCAAATATGTTTAATAAGTTAGTCTAAGAAGTAAGCTAAAAATCGGGGTGTTACATTCTTCCTATAATGCATTGTTCAACAAGGAGCATTGTGTCATTGAGCCCGGGATTGTCATGGGAGATTCAAAAACATAGGGTCGCATAAGTGTTAAGGTGTCTGGGAGATTTTCAAAAGGGAGATGCACTTGGGTTGTAAGCCTCGGTTTTTGAACCTTATCCTATATTTGATTCGGGTTGATTAGGATCTATTCGGGTTCTAGGTCCACTTATAACTTAAGTTTAATAACTATGTTATAAAACATTAATTATTAAAAACCAAATCTTGCTCATTGGAACCTATTATGAGTCACCACCTAAGTAAACTTGGAAAGGTAAGAGTCCGGGTTCGAGGGCGTGCTATACGTCTTTTCCGGGTTCAAATTACTTTCATTACCCTTCTAAGTCGTTTTTCCACTACTTATGTCGTTTACGGGTTATTATGAAGTTGGCTTAACCTAAGTGCGCGGGTCTTTGTATTTTTGCATTTTTTTACATTTTTTACTGAAAATTAAAGTGGGAAATGAAATTACGTAAAGTAGGGTTTCGGGAGCCGAATTAGGTCAAAATTTTTAAAAATGTCTATGGCCATGGGCCTAATGTTCGAACCTACGGACCCTAATTAAACTAGTTATACAGAAAGATCGAATTTCTGAAAAACAAAATTTTAAAGAGTCCGGGGCCATGGACAGGGTGTCCGTGGGCCTGAGCATGTATTAAAAAACCTAATTTTTTTTTAAAACAATAAGTCCCGCCACCATCCGGGGTATTCGTGGTTGTAAACAGTACACCCGGGACCCCGAATGTAGCGTCTACGGTTACGGACCACCCTCGGATGACGGTTTTCGGGCGATTTCTGGTGATGTTTTTGCCTCAAATTTTATGGACGTGTAGCTTGAAAGATTACAAGTGTGTTAGTAATCAAAAGATTCCAATTTGAGTTCAAATTATAGACGAAACTTAACAAACAAGTTAAAAGGCAGAAAGACAAACAAACCCTAATTCGGGAGCCGGAAAAAGTCGGTTTGATCCTAAATTTTGACGGAGAGTATATTAGACTAAAGCCAGTTAGGAAATTTGATTCCTAACTCTTTTTTCCTTTAGGATTTGGGAATTCCTTCACATCAGGAATCCTTGGAAGCTTCGTCGGTGGCAGCCTCGAATTGAATTCGACCCGAGCTTCTGACCCTTGATTTCTAACTGTTTTCTTTATGTTTTAGTGGAGGTTTTATGGATGTTTGTATATTTGTGTGGCAACGGGAGTTCAAAAATTAGTTTTCATGTGGATTTTGGTGTCGATTTATGGCTCGGGAGTGCAAAAATGTGGGAGTTTGTATATGGCTAGGTTTCTTGATCTCGTAGGGTTCTTAATGTTCTGTCCAGGTCAAGGGAAAAGATCCCTTATATAGACATCACTATGATAGAGTAAACTCGGTAAAGGAGCAAAGTTTACCAGGATTTGGTCGGGTAACTTCCAAAAAGAATATGACCATGAAGTTTTGCTAGCATGAAAAGATGGATATTTTGGACTTTTCTTATGCAGAATTGAAATTTTTGGATAAGAGAATATTTTAAAATCAATTGTCCATTAGATCTTTTCAGAAAGTAATAGGAAATTATTAGACATTCAAAAATTTGAAATTCCAAAACCATTATGCTCTAAATGTCATCCTTTATCTTGTGTTAAAATTTCAAAGTCCTTCGAGTTGATTTGGGTCATTATCGGAAGAGAAAGAAAGTTTACGAGATGGCTCAAAAGCCCTGAAAATTACAAAAATGCCCCTCGTGATGATAAGGCTGTCACAGTTGTTCTAAAATGTGTGAGTTAATCATACTAGGATAGGAAAATTCTGAAAACATTCTAATCAACTCGGGATTCCATGCCCGTTGACCATTTTACACTCTATGGCATTCATGTCCTGCAAGACCCTTTTTTGGGGGGTTAGAATTTTGGGTATAACACGTGCTTTGCTTGGTGGCCTTATTTTATGGTAATTGATTGGGATACAAGTAGGGATGAGGGGTATAAGTTTGAGGGAGAGTATAAGGTTGATCGTTTGCATGCAAACAAGGCGTGTGGCATTGTAGAAAGGATGTGCCATGATGGTTTTGGGAGGTGGGAGTGCAGACGGCGAAGAGGGGAAGGTCATCGCATGGGAGGTGGAAGAGGAGGAGTTGGGTGGCTGCTAATGATGGGGATTTGGCTCCCGACAGGTTATCCTAAGTGAGAACTATTTCGCATTCCACTTCCCCCGGGCTACATTGCTTCGAATATGAGGATCAAATAAATCTCCCATAATAAGTTATTATTTGGATCTTGTCACTTTCGTGGTGCTGAACCATTGACTCAATCTGTTAATCGGGTTTGGGATAAGGATATGGCCTTAGCTGAAGCCACTGACTCTCTTAGACCCCATCTCACTTATTGGAATAGGTATGTCTTCGGCCATATTTTTCTTAATAAGAAGTGTGTCTGAATAGACTTAGAGGTATTCAAAGAAGGGTTGATTTGGGGCAGGGTAACCACCTGCGGGGTCTGGAAAGAAAACTTCATAGAGAATTGGAACTGTGGCAGCTTAGGGAAGAATCGTTATGGCTTCAAAAATCTCGGGATAGTTGGATTTCTTTGGGTGATAAAAACTCGGCTTATTTTCATATTAAAACTTCTATTAGGAGAAGTAGAAATAAAATTCTTAAGTTGCTTGGTCCTGATGGGTCTTGGGTTTCGGATGATGTAGAGCTGGAGAAACTTCTCAGAACTTTTTTTGTCAAACAATTCAGTTTTAACAATACAGTTAGGTGCAACCTTGAGGATCATGATTTTGTGGCTCTTAACTCGGATGATTTCAATGCCTTGGACAGCCAGATATTGCCTAAGGAGGTTTGGGTTGCTCTTAGGAGTATGAAAAGTTTCAAAGCTCCTGGCAAAGATGGTTTCCCTGCAGGTTTCTACCAACATTTTTGGAATCTGATTGCTCCTAGTCTGATTAGCTTTGTTTCAAATGCTTTCACTTGTCATTCATTTGATTCTAGCCTAAATGAGACTATAATTACTATTATTCCTAAAATTGAGCAACCTACAGAAGTTAAGCACTTTCATCCTATATCATTATGCAAGGTTCAATATAAAGTCCTAGCCAAAGTTATAGCTAATAGACTCAAAACCTTTCATGGCTACGTGGGTTTCAGATAGCCAAGCTAGTTTTGTTCCTGGTCGTAGTATTTTTGATAACATAGTCTTAGTTTAGGAGGCTATGTATTGCATGGAAAATACTAAGGCTAGGGAAGGCTATTTAGCTATGAAGATAGATCTTGCGAAATCTTATGATTGTGTGTCTTGGGAGTTTGTCAGTGAAACTCTAAATTGCCTTGGGATCCCAACTGGCCTTAAAACCCTTATCATGAATTGTATTTCTTCGGTTTCTTTTCAGATTAGTTGGAATGGTAGACTTACTGATTCCTTTAAGGCTGAAAGGGGCCTTCGTCAGGGTGACCCTTTGTCCCCTTTCATCTTTGTGTTATGTATGGAACGTTGTCTCAGATCATTCAGTCCCAAGTACAAGAAAGTTGGAAACCTCTCTGTTTGGGTAGGAGGGATAATGTGGTGTCCCATGGTTTTTTTGCTGATGATCTTGTTCTTTTTGGTGTTGCGAGCCCTAGGCAGGTTAGGATTATGCGTGATTGTTTGGACATGTTTTGCAGTGCTTCTGGAAAGTAGTGAGTTTTGAGAAATCAGTAGTGCTCTTGTCTAGGAATGTTAGTGCTGAAAGGGAAAGAGTTGTTGGGTTGGAAGCTAGGATGCCTACTACTAGAAGGTTTGGGAAATAACTTGGGATTTACATTAAGCAAGGAAGGGATTCAAATCAGAATAATGAGCTCATCCTCTCAAAGGTTAGAAATAGGCTAGCGGCCTGGAAAAGAAAATCTTTGTCTATGGCGGGGCGGGTTTGCCTGGTTAAGAGCGTTATTTCTTCTGTTCTAGTTCACTCTATGCAGTGTCAGCTTATTCCAATTAGTGTCTGTGATAAAGTGGATAAATTATGTCGTGACTTTATCTGGGGTCACGAGTTGGGGGAGCGAAAGTTTCATGATGTCAGTTGGGATAAAATTTGTAGTCCAAAAGAAAAAGGGGGATTAGGGTTGTGAAAGACAAGAGATATGAACTTGGCCTGTTTTGGGAAAATTGTTTGGAATCTCATCAGTAAACCAACGAGTTTGTGTCAAAGAACCCTTCTGCTAAAATACTCAAACTTGAATTCGAGCAGATGCTCTAGTAATTGGAGGAATGTTCGGAAATGCACGGGTGTCATAGAGAAAGGTGCTCGCTGAACTATAGGTAATGGTCAAACGGTGAATTTTTGGCTTGATTATTGGGCGGTTTACCCAAATTTACTGAGTATTGCTACAAAGGTTGTTCCTGATATTCTTTTACATGAGAAAGTTGCACAGATCTGGAAACAAGGAAAAGGTTGGATGTGGGGATTGTTTATCTGAATTTCTACCTCTAAATTTTCGTTTGATTTTATGCAGTTTTGTGGTGTTTCCTTTAGGAGGACCTGATTTCTTGACTTGGCACCTGGATCCTTGTGGATCTTATAGTGTCAAGACGGCTTATAGATTGATCTCTGGTCACAATGATAATGGTAACTGTTCTGATGTGTTTAATCGAATCTGGTCTTTGAAAGTGCAGGAAAGGATTAAATTGTTTATCTGGAAAGTTAGGCATGGTAAGTTAATGACGAATTCGAGACGGTTTTCATTTGGTTTTACATCTGATAAATCTTGTCACTATTGCAGTAAAGAGGAATCTATTTTACATGTGTTGCGTGACTGTAAAGTTGCCAAGTTATTATGGAATATGATTGTTCCGTCTAATCGTAGAGTCTGTTTTTTAGTATGAGTTTGGAGGCTTGGTTGTTAGATCATGTTGGGAGAAAGGGACTGTTCTTGCTGCAGGATAAATTAAATGCCCTGTTTCCTATTGTCTGTTATATGTTATGGAGCTGGAGAAACTCTAAGGTCTTTGGAGAGGAGAATAGAATGTTTTTGAATTTCAGGTCCATTATTATTACTATGCGGCAGAATAGTAGCGCCTGGAAGATGAAGTCTGTAATGGAACAGCAGCATAAGACTGCTCGATTTTGTTTAGATTACAGGGAAGTGTACTCTTGGATCCCTCCTGAGTTTGGTTGTTTAAAGTTTGATATTGATGGCTCTGTTAATTCATTGTCAGATCTTGCAGCGTCTGCTGGTGCATGCCGTAATCACAGGGGAGATTGGGTTGCTGGTTTTGTTACGGTTCAAGGAAGACTGGACGTGCTGCACTCAGAGGTGGTGGCGCTCCTGCAGGCTGTTCGAATCATACAGCGAATGGGGCTGGGACGAGTCGAGATCTGTTCTGATTCATCTTTGGTAGTTGACCTGTTTCGGTGTTGTCCGGTAAATCATATGTATAAGCCTTATTTTGATGAGTGTAAAGCTATAAAAGCTTCAGGTGTAGATTTTGTTGTGACGTATGTGCCTAGAGCTTGTAACAGGGTGGCTGATGCTCTTGCAAAGTATGGTTTGGGTAGGGAGATTGGTCTGCAGTTCTTTTCTGCTGCCCCAGATTGTATCTCCATGTATTTGGAGGAGGACATAATTTCTTCTAATCAGTTAATGAGAAGGCTATAAGCCCCAATTTCGACCAAAAAAAATTGAAGGGAAAATTTAAATAGAATGATCTCCTTAAAAAAAATAGAATGAAGACAAATCTGATCCAGCAAAAACCCCCATTTTTGGGAAGTAATGAAGATGATGAAGCAGGGCTATTACTTTCACTGCCAAGGAAGTTCGGTATGAAATTGTAAATGACATCAATAGCGATTCACTTTAATTGGATCCGTTTTAAGAATCAAAAGCACAGTTTAAAAATGATTAAGACGGATTGATTTTGAGACTAAATTGAAGAACTATTAGGTTGTAGATTCTAACGTTGGCTCGGACAAAAATTGCCACATCATATGTCTCTAGAAGGATAAAAGGGTGGGTGTTCAGGTGTGTAGACACCAAAAATTCACACCCTTTTTGTATTAGAATGAAAAAAAAAATACAAAAATAAGCATGTCCCCTAGAAATAAGAAGGTCGTCCTCGTCTTTGATCAAAGGAATTTATTTTTCCCGATCTTTAAATCACACAATCCTCAAGGAAAGGAGCATGAGCCTCTTTATTGTGATATATCTTATCCTACTCTATTTTACACCCTTATTTTGATTCTTTCGTTTTCAAACTGTTCCGTTATTTTTATTAATACCTCTTAATATTTTATGTACTTGGTTTTTTTCTCATCCTTATTTTCGTATTATTGTAAACTCGTGTGTTTTTATCTACTGCACCCTATCTGTGGCCATTTTTGTTATCTTCTAGCATTTACTCGTTATTTTATTGTCCTTATCTTCATTATTGTCTCTATTGTTTTATGCACCCTTTTATTATTATTCCATTCATGTTAGTATATTTCGCCAATTACACACAGCTGATCCATTTTCCATTTTTATTATATTCGCTTGCATTTTATCTCCATCATACTAGTGCTATTTTATTATTTCATGCACTTGTTATTGTGATATTTAATTATTGTTATGTACTTTATTATGTTTTCATATTTTATTTGTCTACATTTTTATTATTCCATAACTTTTGAGAAAAGAACCCATTAATATAAATGCATTTTGTAGGGAATTTATCCAGTTTGAATTAAACCTCATGTACTATTTTCTTCATTTGTATATTGATTTCTGAATTAGCTTAGTTGGTTAGTGAGTTTGCAAGGGAATCCACAGGTCCTAGGTTTGAATCTTGATACTTGATAGGGACATTTGTCTAGGTTTAATTCCCAATTCTCACATTTTATGTTGAATGCTGCCATAGTGCAGCTGGTTGATATCATCGGGAAGGAAAGTGTAGGCCGCGGTTTGAGACTCGAGAGTGACATAGCCCTGTTTTTTATTTTTAGCAGCCCAACAGACCCGCTAAACGCAGTCCAACGTCTGGCCCAAAGACAAGTCCGGCCCCACGTTCATCTCTCCCAGCTCTTCGACTCCCCGCATGCAAAAACCTCGAAAAATCCGGAAGATTTTCGTGGCTCAACCCTTCCTTCTAACACGAATCACCCTCTCCACCGTGGTTGTTCACTGGGAAACTCTACTCACTCCCAAATCCTTCTTCCACATTAACTCACCACCAACACCTTATTACACCACCGCCAGAAGCTTCGCATGAATTTCTCCTCTAGCGGTCCCGTTTCCTTCTTCCTTGACTATCAGTAGAGTAAGTAGGGGTTTCCATTCTGATGCATCTCTTTGATTTTGATTTTCTGTATCTTTCGAAGTCTCCCACTCTACATTTTTTTTTTATCTTCGACGACATTTGCTGGAGGACTAAACTATTGATGGGCGATGGCAAGCATGGGAAGCACGATTCTGTCAGAAATTTGCTTCTGAAGAAGGAGTAGTTTTTATTCCCTAATCGTTTTACTCTACTCGATGAAATCCCAAATCAGAGCTCCTAATGTTCGTTTCGTGTGTCTCTGGTTCCAGGCAGATGGTTATTTGATATATGTTTATATTCGTGCCTTCCTTTGATTAACCGGAAGAAGCAGATATGGTTTTCGGTAACCATCCTGGTCATAAACCATCATCTCTTCCTCATTGTCATTTTCTTTACTCTGATGGATTTCTCTATACACAATCCTAGTCGAATCTATTATAGACATCGCAGTCTTGCCATTATCCAACCTGTTACAGCCTTTGTAGTCTATGGACATGGTTCAAAGTTAAAAAGAGGGGAAAATTCCTTTTGAAACTCACTAATATTGCTTTCGGTCTGTATGTTTATTTATTTCTCTTTGAATAAGGTTGTTTTATTCATGATTAACCACTTCGTTAGTCAAAGATAGCCTATCAGAACCGACTTACCCTGTTGCTCATGTGTTACCTTGTACCCTTTATGCAGGGCGGAGCCAGAATAGAAGTTGAGGGGGCAAAGACAGAATTATAAAAAGTTAGGGGGTCTTTTATTAATTTTTTCTAAAAAAAAATTTTTTTTTACACTATATTTTGTAATTTACAAAGTTAGGGGTGTTATGCTCCCTCCAGAACACCCCTGCCTCCGCCACCGCTTTTATGGCCCAGGTTAGCCAAAGTGTCTCTGATATTAGCTTGAATGGTTCACCTGTTGTGTTTTTGCAAGTTTGATTCTCTGTGTGTATCTGTTCATTTCGAGATCCATTCGTTCTAACTTCTATTTTTGTGAGTTCAGTTTGAGGAAACTATGGTCTAATACAGTCAACACATATCCCCAGTGTTTATACGTTTGAGTTATCGTGGGTTATCATCCGTATTATATGGTTTGAAGAGTTAAATTTGTATGCTTACTTATAGCTATAGTGACAGCTTGTAAATAATGGTAGACTGGTCCATCTCCAGTCATCAGGAGCCTTAACTCTTTTGTTCTAACCTACCTTGTGATTTACCCTGCGATTTGCTCCTACTGTTACGAGCCACAATGGACTTGAAACATTTTCTTCCAGATTTCGCTCACACTGTCGAATATTCCTCGTCTGATGAGGAGTTTAACCTCATCCCCTTTGGTGGTCTGCAGGCGTACACCGGTTCTTCTCTGAGCACTTTCTCCCCGAATCTTCTTCGACATCTTCGTCGATTTCTATTTTGGTCCTGCCTTTCGAGCTTGGTAAGTTGCCTGCTTCCGATTTGCTACTGATTTGAGAAGAAAGGAAAAAAAAGGTTGAGACCCTAACCCCGGTTATTCGTGTCCTGTTTCGGGAGTTGTTTATTTTCTGATCCGCTTCACTTGCTTGGTTGTTTAGTTCTCTGGTTGGTTTCATGCGCCGCCCCTTGTACTCCTTCTCTCGTTCGTTTCGGTCGTACCATCTTCTTCTCCAAGGTACACGCTCCCATTTATGGCATTTACTATGTATGAATGTGTTTGAACATCCATGCTTTGCTTTGCGGATTCGAATCTGGCCTGTGGAATGTTTCTAGAATTTGTGGTTATTTGGTTTGAAATCGGTTGGAGCATTTGTTCTGGAATGTTTCTGGAATTTGTGGTTATTTGGGTTGAAATCGGTTGGAGCATTTCTTGGCTTCAGTTTCTAGAATTTGTGGTTATTTGGGTTGAAATCGGTTGGAGCATTTCTTCTGGAATGTTTCTGGAATTTGTGGTTATTTGGGTTGAAATCGGTTGGAGAATTTGTTGTGGAATGATTCTGGAATTTGTGGTTAATTGGGTTGAAATCGGTTGGAGCATTTCTTCTAGAATGTTTCTGGAATTTGTGGTCATTTGGGTTGAAATCGGTTGGAGAATTTGTTGTGGAATGATTCTGGAATTTGTGGTCGTATATGGTTGGACCGTGTCTGAAATTTATGAGTATGGTTAGATCTCTTCTGTGATGGTTTGATTCTGAATTATGGTTGATATTGTGTGACTTTACTTGCCTTTTTCGGATGGAACTTAAACAAACTGGCGGTATTAGCTGGTTTAATTACCGCATCTGTTTGGAAAATCAATTGTTCTTATTTGGTTAGCTTCGTTCTAATTAGACGGTGGTGATCCAGGAACTGAAAATCATGTTGACATTAATAAAATTGCGGACAAGTGTACGACACCTGTCATTTGTCTTAAACTGGAACTCATGCTTATAACGGCCGCCCCACATTAGGATGGTTTCCCGAAACACCTTGGCCCGATTCCGAAAAATTTGATTCGAACAGATACTAAATTAAGGGTCGTTCTATTGTGGTAGATGCGGTAGTTATAAGTACAGTTGTTCCTTAATTTGGCAAGTGGGTGTTGAGTGTCTACACTTGTCTGCTCTACGATGATGAGGGCAAACAAACTCTGAGCTGAATAGTCCCGAATAATAAAACGAAGCGACGACGAGGACAAAATTACTCTGAGCTTAATTGGTAGAACAACATCATTCGTGATCAGTTGATGGTCAGTGACATGATGAAGCAAACAAACGGCATCGAGAGTACTCTACCGATCTGCAGAGAAGACGCAACAATGATGGAGCGGTGGCACACGACTATCAATTAGGATGTTAGCGGATATTAGTATCACGACTTTATTGAATTATTGTACAGTTTCAAACTAAGTAAATGTACATTCGTTGTTATAACGTTGTATTAATTACAATTGTGTTTTGAAATTCAGAATAAATTTCTAAAAGCATAGTTTAACACATGTTAATATTAAAAGTGTCCAATAATAATTGACCAAACATTGGTAGTTGATACTAAATTGAATTCTAATTTAATCTACTTATAGATGGCCACTGAACAACGCAAAAAAACATCTAAGGGAAAGAAGGGAAAGGAAATAGATGGTGGTGAAAGTAGCCGTACCAATGTCACGTGGAACGATGAACAAACAAGTTGTCTGATTACACTAATGGGTCGACACTATGCGCACTCTCTTGGACGAAATAGCGAGGTAGTAAGCAGAACCGTTAAATGGGCAAGTGTTTTGAAGGAATTCAATGCCATCTTCAAGAAGGAATACACTTATGCCAATTTCAAATCCAAAAGGGAAGTGATTAGACATCAGTGGGTGGATTGGAAAAGGCTAAAGGGTTCAGGCACTACAGGCATTGGGTGGTCTGCTAGCAAGCGTACCATTGACGCTCCCGATGAGTGGTGGGACGCTAAAATAGCGGTACACACAATTCATTAGTTAACATTGTAAATTTGTTTTCTTCATTTGAACATGACTAATTGTTTTTTTATTCCGTAGGATGATAGCTCGTTCTTGCGCTTCAGGACTAGGGGCTTCAGCCCTCAGGAAGAGGACTACCTCCAGCTAGTATTCGGTGACTATGACGCGAAGGGAGAGAAAAAGTTCAGCATGGGCACTCCTATCCCAACGTCAGACGTTGGCGATACAGAAGGAAAACTCGATGGTTATCGGCCTTCGTTCCACCACGACTACACCGACGGGAGCGAGTCCTTCATCAATAACATGGGGGTGATCAACTTGGACGATGATTTCATCCCCATGTCACCTTACGATGGCACAGAGACTCCGACACCTTCTTCTACCCCTACCGGGCCAGCTCCGTCGTCTCTTCTAGGAAAAAGGTCATCTGAGTCTGATGATTCTTGCGGATGTAAGAAGGAGAAGAGGGTTAGCAAGAAGGACCGACATGCGATGTTGTTGGACATGATTGTTGAGCGCAGTACAGCTACACATTCTGCGCTTAACAGATCAAATCAGTTGTTGGAGGCGTTTACACAGCAAGCTATCAGTATTCAAAGCGATCAGTGGACCGAAAATCAAGCTGCTAAAGCTCTATTCAGTATACCAGAGGTGAGGGATGATGAGGACTTGCTTGCAGATGCCGCAGTGGCCCTGGAGGTTCCGAGTCGTAGGGCCATGTTCAAGGGCATGATGGAAGAGGGAGGAAAAAAATCTGCCCTACGCATACATCAACTCCCTTGTCGAGTCAGCGCTCTTCTAGGTCTTAGTTTATTTGTTACTATTATCTTCTGAGGGATGTACTTTGTTTATTTGTAGAACTATATCGGCTTGTATTAATTGTAGTCTCGTGTGGATGTTGGACTTTGTTTTTCCTAGAACTAGATTTGCTTGTAGTAGTAGTAGTAGTATTTTTTTCCACAAATGCGCATCATTTTGGGAACTTGTAGTATATAACTATATGTGTGTGTAGTTTATGTGCATACCTGTTGTATGTTGAGTGTTTTACATTCCTTGATGAATTTGATTATGCATTATTATTGTTTTCTTGTCATAGTAAATTATCAAAATTCTTTTAACAGTTATCATGGCTGACCAAGAATTCATTAGACGTATATTGACCGATCCACAAGCGTTTTTGTAATTTGTAACCGCGATGAGAGGTATTCAACAAGAGGCACTTAACATGATTGACGAGGCCACCTTAATACTTGCATCACACCGACACAACATTCCCCTACCTATTCCCATGCATGACAATGAATTCAACGGGAAATGTGGGTTAATGCTCTACTTAGGAGCAACCCAAAAAGAATTCACAATGTTTTAAGGATGGATAATAATTCGTTCCTCCGTTTGTGCGAGATGATGGAAGTAAGGTATGGGCTGAAGCGCACACAACACGTCAGCATTCAAGTTGACATAGCACGGTTCTTGTACATACTAGCACACAAAGCATCGAACCGAGACGCTTGTGAGAGATTCAGCCTGGGTCCAGAGACAGTTAGCCACCACTTTAAGAGGGTATTGGGTTTGATGTGGGCATTCGGGCACGACTACGTGAAGCCTAATACTGACGAATGGGCTACAATTCATCCAAAGCTTGCTGGGGACCCTCATTACGACCCGTACTTTAAGGTATCGGATTAATCACCTCATGAGACTATGTGCGCTTCATTCAAATTGTTAATTATGTGTTATATTTTCCCCGAATAATTGCACAGGATGCCATTGGAGCGTTGGATGGTACCCACATTAACGTCGTCATACCAGGACCGCTGCAATTGGAGTACCGTGGTAGAAGCGGCCACCCAACGATGAACGTGCTCAGGGTGTCACTAGTGCAGAAAATGTTTTTTACCATGGTTATTTTGCCTATATACCACGGTTAGAGACCGTGGTTTATACTCGCGTGGTATATCGGAAAATTGCAATAAACCACGGTTCGAAACCGTCGTTTAAAAGACGCATTATAAACCACGGTTCGTAAAACCGTCGTTTAAAGCCCGTTGTGTCGTGGGAATCAGACGACTTATACCACGGTTGGGACGGAAACCGTGGTATATAATGTCGTTCCATTGCGTTTTTACGACGGTTCGGGATAACCGTGGTATATGACTACTTTATACGACGGTTTTATAATAAACCGTGGTTTATACTCGTCGTTCCATTGAGTTTTAAACCACGGTTTTAAGTGAACCGTGGTTTTTTTTTTTTTTTTTTGTTTTTTTTAGCATCTACCACATGTTTTCCAACACAACCCAATTTACAATCGTATATACAACCTGTACAGGGCATCCAACTGGTATTGCCCTTTGATAACCAACCACACTATGACCATAAACCAAGTTGCCAGTTTGAATTGCAACATTGAAAACGAATTGCAAACAAACCCATTCAAACTTTCAAAAATAAGAGAGAGTTGAACTTTACAAACTTTGAGAGTTGCTTCAGCAAAAACAAAAGTCTAAGTCTAACTACACTAGGATATAGATCTAAGAACACTCAAGTAATTTTTACACCAAAACTGCGATAGATGATCTCTTACAAAGTCGAGATCCCCTTTGGAATACGTGCTCCCTGCTTTGTGAAAAAGAAACGATCTGTCCATAAAAAGAAACTGATCATCATTAGTACACAATTTTATTTCAAATGCAATAACTTTAACTAAAACTTTGATTGGTATGGTTTACCTTGTCATCATCAGCAAGCGTGTCAATATTTTGTACAATCTCGAACATGTACCGCATCACATAATAGCCACAGCTTCGTGAATCAGGCTGTTGAGGACACTGTCATCACACCATCCATGGATTACCAACTTTAGATAGATCAAAAAATTAAACGTTTAACTTTAATACAAAAATGCATAAATTAAATGATTACTTACACGTATGTAATGGAAGTCCAAGATGGAGAATGGTTTCTTCATCACTCAAACCAAGCTTATGACCCCTGCATAAATACAGCATTTTAAAATGAAGCCATTTATTGTCAATAATCTAGGACAAGCTTAAAATAAATACAGAATGCATTAAAATTTTGAATACTCACTCCTTCAAATATTTCTCTACAGCGATCTCTCGAAGGTCATCAGGGCCGCCCAATGGGTCTAGTATCAACAAGCATGAGGTGTCGATACACAACACCATCAACATCCAATGATTGCTGCCACAGATAAAACAAAGAATGTTTTGTAGAACAATATTAATATCACAATTAGGAAGCAAAAATTCCAGTTATTGTGTACTTACATCTGATGATATGGGATCAGCAAATATTTGCTTCTTCTTCGCACCGCAGCACAAAATCCCTGCCTCACATGCTGTGCACATCCTTGCGCATCCAATGCGGCCTGATTTGCTGACATCAATTGCGGGCACAAGAAAGAGATGGAAATAATCTCTTGTTCGATATCAGTCTAGTAGTCAAACACCTAAACAACATTTTTTCATAAGATATGTTAAATAGCTTAAAAAAATGAAAGATAATTTAATAATTTAAAAGATACTTACACACAATAGGCCTGAATCACAGAGATGTTAAGCAGGTCTCCCATCAAAAATTCTCTTAGATCGCTCACGGTAATCATCAGATCTCTGGGCTCGGGGAGTGGAAAACATGCTTAGACACTTTCATGTTGAAATTGGTGACAGACTGCGGCTTCGTCATGAAAAAGTCATACAACATTTTTTGATCTGTCAACTTCTTCAGATACTTGGGTGTCAGAATGGGGGATCTCCTAGGAGTCATATCGAAAGGTTTGACCACTTCCTTTCTCACACTCTGACTCTCCTCATTTGATTTCACAACTTCCTTCCCCTTATCCACTTTCCTCTTCTTAACCGGTCTTAATTCCTTATCAATCTAATAGTATACAAAATTTAAATAATAAACATATCAGTCAACAGTCAAGTTAAAAACTAAACAGTAAGCATGTAATTAAATAGTTTACCTTGTCACTACTGACATCAATGAGAGAATATGGCCATGGAACAACTGAAGATTTTGCTTGACCTATTTTACTCCACTGATTCCACTCCAACGGAAGGGGAGAGTCCTCATGACCTTGCACAATATCGTCTACCATCACACGAGCGTGGAGAGGTGGGATGGGCTTGAAATGTACTACAGTGTTCGGTCCGGTCTGTAAAACCCGACCGAATGCAACATGCACAGTCCCACATCCAACACTTGAAACAATGACATGATTTAGCCACCTACATCAACTCACAACAGTAAGCAAGCTAATAAAATTATATTGTTTTAAAAGTAATGTTAAAATAACTAAGGAGGAAAAAAGAACAAACCGAAAGGTTTTGATAAGGAAATGTGTCTCTGGTAGGAGAAGAAGGTGCAGGATGATCGACCATCGGAGTATCCGCCGTCGTGGTAGGAGCAGACGTCGGTGTAGGATCATCGACAGTATCCGCCGTCGTGGTAGGAGCAGACGTCGGTCTAGCAGTAGGTGCCGGTGTAGGAGACGCGCCACTATCGATGTATCCGCCGTCGCGGTAGGAGTAGACACCGGTGTAGGAGTAGGTGTCGGTGTAGGAGCATGCACCTGGCCCAATACTAAAGCCTCAAGTCTTCGCAGGCGCTCCTCGTAGGCTTGACGCTCCTCAGCGTGGCGTCTTTCCGACTCAGCGTGACGTCTTTCCGACTCCTCCAACCGGTCATGCACCCGTTCATCCACCATTCTCTCTATCATTTCAGCCTGTGGTACTCTCGATCGAGACGTAGGAAACACGTCTTTTTGGCGAACTTCCCCTCCAAGCCCCCGCACTCGCCCTGGATGATCCTTTTGCCCAAGGGCCTTATTCAGTGGATCATCCTGAGACGGAGGGGCCGGAACCATCTCCCATCGCTCAGTCGAGCCAGACTATTTTAAATTAACAAAAATATTAGAAATGAACTTACTAATTAGTAAACAACAACTTTTAAATATATATACTTACAATCTTGGACGCCAACTCAGCAGTCTCGCTCTGCGGGAACACATATACCCCTCGTCATTTTTCACCACGACCCAGCATAAATGTCTGCACTCTACTTGCATCGTCAACATCATCAATAACTGACTGAGTGCCGTCTTCATTAGTTTTAGTCAGTAAGCCCTCGCTCTTCCACTTCTCCAACCGCCCCGTGTATCCAGCTCGCCCCATGAAGTGCTTGTAGATATTCTTCGCCCGGTTACGTCTCGCTTGTTCTTGACGTAACTGTTACAAAATTTGTATATTTGTAAGTTATACATAATAAAAAAAATTTGTTAAATTTTATTCCTTAAATAATTAAGAAAGAATAATTGTAAAAGTACCTTAAACTCTTCAGTCTGGCGATGGTCGTAGAATATCTTCCAGTCCTCCTCCGTGATCATACCATCATACACTACCCACGGCGGTGACCTCTTGGAGCCCGGTTTGGTAATCCAGCCATCTACCAACCGATGCTTGAACTGTCGCAGTGATGTCGCTAGAAGTGATTCAATCTTCGTCCGAAGTTCATCCGCGACTTGTACTTCTTCTGCACCATCTGCCACATGATGTCTTTGTCTGCCTTTTCTTGATCTTTCCAATCCTTATTAATCGAGCAATGGGATTTTACCATCAATCCCAAGTAGGAAGCAAACTTGCTTCGACCCACCACGATGTCGGAGGTACTTGTCCCAGATCAAATCGATGGGAGAATCTTTCTTCTCCTTCAACCCACGGGTCGGTCCACGTCCCTTCCGAGGGTTCTGCGAAGTAGATGCTGGTGGTTCTTCAGTAGGGACGTCATCGTCAATATCATCCAGCCCCAACAGTAAGTCCTCTTCGACTCTATCGTCAGGATCCATAATCTGAAAAATAATCAACAATTAACAAGGTTAATACGAACATCTACTGAATCAAATATTGAAACATGACAAAAATTAAATAATATAATATTGTCAACCAAACTTACAAAATAACATTTCATCGTTCAATCCACAATCCTTCATTGTGGTCGGACCTTCGATATTCAAAATTAGTTACATTATCTACCTCCATCGGCAACCGAATAGGTACATCTGTTTCATCTTCACAGTCGTATTCATCCTCATCAACAATATTATCAATCCCAACTATCGATCTTTTACTCTGCATTACAATAGACCATCTGGGATTAGACTGATCACGACAGTAGAATACTTGTTTTGCCTTTGATGCAACAATAAAGGGTTCATCAGTAGGAGCCGCTGTCGTTAAATCAACTAGCTTCATACCATGATCCTCCTCACGATATCCCTGTTTGTTGTCCACCCATTTGCAACGAAATACGCAAGTTTCATAACTAGTGTAATTCAAGACCCAAATATCCTCAATAACACCATAATATTCGTTCTTCAGTGTATTACGACTTGTTCCTGTGAAAATGTCTTGTGAAGCGATAAGATGCACACCACTGTTCTGGTTTGTCGATTTACAATCTTGACGTGCAGTGTAAAAAGAAAATCCATTTACATCATATCCTTCATAACAACACATCGAGATTTGGACCAAGTGCCAACAACTGGATCATTTCATCCACGTTCCTTGAATCTTCATACAACACCTTCTGTCTGAACCACTTAACAAATGTTGCATTCTGCTCTTTTTTTAATTTGGCATTACTCATCGTTGGGTGTTTTGTTTTGAGGTAGGCTAGGTGTGCATCGAAATACGGTTCAACAACTTCAGAATGATTCAACACAACCAGATGTGCCTTGTTCAATGTATCAATATCAACTCTGCATAATTTTTTCCCACAGGTACCAACCCCTTTAAGCCTGCCATCATGTCTTGCTTTCGGTAATCCAATAACATCAACACCGTCTAAGTAATGAGTGCAGAAGTCAACTACTTCCTCTGTTACTGTCCCTTCAATTATGCTTCCCTCTGGACGCCGACGGTTTTTCATTTTCTTTTTCAGTATACCCATATATCTCTCAAACGGATACATGTATCGAAGGTATAACGGACCACAATGTTTGATCTCTCTAACAAGATGAACAAGTAGATGCACCATAATATCAAAAAACGAAGGAGGAAAATACATTTCCAACTGACACATGGTGATCACAAGGTCATTCTGTAGTTTATCCAGCGTCTCCACATCAAGCACTTTACACGAAATTCCTTTGAAGAAAACACATAAATTTGTAATAGTTTTCCTGACATCAGCTGGAAGGATTCCACGGAGAGCAACCGGAAGTAAGTGCTGCATCAGCACATGATAGTCGTGAGACTTCATCCCTACCAATTTAAGATCAGACATTGATACCAAACTTGATATGTTCGATGAGTAACCGGATGGCACTTTAATATGACGAAGAGAACTACAAAAACTTATTTTCTCTTCTTTGGATAATGTATGACAAGCGGGAGGCAAGAATGTTCTTTTCCCTCTTTGTTGTGGCGCGAGTTCTTCTCGTATACCCAATTCAACCAGATCTTTTCTACCCTTTAAATGGTCTTTTGTCTTTCCTTTCACGTTTAGTAGTGTCGCAGATACACTTTCACCAATGTTTTTCTCCACGTGCATAGCATCAATGCAATGTCTCACCTCTAAATGTTGCCAATATTCAAGTTCCCAAAATATTGATTTTTTCTTCCAGATGCTCTTTTCAGTGGCTTTAATTGGTGGACCGAAGTTGTTCACAACATTCTTCAACTGATTGTAAGTCTCAGCAGCAGATAGTGGTGGTCGAGCGACTGCATGATCCGTTTTTCCATCAAACTCTTTTGTCATCTTACGGTATTTGTGCCCTTTAGGGAGGAATTTCCGATGGCCCATGTACACATTTTTTCCACTGTGTTTTAACCGTATACTGCAAGTTCTATCTCCACATATAGGGCACGCTAGAGCTCCTTTAATTGTGTATCCCGAGAGGTTACCGTATGCAGGGAAATCATTGATCGTACAAAACAACATAGCCCGGAGCGTGAAGTTTTCCATACCATATGAATCATACACCGTCGCACCTTCATTCCACAACAATTTTAAATCGTCAATAAGTGGTTGCAAAAACACATCAATTTTGTTTCCCGGTTGTTTTGGACCCGATATCAACAGAGAGAGGAGAATATGTCTGGGTTTCATACACAACCATGGCGGCAGATTGTATATTGTCAATAAAACAGGCCAAGTACTGTGTATACTGCTCAAAGTGCCATAAGGGTTCATCCCATCAGTGCATAAACCAAGTCTTAAGTTCCTTGGGTCTGTACCGAATTGAGGGTATATTCTGTCAATGTTTCTCCATTGTGGTGAATCGGCTGGATGTCTCAATTTACCATCATCCTTTCTATGGGTAGCATGCCATCGGAGGTTCTCAGCATCTTTCTGAACTGCAAACAAACGTTTGAATCGGGGAATTATCGGTAGATACCACAACACCTTCGCAGGAGAGCCCACTTTAGTGCTTATGTGGTTTTGTCACCCTTTTTTACATAGCGTGATTCCCCACATTCAGAGCAATGGTCATCCAACTCATTCTCCTTCCAATACAACATACACCCATTTGGACAAGCATGTATTTTTTTATATTCCATACCCATCGGACACATTAACTTCTTTGCCTCATAAGTTGTTGTGGGTATCACATTGTCCTTTGGTAGTACATCCTTCAGCAGTTGTAAAAGATCTGTAAAACTGGAGTGTAATGAACGAGTGATGGACTTTGGATTAAAGAAGGGATGATTAATAATGAAGAGAGCGTAGTTTTTTTATAGGAAAGGAGATAAGAAGCAGACAACGGAGCAGGCGTGCAGTTGGTGAGCAGATCGTGGAGATTTGCAGTCATAGAGCAGCGGCGTCACGCGTGAGTAATTTAGGCGGCGTCTGTAATTAATGAGGGAGCAGTTCGAGTGCGGCGCCGCGAAGGAAGAAGGAAAAACGGAGAAGAAAACACTGAATTGGTCTCATCTCTCGCGCCTCTGTGTCGTGTCCGCTTGAAAGGAGGCGGACTCCTCTGTCCTCTCTTGTCCGCGTGATAACAGGCGGACTCCTCTGTGATGTCCGTGCGATAACAGGCGGTCGCTGCTCTCTAGTCCGCGCGATAACAGGCGGTACTCACACAGCTTGTCTGCCCAGGCGGACTACATATATATATCCGTATATTATAATTATTACTGCAATCTTCAACCGGCTCCAGATTCTTCGTTATAAGTCTGTTTTACTCGCCGTTTGTTGCGTTGGAAAGCTCATGAGATTATCTATCCATTATATAGCTTTTTCCTACATTTAATACAAAAATATCAATTCATATCAAACATAAATCTAGGAAAATCATATGATAAGTGTAAAATATGACATGCATTGTTATAAAAATAGGAAGAATTAAAGTCCTAAGAATAGATATATTTTACACTTATCAAATGATTTTCCTATTTTATAACAATGCATGTCATATTTTACACTTATCATATGATTTTCCTAGATTTATGTTTTGATATGAATTGATATATTTTATGTATTAAATGTAGAAAAAGCTATATAAATGGATAGATAATCTCATGAGCTTTCCAACGCAACAACGGCGAGTAAACGGACTTATAACGAAGAATCTGGAGCCGGTTGAAGATTGCAGTAATAATTATAATATACTGATAGATATATGTAGTCCGCCTGGGGGACAAGCTGTGTGAGTACCGCCTGTTATCGCGCGGACTAGAGAGCAGCGACCGCCTGTTATCGCGCGGACATCACAGAGGAGTCCGCCTGTTATCGCGCGGACAAGAGAGGACAGAGGAGTCCGCCTCCTTTCAAGCGGACACGACACAGAGGCGCGAGAGACGAGACCAATTCAGTGTTTTCTTCTCCGTTTTTCCTTCTTCCTTCGCGGCGCCGCACGAACTGCTCCCTCATTAATTACAGACGCCGCCTAAATTACTCACGCGTGACGCCGCTGCTCTCTGACTGCAAATCTCCACGATCTGCTCACCAACTGCACGCCTGCTCCGTTGTCTGCTTCTTATCTCCTTTCCTATAAATAAACTACGCTCTCTTCATTATTAATCATCCCTTCTTTAATCCAAAGTCCATCACTCGTTCATTACACTCATCCAGTCCATCACCCGTTCACGAACAGACCACACACTCGCTCACCACGCTCGCTCACCACGTACAACCATATCAATTTCTATTCTCTCCGTTTTCTCCATTTTTATTTGTCTTTCCACCACACCACATCTCTACCATTTATTAGTATTATTATTACCGACGACGTGGATACAGAGGCGGAGCTAGGATTCAGAGTCAACTTGCTAGCTGGAGTTTTCTCTACCCTTTCTCTTATTTTGTTAAAATGTTGTTTATATATAGTTATGTTTAATTAATAAACTTAAGCCCTCCCAGGTTTGGGATGCGAGCCTATTTTATAATTATGTTATGTTAAGCTTTCCACTATGATTTTATTTAAAGTAGTAGTTTAATTCCAGTTCTTCATCTGCTTTAATTCTCTGATCAATTATTAAAGCAATATTTGTAGTTTTCTAATCAACACGCGAGAGCTGAGATAGTAAACAAGACATAGGAATTAAACCTGATTAACAGCTAGAAGCCTGATCCGGCCTATAGGTTAATTAGTCTCAAATGGAAGCTGTTCTTTATGCGATTGGTTGTGTCCGGATTAGAGCATTAGTCTGCTGCTAGTTCTAGCAACTGGTTAGGGTTCGTTAGATTTAGTCGTCAACGAATTATTTATAGTTTCTGAGTTTATTACTTAAGTGGTAAAGTTTATATTAATATAATTGATAAAATAGGTGAGCAGAACAACCCGGGATGCTTTCTCAAAAACAAAAAGATTTATAATTCCTATTTTATATCTTGTTCTATTTTAATTGTTTTTATTATTATTTTGTTTAAGTTAAGTTGTAATTATTTCTTTTCCTAAAAAATGATAAAATCTATTTACTAGAAGTCTCAGTAAATTTAATCAACTGTCAGTTATCCACAGCGAGGTCCCCAAGAGTACGACAACCCCACGAATCCACTATCCCGCAAAACGATTAGGTACACTGCCTAGTGGTAGAAGTAGTCACATATTTCTCCAACAAGTTTTTGGCGCCGTTGCCGGGGACCTCCAGCACGGTTAATTGATAGTTTTTAAATTTTATTGGATTTCTATTTTTATTTACTTTTATTTTATTTTGCTTTATTTAATTTTACTTAAAAAAAAAACTATATTTTTGTATCTCTGTTTTATTTTTGTTTTCTTTTCTTTTTATTTTCTATTCTACTTGGTATTTTTTTTTTTTTTTATAGGATAATTACTGACAATGGAGAGCAGCCACGATGAGGTGAGAAGATTGTTGATCAATTGGAATGGACACGAATGCAAGAGGAAATATCCTCATATCAAAGATTGGTCAAGGATTATCAACCACCTCAACAATCAAATCGAGAGCCGTATTGGTGGGAAGTCAACCAGGCTAATGCACAGTACAACGAAACTCAGTTGGGGTATTACTACTTCAATCAGAACGAGCACAATCTACACGGAGGATAGACGAATTTCTCCTGAGTCAGGCCGAGCCACCAGAAGAATTCCAGTGGTGACTCCAAGGAGTGAGAAACAATTGAGCCAGATATTAGAGCAGCAAGTTCTGATGGAGATAATGAAACTTCTCAAGACATTTTTCTCCGACGCCGAGTTGGAGCAGATGTCTGAGAGTTACATTTCTCCTCCATCCCCAACACAAGAGGAGCAATTAAAATATGAAGATAAGTTGTCTGAGCCGGTCTGCGAGCTTGAGAAAGGTGAACCTATTGAGCCTCACCTACCGGAAGAGGAAATTTACATCCTCGAATCTGAGGAAGGAACACCACTACCACCGGTCTCTCATCAACTTCCATCCTGCCTCCATAAGCCTCAACAGCAAGAGGAGGATGTTTACATCCTCCAATTTGAGGAAATGAAGCCAATCACACCTGGTCTCCTGTTAAAACTACGCTACCGGCAGTACCTCCTCAAACACCAGGTTTTGTGGAGTATTCATTTTCCAATTATATATGCCGAAGTAACGTTTTGTTTTGATCCAGGTGGTTTGCTTTTTATTATTACTAACTTCGTTTTCCTGGCGAAGGTATTGTCTACTTTTATTTTTGATCCAGGATAACGAAGCGATAGTCTAGCCAAAGACTAAAACTACGGGCAGCTTACTGGGAGGCAACCCAGTGGTTAAACTTTATTATCCTATTATTATTATTTTTATGATTTTATTTTAATTTTAATTTTAAACAGAAAAAAAAGAAGTGGAAATGGTATCTGTGCTTTAATGCAACGCTTTTTAGCGTTTATTTTTGGGTAGTATGTGCAGGCGAGATTCTTATCATGGTATCTGAAGAACTTCAAGGCTGGACACTTGCTTGGGCGCAAGAGTGAGGAACGCTACTACCCCCATTGTTCGCACTTAAGTGTGAGGAAGGACACCTTCCTCAATCTACGATATCAGGGGAGTTTCAGTTTCTTTATTTTAAATGTTTGTGTCCAGTCTATCACGCTTAATGATTATTATATATCAGTCCATGATTGTCCTGAATGAAATTTTCATGAGTCTGGCATATTTTGAAAGGTCTTTTCTTGATTATTTTTGAACAATGAGGACATTGCTCCTCTTAAGTGTGAGGAATAGTTTAGACCTTTCCCTGAAAATATGCCAGTTGCACTTAATGCCACACATGTTTTTAATTGTCTTCTTGCATTGAGGGAATCACTGCTCGAGTGCTTATAAATGTTGAATTCTTGGGTGAAAATTTTTGCATAAACTTTGAAGTGAAGCCAGGTGACCACCTCAAGAATCTTTCTGCTTTAGGTTGTTTGTATATATAGTTTTATTCAAATGAATCTGTTTTCCCAAAATTTGGTGGATTAAGTTGATTGGGGAAACTGAATTAGTTTATCTTGGGATTTTGGAAATGATATGAAAGTTTGGAATGTAAGGATAAGGCAAGGTACTCCGCTGATCAAAAATTTTCCTAACAAGAGCAGGCCTCGTCTATCCGGTTATTAAGTCCTAGGGGTGCCTTAACACCTATCTACCTAAGGTCTCGTGATCTGGGATAGTTGGCCCAACACCGCTACAAGGATAGATAGAGAAAAGTTGTGGGGGATGAAACAAATTGTGCGAAAAAAAATGAACATGCAAAACTCTTAATGCTGGATGATTGTCGCAACTTTTCATATTTTGATCATGAGTATGTGGTGTTGAAAGATATCACGGAATAAGGTGTTACTTCACACCCCTTGTCATCCAAAGGTTAGAGGAAAGAAATGGCGGAAGATCCCAAGTTAATCTACATTCAGATTTTGTAGTCTAACTTATCCATGCTTTTTTTAAAAAAAATTTCTTTTTCACTGTTTGTGAAAACCTACAACCAGGAGCAGAACTATTCTTTTAATTGTCACTTTGCTTGTTCTGTTTTGCATCTGTTTAATCCTGAGGTTTGACACTACGGCCTTAGAGATATATTTATTCTCTATTTGCTTGAGGACAAGCAAAAGCTAAGTGTGAGGAAGTTTGATAAGTGTAAAATATATCTATTCTTAGGACTTTAATTCTTCCTATTTTTATAACAATGCATGTCATATTTTACACTTATCATATGATTTTCCTAGATTTATGTTTTGATATGAATTTATATATTTTATGTATTAAATGTAGGAAAAGCTATATAAATGGATAGATAATCTCATGAGCTTTCCAACGCAACAACGGCGAGTAAAACGGACTTATAACGAAGAATCTGGAGCCGGTTGAAGATTGCAGTAATAATTATAATATACGGATATATATATGTAGTCCGCCTGGGCGGACAAGCTGTGTGAGTACCGCCTGTTATCGCGCGGACTAGAGAGCAGCGACCGCCTGTTATCGCGCGGACATCACAGAGGAGTCCGCCTGTTATCCCGCGGACAAGAGAGGACAGAGGAGTCCGCCTCCTTTCAAGCGGACACGACACAGAGGCGCGAGAGACGAGACCAATTCAGTGTTTTCTTCTCCGTTTTTCCTTCTTCCTTCGCGGCGCCGCACTCGAACTGCTCCTCATTAATTACAGACGCCGCCTAAATTACTCACGCGTGACGCCGCTGCTCTCTGACTGCAAATCTCCACGATCTGCTCACCAACTGCACGCCTGCTCCGTTGTCTGCTTCTTATCTCCTTTCCTATAAATAAACTACGCTCTCTTCATTATTAATCATCCCTTCTTTAATCCAAAGTCCATCACTCGTTCATTACACTCATCCAGTCCATCACCCCGTTCACGAACAGACCACCCACACTCGCTCACCACGCTCGCTCACCACGTACAACCATATCAATTTCTATTCTCTCCGTTTTCTCCATTTTTATTTGTCTTTCCACCACACCACATCTCTACCATTTATTAGTTATTATTACCGACGACGTGGATACAGAGGCGGAGCTAGGATTCAGAGTCAACTTGCTAGCTGAGTTTTCTCTACCCTTTCTCTTATTTTGTTAAAATGTTGTTTATATATAGTTATGTTTAATTAATAAACTTAAGCCTCCCAGGTTTGGGATGCGAGCCTATTTTATGATTATGTTATGTTAAGCTTTCCACTATGATTTTATCTAAAGTAATAGTTTAATTCCAGTTCTTCATCTGCTTTAATTCTCTGATCAATTATTAAAGCAATATTTGTAGTTTTCTAATCAACATACGAGAGCTGAGATAGTAAACAAGACATAGGAATTAAACCTGATTAACAGCTAGAAGCCTGATCCGGCCTATAGGTTAATTAGTCTCAAATGGAAGCTGTTCTTTATGCGATTGGTTGTGTCCGGATTAGAGCATTAGTCTGCTGCTAGTTCTAGCAACTGGTTAGGGTTCGTTAGATTTAGTCGTCAACGAATTATTTATAGTTTCTGAGTTTATTACTTTAGTGGTAAAGTTTATATTAATATAATTGATAAAATAGGTGAGCAGAACAACCCGGGATGCTTTCTCAAAAACAAAAAGATTTATAATTCCTATTTTATTATCTTGTTCTATTTTAATTGTTTTTATTATTATTTTGTTTAAGTTAAGCCTGTAATTATTTCTTCTCCTAAAAAATGATAAAATCTATTTATTAGAAGTCTCAGTAAATTTAATCCACTTTCAGTTATCCACAGCGAGGTCCCCAAGAGTACGACAACACGAATCCACTATCCCGCAAAACGATTAGGTACACTGCCTATGTGGTAGAAGTAGTCACATATTTCTCCAACACTGACATCACTCCATCCATGTCTCGCCTTCAGATTGAATAGTTTTAGGACAACGCTCAATTTGTTTTGTGTTTGCGTTTCACATCCACTGTACAGCGGTTCCTTTGATGCTTGCATCAGATTTTCGAATTTTTTGGGTTTGTTGGAAAAATGTTGTTCAACATCTTCCATCATTGCATTAAGGTCCTCCTGATCATCTGAATCACTACCTAGTGAATCATCTTGAGTATCCCCAAAATCGTGTGAAGCATCCATTTCTGATTGTTCTGCAACGACGTTATCAGCACATTCAAACACTTGTACTGAATGTTGACCATGCAGTATTGTTATGGCTTCATAATCATCTGTAAACCCTCTGCGAATCAGATGATCCTTAATCTTGTCCACACCTCGGTATTTGAAGTCGTTCTTGCAATCGACACAAGGACATCGAATATATCCCTTATCCCTTGGTTTAAGATTGTCAACAAGGACTTTGCAAAATTTATTGACCCCTTCTAGGTACTTGATGTCCAATCTGTCACTGTACATCACTGAGCGCTCCATCTCCTTTTTCAACACACACCAGATGTCGTGAACTCGTTCCATTGATCTCCTCTTTTTTTATTTACAGATTTAACAACCTAAACCTATCCAATCACCTTCGATCTCACCTAGGAACAAGTTAATAATATACAGTAGTTCAGTGATAATTTCGGCAGCATTACCCTACAGTTCTCCTAGTGTAGATATATATATATATGAATTGTTTCAATTCACATATATATATGTACACTAGAAGAACACTACGGTAATGCTGCTGAAATTATCACTGAACTACTGTATATTATTAACTCATTCACAACCTAGATGGTGAGATCAAAGGTCATTGGACAGTCCCAACAGGGACTATCTAAGACATACCTCTATCAGGTAAATCTCAGACAGGTAATTCTATGTTTGAATTGATTTTCCATTGTTTTAATAGAAAAACAAAAATAAATTGAAACGTTTTAAATACCAACCTGATGAGTACTGGATGGTCAGCGCGAACAGCACAAGATAGAGAAGAGACAAGTGGACAGATGTTCTTGCACGTAGTATATGACACCTATTCAATGAAATAATAATAAGGTTTTAATTTTATAAAAACTTGAATAATTGAACATATTAAACAAACGATGGAATTAGAATCAGCTTAAATTCTGGAAAAAATTTGGCATGACCTTTGCGTATTTTTAGACACTCCACATTTTTTTAAGGCAGAAACAAACACAGTAGCATCAATAACATTTATTCTCCGCAAACCATACGAATTATTATCAGACAGACAAGTATATAATAATATATATGATCAATGAACAAAAACAACCACCCCATTTCAACTTAATCTCACATTTCACCACACTATGCAAATATATATTCTAATGATTGCAGAATACAAGTAGAATTTAGTATAACGTTTATTCATGACAATATAAGTATTTGTTTGTAAAATCATAATCAGAAACGCAAGTGTTTTACCGTGGGTTCTGATCAGGCAAACTGGTGGCAGAGGTTGACAGCAGCAGATGGTGCGACAAGTAGACAATCCGACCGTGTGTAGTGACACCTATTCAATGAAATTAGAATATAAGGTTTTAATTTGAAAAAATATGAATAATTGAACAAATAAACAAACGAATATATTTTCAATAAACCATGTTATTGAAACATTTTTAAAAAACTAACCTAATGAGTACGGATGATCAACTCACAAATGTGATGGAAGAGGAATTTTTCAACCGTAGTAACACGCACCTATCCAATAAAATAAGAATAAGGGTTAATTCTGGAAAAAATTTGGCATGACCTATGCGTATTGCTAGAGACTCCACACTTTTTTTAAGCAGAAACAAACACAATAGCAGCATCAGATCAAGGTTCAAGTGATTCCCAAATGTTGACTAGTACACTCCATTTATCGAGTAATCCAAAATTTACATAGAACTCTATCGTCATACTTTCGCTCAAACAAACTGGAATGTCCATAAACCTTATTTCAGATTCGAAACCTTAAACTTTAATTTCAGATTCCAAAATCATCAAAACCACAGAAGTAATCATGCATCCACAATAATCACAAGATTTTGCCTATGGTAATCATAGCAAATGTGCTGAAATAAATTGCATCCCTATCTGCAAGAAATAAATTGCATCCCTATCTGGCGAACAACAATATACATGCCTCGATCTTTTCATTCTCTAATTTGCAGCCCTAACTGTCGAACAAGTTTCATTCCATAATTTTGCAACCCTAAATGACGAACAAGAACAATACATGCTCGCGCCTGTATCATTCTCTAATCGGTGGCTACCCAAAATTTTGCAACCCTAAATGACGAACAAGAACTACATGCTCGCGCCTGTATTCATTCTCTAAATGACGAACAAGAACATACATGCTCGCGCCTGTATACAACCCAACCGGCAAACATACCTGCGGTGGCTACCGGTGGTGAGCAGAGACGGAGAAGCTGGGACGGAGAAGCTGGGCGCGGCTTGTCGATGGCGACGAAGAAGCTGGGACGACGAGTGGTGGCGCAGACCGTCGGAGCTAGGCGAGGCTTCACCGGAGGCGGCGTTGGCGTGGCGCGCTTCAGTACCAGAGGGGGAGCTTGTGCGACAAGACGAGGGGCGGAGGCGGTGGAGCAAGCTGGGGACGGTGAGCAGGGCGACGGCGGAAAGGGGGCAAAACGGCGAGGGGGTGGAGTCGTCGACGGGAGAGGAGGGGAGTCGGGCCGAAATCGCACAGGAGAGTCGGGAGGAAGAAGAAGAAATGAGGCCTCGGGTTTTTAATTCAATGACTTAAAACGACGGTTAATACACAAACCGTCGTTTAAAACCTATGTCACGAGAGATATAAACGACAGTTCTTAAGCAAACCGTGGTTTTAAAGTGTTGGCGCAATACTTTAAACGACGGTTCAATAGTAACCGTGGTTTATGTTGATTATATACGACGGTTCTAACGGCAATCGTCATTTATTATCTAAGGCGTCGAACTTTAAACCACGGTTTCTGATGAAACCGTCGTTTATATAGTGAGCCAAGCAACATAAATGGCGGTTCTCTTAATAACCGTGGTTTATACACTTTAAACGACGGTTTTATTATTAACCGTGGTTTAAAGTCCGTCATTTAAAATCTTTTTTCTACTAGTGTGTGTGACTTCAACATGTTATTTACGTTTGTGCGTACAGGATGTGAGGGATCAATGCATGATGCCCGTGTCCTTCACGAAGCACGATCTGACCTCAGCATGTGCTTCCCTGAACCACCACCAGGTATGATAATCGTGACTTACCAGACTATGAATAATATGTTAGTGTTAATATTGAGTAACCAAAAATGTGCTTTGCAGGAAAATACTACTTAGGTGATAAGGGATATGCAAATCGTAATGGTGTGATGGCACCATACTTCAATAACCCTGCTCACCACACTCAATTTAGAGGAGCTCCACCAACGACCGTAAATAAGTACTTTAATAGATCGCATTCATCACTAAGAAGTGTCATTGAGAGATGTTATGGAGCGCTGAAGAAAAAATGGAAGATACTGGCCAACGTTCCACCGTATGATGTCAATGACCAGAGTCGGATTATAAGTGCGTGTTTCGCATTGCATAACTATGTGATGTTGAACAAACCTGCCTCGGACACCTCAGCCAGTGTTGAAGGGGGAGGAGGAGGAGAAGGAGGGGGAGAAGGATCCAGTGCTGATGATGATGATGATGAAGACGAAGAACACTTGCCCGATGATGACCCAGATGAGCTTGCCGATCCTTTGAGCATGACTAATATGCGTAACCAGATTGCTGATGCTATAAATGCTAATGTTAGGCGTTGAATTCTCAAAAACTATATTTTATGTCGTATGAACTTTTATTGTATTAAATTAATCAACGTTTGGGTAAGAAGAACACTATGACGGTAACAACTACTGTTTAAGTTTGAATTTATGTTTTTGAATTTTATTAAACAATGTTTAATTGAATAGAATATATTTGCTTAGACTCAATTGTTTTATTACTAGAATGAATTGCTTTTTAGTAATACTTATGATTATTTATTCCATTAAAAATTAAAATAATCATAAGTATTACTACATTTGAAATTTTATTCATAAATTAATATGTATACATATTATAAATTAATTGTCACTGAAATATTAATAAAGAATAATAATAATTAATGGCTATAATTAAATATCTACACATATTTTAACTTTACTAACAAAAAATTGATTTTAAATGTAATATACAATTTTTTGATCTAAATATCACTTTCTGTAACACCCCCGATTAGCTCAACAATAGTCTGAACTTTGCACCAAACGATATTACAAAAGTCTAAGCAGCGGATTCACATTCATCCGGGTGTCACAGACGCCAACCACCCACGTGGTTGACTCCACCACAATACCAACTCCAAGTTACGGTCTGTATGACTGGAAGTCCAACTTTAACGAAGTCCAAATACAACATAAAGTACAACCCAAGTACCGAGCATCTACAGTATAGTTAATAACTTAAACAACACAACCTGAAACTTACCACAAGGGTCTAGTGATACATAGTCACAACCTATACATAAGAAAGCATACTACTTAAAAGTCTTGCCCGTACGGACTACCCCCATGGTAGTCATTCCACCTACTCTCCGTCTGCTTCCCGTTTCATACCTGTATAAATAAAGGACTCAGCAAAACTATGCTGAGTATGAACGTGTGAAGCCCGCATGTTACCGGGCTACACGACTACTTGGTCGAATATGATTAAGTCAATTTACATGCTATAATAAAGCAGTAAAGCACACATCAGCACATCATGATACCATACACACTCATCGGTAGCATAGCAATATCAAAAAGCAACCAAGCACAATTTGCAAGTAGCATAGCAATGTCAACACGCAACCCAGCACAATAAGCTGCCAACGTAGCAACAACAACCAAGTAATTTATAGGACGTGTGCGTAGGTATATTATACCGTCGATCCTCACAATGGGATCATTCCAGAGATTACGTATTGTTTTCTTGTTCTCATTACACATGTTTTTCCTTCCTTCTCTTGCACCGAGTCAGGGGATATAGGTTAGATCCCGAGACTTTACTATGTAGGTGCTATTCATTCCTGGTTTCTTAAAGGATCACATTTGTGAATTTTTCTTGTTTTCTTGGTCTCAATACACAAGTTTTCTTTTATTCTCTGGCACCGAGTCAGGGGATATAGATTAGATCCCGAGACTTCATTATGTAGGTGCTAATCGTTCCTTGTTTCTTTAAGGACTGTTTGGGAATTCTTTTATCACCGCACGTTGGAGGACGTCTCCTCCATAGCTAGTCCCCCATTCCCGACACCCAGGGTCGAGAAAGCGGAGTCACCTCTAGACTCCAGGATAAGCTCCACCAATTTGTCACTCCCCCATTCCCGACACCCAGGGTCGAGAAAGCGGAGTCACCTCTAGACTCCAGGATGTGCTGAGAAAGTGGGATCACCCAGGGATCCCCAAAATATATTCCACCATAGACGGTCGAAGGATCTGATGCAGATGCCAACTCCCGATCAGCCATACCGCGCGACCCGAGCTGTTGTCTTCCCGGGTTGTTCTCGTGTTTCCCCAGTTGGTACTTTTCGTTTCATTATCATTATAATCTCGACACCATAGTGGGTGTCATTAGCGGTCCTCTGTAGTTAGAGAGGAGTTTTCTCTTTGTATAGTTCTTTTGTTTGTCCACGTGGTTCGTCATGTCCCACCAATTGAGAGTCGCTCTTCATTATCATTAATGAATAGACACCAAAGTGGGTGTCATGGTACGTCCTCAATGGTTTAGAGAGGAGTTCCCCTTATAGAGTTTTCTTTGTTTTCATAGTTCGTTGTGGTTCATCTCGAGTTCCATAAGCGAGAAAGGGACTAAACTACTGTGTGCGCGCAAGTAATGTGCCACAAGGATATATAACAAGCATATAAGCAAGCCACAAGAAGCAATCCAATTTCATGCTATAGTCTTATAGTCATTGTCAAACAAAGCACACAGCACACAAGCCGTGTAACACGGCAACATACGAACCACACATGTCCATACGTTATAATAGTTGTCATAGATACTTGCACAAGGGTTCCCGCTGCTCGTGGGATTCACTCCTGTAATGATTATTCGAACGGGTTAGATCGTTTGATCCTGTGTTGTTGTTCGTAGTTCTATTCATACTTATTTAACCAATATATCTTAAACTTGTGTTATAGTATATATTTTTTTGTTTCTAACTTTATTCCATATAAAAAAAATACTTATGTTGCACTTAATTCGGCCCAATGTTGTTATACAACCAACCCTATCATTTCCTTACTCATTCTTCATATCACTATTATGCTTATTTATTTCAACTTAGCTGGATGCTGGTGGATTAGCAAGCTAATCAACCATCCTTATGTTACTAGTGTATCAATTATATAGGCGCAAGAAGTTCAGAAAACAAAACTGAATAGAACCGGTATTTTTCCTGTTTGATTCTTGCTTGGATTTAGTTGTTCTGATTTTTAATCCTCCCTTAGGCACTTGTAACCTTACCCTGGTATGTTAGAGGAGTTCCAGGGTCATTTGCAGTTCAGTACCACCCCATATAATCACTCTGTGTAAATTTATATGCAGAACGCTAGCTTTAGGAAAAACTGAAAAAGAAGCTTGCGTATTTTCTCCTTCACTTATTTCTTAACCGATCAAATTGCCTTCTAACCCTTCCCCATGATGTTTATAATTTACTTAGGTGTATTAGATATGTTCTAGGTTCATTTACAATTTAATACAACCCTTGTAAACCCTCTGCAATGGGGTTACGCAGAGAGCACTGGCTTCAGGAAAGAAACTGAAGACAGAAACTAATTTTCTTTTTTTTTATGTTATCTTCTCTTCTAGCCTTTCTGTTTGCTCACCGATCTGACTTCCTGTTTCTCCCAAGTGTTTACATTCTTAGCTAAGTCACTTGACACGATTTTAAGTTCATTCTCACTCCATTAACACACCTATTTAACTTCTGTATTCCACTACAAATGCAAACCTGAAAATTGAAACTGTGAAACTGCAATACATTATTACATGACTGGGTTATCTTTTCTTTCTGTTTCGTGTACGATCCTTGTTTTCTATTTCCCTCAAAGGTTTAGCTGCTTGATTAACATCTTCGTACAATTCATATTCTCAGAACTAATCCAACGAATCCAAGATACACCTCTGGGAGGTTATTACACAAAATCTGAGACTAAGAAAGAAACTGATAAACCTTCTCCTATCTGATTCCTGTGCTTACAAATCTGATCTCCTAGTTTCCCTTTTTCCCCAAATTATTGACTCAGTTAGCTGGGTGTTTTGTCTGGGTTTTCGCTTCACAACAGATCCACAACAAACATGAGCAACCTCTGAAACTTTCCTCACACAGAACTTGAGTGTGGCAGAAATCTGAAATGTGAACTTATATTCCTTTCTTTTTCTTTTCTTTGCTCACGAATTTTGGCTTCAAATTTTCCCACAGAGTTAACACATATAGTTAGATGAATTAGCAAGATTTGATCTTTAAAACACCCCAAAACAGCATCGATAACACCTCTGTTACATGATTATTCAGGAGCTTAAGTTTTCAGAGAAACTGAAAACCGAGATTATTACTTCAGTATGCTTCTCCTCTCCTGCATCACATTGATTCTTTTACTTCCCAAACTTGTTTAGTTACTCGTTCACGTGTTTTAATACAGTTTTAAATTTAAAACAACTCATGGAAACAGGTACTATTCTTCTGAAAGTCATTTACTCATAACCTGTAAAAAAACTGAAAACTGAAACACCATTTCCGTTTGACTCCCCCACTGTTAGTGCATCAGGTTGGGTTTTTAAATTCTTCCAAGGTTTTATAAACTAGTTAGGTGTATTAACAATGTATGAGGTTCATGATTTAACCAATAAGACCTATTACAACTCCCCTGGAATTTAGATATACAGAAACAGAAGTTACTGAACTCGAAATGGTTAAATCACTGTAACATTCTCTTAATTTGTTCTCTGTATGTTTTCTAAACTTACTTACGACTCTTTCCCCAAAATACTGACTCAGAAGTTAGGTGTTTTATCTTGGTTTTACCCTCAGAACAGACTCACGGCAAATCTGCTAAAACTCCTGAAATGCTCCTATCCTGACATGAAAGAACTGAAACCTGAAATATGAATCCGCTAACTTCCTTTCCTTTTTTTTATTTGATCACGAATTTGACCCCCAACTTCTCCCTCTTTGTTTGCTTACATTGTTACGTGTCTTATTAAGGTTTTAAATCCCAGCCTAACCTTGTTAATAACACTGGCACAATCAAAACAGAAACTGGACAACTGATGAAAACTGAAACCTACAATAGATAATTTCTCTTCTGTTTGTTATTAGGTTGCCTTTTTAATTCACCCCATAGTACTCACTTATTTAATTAAGTGTTCGTGTTAGGTTTTAAACCCAAAACTACCTAGACCACCCTGTTAGACCCACTGATGTATGTCGTAAACTGAAACAGAAAGAAAAACAGGAATTCGTGAACTGATGCGTTCCTTTCCTACTGCTTATTAATCTAGTACTTCTTCAGTTTCTCTTTTCCCAAATCACTTCGCTTCCTAGTGAGATGTCTTAATATTATCCCATCCTCAAAATAAGCCCACGACAGCATGGTTAATGCCACTTAAATTTCATTATACAGACTGTGATGTCTGCAGGAAACCGAAACAAAAACCTTGGACTAGTTTAATCTTTCTAGTTCATTTCTTCTTTCAGTGCGTTCAACTAGTTTCTAATCTTCTAAGTGTACATGCCCACCTAGTACACTCTTTTAGCAATGTCTTGGGTTCACTTGCAAGCCAGTACTACACTCGTATCACAATTATGCAGAAGCAACCCCCTTTAAGGAGAAACTGAGACAAAAATCAGTATGTTTCAGCACGAGTTTGTCTGCCAATTCTCCCAAGTTATTTATCCGCTTATTAAAGCGTTCTAGCAAGGTCTTTTAAACTCATAAACAGCCTAGAACACCCAATTTTCCTTTCAGTTACAATGTTACCAGATAAGCTGGTGCCTTTAGTGGCGTAAAAACAGAAACAGAGGGTAAGGAACATGATAGTTTTGTGGCCTCACCTTAGATCCGGTTTCAGGACAGTAGGAGGATGGGTCTCTGGATGATTTTTGGTGCAACCCAAGGAGGTTTTCCAGAGAATCTCATGCATGCAAAAGTTTAGGCAGAAAAGGAAGTCAACAACCGGCTATCAGACGATAACAGAGGAGATGGAAGAAGTTTAGCCAGCCAGAGTTACCGTTCTCCTACACTTACCTTCGAGGGTTCTTGGAAGGACTGTGGTTTGCAGTTTTTTTTAGAGAGTACTACCAGGCGATTGCATGCAGGGTCCTCGCGTGGAAGAATGCAGGAGATTAGAAAGATTAAGCATAAAGTTTCGGACAGTTTCATAGAAGGAAAGGAAACCAAGGTAAGAGACAACCGGTAGAATTTACCTTGCTTGTTGGTCTCGTGTGGTTCCAGATTTTTTTCGAGACTGGTAACTTCAACAGGCTTTGGACATGCAAGGAAGAATCAGAGAAGTTGAGTTCTGGTGAAATTGCGAAAGGCAAAAGAAATCGCCAGTAGAAGAAACTGGGGAATGGGATGAGATGTTTCGAGCAGAACCAAGGAGGGAGCAGGGCTCACAATGCGTGGAAGTACGGAAAGTTGAGATTCCTTTCCCCTGAACTCACACCCAGCGTGAGGTAAGGTTGGAAAACAGGGAAGCACCTCGCATGGGGAAGGTGGAATAAGTTGAGTGGGTTTGTCCATCTGGCACACAAAGAGGGCGATCGTCAGAAAAGCAGGGAGGGTAGTTGCATGGAGAAATAGAAAGGCTACAGAGATTTTGGTATTCAAAATCAGCTCAGTACATGGGTAACATCCATCTGTAATGCGTGACTAACTGACTATGGGTTAGTGGGATTGCAACACTTACAGATGTCACAAGAGTGGGGCTGCTGTTATTGTAGCTTAATAAAGGAATGTAGTAGTACATAGGTAGTTAGTTTATTACCTATGCCATGAAATATAAATCGGTGGGTATAATTTTATGTGTTAAAATGTTACTTGTACTTGTTTTTATCCTATAACATGGTTCGTACCTTATAACTTCGTAATGTATATTATTTAGTACAATTGTTAAGTGTCAAGATGACTCTCCGTGTTTTATACCTCATGGTCCACTACGTAAATAATGTAATATCCAAACATGGTATAATTTAATTTGTTCAATCGTTTTGATAAAGTCAAACCGATGAGTACCCAAGCTTGTATTATGACTTGTTATTTCATTCACGGACATATGTATGTCCCTTGGTATCTCCGGGTATATGTTGTAGTACAACTATACATTACTGTGACCGTTTAATTAAACATACCACAAGTATTCATGATTTCATGCGTTTTAATTATTAGGGGTGTCTCAACCTACCCCCCTTAAAGAGACTTCGACCCGAAGTCTTGTCTCGTTAATTAGTGTTCGTATTTTGGTCACTTACGGGGATCAAGTCCCGAATTCATTCTCACTAACGAAGGGATCATGTCCCGCAAATTTCCACAGTTCTATTTCACCATTATAAGCACTACGCCACATCTGTGGCTTCACCAGGCTCTCAATAATATCTCAATGTACCAACAATATTCACAAACTGTCCTCATAAGCAATAAGATAAACAAGTCATTCTTTCATAACCACAATGCATCCAACCAATTCGTACACAGTTCACACACATAACAACCAAAACCACACATCAAACGCGCAACAACACAGCAAAAACGCAACACGCCTACCCCCCCTTAAAAATGGATTACGCCCACGTAATCCTCACTATATCATCCTTGAACATTGGTTCAAGATGTTTAACTCTCAAAGAGTATTCTAGTCTTGGCCATGCTAATGGCTTGGGTTCAGTATCAAAAAGGCTTTTATTGGTATTTATACCGATCTACAAACGGATTCAGGTTCAGCCTCTCCGGGACTAAGGTATTGGCAGATAAGTCACTTGTTAATCTACCAGGAGATGTGTGAAATGGTCCACCAGCTTCTGCTGTGCGAATCTGATTACCTTAGGGTTTTGTCTTCCCTTTTCTATTATTTACATTGTGTTATCTAGCTCCTTCAAATACTGATCATTTAGGCGTAAAAGGGCTCCTGATTGGCACTTGGCATTTTAATCTGTATACGGTCTGTGGGTTGTGACTTGTCTATCGCTTTCCTCTGGAGGTCGGATGTTCATGGTTTTAGTGCGCTTTTAAGCGTCTCAATTGTTCCTTCGGACTAATTTTTTTTTGGGCTCATATTCGTGTTCGCTCTGTAGTAACGATTAGTGATTAGTATTCTTCAATGTTACGAGCTTTTACGATTGTAAACTATTTTACATAGGATGTTTAGTTTCCTTCTCATCACCATTATTGTTCTTATGTCCCGCCAGAGACTAAGGTAATTGACTACTATCGGTTACATATTGCATTTGGTTGCGATAGTGTATACTTTATGTATTAACAGCTATGTTATTGGTAACATCACATTATTTCCAGTCGTCACATATCTGTACCACCTTGTGTTTATCCCCGGATTTTCGGGCCATGCATCCATGTATTTAATGTGTTTTCATCATCCAGTATCAACCGCTGTTTTCGCATTTTTACTTATCCAACTTATAAACTTTCATCTATTTTTAGTTTATGTGTCCACTTGAAGGGGGTTTCGAGGATCACCCGACACTGACGTGATCAGCGTAAATGTTGGGCTACCTTTTCACCCCAATTTATGCGTAGTGTCCCTTGACCTGGCCAGGGTCGAGTTCAACCTTGCACGTCCGATTTGAGCAACCAATCAATTAGTCAAATTTGAACTCTTATCCCACATGTTCTGGTCATCTAGTAATCTTCATGGATTAGTATCAAAAATCTTAAATCTTTAGATCAATGGTTTAAATTCTCCACTATGTTTACATCTAGGTGTGTACCTATGTATATTCTTTCATTCACGTATATATAGTATATATACTTATG
The DNA here is from genome assembly GCA_023374045.1 of Limonium bicolor. Classification (NCBI taxonomy): domain Eukaryota; kingdom Viridiplantae; phylum Streptophyta; class Magnoliopsida; order Caryophyllales; family Plumbaginaceae; genus Limonium; species Limonium bicolor. The sequence goes on from CM041779.1 coordinate 315,930,608, forward strand.
TGCTATAATCCTCTGGATTTATATATATCTCCATATGAGCGTTCTCTCAAATCTATATCCCCTTGATATTATAAGTTATTTTCGTTCCAATCCTCGTACCATTTTTATATGTACATATGTTGTCTAATACATTCCAGTGTTAGTCAATGGGGTGTACGATTGTATACTTCAAAGTTCTTAGATTATTACTATTTTCCCCATGTTTACTATTTATCTTAGCCCATCAATTTATTTTGTTGGCAATTTCCAAATTTCAACTCCTAATTCCGAGTCTGAGTTCCTAATTAATTGACTGGTTTTACTTTGTTGGTGTGTTCCTCTTACCTGAAGTTGTTCAACTTCTTACTTGCGGGCTCCACCAAATTAAGGGTGCTTAATCCATAGTTATTACCATCGAGGTCCCACTATTTATTTTTGATGGTTGATTTTGGTATGGTTGCATAACTAGCGAGGATACCCCTTTAATTGCATTTTATTTAGCTCCTTAAGTTCCACATGTATTGCGTCTTTCCTGATTTGTATATGTATATACATTCGTTGACATAATATTTGCTAAATTTCATTCAGAGTTCCTCGATTTAGTCTCCGACTCTATACTTGTCTTGGTATAGACTTAAGAAGTTTAGGCATTTGCTGATTGTTATATAAACGTGGTGTTTCCAGATTTGACTTCCTTTTGTCAATGTTGTCGTTTATTTGTTGCTGTTGAGAGTGTTTATTATTACAGCAACACCGAGACAATTCTAACTGGGGTTATAATAAAGCTTAGACAAGTATGGATCGAAGTGTTCTTGGTATGCATATCCTGTGAGTATACCGTTTATTAGAACTAGAGTCTTCGTTTTGTGCTTTCACTGTATTAATTAGTGAGACTTCGTTTCATTTCCTTCCTAGTCATAGTGAAGGGTGAACAGGTGATCCAGAAGGTTCATCTTTTTATTAGGCTGAACTCCACTGCTCTCGGTGGTATTGTAACATTCCTTCCCTAGGATGTGTTCATTAATGATTGGGAATTAATTTTATATTGTACCCATCTTCTGTTATTTGACTCCCGCGATTATGTTACCCGTTATAGTTATGTCTGTGTGGGAGTTGCAACGTTCGAGGAATCGGTTTATGATCCTTGTACCGATACGTTCTTGATTTCTGGAAATTACAAATAAGGATTGAGAAGGGCTGTTTAGCAAGACGCCATGAGGAACAGCAGGCATCAAGATAGAGGACTTGAGCTTCGTGACGAGGTCACGGTAATCATGTAATCATATACAAATGGTGAGATGGGTCATGATTGATGATGGTGGTCATTTGAGGATATGTGTCACACGCTAAGTAGAGACTAGTTATTGTACATACTTCTAGCCCGTTGGCTTGCACATTCATATTGTGAAACTTGTTGCTCATTTTAAGTATTATAGATTGTACCAAATTTTATGGTGTGATTTCGTCTCGAACTATATTCTCTTATTTCATTGTTTTATGAGAGGTTTTCTTAAATTACCCTCTCAAGTGTTCGAATGCAGGATTTATCTCAATCCCATCCTTAGTTTAATTATTTGCTTTTTTTGAGCTTTATTTATTTCATAAATTTCAGGGTATTTTGGTCATCTTTGCTTGTGAGGTAGGGTCCTATCGATTGCTAAGCATGTCGACCCAAGTTGCCGCTAAAATTGGTCCCTCTACGCGTATTATTCTCTTGGCAACGTCTTTTGTATAGTATAGTCTTTTCTTCACGGGTTGATTTTATGACATTAAGTAGATGCCAGATTGAGTTTTCCCGAGTTAGAGGAGGCTTTCTACCTCTCTTGCGTTCTTTCTCTGGGTTTAAAGAAGATTAGGGGTGTGGAGGTTGGGTGTAAGTGTCTGTTAGGTATTTAGTAGTTATTAAGGCAGAACCCTAACTAACGCGCCTCACATACTAACCCTTAACCCCGTTTCCCTGAATTCAGGTTTTCCTATACTCGGTGCTTCTCTGTTCCAGTCAATTTACATCCCCAGACCTGGTGCAAGGAAAGAGAAAGAAAATACACTTTAAGGGAACAAGAGAAAAGAAATGACAACACACAACGCTCGTACGATCCCATAGTGAGGATCATGGGTATTACATACCTATGCACACGTTTTATTATGTACATGATTGTTGTTGTGATACTAGCAGCTTGTTGTGCTTGGTTGTTGTTGCTAATGTGTTACTACCTTTAAGTGTGTATGATACTATGATGTACTGTGGTGTGTTTTACTGCTTTATTATAGCATGTAAATTAACTTAATAATATACGACCAAGTAGTCGTGTGGCCGGCAACATACGGGCTACACACGTTCATACTCAGCGTAGTTTGCTGAGTCCTTTACAACCCAATTTTTACAGGTATTGAGCGGACGATAACGGAGCATAGGCGGGATGGCTACCATGGGGGTAGTCCATCGGGGCATAATTCTTGAGTTGTAGTAGTATGCTTGAAGTATGGGTTGTTACTACACCCGGGATGTAATGTTCAGTTTATGATTTGGTAATATTGTTGTAGACACTCGGTATTCGAAATTGTATCTTGTATTGTATATGAGTTTTGGTTGAGGGTTGTTTCCAGTCATGCAGACCGTAACTGGGTGTTGAGTCTGTAACACCCCCGGATAACCCAACGAGATCACGAAAAGACGAAACAATGGATTCACAACTTCTACTCGGGTGTCATAGGCGCCAACCACCCACGTGGTTGACACAACAACAATATCAATACTAAGCTGCAGTCCGAATGACTGGAATTAAACCACAATCAAATCCAAGTACAACAGAAATTACAGACCAAGTACCGAGAATTCTACAACATAAGTTCTTAGTTCAACAACATAAACCGAAGGTACAACTAGGGTTTAGTAATACAAAGTCATAACCCATACATTAACAACATACTACTAAAAAGTCTTGCCCGTACGGACTACCCCTATGGTAGTCACCCATGCCTACTCTCCGCCTGCCTCCTATTTCATACCTGTAAAAATAAAGGACTCAGCAAAACTATGCTGAGTATGAACGTGTGAAGCCCGCATGTTACCCGGCTACACGACTACTTGGTCGAGTATGATTAAGTCCAATTCCATGCAATAGAAAAGCAATAACACATAGCATACAACGTCAACAAGGCAACTCACACATGTTGGCATAGAAATAACACCAAGCATCTCAAGCATGCTTAACAAGTAGAGTTTTTCGTAGAATTTGAATAATGATGATCCACACAATGGGATCATTCAATGCTGAGTGTTTTCGTTTCTTTCTCTTTGTTTCCATTATGTGTACTTTTCTTTCTCTCTCTTGCACCAGGTCTGGGGATGTAGATTGATTCCCGCGACCATATAGTATGGGTGCCCATCTTTCTCTGCTTCTCATAGATTAATTACGTGTTCTTCTGTTACCGCACGTTGGAGGACGTCTCCTCCATAGCTAGTCCCCCTTTCCCGGCGTCATGCACCGAGATGGTTTGTCGTATACTTTTATAATATATCTAAAAATTTTATTCATAAATTAATATGTATACAAATTATAAATTAATTGTCACTAAAATATTAATAAAGAATAATAATAATTAATGGCCACAATTGAATATCTACATATATATTAACTTTACTAACAAAAAATTGTTTTTAAATGTAACATAAAATATGTTGATCTAAATAGCGTGGTTTGTCTTATATTTTTCAAATATATCTAAAAACGTTATTCATAAATTAATATGTACACATATTATAAATTAATTGTCACTAAAATATTAGTAAAGAATAATAATAATTAATGGCTATAATTAAATATCTACACATATTTTAACTTTACTAACAACAAATTGTTTTTAAATGTAATATACAATTTTTTGATCTAAATAGCATGGTTTGTCGTATATTTTTATAATATATCTAAAAATTTTATTCATAAATTAATATGTATGCATATTATACATTAATTGTCACTAAAATATTAATAAAGAATAATAATAATTAATGGCCATAATTGAATATCTACATATTTTTTAACTTTACTAACAAAAAATTGTTTTTAAATGTGACATAAAATATGTTGATCTAAATAGCATGGTTTGTCGTATATTTTTCAAATATATCTAAAAACGTTATTCATAAATTAATATGTACACATATTATAAATTAATTTCACTAAAATATTAATAAAGAATAATAATAATTAATGGCTATAATTAAATATCTACACATATTTTAACTTTACTAAAACAAAATTGTTTTTAAATGTAATATAAAATTTTTAATTGTAATACCGAAAGCGGTAAATGCACTACACATAACTAACATAACTAACTTATTCAAAACAGCCAGACGAAACCGCCGCCTGCCGAACACTATTTTTCAAAACAACCAGCACAAAACAACAACCAAAACACCACAAAACAGCCAGCCAAAACTACCATAATTCTACCAAAAAAATTGCATCCGAACGCAGCCAAAGTTTGTTGTCCAGAGATTTACTATCTATTTGGACTAATGTTTTGTTAGAGTTTGGCAAATTACAGCAGAAGAAGAATTGAAGAAAAAACTCGTTTATTCAGTGAGGGAAAGCACTTGCAATTTCAATTACAGAGGGAAGTTTCTATCCAGGAGAGATAACTACGAGAGAGAGAGACTATTTATCTATTACAAAACTGGGAAATAAGTAAGAGATATTAAGGGAAAAGGGTAGCACTGTAATATGAGATAACTTGTGTTACATATATAACATCTCACCCAGTTGTCACTAGACCTGGCAAAGGTGACCCGAACCAGAAAAACCGAACCGATCCAACCCGATCCGAACCCGAACTTAAACCGAATAGCGTGACCCGAAATGTGACCCGAAAATCCGAACCGAACCAAACCAAAACCGAATCAAACTAAAATTTAGTATAACCGAATCCACCCGAACCGAATCAACCCGAACCGAATTCACCCGAATGTTTTGCTAAATCTAAATCTACTATAGTGGTTCCAACTGTAAAAATAATCTTGAAACCAAAAACACATAATCGAGATTTAGACATCCAATAAGTGTTCATTGCTCACAAATGATATATATATAATATTGAACATCTTCAAGCATCTCAAGCCTTGTTGTAATAAAACATTCATAAACTGTGTTGTTACTCTTCCCACACATGGATGTTTTGCTTTAAAATGTTTTACAATACAATTTAATGTGTATCATTACTATTTTATAATACTATACTAATTTTGATTTTAATAAAATTAGGTTTTTTTATGTTTAGGACATGAGACTTGGGAATGGTTTAAATGTTGATGAAGTTTAATTATAAAACCTAAACTTTTTAGTTGAGACATATACTATTCAAGATTAATGTGTATATGCCTAAAGAAAATTATGCAATAAAATGAGGAAAATAAATATTCTAAATGGTAGATTATTGTGAATCGTGAGATAGACTAGCATTTTGGAGGATGAATAAGGTTTGGAGGATGAATAATCCCCACCTTATTCCATCTACCTTAACAACTTAACCTAAAATGTTGTATAAGACAATGTAATGTGTATTATTACTATTTTATATTACTCTATATTTTATAAACTTAGGTTTCTTTATATTTAGGACTTAGGAATGGTTTGAATGTTGATGGATGGGTGTGGGCGTGTGACGCTTGTGCGAGGCGGTGATGGATGGGTGTAGATGCGTGACGCTTGTGCAAGGTGATGAGCTCAGGGTGTGATGGGCGCGGGATGATGGGAGGCACGACATCGGGCGTGGGCGGGGTAAACTGGACGTTGATTGCCGAATATTGACCACTAATTCATAAAAGCTTAATTTGTACTTAGTCTATACAATTAATAGTTTAAATTCATTACAAAATTTATCATCCAGTTTGATTTTATCCAACCTATACACAATAGAAGTCTTGATCAACAGTAACACTATATTAAAAGAATTTGGAGCCGCATCTGAAAATCAATGCAAGTTACGAAGGTTGCTTAAAATTCGAACTTTAAAATTTTTATCAATTAAACCCGGATATGTCACCCGAATTGACCTATAACCCGAAAAAACTGTAATACCCCGGATCTAAAAATGGTGATTAAATTACTCTAATATGATTATTAAGGGCCTAATGGTGCCTAGAGAGATTGGTAAAAAGAATAAAACCAAAAGAAAAGAGAAAATGCGTTAAACGCGAAAAACGCTAAATGCGCATTAAATGGAAATAAGAGATATATAATCTCGTAAGGGTCCGAGATGGATTCCTAAGGCTTAGTTAGGCCTAATTAGTATACGGGAATGATTCCCAAAGAAAACGGATCCAAATAATGGATTAAAACGCTAATTAAGCATAAAAGCACGTTTTTCGAGAAAACCCGAAAACGTGACTTTAAGTGGTCAAATGGACCTGTAAAAATTATAGTTGATTAAATAACTATAATTAAGTATTAATGGAAGCTTAATAACCATTAAAATTAATTAAACGAGAAAATTCCGGAAAAACGGACCTGGTAAGTGAATAGTGTCATAACGGGAGATAAAACGCGTTTAATTCGAAAAACGGGGAAAACGCTCCAGCTCACTAATAATGTGGGACCGGTTTTAATATACCACACACACACTTACTTAAACAATTAGCTAGTTTATTAAGTCACTAGATGACAAATAAATAAAGTGAGGAGGGAATAGTTAAAAGGGGGGGTTAGTGATTCTCTCACCTCCATTCTCCTTAGCAGCCACGTTTTTCCTCCTCCTCTCTGCATCTCTTCTTCTTCCTGCCTATTTCCGATTTGAGAAGAAACAAAGCAGCCACCATATCCTTCCATTATCTCACTCATTCTTCACCAAATCACAAAAAACACCACCGTTGAATTCCTCTCGTCAAGGGCTACGTTTTCCACCCTTCGAAAGCTTGGAACCTCCATCTTCACCTCCATGGCAGTTTGGCCTCTTGAAGCTTAAAGGTGTGCTTTGGACTCCCCATCATCACCTTAATGTTTTAAGGTAACAATATAATCAAGAGTTCCATCCTTTCCTAGTTTGTTCTTGCAAAATCAAAAAAAAAAACCCACGTTGGATTTTTCTCCATTTCAGCCGATTCTCCATGCCTTTGTGGGGTGTTGGAAATTCCATTATTTGATTGCCAAGCTCTCCTTTTGGACACTCTAAGGTAATGTCAAAGTTAAGCCTTAAAAACTAGCTCTTAAATACTAGTTTTGTAAGGAGGGTTTGGATTAATAAGTTTGACATATGTGTGTGGGGATATGATTGTAGTTGGCAATCTATGCCCCTTTGTTTTGATGTGGAAACATGAAGAGAAAGAGGGAACAAGAGAAGAGGAAGAAGAGGGAAAAACCGAAAAGGAGCAAGGTAAAAAGCTTACCTTGAGCTAGTTTTATGTGACTTGTGAGTTAAATGATAGGTTGAATTAAGGACCTTGAATTGTGGTGGTCATGATACTATAATGTTGTTTATTGAATGGGAATGTTTCAATGGGTTTTAAGTGTGTAAAATGAACCTAGGAAACTAAGCTAGTCATATGTGAGAACCATGGGAATTTGATGTGTTATTGGTGCCTAAACAAAACAGGGGTGAAGATTGTGTTTGTGAGTACATTTAGTGTGGTGAAAATGCTAAGGAAAGCAAGTAGGTGCTGTCAAAATTTGCCTAGGAATGGATAAGTTTGAGTGTTTTATTATAAGGAAGAAACTAAGTGGTTTAAGGAGATTCAAGTGGGTGGTTAATGATTTGGAAACCAAACAAGGAGAAGTGGTGTGAGGAGTAGAAATAAGGTCAACTGAAGTGTTGGAAATGGCATTATTTGAATGGTAAAAGAGGGAGCTAAATCTGTTGCAAGAAGTGAAGAAGACAAGAGAACTAGTTATGAAAGTGTAAGTGATTTGAGTAAGAATTTGGGTAAGGGTTTCACCCATGAATTGATGAGTTTAGAGCATGTTTTAAGATGATTAAACATGTAGAAATATTGTGGAAAGATTAGGGAAAGGTTGGAGGTGGATTAAGGATTGAAATGGGGTTGAAAAACAATGTGAGTTGCAGGTTTTAGCAGGGTCCGGGACCTAGTCCATGGACAAGGACCCGGACCACCCCCTAAAAAAGGCAGAGACTGAACAATCAAGCTGGTCCGGGACTTGGGATAGGGACAAGGTCCCGGACCATATATAAATTTCACCCGAGAGTTTAGTTTGCAATTGGTCCGGGACTTAGGGTAAGTACCAAGTCCCGGACCACCCCCAGAAACCTACAGAGAGTGTTTTAAAGGGTTTAAATGATGGGGGATTGAATGTTAATGATGTTATAAGATGTTAAGGCTTTGTTTGGTGACATGTAAAGGCCCTAGGAAGTGTGATAAAGTGTTAGAAGTGATTGAGAAGTGAGAACTCAAATTGACAAGAGTAAAACCGAGTTAATGGGATAACGGGGTAAATACGGGAAGCATTATTATGTACCGTATGAGTTTAGTGTTAACAATAATGTTGAAACATTATCAGAGAACCGTGCGTGACCCGAGCTTGGTGAGATGACACGGTAAAAGTAAAAACCCCGGTGAAAGGTATGATTTTCTCATGCCCCGTATGCTAACCGAGTTACTCTGATTTGTGTTTGTTTGCCGGCTTAATCAAGATTAAAGCATGAAAATAATCCCTTGTGTGATTAAGTATGCTTTACTGTATGTTGTATGAACTAACATACTTGTATGCCGGTGTGGTCTAACATAGTGCATAGACCGACTATAGAGAGTAGTGATTGACTACAAACCCGTAGATCGGGTAGACTCACGAACAATGGTAACATGCAAACACACACAAGCTATCGAGTAAATTATAACGATAACGCAAACATATGAACTCCCTAGAACGTGAGGAACGTACGGGTTGAGTAAATACCCGATAACAGTTAGAAACCTTATTGAAACAATCCACGGAATAAATATGAGTGGAGAGATAAATGAACCTCCATCGAGAGGATTGAAGTTAGTCCAATGATGCGAATATATAAGAAAGGTAAAAGAGACCTAAGGGACTATGTGGTTCCCTTGAGACACGGTCGACCTCCTAAATGAGGATTTTACCGGTATAAGAAAATATCCGAATGTACAAGCATATGATTGTGAGGGTAACCCTTAAACCTAAGATTACCCGAATTTAAGTAAGTTCCCAAAGTCATTAGAAACATCGAGAATGATGCTTCTAGACTAATATACATGATATTACTATAACTCCGAGAGAGGAGTGTATGGGAACGAGAGCAGTCCGAGAGAAGTCGGACCTAAGTAAAAGAGATAGGAACTAAGAGAGAGTTCCGTGAGCTGGTTGAACCTTCCCACCATGCTAGACCCAGAGTAGGGTCGAAACCGGGGAAGTAAGACTATGCTAGAGAGCCATGAGTTTTGGCTTAAGTATGTAATAAGAGTAACAAGCGTGACGTAGGAGACCTGTAGTGTCTCGAGAATCTACAAGAGCTTGAGTATGAATAACCCAAGAGTGTGGGTGAGATAATGAGTATAAATAACCCGAGAGAAAGGGGTGAGTATGTATGAGTAACCCGAGAGAATGGGTAAGTATAAGAATGAGTAGCCCAAGAGAATGGGCGTGTATATGAATAAGTAACCCGAGAGAGCGGGTGAGGTATTGAATAAGTAAACAAGGCATAGTGAGGAATAACCCTCAATGCCTAAGAGTAACCAGTTACCACTAACACATTGTTATGTTAGTTAGGAATATGTGTTCCGTGATTGGATGTAGATTCCTTGTGTGATATACATGTATATTGTATTGCCATGATGCATGTTGTTTGATTAAATGAACTCCATGTATATCCGACCCAAAGTAGTCGGCGTACCGCGGTTAGCACGCGGTATATGCGAATTTCATATTCAGCGTAAGCTGACCCCCTAGGGGGAACGTTTTTAGTGTGCAGGTACTTGAAGCTGGCCACCGTTCGAGAGGTAGGACGGGGAATGCTGTGAGCTGGGTAGTTAGATAGTAATTACTTATGCATTTGAATGAGGTGTAAGTCCGAGTATGTTATCGGCATCCGTATATTGTAGACTCGGTATAGTAAAGGAGTGAAATGAGTATTGTATTTGTATGAAGTACTCGGTTGATCCAGTCCATCAGACCGTTACGGTATGTAAGAAAGGCCTGGTTAGCCACAAGGGGGCTAACGGCGTTGTTTCACCCTCGTTGTAATTAGAGTTCCGCTGCGTGAGTGAGTAATTAGTAAACAGTTTAAGAGGTAATGACGAGATTAACGGTTGGGGTGTTACAAAAACTGAATGACTCACAGGCTAACCAAACTGAAAGCACCCAAACCCGACTAAACCACCAACCAAACCGAAATAACCGAATCAAATTTAAACCATTGAACCCGATCCGATCTGATCCAAACCAAACCAAATAGTAAATATCTACAAATTGACCCGCCCGACCGAACCCGAACCGAGTGACCCGAATTGCCAGGTCTAGCTGTCACCAATCATAAAAAAATATAACATGACTAATATAACATATCCTAATACCCCCTAAAAACATACAATTCAAGCAGAATTTATTTTTTGCTTAAGCTGTCTGCAGACCAAGTTACGGAAGTGTCTGTTGGTAAACCTTTTCTGTCAAAGGCTTTGTCAATATGTCCGCCAGTTGTTAGATGCTGGAATGTATTAAAGCTGTATGAGCCCACCTTGTAGTTTTTCATGGACGAAGTGATAGTCTAATTTGATGTGCTTCATTCGTTTGTGAGAGACCGGGTTCTTGGCAATGTGAATGGTTGTGAGGTTATCACACTTTAAAGGTATGGGTTCAATGTCCTCGACCTGCAGTTCATGGAGCAATCGTGTGAGTCAGCTTAACTGACTTGTCGGAGGGCTCTATATTCTGCCTCTGCAGAAGAAAGTGCAACAGAAATATGTTTCTTGGGTTTCCAGCTAAGGGGAAAATCACCAAGGAGGATGAAATAACCTGAAATGGATTTCCTAGTGATAGGGCAAGAAGCCCAGTCAGAGTCACAATATGTAGATAAATCATATGTTGTTGTTCTGTTAAAAGAAAGGCCAAATCCCATTGTTCCCTTTAAGTAAGATAAAGCATTCAGTACAACATTCATATGTATATTAGTTGGCTCTTGGAGAAATTGACTCAAAAACTGAACTGTATAAAAGAGATCAGGGCGAGTGTTAGTGAGAAAATTCAACTTCCCTATCAGTTTTCTATAGGTGATGGATTCTCCAACTGTTCTCCTGAGTCTGGGTATATTTTCTGGTTCAGCTGCAGAGGGGAGACTGAAGACCGACAATCCTGCATGTTATAATCAGATAATATTTCTTGGGAAAACTTCCTTTGAGTCATGATGAGTCTAGAGTTAGTTTCTACAAACTCCATGCCCAAAAAGTATCTTAGTCTTCCCAAATCTTTGATTTTGAATTCTCTATCTAATTTAGTTTTCAAGGAGTCTATTTCTATCTTATCATTTCCTGTGACCAGAATGTCATCAACATAAACTCCCAAGAAAGTACTTTTTCCTTTTTTGCATTTGGTGAATAGTGAATAATTATTCTTTGACTGGTTATAACCGAGGGACTTGAGAAAGGTGGCCAGTTTGTCATACCACTGCCTGGAGGCTTGTTTAAGCCCGTATAAAGATTTATGTAATTTACATACTTTATTGTTTCATGTGGTAGACAGACCTGGGGGTAAGGGCATATAAACGTCCTCCTTTAAATCACCGTGAAGGAAGGCATTATTTATATCTAGCTGGTCTAAGATCCAGTCCTTTTTAATGGCTATGATGATGAGTGCTCTGATTGTGGTTAATTTAATAACCAGGGAAAATGTTTCATCATATAGACCTATTTACATCCAATAGGTTTCTTTCCTTTGGGTAAGTCAACGATGGTCCATGTTTTATTTTGTTTGAGGGCTGTAAACTCTTCCTGCATAGCCCGGACCCACCTGTGATCTTGACTTGCTTCAAGGTAGGACTCTGGTTCCTTTAATGAAAGAATTTGATTTAAGAATTTTTCCTCCTGGAGCACTCAATGAAAAACTGGTTATGGTTTCCCTAGGAACCATAGATGTGAGGATATCAATGGGGATAATATTATTGTGGTTCCCTAAGAGTCTTTCTGAAATGATGTTTGAAAAATAGTCCTGTTCAGGTTGTGTAGTGGCACACACATAGTCATTGAATCTAATGGGTTGTCTATGAATTCTTGTAGACTTGCGCAAATTAAGATTTTCTGGTGTATTCTCTTCGTGATGTTGTTGAGGAATGATGGGTAAAGAGGAATCTCTTGGGGTTGGATGTATAGAAGTGGTGGATGGAGATGAAAGAGAATCTGTTGGTGTTTGTTGTGTAGAAGTAGTAGATGGAGAATGAGAATTTGGAGTTTGAGCAGAATTTGTTTGTGTAGCTTCTTGATGGTAGTCACTCTGGGATGGAGTATGTACAGAGCCATGATGAACGATTTCAGTGGGATTAAATGCAGATTTGTAGCTATAATAATACTCATCTGTATGTGATAAGTTATGAGGAAAAGGATCAGCATCATTTTATGTTTCTGTTTGAGAATAAGAATCATGCCATATGGAACGCCAATCTTTATCTCTTAAGGGATAGATGTTTTCAAAGAAACTAACATCTCTACTTACTGTGATATTGCCAGAATCTACATTTAAAATTTTATAGCCCTTCATGTTGCTGTTTCCTAGGTATATATAGGCATTTGATCTAGCATCCAGTTTGCTTCTGTTTGGATCTATGTTTGTTGGCAAAACACAAACATCCTAAAGATTTAATTTGATCATATTTTGGTGCAAAACCATATATTTTTTTAAAAGGTTTACAGTTTTGTATTGGTTTAAAAGGGATTCTATTGGCATTATAAGCATCATGCATGCTGGATTATATGACCCCATAAACTAGGCTCTAGACCTAATTGGAAGAGGAAACTTATAGCAATTTGCATAAGATGACCTTGTTTCCTTTCGACCACCCCATTTTGTTGGGGTGTTCCAGGACAAGAAGTTTGGTGAAGGATACTTTTCTGTTTAAAGTAATTAATCCCTTCTTGACATCCCCTAGCTCTTTTGTATAATATGTTCTTACAACTTTGACATGTTTATCAAATTGTTTTTCCACCAACTGTATGAAATCTATAATTATTTTCATGCTTTCTGATTTATTTCTAATCAAGCTCACCCAAACAGCTCTAGAGTTGCCATCAACTATTGTAAGAAAATACCTATATCCTTCTTCTGTGCTAACTCTAATAGGACCGCAAACATCAATGTGTAGCATCTGGATAATGTCTGCAGATTTTATCTCTCATTTAGGAAACTTGGCTCTCTTTCCTTTTGCTTTATAAAAGATAGTACATGGCAATATATTTCCCTCAACAAGTCTATCTACTAATTGAAGGTGAACAAGTTTATTGGCTGGTAGGTGCCCTAGTCTGTTATGCCAGAGAACAAGTTTTTCTGAATTCTGAGATTTCTGTATTGATTGTTTTTCAGTATAGTTATCATTAGCCAAAGAAGAGGAAATAACAGACAAAATACAACTATGTAGAGCTAGTTTATCCAAGAAATACAATCATACTGTTGTTCTGCAATTTTTACAGATAAACCTGTCTCACAAACCTGTAGTGCACAATAATCACAGTGAAAAACAATTCTCATCCCTAGTTGCTTTAGCAGTTAACTGACTGATATAAGATTAAACATAAAGGAAGAAACATACATAACATTTTCTAACTTGAATCTCTCACATATATCTACTTTTTCTATTGCTGTAACAGTACATGTGATAGGATCGGGGTGCTGACCGAGTAGGTCTCAGGTGTTAGTCTCAGACCAACCCTGCTTGGAGATATGTATTTGCCAAAGATGATAACGCGGAAGCTTTTGTGTAAGTTTGAAAAGATAGGATTTTGCTTGTATTGAAATTCAATGTGAATTACAACCTAGCTTCATATCTTGGGATTCGACAGAGGTACTCTGTCTCATCCAACACTCGCTCTACTCTCGGCATAGATCAATGCGTAACAAGGAGTAAAGGGGAGTGTTTTGTGTGCTCTCTAGGTAATAAATACCTAAGCTAAATGACAAAGTCTCACTAAGATCTCTCGAAAATATTATCTCTCTCAATATGACTCTCTCTCTCTCTCTTGAAATGTGGAAGTGAAAGCTCCAAGTATTACAAATGACTTCTACCGGCTTAAATAGTGATAATACCCAAAGTAACTGCTCCTATTTAGTAGCCATAACGTTCAGGATGGTGCTCCACGTCCTCTTGGTCGAGCATACTCCGAAATTGTCGCAACTACTCTATAGAAGGACTCGTTCTGGCGCTCTATACCCTTGACCGCCTTGATTTTCGGGCCTAATCATATGTGAACGTGTGTGACAGTTTTTTCATGTTTTTCTCCACATTCTAACAGTAGAAGGTCGCCTTTAAGCTTCTAGAACTTTCCATGAGAATCTTGTGTCGCAGAACGACTCCTTCCGCAGTCAGACTCGTTCATCGCCCAGACTTGCTCTGATGCTATTATCAGTGATATTTCTTCTGTCACCAGACTTACTCTGTTGCCATTATCAGCAAAACCTTGGGTTCCAACAAATTCCCCCTTTTTACTGATGATGGCAAAGGGAACCGACTCAGTCAAGATGAGATAAAGTTCCCCCTTAAGTTGAGCATCATTTATAAGATGAGATGAATGTGAACCGCTTGACAGATCGAGTAGGTTGACAACCAAACTACGTCTGCCATGACTCTTTGTCTATGGACAGGCTTTGGATGACTTGTTCTGCAATGGGAGTTACTGTTCGCTAAAATCATACTTTATTTGACTTGGTCTCTTTTCGTTGTATCAATTCTCAGACTGACTCTCGTTGGCAGCTAGTTTTGGCAATTTTCAGCAAAACTCTAATATCTTCATACATTTCCCCCTTTTTGCTGATGATGCCAAAAAATCACTCGAGTGAATCCCGTAGCAAGAGTTAACCTACAAAAAAAGACATACAAGCAAACAAGCTTGGAAGAACCAGCCTCTCGTTGATTGATTCCCCCTTAGTCCAATATTCCCCCTAAGTTTGAGCACGTCGTTTAAGACAAGACCAGTAAGAGAAGAGCACAACAGAATTAAACTAAGCTTAAACAGAAATAGTTTGCTTGACCATCAAGCAGGGCAAAATCCATAAGTGCAATTCAAGTCTTCCGACCACCAAAAACATTAACTCGTCTTACTAAAAATGGGATTCACCGCTTTCCCCCTTTTTGACATCATCAGGCAAAACAGGGTGAGTATGCCTGACATCCAGAAGCAATCACATGGCTAAATAGCCAACCGACTGAGTCTGCCAAAGTTTGATAAAAACGTCGCCAAGATAAACAAAGTTTGAGATAGGTTAGAAGTATGGTCAGGGGTGTAGGCTAGGAAATGGGGTGAGGGACTTGGTCTGCATCTTGGTATTGACCCATTCATTTTGAATCTCAAGAGAGTGCTAGATGTGGCTAACCGTTGTAGTGAAGCGTATTAGCCAAAGAATTCATACCCATATGTGCAAGCAAGCGTTGCTGTGAAGCGTAAACCAGAGTCACGCAAGTTCCACTCTTGGAAGTAGAGGCTGGAGCAAGAGTACGTCTTCTTTAAGTTGAAGAGACGATCGTAATTTGCTTTGTTTTGGCCTTCTCATGGGATTTCTGTCTTTCTTTCTTTTTCTTTTCTTTCCCTTTTTTTTGGAAATTTACTTCTACTACGTGGGTATTTTTGCCAGACCGAATCTGTCTGCAGATTGACTCTAGCAGTATTTCTTGGTCGAATGAAGGGAAGGGCTTGTGATGGATTTAGGTAGTAAGAGGTAGTGGGTTTTGTTTCAGTGGTAGTAGTAGTGGGTTTTGTAGGAGTGGTAAGGGCTTCAACAAAGATAGTATTGGAGCTTGGGCAAGGTAGGTTGGGTAATCGACTAGGGCTGTAGGGTGAGTTGGGCATTAGTAATGACAGACCCAAAGTGGATGGGATTTTTGTATGGTGAGACGGCCATGGGAGACTTAGTGAAGGTTTCGGGAGTTGGGATAACAATATTGCCTTGTTTGGAGGATTTTTGGCTTTGAGTGGGAGAGTGAGTAGGAGTGGTTTGAGGGTTAGGAGAGTACGTGCTTTGGTGTCGTGGGATGGTTGATGTGGGTGCTTTGGTCGAATTGGTAAAGAAAAACTTGGCGGGTTTTCAATAAACATTTATAGACAAAGTTTAGTTGAACTAGTTAACCAAGGAGAGTATGGTGCCAGAGCGACTATACCTGAGTACCCAGACTCTACCTTCAAGAGGGAGAGGAGATACAACCACCCACAGTTAGAACGATTCATGCCATGGTGTGTGCGAAAAAGCTCAAATGCAACCATGTGTGATGCCTTGGTGATGATATCAGCAAGCTAGGGTCTGTGGAAACTTAGTTTAATTAGATTAAGTTCATCTCCACATAATCTCGTAACAAATGAGAACTCAATTATATAAATTTAGTGCGAGCATGAAATTTGGAGAATTTGACGACCTTAGCTGGTATTATCATGCATAATGGTAACATTTTGATCAAAAATACCGTAGTCTTCAAAGTACTTGAAGCTGGAGCGAGTCAGCTTGCTTTCTGCACAAGATTCGCAGAGATAGTCGGCTTGCTTCGGTACATGATTCACTGACCGAGTCTGCTTGCTTTCTGCACGTGATTCTTATATATATACATTGGATATTCATATCAACACGTGCCATATTGCCTTAAGATCACCAGTATCAGAGTCATAAACCATATTTCCATACAATCACTAGTGATAGAGTCATAAATCTTATAACGTAAGATTGGAGAAGTCACAAATTTGAGAGACACTTGAGAGACTATGTCCAATAACAACAATTAAATAAACATTATGAACTTTAAATAAAGAGGGGTTACCAATGGAGCCAATTCTTATGATTTTTTATGTGCATGTTGTCTCTAAAGGTAACCTTTCCCCCTTGATGGTCAGAGTGAGTCGTAAACTCAACTTGGTTTCCTGTCATATATCTTGAACAACCACTGTCCTGAAACCAAGAGTCATTGTTCTGAGCCACTCTGTCTGCAAAAAGCTACTAGTTAGTTTTGGGAACCCAGGTATACTTGGGTCCCCTCTTCGACAATGACGAAGTACTATTATAGTAAAGATCACGAGCTTTGATAATCGCAGACACACGAGATATATTAAATGACAAATCATGACATAGTTTATTACCGGAAGAGTCCGTATGACCATCATAACCACAATATCTGCAAATTTTCATCGCAGAGGGAGTCTCACTTACCTGATCATGAGCTGTTTTCTCACCATTGTGAGCCATCAAGCACACCAAACTGGTGGTGCCTGACTCAGCCTTTTCTGAGTAGGAGATTTCGACCATCTTGAGAGATTTGTCAGCCAACGCAGGCTCTGATACCACTTGATAGGATCGGGGTGCTGACCGAGTAGGTCTGAGGTGTTAGTCTCAGACCAACCCTGCTAGGAGATACGTATTTGCCAAAGATGATAACGCGGAAGCTTTTGTGTAAGTTTGACAAGATAGGATTTTGCTTGTATTGAAATTCAATGTGAATTACAACCTAGCTTCCTATCTTGGATTCGATAGAGGTACTCCTGTCTCATCCAACACTCGCTCTAACTACTCTTGGCATAGATCAATGCGTAACAAGGAGTAAAGGGGAGTGTTTTGTGTGCTCTCTAGGTAATAAATAACTAAGCTAAATGACAAAGTCTCCTAAGATCTCTCGAAATATTATCTCTCTCAATATGACTCTCTCTCTTGAAATGTGGAAGTGAAAGCTCCAAGTATTACAAATGACTTCTACCCTAATAAATATTGATAATACCCGAAGTCACTGCTCCTATTTAGTAGTCATAACGTTCAGGATGGTGCTCCACATCCTCTTGGTCAAGCATACTCCGAAATTGTCGCAACTACTCTATAGAGGGACTCGTTCAGGCGCTCTATACCCTTGACCGCCTTGATTTTCGGGCCTGATCATATGTGAACGTGTGTGATAGTTTTTCCATGTTTTTCTCCACGTTCTAACAGTAGAAGGCCGCCTTTAAGCTTCTAGAACTTTCCATGAGAATCTTGTGTCGCAGAACGACTCCTCCCGTAGTCAGACTCGTTCATCGCCCAGACTTGCTCTGATGCTATTATCAGTGATATTTCTTCTGTCACCAGACTTACTCTGTTGCCATTATCAGCAAAACCTTGGGTTCCAATGTAACACCCCAACCGCTAATCCTATGCTTACCGTCCAATTGTCCTCTTAATCCTATCAGTACGCAGCGGAATATTTCTACTTACTACGGCGGGTGATACAACGCCGCTAACCGCCCATACGGCTAGCAAGGCTATTACTACTTATAGTAATGGTCTGATGAACATAATATACCGAGCTACTATATTACTTACCAAAATACCATCTACCAAATACTTACATCAATGGATCACCGAGTATTTAAGTATATTCGATTACATTCCCATTTCCAACCTACCAAAAGAATGAGTTTAATCACCTACTCATCTATACCAATGCTTCATTCTATCCATGTCCAAAAAGGTGTACCCCATGGTACACCGGCTAACAAAACTCACAGCCGTGTACTACTTAGTACACCATTCCCAAATTCATTGTTTACAGACAAAAAGTAATCGAGGACCTAGCTACATCTCTTCATGGCCTTCATCCTTCTCTTGTACATGCGTGTAGTAAAAATGGTGCCCCAAGGGGCTCAGCAAACGCTGCGTATAAACTCCGCATATACCACGTGCTAGCTAGGGCACACCGACTACTTGACGTCCACTAAACATGCAGTTCATTATTTTTCATACATACATGCTTTACATATATCATACAATCATGCTCAATACATTACACATTCCAAGGCAACAATACAATAGCACGCATCTTACTTTCCTTCACAAGGTTAGCCAAATTATGCATCCGGGTTAATCGGAATGCTTTACTCTTTACTCATTACTTACTTTCTCTTACTTACACTTACTTGCTTTCACTTACTTTACTTACTCATTCTTACTTACTTATACTCAAGTTAAGTCGTCGGACCTCCGGCCCTGGGACTACTCCGTCCCACCTCCGAGATTTACTTGACTCACCAATCCAGCTACCCACTTAAGGGATTTGGGCCGTGGACCAGTTTAAGAGTCAGGAATCGGATCCAACCTCTTGTGTCTCCTCATCCTCACGCGTGGCCGCAAACTATATCGGAGTTCTACTCATTCCAATTTAATTACCAATTTAAGTTATGATGGTTAGCTTGTTAGGAATAATTAGAAGTCCATTCACACAAATAATCGGTCACGATGCATTACAACATACATACACATTCATTATCATCCATATATTTCATGAATTATACAAACTAAGATTTAAGAAAAATATTCACAACATACAACACTACATATTCACAAGTATGCATATTAACTCCGATTCGTGCATTTATCTTATTTGGTGATCAATTAGCAACAACACACAAATCAGAGTAACCAAGATAGCATACGGGGCATGAGGAATCCATACCGTTCACCGTCGTACTTGTATCCCAACTTTCCTTCGGTGTCACAAATCAAATCCTATGATATACATACAATTGAACGATTAATCTAACTATCATTAACTTAACTCATACTTACTATGTCCTTATACTTCTTACACTTACACATTACTTACTTATTTTCATTACCTTAAGTTTTATTTTCTTACTTAAGATTGGCATGCTTACATACATATACATATATATACACACGTGGGTATACATATATATATAATTATTATTAGTTTTTAATAAATTTTTTGTATGACTCGACCGACCTTACCCTGGGTCGGTCCCAAGGTTGGTCGAAGTCAGTAAGGAATTATGCTGGAAAATTACAGGGCCGACTGACCTTGCAAGTCCGGTCCCAAGGTCGGTCCATTCCAGTGAATTACCGGGTGAAATTTTTAGCCCGACCGACCTTGCAAGTCCGGTCGCAAGGTCCGGATTCCAGTAGGTTACAGACGGGAGAATTTTTCTGGTCCGACCGAACTTGCAAGTCCGGTTGCAAGTTCGGTCCATTCCAGAAGCTTTCCCGTCTTTGTAAATCTGGGCTCGACCGACCTTGCAAGTCCGGTCCCAAGGTCGGTCCGGCCCAGTATTTGCATTTTTATTTCTGTTTTCAGTCCCCTCTTTTACCCTTACTTCCCCATTGTTCCTACACTTAATCCCACATGTTTTCACACTTATTTAACCTCCTAATACACCTTAGTTCATTCATTAACTCTCTACTCATTTCTATACTAATTCACTCACATAATTTCCCAAATTTCAACTTAACACTCACCTTGTTTCTTCCCTTACTACCTTATGCTACAGATTTTGACAATTACACTCCTCTTCTATATCTCCCTCTTCTATTGACATTTCTAACACTCCTAGTGTATCTAGAATACATTATCTATCTCTCTCAACTTACCATCTATCTTTCTCAAACAAAATCTGTTACAACACATATTATTCACCTAGTTTCTAATTCACTAAGTGTTCTATTCCTATGTAAATTTTGCCATAGTCTCCCCTATATTTTTACATTCTCACCACTTATTCTAGTTCACAATTCAACACTTATTTCACCTGTTTCAATAGACATCAATATACAAGCTTTCATACACGATTTCCAAACACTAAACACTACTAAAAATTCCTGCACATATCATTCAATTCCCAATCTGTTTGTGACAGTTTTTAAAATGTCTTTAAAGGTTTTAAAAGCTTATTTCCTCCTACACATTACACTACTACTATACTAACATTTTACAATACCCATTTTCATTTCTAAAAATCTGTTACATAACCATTTACAAAGCTATACCAAGATGAGCTTAATTACCTTGTTTCGTTCTTCTAGATTTTCTTTTCTTCTTCTTGATTCTTTCTCCTTCCTTCCTTCTCTCTCTCTACCAGTTATACTCTTAACAAATCTAACATTACCACCCATACATATACACCATTTCCATACTAAAACTAACCTTAAACATTATTTAAGCATTAACGTAAATTTCTAGGGTTTAGGAATTTCATTACCTTGCAAAGGTGCAAATGAAGCTTGGAGTGGTTCAAGAACAAGATTTCCAACTCCTTCAACAAGCCAAAATCGGCTAGGGTACAAGGAACAACAAGCTTACTTTCTAAATTTCATTTTGCCCACAAGGGCTAGAAAATGGAGTTTCAAGAAGATTTTTACCTTAAAGAACAAGGAGAAG
Organism: Limonium bicolor; assembly: GCA_023374045.1. Taxonomy (NCBI): domain Eukaryota; kingdom Viridiplantae; phylum Streptophyta; class Magnoliopsida; order Caryophyllales; family Plumbaginaceae; genus Limonium; species Limonium bicolor. The sequence continues at coordinate 315,951,926 of CM041779.1, forward strand.
AAGGTGGTGCTAATGGTAGTCTTGAAGCTCCAAATGGGGCATACCCATAAAAACGAAAGTGCTCCTTTTCAGATTTTGAAAGGAGAGAATTGTTGCTCTTGATGAGAGGATTCCAATGGTGTAGTTTTTATAATTTTTGGAAGAGGTTTAGGGGAGTAACAAGAGGAGAGAAGTGAGGTTTTTAGTGGGTTCTCTCAAGCTTCCATGGAAATCGCAAGAGGAAGAAGAAAGGAGAAAAGAGAGAGTGAGGGGGGGTGTGCATACGTGAGTGAAGAGAATGAAATGGAGGAGAGAGAGAATAAAGGTGAGTGGGGTTGTTTTATTATTTTGTCTTGTAGCATATTAGATAAGTGAGGAGAGTGAGAGAGAGGGCTCCAAAAATCGGCCCACACTACCACTCACACACACACTCTACTTTTTATTTTAAAAGTGGACACATAATTTTGGTCTATTTATGTTTCTACCCCACAACTTCCCGTTTTTGACAGTTTTACTAATTTATCGTTTTATTGATTTTATTGGTTCTAAAGCTTCACTAATATTTATTAATGATTATTTAGTTGACCAAAATTGTTACGAGTCTATTTGACCCGCTTAACACGTTTTCCCGGTTACCTCGAAAACGTGCTTTAAGGTTCGGTAATGCTTTTAAACCGTTTTAAGGACCCGTTTTCTTCGGGATTTATTCCCTCATGATTATTATACTTAATTAAGCTTCCTAATTATTTATTAGCCTAATTAATCACTATTTTTAATTACGGGGTATTTCAATCTACCCCCCTTAAGAAACTTTGCCCTCAAAGTTGCTCAAGGTTTAATAATTTATTAATTCTACTCATTATGCAACCCAATTGCCATAATGCATCTTACTACACCTATGAGGTGTTTACTTCCTTCCACATTGCAAGCATACACGTTTCAAGCATCATACACAATTCACATACACAATCCATCTTTTTCCATTCATAACATTCCACAATACCACATAGCAATTCACAGTACACATTACACAAACATCATCCATCTTACATACACTACACATTACACATACATGCACTACACATTACACAAACATACCAAATACACTTTGCACTACATGTGCCATACAAAATCCATTACAATGCCTACACTCTAAGCAATGCTTACCCCGAAGCAATGCAAAAGCAAAAGGGCTCTACCCCCCTTAAAAGGGGTACGACCCGTACCCGTATTGCTAATGCTAGACTCTCTAGTATATGAACAGCTGTGGGTACTTAGCCTTCATGGCATCTTCGAGCTCCCATGTCGCTTCTTCGACATCATGGTTTAACCATAGGACCTTCACCATTCGTATAGACTTATGGCGAGTGTCTCTGGTCTTTCTATTCAGGATTCTCACAGGGGTTTCAACATATCTCATGGTCGGCTCAATGGATAATCTCTCGGGCTCTAGCACATGAGAAGGATCGGCAATATACTTCTTGAGTTGTGACACATGAAATACATCATGGACACGTCCCAAGTCCTCAGGTAGTGCTAACTTGTAGGCTACAGCTCCAACTCTTTCGGTGATAGTATACGGCCCTACAAACTTTGGGCTAAGCTTGCCCTTCTGACCAAAACGGAATACACCCTTCATAGGTGAAACTCGCAAGAACACTTGGTCGCCCACGGCGAACTCAAGGTCGCGTCGTCTCACATCCGCATAGGATTTCTGTCTATGTTGGGCTGCCTTCATATTCGCTCGAATCTGTTGCACTTCAGCTTGCACTTGCTCAAGATACTCCGGTCCTATGATGACCGCTTCGCTTGACTCATCCCAACACAAGGGTGTACGGCAAGGTCTACCGTATAGAGCTTGGAAAGGCGACATCTTAATCGAGGCATGATAGCTATTATTGTATGAAAATTCGATAAGATGAAGCTTGTCTAACCAACTCCCCTGAAAGTCCAAGGCACATGCCCGAAGCATGTCCTCTAGTGTTTGGATGGTCCTCTCTGTCTGACCATCGGTCTGAGGATGGAAGGCGGTACTCAATTTCAATTCTGTACCCAACGCTTCCCGTGTAGCTCTCCAGTATCTCAAAAGAAATCTGGTGTCACGGTCAGATACTATTGTTTTCGGGACTCCGTGATGTCTGATAATCTCCTTGTCGAATAGCTCAGCTAGCTTCACTACCTTCCAGGTGTCCTTCATCGGTATGAATCTGGCAACCTTGGTAAGGCGGTCGACTACAACCCAGATCATGTTGAGTCCTCCCCTAGCAGGTGGGAGTCATACAACAAAATCCATGGAGATATCATGAAATTTCCACTCCGGAACTGGCATTGATTGTACCATTCCGCCCGGTCTACGATGTTCAAATTTTACCTTCTGGCATGTTAAGCATCTCAATACAAATTCGGTCACATCCGACTTCATTCCAGACCACCAGAAGTACCTCTTCATGTCTTTATACATCTTGGAGGCTCCCGGATGGACTGACAGTGTGGAACTGTGTGACTCTCACAGGATGCGATCCCTTAGCTCTACATTGCTTCGGGGGACGCATATCCTGCCATTCAACCGAATCAAACCATCTTCATGTAGCTTGAAGTCATACTTCTTCTTCTCAAACGTACCATTCTCGATCTTGTGTCTGATTTCGGTTAGGTAAGGGTCGCTCAACTGAGCATCTCGCACCTCGTCAACCAAGCTAGAAGAAGCGAGTAGCGAATGGAGCGAGTGTACTCGACGGCTCAGGGCGTCGGCTACAATGTTTGCCTTCCCTTCCTTATACTGCAAGTTGATGTCGTAATCTGAAAGAAACTCCATCCATCTTCTCTGTCTCAAATTGAGTTCTTTCTATGTGAATACATACTGTAAGCTCTTGTGGTAGGAGTATATGGTGATGCTTACCCCATAGAGATAGTGTCGTCATATCTTCAAGGTGAAGACAATGGCTCCTAACTCTAAGTCGTGAGTCGGGTAATTCTCCTCATGCTTTTTCAGCTGGCGGGAGGCATAAGCAACAACCTTGCCATGCTGCATGAGCACGCATCCCATTCCCTTGCCTGATGCATCACAATACACCTCAAATCCCTCTGTGCCCTCTAGAAGAGTAAGGACGGGCGCTGAGGTCAATGAGTCTTTAAGGCTCTGAAATGATAACTCGCACTCGTGTGTCCATACAAACGGTGCATCTTTCTTCATCAGTGTAGTCATGGGCTTAGCGACTTTCGAGAAGTCCTTTACGAATCTCCGGTAGTAACCGGCTGGACCAAGAAAGCTCTGAATGTCGGTAACCGTCTTAGGTCTAGGCCATGATCGTACGGCTTCAATCTTTGAAGGGTCAACTGAGATACCTGCGCTCGAGATGACATGACCAAGGAATGATACCTGATCTAGCCAGAACTCGCATTTGGAGAACTTCGCATACAGCTGGTTCTCGCGCAGTGTCTCAAGCACTTTCCTCAAATGAATTTCATGTTCCTCTGTTGATTTGGAGTATACAAGTATGTCGTCGATGAAGACAACAACCGAAGTGTCTAACTGCTCACTGAATAGTCGATTCATGAGGTCCATGAATTTGGATGGTGCATTTGACAAACCGAATGGCATCACCGTGAATTCGTAGTGGCCATATCTGGTACGGAATGCAGTTTTCTCGATGTCTTGTTCCTTGATTGCAATTTGACGATACCCAGAACAGAGGTCAATCTTGGAGAAGACTGATGCTCCTTTCAACTGGTCGAATAGGTCATCGATGCGTGGCAATGGGTATTTGTTTTTTACTGTGACCGCATTCAGCTCGCGGTAGTCGATACAAAGGCGGAGGCTACCGTCCTTCTTCTTCACGAAGAGAACCGATGCTCCCCAGGGTGATACGCTCGGGCGTATAAACCCTTTGTCTAGAAGGTTTCGTAGTTGTTCTTTCAATTCGGTCATTTCAGCAGGTGCCATGCGGTACGGTGCCCTAGCGATGGGACCGGTACCTGGCAAAAGATCAATTTCAAATTCCACTGCTCTCGGAGGTGGCATGCCGGGTAGCTCCTTAGGGAATACATCGGGAAATTCGGATACAATGGGTACATCGTCACTGAACTCTGGATCTCTTTCCAGGTCTTGCACATAACATAAGTACACCTCTTGGCCCTTTCTGAGCTCCTGGTACATGGCCATAGCAGATATAAGTGTGGTCGAAGGCTCTCTCGGTCTCCGGCGGTAAGATACAGTAACCCTAGAAGGACTCTTGAGCAGCAATCGGTGCTCGGCGCAGAGGATTCTACCCTTGTGCCGCTCCAACCAATTCATTCCGATGATTAAGTCGAATCCCAATCCATTGAATTCGATGAAGGAAATGGGAAACGCTTCGTTTTTGATGTCGATGGTGGCTGATTGATAGTATTTGGTGCACTTTACTCGCTCCTTCGATGGGAGAGTAACCATAAAATTCGGTAGCTCATCCGCATCTAGCTTCAACCTCTTCACGAAGGATGGTGATACGAAAGTGTGAGAGGCGCCGGAGTTGAATAACACATTGGCATCAATGCCGTTCACTGGGAAGGTTCCCGTTAAGATGGTGCCGCTTCTGCCGGCTTGTGCTTCGGTGAGGATACTTAGGTTACCTTCGGTACCGAGTCCACAACCTATTGGATTCACAATTGGTTAAGTATTGATGGTGGACATAAGTGGAATTAAATCAACACTGCTCTTTATTGATAAACCAACCATCATACATGCCGTGTCTCTAATACACGTTACTAATACATTACATGATACTGTGAATTTAATACTTCCTAAAGGTAAGGTTTAGGCGTCCTGGTTTCATGTGTGTGGCATTGATTATTGCCGGTGGTGCTGTATTCAACTTGATCCTGTTGATCCCGTGATACAGCATCCTAGAGTTTCCACCCATGATTAGGACATCTCCTGATCTCAATACCAGTTTCTGTGCGAGGTCCACACGCTTCTGCTCGCTATACAGGAATACGGCGTCATCACCAATGGACCAAGACACTACGGGCACTCCTTGTTCAAGAGATTCCGCTGTCTCGTCCTTGTCTTGGTGTAACCCAAGTCGTCCTTCTTTCTCATAGAAGTTGACGATACAAAGGTCCGCTTCAAGTACGGGGATCGATTCATGTTCGCATTGTTGTGCCAGTTCTACTGCTTGTGTGACGAGTGTCTGAAACTCTGGTGGTATTGTCGGTGGCGTTGCTCCATCTCGTGTCGTGTCTCTTGGTATGTCTTGGTATAAGGATTCCAATCCTTTCCCAAGCACATCATTCAGCTTCATCTTCGCTCCACCGGGGAATTTGGGTGTATAAAATCCACCTTGACCCGTTCCTAGCTCGTTGCATCGTCGGATGATTGATATTTGTGCTTCGGGTGTCAGGTATCCCCTTAATAAGATCATACCCGGTCGGATGACCTGACACTGTTCGTTGGTGTAGTAATGGTTGGTGATGTCGATCTCTTCTTGATTCAGGTTTACCGGTATCGGATAACAGATACTAAAGCTTCCTATGGTTATAAATTTCATCTACGGTGAGTACTAGTTTCAACTACTTCATTTCATGCTTAATACACACTTCAATTTACTTACTCATGCATTCACTCATACAGTTACTCTACTACTTAGTCACGCTACTTCAAGGATTAAAGGTTTAGATTATTACCTGGGCCGGATTTAGAACCGGACCCATCACGGTCAATCACATGAAGGACAGGCTGCCTCTGAGGTGCACTCCGCTGAGGTCCCCGGGATCCTGTCCCTGTGGTGCCTGCTGGGCTGGTGCATCACCAGATGCAACCTCCTTGCCTTCCCTCTGCTTGTAGCTTTGGAAGTTCCCTTTTTGCTTGGCATTCTCTGGGCATTTATTAGTTGTATGTCCCAGCTTCTGGCAATTGTAGCATTTGATCTCTCTCCTATAACAGTCTTTACCGGGATGGTCTTGGTTGCACTTTCTGCACACATAGGTGCGGCCATCTGAGAAGGTTTTGGTGACACCGGAGCCAGAACCTAAGGTTTAGAGGGTTAGTGTGAGCCTCGATTTTAAAACCCTATCCTATGTTGATTAAAGTTGGTTAGGATCTAATCGGGTTTTAGGTCCACTTATAACCTAAGATTAACAACTATGTCATATAACAATAATTATTAAAACCTAGCTAGCTCACTGGAACCTATTATGAGTCGCCACCTAATTTTAACCTAGATCAATTAAAATTAGGAAAGGAGAGTTCGGGTTCGGGGGCTTGATATTCGACTTAATTAGGGTTCAATTACTTTCATTACCCTTCCTAGGTCGTTTTTCCTCTACTTAGTTTATTTACGGCTTATTACGAGTCGTTTTAACCTAAGTGCGCGAGCTTCTGTTTTTTGTATTTTTTAGCCTTTTTTGACAGAAAATTAAAGTGAAAATTAAAATTACCTAAACTAGGGTTTCGGAGGCAGAATTAGGTCAAATTTTGTTTCCGTCCGTAGCCACGGACCTAATGTCCGAAACCACGGACCCCAAGTTTACCTATATGAAGATAAAAGTCGAATTAAACAGAAAACAGAAAATTGCAAAGTCCGGGGCCACGGACAGGCTGTCCGTGGGCCCGGACATTATTAAAAAAACCTAATTTTTAAAATTTAAAAATCCCGCCGCCGTCCGTGGGCGTCCGAGCTTTCGGACAGCGAGTCCAGGACCCCGGACACGACGTCCGTGGGTGCGGACAGCCCTCGGACGGCGGCGTTGAGGCTGTTCCCGAAGGTGTTTTGGCTCAAATTTTATGGGTGCGTAGCCTGAAGGATGTACAAGACGTTAGTGATTGAAAGTTTTCAATTTGAACTCGAATTAAACACGAAACTTAGCAAACAAGTTATTGGATAGAAGCTTAAACAAATAGCAATACAGAAGCGTAGAGGGGTTAGTTTGAGCCCAAATTTTGAGGAAAGACAGATAATACCGAGAGAATTAGGGAAGTGGAGTTTCTACCTGTTTACCTTCGGATTCACAACGTTTCTTCACACCGGATTCGTCGAGTGCTTCGTTGATGGCAGACCCGAAAGGATTTCGAACCGAGCTTCTGGTTGTTGGTTGTTCTTGCTGTTCTTCACGCTTTGGTGGTGTTTTTGTGGGGTTTTGATGATTATTGGTGCTTTGGGAATTGGAAAACGTGTTTAGATGGTGATTTGGGGGATTTTCGGTATGATTTGGGTGGCCGGGTGTTGGAAAACGTGAGAGAGAGAGAGGAGGCTGCCTTTTCTGACTCTCTAGGGTTCTTCAACATGTGAGGTTCTGATTTTATCCAAAAACCTATCCCCTTATATAGACTTTCTTAAAGATAAAGAAAATCTAGTAAAAGTAAGATTTTTTGATATTTTAATTAAGTGACTTCCCAAAGGAATTTTGCTATGAATTTTAACCACGTGTCAAGGATGGAAATTATGAATTTTCTGAAGTGGAATCGGATTTTTTAAATGTTGGAATATTTTTAAATTGAATTTCTCGTCAGATTCAGTCAGAAATTACTAGAAAATTATTGGAAATTCGAAAAATCAAAATTCCAACGCCATTATGCTTAGAATGCCGTCCTCTATCATGGGTTAAAATATCAACACATTTCGAGCTGATTTGGGCATCCTTTGGAGGAGAGAGAAAGCTTATAGGAGTACCTAGGAGCCTTGAAAGATTACCAAAACGCCCCTGAAAGTGACGAAGCCGCTCCTCATGCCATGGAACGCGCTGATCGAGCCGGAATTCCTCACTGCTTGATTAAAATGCCTCTCGCAACACCAGTACCTTGTAGACCCTAACCAGGGGGTCAAAATTTTGGGTATAACAGATTGCCCCCCGTCAACTAGACTTTGTAATGAAAGTGAGAAGGCTAGTTGATGCTTGAGTGATACCCCAAAATTTCAAATGTTTCCAAGACCCTGCATGTTATCGAAAACCGATAAATTGTGTCGAGCTATTCTAAGGCGCTGACTACCTATGAAGTAAAATGAAGTAATGTCAAGCGATTCTAAGGCGTTGACAACCTAAAATGATGATATGATGTCAAACTATTCTAAGGTGTTGACTGCCTGTGACGAATGAGATGATGTCAAGCTATTCTAAGGCGTTGACTACCTACAAGTAAAGTGAAATGAAGTAATGTCAAGCGATTCTAAGGCGTTGACAACCTAAAATGTGGAAATGAGATGATGTCAAGCGATTCTAAGGCGTTGACAACCTAAAACGTGATAACTGGGCGGTATGCAAATGCAAGAATGCTGAGATGTTGATGATGCTAATGATGCTGATGATGCTGATGATGCTGATGATAATGCTGATGATGCTGATGATGCTGATGATGCCGATGATGTTGATGATGCTGATGATAATGCTGATGATGCTGATGATGCTCGGATGCTTCTGGGGACCGAAACCCGTGCCAATGCTCCTGGCTGGACCCAATGTGGACTTATTGCCATCGCCCCCCAAGCCGGTGTGCAGGGATAACTCCTGGTAAAAACCTTGGGGACTTATTGCCTTCGCCCACCATTCGTTGATCCCGAAAATAAGTTGACATCGCAAAAGGAGGATTTATTGCCATCACCTCGCCAACTTTTCTGTCGCCAGGTCTTGTGACGCGCCTGGATAATGCAACTAGGTCTTATGACAAGCCTATATGAATGTGATGAATGCAATGTTTGATAAGAGCGGGTAAGCTAAAGGGTAACGCTAGGTCTTACTACGAGCCTAAGGGAATGCAACTAGGTCTTACGACGAGCCTAAAGGAAGGATCTAGGTCTTATGGCGAGCCTAAAAATGGTTCTAGGTCTTATGGCGAGCCTAAAGGACGGATCTAGGTCTTATGACGAGCCTAAAAATGGTTCTAGGTCTTATGGTGAGCCTAAAAATGGTTCTAGGTCTTATGGCGAGCCTAAAGGATGGATCTAGGTCTTATGACGAGCCTAAAAATGGTTCTAGGTCTTATGGCGAGCCTAAAAATGGTTCTAGGTCTTATGGCGAGCCTAAAGGACGGATCTAGGTCTTATGACGAGCCTAAAGATTGGATCTAGGTCTTATGGCGAGCCTAAAGGACGGATCTAGGTCTTATGACGAGCCTAAGGATTGGATCTAGGTCTTATGGCGAGCCTAAAAATGGTTCTAGGTCTTATAGCGAGCCTAAAGGACGGATCTAGGTCTTATGACGAGCCTAAAAATGGTTCTAGGTCTTATGGCGAGCCTAAAAATGGTTCTAGGTCTTATAGCGAGCCTAAAGGACGGATCTAGGTCTTATGACGAGCCTAAAGGAAGGATCTAAGTGAAAGTGAGTCAAGTGCATGATGGGTCCAAAAGAATGTAAAAGGATTAGGGCTCAAGACGGGCCCGTGGGTGTTTGAATGTGGAGGTAGGGCTTAGGACGGGCCTGAGGAAATTTGATGTGGAGGTAGGGCTTAGGACGGGCCTGAGGAAATTTGATGTGGAGGTAGGGCTTAGGACGGGCCTGAGGTGTTTGATGTGGATGTAAGGGCTTATGCCTGTGGTGGGATGATGGTGCTCAAGCTTTAGGTTTCAATTGGTGTTGTCATGGCAATTGTTGGAACCAACAATTGCCCCCAGTATTTTTCCTTAGGACAATCTGAGCCAGAGTTCATGGCAATTGATCGGAACGATCAATTGCCCCCAGTATTTTCTTTGATTAAACGTGCGAACAAGTCTCATCCTCACAGGGTCGAGGCTTATGCTTTGATGTGGTGCTTCCTATCCTACACTCGACGTGTTTGGTGTTTGCACTTGTTTTCCACTTACGGTCACGACCTCTTAACCATTGAATTTGACATTTGTTAGATTTACGTGTTCAACCGGTTATTTTCACTCGATCGGATACACAACTACTAAGTCAGAAGTCTTTTGAGCTTATAACGTGGCCATGGGGTGTGATGAATGACAACAGGACAATGGAGGAATGTTTATGATATGTGGAGCTTTAAGGGTGACCAAAGCTGCAACTTGCACCGTCTCTCAGACTTGCCTTCTTTGCCTTGAAGTCGTTTGGCTACTTCGTGATGACTTCGCTTACGAACTTGGGACTTTTGGGTTGTTCCTTGCACCTTCTATCGTCTTTCCGATTTTGGATTTCTTCGAGGCTTTTCAGGTTTGCCTTTCTTTGAATTTTCCTTTCCTTCGGGGTTCTTGTGTTTCCCGGCTTTGAACCTTGAGAGCTATTTTTGATGTTAGCTCATTTGGATCCTATGTCACTTTGGGACCATTTGCGGATCGTTTCGTCATGCTGGTAGCAATTTTGCTTCTTTGGACTTGTGAAGTTGTTGCTCAAGAGTCGGGCTCCTTGCTTTCTTTGGTCACCGAGTCGGTTACTCATCATTGGTTGGCTTGTTTGTGGAGCTTGTAGTGTTGTAAAAGGGGTCATACATGAAAAGCTCAGCGGGGGTGCCTAGGGTGTAATGTCAGGGTTCACAAGCTTTTTGGCTGTGTGATGTCGTACCTAGGTGCTTCGTCATTCCTGATAGTTGTGTATCCATTCTTTGTTACTTCTACAGGTTTAAGCGTAAATTTACAAATGATCTCCTTCGGTCGGAGTCATGCCGTTTTACCTCACCTTTGAATGTGGCCTCTCTGGAGTCGTGTAAAAATGACACGCTCTTTCGCTCTTGGTTTTACCGCTCAAGGTACTCTCGCGAGACGTTCACTCAGAGACTTGTTTGCACATTTAAACAAAAGAAATAAACATTATCGTTCCTTAACTCAGATTGCCCCCAGTATTGTTGTGGGGTTTTCTTAACAAACTTTAGAATGCCCAAGTTATTTTGTGGAGGGTGATTGCATGCGTGGTGGTGAACAACGGTGGTGAGTGGTGATGGAGTGATTGCTGGGTGATTTTTTGCTTTGGCGGCAGCAGCTTTGTTTTTGGTGAAATGGTAGAAATGACGGAACGCTGTGACATGTGGGATGGCTGTGGGGGAGGTGGCGAGTGATGGGAAGGCGGTTTTGTACAGGGGGTTTCGTGAAAAATGAAGATCCTTACTCTTATATGTTTGCAGGCATGCTTTAAAAGAAAGAGTTCTCTTTTTTTTAGCACGTGAACGGAAATATACACATTAGAACACGAATCAAAGAAGAAATTTTATTGATAACCAAAAGAAGTAACAACGGCATTGAGTACCGACCAAATGGGAGAGACAACTAAACTGACTATGAAAAGAGAGAGGCTATGTAGAACAGCCAAAGGAAAATAAAAATGACTCCTAATGACCCCAAAGCGAGAGTAAATGACTAACTACCCCTAAACTATAATCTACTCTTCGAGGAACATCCAATCAGGCATCACTTCCTCCTTCGCTGCTCTTACCGTATCCAAGTCCTTGACGACCAGGATTCGCCGCCGGAGATAGAACGTCTGGGATTCCTTGGAGATCTTTGCCGAGGCCCTTACCCTCTTAGTAACCGTACATCTCCATGATAACCTTCCCCGGTCCAACCTTAAGTTTCTGAAGAGAAGTTGGATCGGACTGCTCTGGTACAACACTAAACCTGCTCAGATGGGACGAACCCTCCTCTTCAACCATGCAAACAGGCAACTCCTTATGATGTGGTTCACCTCTAACGATATGAACCTTCCCATCCCTTTTGAACTTCAAACATTGATGCACCGTAGAGGGGACGGCCTTCAAATCTTGAAGGAAATCCCGTCCCAGAATCAGGTTGAAAGAACGGGGAATTTGCAGAACCAAGAACTTTACTAGATGAACAACCGTTCCGAATTTGAGGGGAAGATCCAACAGGCCGAAGACATGTCTTGGGTTATCATCATACCCTCGTAACACTATTTGGCATGACTCAAATTTGTCGTAACCCATACTCTCTGCCACTTTCAGAGGGCAGATGCTAACGTCTGCTCCTGTGTCAATGAGGACCTTTGGCACCTTGAAGGCCCCACACCAAACAGTAATATACAATGCTTTCCCCGAGTGCTCGGAGATCTCGCTATCGTGAAAACTGATCTCCTCCTCCTGCTTTTGCCAAAGAGCCGCGACCATCCTCTCCGGGGCTAAACTTTCCTCTGGCCCGCCCAAATGTTTGGCAATGGCCCGTCGGTGTTCCGGTGAGATCGTAAGCAAAGACCAGATGGCCATGGGGATGGTTGTTGCCTTCAGCTTCTGAAGCAGTTCTCGCTCACCTGGAATCTCTTCAGCCACTGGGGGAGACGACATTCGTTCTTCCCCTTGCGATGGCTTTTCGGGCGATCCGTAATGCTTGCCTGACCGAGTAACGTGAGCACTTGCTGGGACAAAGCTGACCGCGGATGTGGGCTTCCGTCCTGCCCCTCGTGTTGGCTTTTTGTCATCCCAGAAAACAGTAAAGGCAGCACACTGAACTTCGGATTCTGATGTCTCGAGGTCATCCAAACGCTGATATCCCTGATCGATGAGGTCCTGGATCCGATGTCTCAGCACTTTGCAATCATTGGTATCATGTCCTGCTAGCTGATGGTACATGCAAAATTGACTGAGCCTACTCCCCTTTCGCGTCTCTCCATGGCGAGGAATGAGCGGCCGTATTAGCCCCTCGTCCTGCAGCTCCTCGAAGGCCTGGCTTAAAGGACAACCAATGGGGGTGAACTCCCTTTCGGCTTTGCGGGGAAGCTCTGGTACCGAGGTTGCAATCTGGATTTTTCCCTCTTGGGCCAACAGCAGAATTTTAGACCTCAAATTACGACAATTATCTGTGGAGTGGCCCGTGAGTAGGTGGAAACGACAGAACTGTTCGGGATGTGCCCCCAGACGCCGTCCGCGAAACCGCGGGGCTTTAAGTTGGACTAACCCCTGCCCTAGAAGTACTCTCAGAATTTGACTCTGCGGCTGCTGCAGATCTACAACGGGCACCTGTGCGGCCTGCTCTCGTTGTGGTCCCTGGTTCTCTGGTGACTCGATCCCGTCCTCATCGGGGACCAGATCTAAAGGGATGATTTTCCCGAGAGCATGAATGAGAGCTCTCGCTTTCCTTGCAGCCGACACAAATCCTGAGCTTAGCTCTTCCAAAGCACTCCTGTGGACAAATTCTAACTCAGCTAGTTTCTCTATCAAATCCACGAGCAGAGCACTTCGATCGTTAACTCCAGACGACATCCTAGCTGTAAGGGATGCTGCCTGTTTTAAGCAAAGAGATAAGTCAGCATTGCGGGAGTGAGACTAGGAACTCAGGCCGAAGATTAGTGTGCTACAATGAATGCCGGGCTCCAAAATTTTGGGAGGGTCTGCTCTGGACTACACTTTTGGGTTACAAGATTCGTTGGTCTTACGAGTGGGTTTTGCAAGAATCAGGCTTGTAACAAGAATCAGCTTAGAGGATTTTTTTTTGTTTTGGGGTGATCGAAGTATTTGGGCTATGCAAACCCTTTAAATGTTTCATTTGGGCTGGAAGAGATGGAGGGATTGATTCAGACATTGGGCCTGAGGCCCAGGAGAAAAGAGCACATACACAGAAGTCCTACATAAGGAGGTGATGCAAATGTCCTCACGAGATAACTCAGGCCAATGGGTACAGATCGATCCGGAGACGTGCTTGGGGCGGGGCCCAGGTCACCACAAAGGAATAGGGCTTGCACGCTATTCTCTTTGGGCTTCCCCACTTTTTCACATCACCTAAAGGTGTGCGTCTACGGTCGGGTCTTTGACTGACCAAACAATGGGCTAGGTAAGGGTACTGCCAGGAAAATGCTTGGGGCTAAGGCCCAGGTATTAAAGGGGTGTGGTTAGACGACACCCTCTTCTTTTCCCCCATTTATTCACATCACCTAAAAGGTGTGAGTCCCTGACAGGGGACCCTCAAATGGGTCCCGGGGTGAAATCGGTTTATGTGGACCCTCGCCTCATATGATGCAAAAGTACAGAAATTTAAAGTGCACAAAAGTAAACAAACAATGTAATAAAGCCATAAATAAACATTTCGAGTTAAGCCCTCTTTCTTAAAATTAAACAAGTTAAATTAAGAAGTTGTCCCCAGCAGAGTCGCCAGTCTGTGAGCCTCGATTTTAAACCCTATCCTATGTTGATTAAAGTTGGTTAGGATCTAATCGGGTTTTAGGTCCACTTATAACCTAAGATTAACAACTATGTCATATAACAATAATTATTAAAACCTAAGCTAGCTCACTGGAACCTATTATGAGTCGCCACCTAATTTTAACCTAGATCAAATTAGGAAAGGAGAGTTCGGGTTCGGGGGCTTGATATTCGACTTAATTAGGGTTCAATTACTTTCATTACCCTTCCTAGGTCGTTTTTCCTCTACTTAGTTTATTTACGGCTTATTACGAGTCGTTTTAACCTAAGTGCGCGAGCTTCTGTTTTTTTGTATTTTTTAGCCTTTTTTGACAGAAAATTAAAGTGGAAATTAAAATTACCTAAACTAGGGTTTCGGAGGCAGAATTAGGTCAAATTTTGTTTCCGTCCGTAGCCACGGACCTAATGTCCGAAACCACGGACCCCAGTTAACCTATATGAAGATAAAAGTCGAATTAAACAGAAAACAGAAAATTGCAAAGTCCGGGGCCACGGACAGGCTGTCCGTGGGCCCGGACATTATTAAAAAAACCTAATTTTTAAAATTTAAAAATCCCGCCGCCGTCCGTGGGCGTCCGAGCTTTCGGACAGCGACTCCGGGACCCCGGACACGACGTCCGTGGGTGCGGACAGCCCTCGGACGGCGGCGTTGAGGCTGTTCCCGAAGGTGTTTTTGGCTCAAATTTTATGGGTGCGTAGCCTGAAGGATGTACAAGACGTTAGTGATTGAAAGTTTTCAATTTGAACTCGAATTAAACACGAAACTTAGCAAACAAGTTATTGGACAGAAGCTTAAACAAATAGCAATACAGAAGCGTAGAGGGGTTAGTTTGAGCCCAAATTTTGAGGAAAGACAGATAATACCGTAGAGAATTAGGGAAGTGGAGTTTCTACCTGTTTTACCTTCGGATTCACAACGTTTCTTCACACCGGGATTCGTCGAGTGCTTCGTTGATGGCAGACCCGAAAGGATTTCGAACCGAGCTTCTGGTTGTTGGTTGTTCTTGCTGTTCTTCACGCTTTGGTGGTGTTTTTGTGGGGTTTTGATGATTATTGGTGCTTTGGGAATTGGAAAACGTGTTTAGATGGTGATTTCGGGGGATTTTCGGTATGATTTGGGTGGCCGGGTGTTGGAAAACGTGAGAGAGAGAGGAGGCTGCCTTTTCTGACTCTCTAGGGTTCTTGAGCATATGAGGTCCTGATTTTATCCAAAAACCTATCCCCTTATATAGACTTTCTTAAAGATAAAGAAAATCTAGTAAAAGTAAGATTTTTTGATATTTTAATTAAGTGACTTCCCAAAGGAATTTTGCTATGAAATTTTAACCACGTGTCAAGGATGGAAATTATGAATTTTATGAAGTGGAATCGGATTTTTTAAGTGTTGGAATATTTTTAAATTGAATTTCTCGTCAGATTCAGTCAGAAATTGCTAGAAAATTATTGGAAATTCGAAAAATCAAAATTCCAACGCCATTATGCTTAGAATGTCATCCTCTATCATGGTTTAAAATATCAAAACATTTCGAGCTGATTTGGGCATCCTTTGGAGGAGAGAGAAAGCTTATAGGAGGTCCTAGGAGCCTTAAAAGATTACCAAAACGCCCCTGAAAGTGACGAAGCCGCTCCTCATGCCATGGAACGCGCTGATCGAGCCGGAATTCCTCACTGCTTGATTAAAATGCCTCTCGCAACACCAGTACCTTGTAGACCCTAACCAGGGGGTCAAAATTTTGGGTATAACAGTTAGCACATGTGTGCGTGGATATATTAGATATGATACTGATACGAATACGAATTAGAAATAGAAGTTTACCCTTAGGTGGGTATAATCTCAGTGGCTTTGCTGCCACCGGTGCAGATGAACCAAGTTGAAGAAGCTCAACTGGTTTGCCCTGCTCAGCATGGGCACTGCTCTCACTTGGGAATTTCTTCTGAGATTGCTGAAAGAAATTCCCTTTCTTCTTTTTCCAGCTCTTACCCTGGTTCTGCTCCTCGGCACTAGTGTTTTTGTTGTTGGCCTTGCGCTTCAGCGCGGTTTCTTCATCCCGTAGTTGGCAAGTGATTTCGACGCGAGAAGCCGTGTGATAACACTCTTGAAGTTTCAGGTATTAGCCGGGATTCTCATTTAAGAAAGGATAAGGAAAAAGATTCAAGGAAATTTAAGGAATTGAAATGATACTAAGGGTTAACCGGTATTTACCTGAAGGGAGGTAAATCATGTGTAGTCCATACCGTACCGAAGGCGATGGCTCAGACCGCCATAGAAGCGATCGACCAACACCTGGCCGGTGTATCCTAGATCAGGAAGAAGATGGAGAATGGAGGTGAAGGTTCCGTAGTACTCATCCACAGACATCTTGTCTGTCATCTTCAAGGCATCCATCTCTAGCCTTTTCTTAGTCTTTACATGTTCCGGATAGTACTTGGATCGGAGGAGTGATGCAAAGGACTCCCAATCGAATGTGGGGTCGTTGACGTGCTCGTGCTTGACTAGCTTCCACCAATCCATGGCTGCATCTTTCAGATAATAAGCAGCAACTCTGACTCGAACTCCAGCAGGAGCTTCGAGGGTTTCGAACGCCGTCTCCATCTCGGAGATGTAGGCTTCGAGCTTAGCCG
The DNA here is from genome assembly GCA_023374045.1 of Limonium bicolor. Taxonomy (NCBI): domain Eukaryota; kingdom Viridiplantae; phylum Streptophyta; class Magnoliopsida; order Caryophyllales; family Plumbaginaceae; genus Limonium; species Limonium bicolor. The sequence continues at coordinate 315,968,569 of CM041779.1, forward strand.
GATCACTCTCGCCCCTAAAGCAAGGAGGGCGGAGTTCCGCTACAGCTTTTACCCAGTTAGCTTCTCTGGGTGGCGGGGGAGGGATTGGTCCCGCTTGAGTTTGGTTATGTTGGTTATGTTGCATAGCTTGGATTACTTGGGGGAGCATCTGTGCTACCGTGGCAGCGACGATTTCCGCTATCGTCTGCGTGCCGGGTCCGTCATTGCCCCCTCCTCTAGGGCGACCTGGACCTCTTCCTGACATCTGAATATTTAACATCCACATTAGGCTCCACAGAATATGACTCAAAGGTCTTGGAATTTAAACAAGGCATCGTTCCTAAGAACGTCAAGGGTATCCGTTATTAATAACGGTAGTTCCTAGTTAGGTTTCTAAGTATCCGTCTTAAGACGGTTGAAATCCTAACTCGGTAATCCCCTATGCTCGGTACTATGGACATCAGAGCGTTACTACGCTCTGATATCACTTTTTGTAACACCCCAACCGCTAATCCTATGCTTACCGTCTAATTGTCCTCTTAATCCTATCAGTACGCAGCGGAATATTTCTACTTACTACGGCGGGTGATACAACGCCGCTAACCGCCCATACGGCTAGCAAGGCTATTACTACTTACAGTAACGGTCTGATGAACATAATATACCGAGCTACTATATTACTTACCAAAATACCATCTACCAAATACTTACATCAATGGATCTTCGAGTATTTAAGTATATTCGATTACATTCCCATTTCCAACCTACCAAAAGAATGAGTTTAATCACCTACTCATCTATACCAATGCTTCATTCTATCCATGTCCAAAAAGGTGTACCCCATGGTACACCGGCTAACAAAACTCACAGCCGTGTACTACTTAGTACACCATTCCCAAATTCATTGTTTACAGACAAAAAGTAATCGAGGACCTAGCTACATCTCTTCATGGCCTTCATCCTTCTCTTGTACCTGCGTGTAGTAAAAATGGTGCCCCAAGGGGCTCAGCAAACGCTGCGTATAAACTCCGCATATACCGCGTGCTAGCTAGGGCACGCCGACTACTTGACGTCCACTAAACATGCAGTTCATTATTTTTCATACATACATGCTTTACATACATCATACAATCATGCTCAATACATTACACATTCCAAGGCAACAATACAATAGCACGCATCTTACTTACCTTCACAAGGTTAGCCAAATTATGCATCCGGGTTAATCGGAATGCTTTTACTCTTTTACTCATTACTTACTTTCTCTTACTTACACTTACTTGCTTTCACTTACTTTACTTACTCATTCTTACTTACTTACTTATACTCAAGTTAAGTCGTCGGGACCTCCAGCCCTGGGGACTACTCCGTCCCACCTCCGGGATTTACTTGACTCACCAATCCGGGATGCTACCCACTTAAGGGATTTGGGCTGCGGACCAGTTTAAGAGTCAGGAATCGGATCCAACCTCTTGTGTCTCCTCATCCTCACGCGTGGCCGAAACTATATCGGACTTCTACTCATTCCAATTTAATTACCAATTTAAGTTAGGATGGTTAGCTTGTTAGGAATAAGTTAGAAGTTCATTCACACAAATAATCGGTCACGATGCATTACAACATACATACACACATTCATTATCCATACATTTCATGAATTATACAAACTAAGATTTAAGAAAAATATTCACAACATACAACACTACATATTCACAAGTATGCATATTAACTCCGATTCGTGCATTTATCTTATTTGGTGATCAATTAGCACACAACACACAAATCAGAGTAACCAAGATAGCATACGGGGCATGAGGAATCCATACCGTTCACCGTCGTACTTGTATCCCAACTTTCCTTCGGTGTCACAAATCAAATCCTATGATATACATACAATTGAACGATTAATCTAACTATCATTAACTTAACTCATACTTACTATGTCCTTATACTCTTACACTACACATTACTTACTTATTTCATTACCTTAAGTTTTATTTTCTTACTTAAGATTGGCATGCTTACATACATATACATATATATACACGTGGGTATACATATATATATAATTATTATTTAGTTTAAATAATTTTTTTTGTATGACTCGACCGACCTTACCCTGGGTCGGTCCCAAGGTCGGTCGAAGTCAGTAAGGAATTATGCTGGAAAATTACAGGGCCGACTGACCTTGCAAGTCCGGTCCCAAGGTCGGTCCATTCCAGTGAATTACCGGGTGAAATTTTTAGCCCGACCGACCTTGCAAGTCCGGTCGCAAGGTCGGTCCATTCCAGTAGGTTACAGACGGGAGAATTTTCTGGTCCGACCGAACTTGCAAGTCCGGTCGCAAGTTCGGTCCATTCCTGAAGCTTTCCCGTCTTTGTAAATCTGGGCTCGACCGACCTTGCAAGTCCGGTCCCAAGGTCGGTCCGGCCCAGTATTTGCATTTTTATTTCTGTTTTCAGTCCCCTCTTTTACCCATTACTTCCCCATTGTTCCTACACTTAATCCCACATGTTTTCACACTTATTTAACCTCCTAATACACCTTAGTTCATTCATTAACTCTCTACACATTTCTATACTAATTCACTCACATAATTTCCCAAATTTCAACTTAACACTCACCTTGTTTCTTCCCTTACTACCTTATGCTACAGATTTTGACAATTACACTCCTCTTCTATATCTCCCTCTTCTATTGACATTTCTAACACTCCTAGTGTATCTAGAATACATTATCTATCTCTCTCAACTTACCATCTATCTTTCTCAAAAAAATCTGTTACAACACATATTATCACCTAGTTTCTAATTCACTAAGTGTTCTATTCCTATGTAAATTTTGCCATAGTCTCCCCTATATTTTTACATTCTCACCACTTATTCTAGTTCACAATTCAACACTTATTTCACCTGTTTCAATAGACATCAATATACAAGCTTTCATACACGATTTCCAAACACTAAACACTACTAAAAATTCCTGCACATATCATTCAATTCCCAATCTGTTTGTGACAGTTTTTAAAATGTCTTTAAAGGTTTTAAAAGCTTATTTCCTCCTACACATTACACTACTACTATACTAACATTTTACAATACCCATTTTCATTTCTAAAAATCTGTTACATAACCATTTACAAAGCTATACCAAGATGAGCTTAATTACCTTGTTTCGTTCTTCTAGATTTTCTTTTCTTCTTCTTGCTTCTTTCTCCTTCCTTCCTTCTCTCTCTCTACCAGTTATACTCTTAACAAATCTAACATTACCACCCATACATATACACCATTTCCATACTAAAACTTTCTTATTTAAGGTAAATTTCTAGGGTTTAGGAATTTCATTACCTTGCAAAGGTGCAAATGAAGCTTGGAGTGGTTCAAGAACAAGATTTCCAACTCCTTCAACAAGCCAAAATCGGCTAGGGTACAAGGAACAACAAGAGCTTACTTTCTAAATTTCATTTTGCCCACAAGGGCTAGAAAAAGATGGAGTTTCAAGAAGATTTTTACCTTAAAAGAACAAGGAGAAGAAGGTGGTGCTAATGGTAGTCTTGAAGCTCCAAATGGGGCATACCCATAAAAACGAAAGTGCTCCTTTTCAGATTTTGAAAGGAGAGAATTGTTGCTCTTGATGAGAGGATTCCAATGGTGTAGTTTTTATAATTTTTGGAAGAGATTTAGGGGAGTAACAAGATGAGAGAAGTGAGGTTTTTAGTGGGTTCTCTCAAGCTTCCATGGAAATCGCAAGAGGAAGAAGAAAGGAGAAAAGAGAGAGTGGGGGGGGGGTGTGCATACGTGAGTGAAGAGAATGAAATGGAGGAGAGAGAGAATAAAGGTGAGTGGGGTTGTTTATTATTTTGTCTTGTAGCATATTAGATAAGTGAGGAGAGTGAGAGAGAGGGCTCCAAAAATCGGCCCACACTACCACTCACACACACACTCTACTTTTTATTTTAAAAGTGGACACATAATTTTGGTCTATTTATGTTTCTACCCCACAACTTCCCGTTTTGACAGTTTTACTAATTTCTCGTTTATTGATTTTATTGGTTCTAAAGCTTCACTAATATTATTAATGATTATTTAGTTGACCAAAATTGTTACGAGTCTATTTGACCCGCTTAAAGACACGTTTTCCCGGTTACCTCGAAAAACGTGCTTTAAGGTTCGGTAATGCTTTTAAACCGTTTTAAGGATCTGTTTTCTTCGGGATTTATTCCCTCATGATTATTTATACTTAATTAAGCTTCCTAATTATTTATTAGCCTAATTAATCACTATTTTTAATTACGGGGTATTTCATCCAACAACATGGTTTTTCATCAGGCAGAGTGATGTTTCTACCAACAACTACAGAGTCAAGATCATGGAGTAGATTTATAGTTCCAGTTATGTGCTCTGAGGCACCAGAATCCAGTAACCAATAGTTCTTTAACTTATCAGTCAACATGGAATTTACAGATTGGAAAGTGTGGAAAATAGGGTTAGTGCCGTTACCAACAAAGTTACCAAAATCTTTGGTAGGTTGATGGGTTTTGGTTATCACCTTCTGTTGGAGGTACTTCACCAGTTGATTCACTTGTTCTGGGCTCATGTTGTCAACTGGTGAATCAGACTTGGAGTTCTCGATGATTTCTTTTCCCTTGGAAGGGCTGATTGTCGATGCATCTGTCATCTTCACTTCATGCCTTTGGTTTTCTTGTTCTTCAGGAAAACCCACAATCCACCAACAATTTGCTCGTGTATGGCCTAGTTTAGCGCAGTTTGAGCATTTCTGATCATTCTTCTTGTTCGTTAGGGTTGGTTGTTTCCTTGAAGCCTTGTTATTGAAGGATTTCTTGTTGGGGCTGAAAGATTTTGTCACAAAAGCTACCGAATCTTCTGCTCTATTCTTGTCGTCTTGCAATTGACGTTGTTTCTCATCTTGCATCACAAGGGAGTAAGCTTGGTCTAGGGTTGGTAGCGGATTCATGAGGAGGATAGCTCCTTTCGTAGCTTTAAAATCCTCGTTTAATCCGTCTAAGAACCTCATTAACTGGTCTTGCTCCTTGTATGCTTGTATTTCCTTCGAGGCTTCGCAGGTGCATTTAGGGATTTTACACATGCATCTAGGGATTCTTCGAGCGGCGTTGAGGCGATTCCAAAGACGCTTGAGTTTAGAAAAATAGGTACTAACCGAGTCTCCGAGTTGTTCTAATTGATTTATTTCCTTCTGTATTGAATAGATTTCTGGCCCGTTGGATATGTCATATCTTCTGCAAAGATCTACTCAGATCTTTGTTGCTGTGTCGCAATAGATCACAGTCTCTGCAATCTCCCTCTCCAACGAGTTGATTATCCAAGCGAATACCGTGTTGTTACAGCGCTCCCAGAGAGGGAATCTCTCTGACGCCTTGTCTGGCTCCATTACCTGCCCATTTACTAGTCCATACTAGTTCCAAGCTTTAAGTACGACAATGGCGCTTCTTTTCCAGGAATCAAATCCAGTTCCATTGAACTTCAGGCCAAAATTGATGGATGTGTTGTCGCTGGGGTGTAAATATAATGGGTCTGTTACATCTGCAGTTGTGAGATCTTCAAATTCTTGGACTATTGGATCTGTTTCTTGCTCCGGTCGATCACCGTGGTCGTTGTCTCCATCTTCGTCTTGTATTTCAGACATTGTTGCGGAAGCTTAGGGTTTAATCAAGCAATCACGCTCTGATACCATGTCAGAGTTTGGAAAATTACAGCAGAAGAAGAATTGAAGAAGAAACTCGTTTATTCAGTGAGGGAAAGCACTTGCATCGTCGATTACAGAGGGAAGTTTCTATCCGGGAGAGAAAACTACGAGAGAGTATTTATCTATTACAGAACTGGGAAATAAGTAAGAGATATTAAGGGAAAGGGGTAGTACTGTAGTATGAGATAACTTGTGTTATATATATAACATGACTAATATAACATATCCTAATATGTTTTGCTTAGTCTTTGGTGTGTTCTATGATTTTCAGGGAACCACATGAACCCTTCCTTCGGTATTTTAATCCTGACCCTTATCATTCGTTAGGCTTATGTGGATATTATTATCTGATTCCTGTTTGCCCTATCATTCATCATGTTTCTAATGCTTGTGCTCATAATTTGGATGTTTGTTTCTGTTTTACTTCTAGAAATATATGTCCAGTAGAATTAGCTTCTGTCACTAAAAGTGTGTGTACGAGAGAGGGAATCACCAGGTTTAGCTTATGAAATCAGCACTTATGTGAGAATGTGAAAAATTAATAAAAACCCTAGGATTAGAGCCCATGTTTTGTTTATCTGATCATTAGTGGAGTAAATAATGGCAAGTGTTCATCTGTTACACTAATTAAGGCCCTTTAGTTCAAGTGGTAACTCAGTTGGTAGTGCATTAACAAGACAATAAGCAGGAAGTTAGTGGTTCCAGATTCTGCCCTTAAACTTTAGTTGAATCCCTCAATGTGATCACCAGGAAGTTCATTTGTGCATTCTGTAAAATGGTTTAAGACTTGATATATAGCTCTTAGCTTTACACTCGACTTACAATTAGTAATGTTTTTGTTAAGTTTAGGTCTAATTAACTCCTATTAGAAAGAGATAAAAAGAAAAATCAGTAAGGGTTTAGAAGAAAAAAGATGACAACTTATGTTGTAGTGGCGGGTTTAACATTCGACGTTGATGTTCTACTTTCAGGCTTCATTAAAATTTTGCTAGGTCTGTAAAGAGATAAAAAAAAAGAGAGCCAAACAGATTCGATTACTAGAGTTTGATTACTTTTTTGGCTTGTCTGTTCAGTATGATTATTTGGCTTATTTCTTCATTATGTATTGGTGTTTATATTTATTTCATTGCAATTTATCAGTATTTCAGTTTTATCTGCTTCTAACTCTTAAGCCTTAGTTATTATCCTTGAGGACCAAACTCTTAGGATAGTGGGTGTCTCTCCACACTTAGTGGGTCATGTGTCCTTCTTGGTGGAGGTGACACCCTAAACTCTAAAACACACATCTAAAATTATGTATATATATATATATAATCATCATCATTTTAGTCTAAGACCATCAGTTTTTCTAATTCAAAACTATTACCAACATTCCACCTTCTTATTTTTCCTTCTTAAGATTCGAAATTGTCTCTCAAATTTTATTGTTTTCATTACTTCGACAACAATCAATAATCTCAAATGTTTTAAAGTCAGATATAATTCAAAATCCTTTAAAAAAAGAGTAAAGATCATCAATATAAAACCTCCCCAAAAATCTACCCCCAGATTTCCAAAAAATAAAAATAAATAACAACAAAATTCACAAATTCATCCAAGCTATAAGCCTAACCGTGAACTCCTTCAAAAACCCAAACAACCTATATCCTCAATCTGACTCAGCCCATCATCCAAATCCGACCCTAGACCCTAATCAAGTAAAAAAATCCATACTAAGCCCTATTCTGAATCAACCCAAAATCAATTCAAACTCAATTAAAATAAACCAGTCTAATTCAAGGCCCAATGTCAATCCAGTTCAAGCCCAAAATGAAATTCATCTTCAAGGCCTAAATATGGCCTCATCTTAAGGCCCAATCCTAAAGCCCGATTTTGGCCTAAAGCCCACTTTTGGCCCAAATCCCAAAGCCCGATTTTGGCCTAAAGCCGAATTTCGGCCAAAAATCCCAAAGCCCATTTCATCTCATAAGCCCATCCAGCCCATTAAGCCCACAATACCCGACCCATTAAGCCCACAATACCTGGCCCATTAAGCCCACCATACCCGACCAAAATTCCCTAATTTGGCCTAAATTCTCCAAGTCCGACCCAATACCCGACCTGCCCATACCTAACCCACAAACCTGACCCGACCTGTACACATGACCCAAACTACAAACCCGGCACGGCCCAAAGTCCGGCCCGACCCAAAGTCTGACCTGGTCCAAATTCTGGACCACCCCCGAACCCGACCCACACCCGCACCCAACGGCACCCAAACCTGACCCACACCCGATCACGACCCATACCCGAACCTGACCCACACCCGAACTCGACCCTTACCCGCTCCAAATAGCCCAAGTTACAATCAAATAAAATCCAAAATTCAATTTCGCCTTCAAATCCATTTCCAAATTCAATCCCAAAAATCCAATTTCAACCTAAGTCCAATTCCAAATTCAGCCCAAAATCCAATTCTAACCCAAATTCAATCCGATTCAAACCCAACTTGTAAATTCAAATTCAAACTCTAAAAATCAAAATCATTTTTTTATAATTTTGATTCAAACTTCAAAAGTTCAAAATCATCTTTGAATTTCGATTCAAACTCCAAAAATTCAAAGATTCAAAAACACTTCTTCAAATGAAACTTAGAATTCAAAACTAACTCCAAAATTCAAGAAAATCATTTCAAAAAATGCCAAATAACTATTTTTCTTCAATTCAAATCTCATCCAAATTCAAAGAAATTGTTTGTGAGATTTAAAAGGAAAAACTCTTCTCAAATTACAGAAAACTCTTCTCACACTTGCGGAAATTTCTTCTCACATAACATAAAGTTTTCTCCTAAAACATTTCTCAAAATCAGTGTTTCTTTATCAAGAATTCCAAACGATTTCAAAAGTTTTCTAACTCCTTTTTCAAACTAAAAAATAAACTGTTTTCGGGGAACAAAAAATGTCTAACACTTAAAAATATAATATTTCCTTCCTATTTAGACATAACTTGTCTTCTTTCCAATTAAAATCCGAGGCGGGGCACTAGGGCATTAACATCCCTTGTCGCAATCTGGATTTCTTTAGGCGGGGCATTAGTATGACTAACTTTTCCTAATTGCAGCCTATATTTTTACAAGGCGGGGTGCTAGGGATGTAACTGCCTTCCTAGCTGCAGCCGGGATTTTTTCAGAATTGTCTAACTCCTATCTATTCGATTTCAACGTTTTCGGTTTCCAATGTTTGAAAACCAAGGAGTTAGAGACGTTATTACGGTTTGACCAAGGACAACTCACTCATAGTGTTCCTCTATAAATCCTAGTTTTCGACATAAATACATTGCCCCATCTTTCGAACCTCAGCACTTATCATTAATTAAGTGTCGCGTTCAAGGGGGTACATGGGTGATCCTTCGGGATCATCCGCTGTAACACCCCTACTTAAAACAGATCCTACATGTCATCTAATCCGTCGTACTCAAAAAAAAAATTGCAGCGGTAATAAACATTATTGATCTACTGGTGTTACTATTCTCACTCGCCCATATGAGTGATAACGCATTTACATAAATATCACAATACGAAACGAGTTCCCACAGTGACTACAAGAGATAGATAGCAGTTTATAAATCCAAAGTAATACAACTATAAGTAAATCCCGTACACGTGAGCGTCTACAAATATACACCTAGGTTCACCAAACCCAATTCCAAAATATTAAGCATATAACAGTCTCCAAAACGTATACCGCTAATCAAAAAGGGTCACGCCTCCACGTCGACATCAGCTACTCTCCTGAAAAGTAATATTGTTTGTGGTATGGAATTAGCCCCTGCTGAGTATGTTATCATATGACTATCATGCCCCCACGGACCCCCAGTTAATTGGTCAAGAGCATGCAGTTCATTTACATGCAACGTCGTTTTAATATTCTGTAAAGCGTACACATACAATAACTTCCATACAATAACACATATAATCATGTTGGTCATATAGCATACAACAATATAATATAAGCTTACTACACAGCGAACGAGATAGTACGAGAGTTATAAATGTTCGATTTATTTTCATTCTCGGCCTGAAGGCCCTAAGTAAGACTCGTTAATTATACGAGCTGTCTAGTTGTTCGTATATTGTTTAGTTGATATCTTATGCCTATTGACGACGTCTCGTTAAACCGACGTGTCTCAAACTATAACCCTATATTCGGCGGGTCACCAACAGCAGTAGCCACCTCCAGGCTCCAGCGGTGGAGTATCCTACTGACGAACCATCTTAGTTTTTTTGAATTTATGTTGAGCTTTGGACCCGTACGCGAACATCCTAGCATCAGTTTTGTGATCACAACGCGCACCAAGAGCCACATCCCCTTGGATTTTAATAAACTTCCTCCATACATATGATACCAATAGATTAAGGTCACTTAATCTAAATCCTAAATATCGTTAAGGTCTCGGTAATTACAATTCAAACGTGTGTCATCAAGGTCTTATACCTAGTGTCTCTAGGTGATTCATACCGTTCGAAGTAATAATACCAGAGCGGCTTTAAAATGGTCGTTGCTCTGTATCTAAGTAAGTTCTTAGATGTCTTGGATAATATATCTTATTATCCTATGCTACAACGTTTTTCTTACGTCTCTTATATAGTATTACATAAGGTAGCATCATTGTCGTTAGTTCGTTATATATATATATATATATAAGTATATACGAACAATACTGTTATCGCACAAAATAACGATATTAAGGCAACAATATAATATACAGTTCATGCATATTATTCACACATTGAGACAATTAATCTTATCACAGATTTTCACACAAGTCTGAACTGAGGAAATCCTCAGAGACAATCAAGTCATATAACAACATACCGTACACCGGAATATACGCTGGTGTAATTTCTCATGCTTATCTGCCGGTCCTCGAAAATCTACGAGTCTGGAATACTTATCACACCACATATTAATATCCAATGCAAATAATACAATACGGTAGTCCCGTACTATTGCTAATCTATTCCGGCTTATATCCCCGTCGTTAACTAACTGTTGTTACTCGGGGTTTCGGGTTTACTCGGGATTATTATGTCGGTATTTTAATTCATGGATTTGTACATTGTTGCACATTTCCAACTTAGGATATAATCTCCTAATAACATATCTCCTTTCATCATAGGTTGTTATTGCTAGATATATAGAAACATATATATATACATGATTATATAATTGTGTATTCATATAGTTGTCACTATAATTCGTGTAAGTATTGACCTTATAATTGTTATTATCTTTATAAACTCCCATTTAATATTGAGTTGGTCAACATGACCCTAATTTGTCAATTGTGTTGACTTGGTCAATTGTGTTGACTTGGTCAATTGTATTACCTTGGTTAGTTTATCCAAGTATACAAGCTTACATAATTCATGTAATAAACTTTGAACTATACAAATCATTATTGTTTCACAATTACATCTTAACATTAGAACTAGTTATCTAATGTTTTGTAATTCTATTTCTCCATCTTATATCATCCCACTAATAATATTATATGGTTGTCCAACCATATTATATAATTTACTCCATATCATATATTTATTTATATATATGAATAATAGAACCCATTTATAAAAATGATATTCCTTACAATATATTCATTTTTCCCTTAATGAATATTACTATCTTATAATTTTTATAACCCTTATAACATTATAAACCATATTCTAAATCTCATTTCTAATCTTACATAATCTCGCTACAGCCGTTACAACTTTCATTATTTACAAACTTACCACATTAATTATATAATGTTACCATTACAGTCATATACCATATATTATGACATTAATACTCTTATATCATTTATAACCTATGATTATAATATATTTTATAAGTTCTGAACAATCCCCCAATCTGTCCAGAATTATTTCTCAGCCTCCACAAGCTTCTTTATTTACCAAATGACCTCTCTTTTTACTTAAACTTTACAAATGTCATAATAACTATATATTATACACCATAGTTTATATATAGCTCCAATTAAATCTCCAAAAATTCCTAAAATATCCCAACAGACCCTAGTCTGTTCTAAATGTCATTTTAGCCCAACATTTTTGGAAATTACAAACTCACCCCATATATTATGTATCTTTTACATTTAACTTCAAAACTTAATATAAGGTGATAGTTAAATTATTTAATCATCTAATCTGGTCAAGGATTCTACTATGGTCAATGTTGACCTCGTAAACACTGCCTTGACCACCAAGTTCCAGTAATTACAATTCTTACCCTAATTTTTCCTAGAATTACATTTTAGCCCCAAACTTTGAAAAATCTTACTATTTTCATTTAAACTCTTTTTAATTCCTAACTTTCAGCCATATTTATTCTACTACCCCCATAATTTGTTTATTTACGGTTTTCCCACCAAACTCTATAATAATGATATAAATTACTTTAAATGTAATTTAAACTTTAAATAACATAATGAAATGGCCTAAAATACATGGCTGTATTACAAATTTGAATTGTAACATAAAATTACACTTAAATGGTCTTTAAAAATGCTGTAAATTCTCGGCCTGACCCATATATTTTTGGTAATTACCTATTTACCACATAATGTCTTAAATTTGTGAATTATGTCACTTAATCAGTTAAATGATTAGCTAAAATTAACTAAATCATTTCTTGGTCATTCTAAGGTCAAAATTGACCATTCTAACTACTCCACTCTCAGCAATAATTATAACATAAGATTAAGAACACTTAATATGTTAAAAATGGGATTAAGGTATATACCTTGTATTATAATGCCAAGCTCTTAATTTCTCCTTGATTTGGTCACAACAGTTTAAAGTATTTTCACTCAGCTTCTTGACATGTTTTAAACAGCAAGATTTAGATATAATTAAGCTCCAAACATGAGTTAACCATAGGAAAGATTACAATTCATGAAACATGAATTTTTAAGGTGTAATTACCTTAGATTAGCAAGGCTTTCCAAGGATGGTTTCGGCCTATTTTCAGAGGACATGAAGAGTGTTAAACCTCTCCTAAAGACATGCCAAAATGGCTGATTATAACAAGGTAGAAAACTAATATAAGTTACCTTTGCAAAATTCCTTAAGGAATGAATTTTGCTAAATTTTGGCCACCCTTTGATCAATTTGAAAGAGCTACTGAATGATGGAGGTGGCAGTTCGGGTCAATTGGTTCGGGTTCGGTTCGGTTCGGGTTGATTTCAAATCGTTCAATATTTGGTTCGGGTTGGATCGGGTCGGTTGAATTCGGTTTGTTCGGGTTGAGTTCGGTTTGTTGAAATTTCGGGTCGGTTTGGATCGGTTTGGATGACTTTCGGTTAGGGTGACTTCGGGTCGGATAACTTACGGTTCGGGTTAGCCTCTGGTTCATTCGATTTTTTCGGGTTATGGGTCAAATTTCTGGTCAATTATTTGGTTAAATTTGGTTGCCATTACAGAATCCCGCAACTCAATCATCATGATATGCAAATTTGACTTCAATCTATCTCAACACGTATAAATGTATATAAAAGATTAATTTAAACCAATAATTATAATTTGCATCATGTTATACTTTAGCAACTAACTCTGAACTTGTCATAATTATTGATGTAGCTTTAGATTATTTAATAGTTTCATTATTTTGAGAGGAGTATAAATAAGGTATGTTTGTGGATAATTATTAAAATTGTATCAAAGTGTAGTAACTTGTATTTGCAATCTATTAATAGTTAGCGAATGGAATTAGTTAATAAGTTTTGATCTTTTTTTACGGTAATTAAAAACTGTTAATGATGAATAACTATTCAGAAGCATGAGAATTTTGCTACATAGATAAAAACCTTCAAGTATATTAAACATTTATGCTAAATTGCTAATGAGGGAGAATTATTCACAAGATAGGATAAAGGCTTGAAAAATTCTAATTAACAAAAACACATTCAATATATGAATAATTAATACAATAATGATATGAATTAGTGATAAAATTTTAGTCTAAATATACAAATATTTTTGGTTCTTACCAATCTATCATTGATGAGTAACGCATTATCATTAATTCATTATTAGTTGTGCGATTAATGAAAATGCATGATAATTAATTACTTTAAAATTTTATAGTGCAAAATATTTGTGGTATATTTAAAATAATTTCTCGTGTATTTAAGTTTATTAATACTTTTTTATAGGTACGCCACTTACTAAGTAATGATTAATTGTAAAAGTATTGTAGGACATTGTTTAGTGTTGTATGATATAAATGTTAAATGCTGATTTGTATTTAAACTAGATATTGGGTATAAACATTCTGTTTTATTCTCATTGTCTTCTATAATTAATGCAATATATTCTTTCGGGTCACATCGGATATATTAGTTCGGGTCACACTAGTTTCGGTTTGGGTTCGGTTCGGTTGGTTTTCGGTTTGTTTCGGTTCAGGTCACTTCGGTTTTCAGGTCATCGTCGGGTTATGGGTGACTTCGGTTCGGTTGATTTTGGTTCGGATGACTTCGGTTCGGATGATTATGGTTTACTTTCGGTTTTACAATAATATGGTTCGGTTTGGTCCGGGTCGGTTTATTTCGGATTTCGGGTCATTTTTCAAGTTATAGTTTTCGGTTGAGATTCAGATCGGATTGGTTCGGTTTTTCAGGTTCGGGTTACTTTTGCCAGGTCTACTGAATGAAAATGATAAGGGGAAGATAATGAGTGAAATAACTCAAGGAAACCAGCCATTAAAAGGCTAGAAGTGAAAGAAGAAGCTTAAGGCATGTTTTTACCTTAAGAATGATTTTTAACTATCTTTGCTCCTTGATCTTGTTTCAGCCAAAAATCAACCCTTTCTTGCAATACCAAATCGCTGAGAATGTGCCATGGGATGAGGTTGGAAGTTAGCTCAATTGATAGGCCTTGAAAAGAGGAAGAGAAAGAGCTAAAATATGTCTTCAGACATTACCTTATGAGGTGGGAGTTGATCTTCTTCTTTGGAAGCTCAAGAACTCAAAATGGAGGTCAAGAGAGGAGGGAAGCTCGGCTGGAACAGGATGGAATGGAAGAGAAAGTCTCATTATGAACTTAAGTAATGGAAAAGGTAGATTATGAATAGTAAATGGTGACTAATGTCCTTTGAAAGATATTTGTTTTCCAGCCTTGAAAGGTGTCATCCACCCTTTCATTTTCCACCCCATTTATTCAACAATTGTGTCATTAGTTGACCATTGACCATGCTAGGTAGTTAAGGCTTAATTTGGCACTATTTGGGTACTATTCACATTTTGGTGCCAATGTAACGCCCCTATTAACCATAAATACAGCGGAAATAAAACTCTAAGGCGATTACAGACCATCGGGTCCAAACACCCGGCACCAAAACCTCACCAATTACAACTTACAATCTACAAAAGCTACGGTCTGAACTCGAGAAAACTTAACACAACATAATAGAAATTAAACACATTAACTCTCCACAAACCTAGTCCCATCCCAAACGCTCATTCTCTTCGTGGCCACCTGTAAATCAATTCGTACCTGCAAGATGAAACCAAGCAGCCCACCCCGAGAGGGGTGAGTCAGTTCCCTGGAATGGAACTGGTACAATTCTCCAAAAACAATTTATAAAACATAACTCTTCAAAATAAACAGTAACATGAAAACAAACTCTTAAAAGTAAAACAGAGACCAAGCACTTCAAAACAATCAAGTTTAAAGAGAAGGAAAACAAGACAAGATAAAGAACTTCCAAACCAAGTCATCCACTTAAGTAGTCACACCACAGTAGTAGTAATCACCCTGTTGATGTTAGAACCAATTCCCCTTAGGAGTAGAAAAACCCAGATAGTCACAAAGGACTAGGAATGATAAAGTAGATCCAAGAACCAAGAACTCGAGAGTGGAATAATTCAACTGGGAGAGATGGCCCCCACCGCCAATCACGTCCTTTTAGGACAGGGGATATACAGCCCTTCACTGTTTATCACGTCCACTAAGGACAGGGGATATACAAGCCCCTCACTGTTCATCACGTCCACTAAGGACAGGGGATATACAGCCCTCACTGTTAAATTTCAATGCCCCTATGGGCGAGGGATATACAGCCCCTACTGTCAATATCAATGCCCCTATGGGCGAGGGATATACAGCCCCACTGTCAAATATCAATGCCCCTATGATGGATTTATCTTAGAATACTATACTATTATTCCATAAGGTAATGATTAGGTATTTATCAATATTTACTGGATAATCCATTATGATTAAATCTTCCCTTAACTTAATTAAGATCTACAACCTATATATTGGAATTATAGTGTCGTAGATGCATTTCTTTCATTACAACTTCATTGATCTTAGAATTAGAGACAACTACTAGACTCAATTACTTTATCTTTACTTTAGAATGACTTAATATTATAACCATTTAATTATCTTGTCTTAAGATGTTCAACTACTCTTCATCTTGAGACAACTATATTTTAATTAACTCAAACCCTTCCAACTCTTTTACTTATCCACAAAGTATATTATTCGCTTAATTATCACCTATATAATAAGGTGTTTTTAGATAAACCCTTTTTATGTATCCTTACTTACATTTACTTTCTCAAGTATTTAATTTTACACACATTCTCTCCATAGAGTATGTATAATCCTTTTGTACTAAACTTCGTTAACTCAAGTCTTAAATACATTTTATATTGTTTACAAAAACCTAAGTTTCAAAAGAATAACTTAATAAATAATTTCCTTTATTGTATTTAGGACGGACATTATATCTTAGCATAAGGTAGAATTTATCAAGAATTAAATTCTAGTTCGTAAGTGAAATTATCAATTACTTAATAAGATAATATATTCTGAACAATCTCCATACCTTATATTCAAATGACACATTAATATTTCCAGTGTCAAAAGGTAAATCGATATAATCTCTTATGTAACCTAATTTCATCTAATTAAAGGTTTAAAGATTTTAAGTATCTAATTTCTATTTACAAACCTCCTTTAAATTCTAACTACTAAATTACTTAACTATAAACTCACATCCTGAATATTGGTGTTAAATGTATTTATGGCTTAACTAGTTGCAAGAAACTTAAGGATTATTATTTAGATTAAATTCCTAATCATAGTTTAATGTAGTTTTATATCATAATCCCTTTTAATGATTTTATCTTAAAATATTAAGTTATTACTCAATACTATAAATATTAAGAAATAATTAAATCTAGAGTATTTATCCTCTTCACATTTAGATGTACAAGTAACTCATTTATTTTACTATTGTTTATATAATAAGAACATTTAAATGTAAAAGTATTTCATTCATTTTATTATAATTATATAATAAGATCCATTGTGTAACACTTTATGTAGACTAATTACAAATATTCCTAAATTTCAACTTATTAATTCCTTAACCAATTTAGATTTACATTGTGGTCATTGACTAATATATACGTGTGTTTAAATACGGTTTATATAAATCTTAGAAACTCAAAGATAACTAAAAACTCAACCTATAACCATAAATTAATACCACCTCATATATATTCTTTATTAGTATCATGTAGAGGTTTAGTTTAACTCATTAATTCCTTCATATTATATTTTCTATAAGGTATTTTATTCCTTTTATTTATTTATTTATCGTATATAATATAATATTCCTCCTATTATATTTCCCACAAGGAATGTTATTTCCTTTATCTATTTTTATTGTATTTATATAATATATATATATCCACATCTATCAAGATTTATCCAGAACATTCTTTAAGAATTATATTGTATTTAATTATATTTAATATCTTTTAGACATATCCACAACTGATTTATGGTTTATAAAATAGAGTATTTCCCTTAGTTTTAGTTAAACATATTAGCTTCCTTATTATATATAAAAATAAAATGTAGTTTAGTTAAATTCCTTGATTTAATATAAGTTTCTATTTATTTCTCTCATAAATATATATATAAATATATGTAACAATTTTTACTTCACTTAAAGTTATTACCCAAAATATTTATAAACATACTGTATTAAATGTTAATTAGTCTTATTATCTTTTCCCCAACCTATAAAGTTCATTAATCAACTATACTTAAATTTTTGGTTACATTAAAAACCTTATATTATAGGTTATCGTTATGAAACTCATAAACACAATTTTTAAAACCTTTTACCCGTTGCCCAAAAATTCCCAAATTTAATATACAGTAACTATAACATTTAGACATATTATAAAATTTTTATTTCATAAAAATACCTTTTAATTTAGCCAAATAATTCCAGAAAACCCTTAACTTTCAAAAATCATAACTTATGTTTAAAAACTCCAAAACCATAATAATTTACATCAAAATAAACTGATTAAATAAGGAATCTATGGTTAAAATTTCAAGTCAAAATACATTCGGGAAGGTATTTAAATTATTTCAACAAGTTAGGGTTTAATTCTGGAAATATAAAACTCATAACCAACTTAAACTCCCCAGATCTAATCTCGGCCGTCCGTTTCTTATAACTACGATCGGACGGCTGCTGAACTCGAGTTCTTCATCCACCCCCAAATCGACTCAAGTACTAAATCGACATTATCTCACAATCTACAGAACCAAATTGAGTGATTCTTGTTTCTATGGTTTCGAAATTCAATTACGGTTTCTAATAATACCAATTTCCCCAATTATAATGCAGTATTCAATGGTTTTCGAATTCGATTTCGAGGTTAGGTTTCTTAAGAGTTTTCGAATTCGATTCTCCCAAATTCACTCAATCTAAAGCGTAATTGATGCAATTGAAACATGTTTTTTGACCGAAAATGTAATGTAGATAGCAAGGTTTAAGGAATTTGAGGAAACTTACCGGAGTTGTGCGAATTGAGTGAAATTGAAATCGGAAAACTGGAAAAATACGAACTTTGAGCAGTTCGTGGTGCCAACTTCGAAGATCTATAACTAGCAGTACAAATCGAGTTAGGCTATGAGTAAGGGCTCATTGGAAAGATCAAACTTAGATCTATGTATGGATATCAAGAAATCACTCTAACTCACAACACACAAGAAGAAATCAAACCCAAAAGTTACGAGTTTACCTTCTCGTTTCTGGAAAAATTCTGGGCAAAACGCGACCAGATCGGGGTCGGAACTTTAGACGCCTATATCTTCCATATGATGGAGAATTAGATTTGATCATCAACATGAAATTGTATAGGGATTCGAGCTCTTTAAAACGAGCTAAAAACACGAAATTTGGATAAGAAACGAAGAAGTTATGGCTAGACGAAGTTACCTGATTCGAAGGGAAAAACTGGAAACTGCAGTTACGGTTTTGCAGGGTGGCACTTTGGATCAAATTTCCGGTTGATTTAGGATGAGTTAGGTTAGTGTGAGTTATGGTTGCAAAGAGGAGATTAGGGAGAAGAGAATGCAAAAGACGCACTCAAAAATTCCAAAGATGAGAAGTTATGGGAGGTCACAAGTTAGGGCTAAACACTGAATTCTGTTATCGAAATTCAGGGAATCCAGAATCGCTCAAGTCCTGGCGCCTGTGAGCTTGACACGTGGCATCTTTCAAATTTTTGATTCAAAACTTCAATCTACATAACTTTGGCTAGGATGATCCGTTTTTGACTTCTTTTTATCGATCTTCATGGTTTTTCCATAACCTATTTATTGGTATAGGTTTCATGGCCTGGTTTGACCATTCTCAAAAAGTCAACTCTAGCAAGGCTTATAAGCTTAAGGTTTCTAGAATTTTATATTGACTTTTATGTTTCAAAACAATGTTCCAACACTTCCTAAAATCTTTATAATATATTTGGAGTGTTTGAAAATTTTCCCAAGATTTATGGACTTATAAATCTTATTATTAATTCATAATACTATACAATAATATACAATAATTAGGAGAAACCCCTAAATAAATTTCACAATTCCATATAATAATTTAATATTCATAATTCCTTATAATAATTTAATATTCATAATTCCTTATAATATTTAATATTCATAATTCCATAAAATAATTTAATACTTAATAGTATTATTAAAGGTTTAATAAAAAAATCCCCTAAATTAATTTAAATTAATTTAGGGGTATTTCACATATCCCCTTAAAAGAAACTTCGCCTCGAAGTTTAAAAATCAACTAATAAGCACTCACACCGCTCGGGTGTGCTGAGACAATAAAAGTTCCAATGAAGTTCCATACCAAACCAATCCTTTATTTCCATCCACTTCCATAACAACATTCCACTCAAGATTACTCAAAATCAAACTGAATCAGGATATACCAAGATATAACATGATGAAAATCAAAAGTCACATACTGAGTCATAATGCAAAAACCAAGCACATACAACACCTCTCATTCTGCTAATACTGTTCTCCCTTTGCTAATAATGCAACGAGGCATAATCCGGATGAGATAACGAAGGAGGAGTATGCCAGCATATCCCCCTTAAAAGAGCTAAGGTACGCCCTCGTACCGCTACCAATGGCACATTCAAAGAATTCAACACCTTATTAACCAGCTTCGTTGAATTTTACTGCACCATTGATTATATCTATGATCGTTATATATATCTGTATCGCTTGATTGTTATGTATTGTATTCCTTGGTGGTTATAAAATTTTATCTTATGATTATTATCCATTCATTTAATGACTGATACGAATTATATGTCCATATATGATCATTTATCATATCAATTATATTACCAAGCTGTAAACCAGGTGTAACGTACTTGAGTAGTTAAACATAATATTCCCGATCATTTAATAATCCTCAATAATCTTCCAAAATTATCTTCAAGGTTTTAGTCAACCATATGTTAAAACTCTATAAGATCATATTTTATGTGACTTTTCAAGTTTCAATTTTTTATAATTAAATTTCGTATTTTAGACGATTCATTCAGTGTTTACTTTATAAAATTACTTACTATATAACTTCACCCAAGGCAGAATTTTAGGAAGTTCTTATAATTAGCTCCAAAATCTGATTTCTTTATCTTAAATTTATTTTTTCAAGGGGACTCTATATATAAATTTTAAGTCAAATGATTAGTCTAAGAAAGTTTCACTCACTCTTGATAACTATTTTTATTAGGGGTTGTTCCATGTAAGTATTATTCTGATCATTAGCTTAGTACTCTCTTAGATAATGGTGGCTTTTGGTAAATATCACTCTTTAGTGTGGCTTCTAAAAATTTTATACATGTATAATGTTAAACTTCCAAGTAAACATGAGAATTTCCAATCTTTAAGTAACTCTCAATTTCTCACTAGGTGCTTAATATTCCGAGTATTTAAGGATCAATGATATTAGTTTAGTGTTACTCATGTTTTTTTACTCCATAGGTAAGTATTTTTCACCAAGGATTTAACTTCGTAAACTCTTACATGCATGACTTTAGTACTGGATCTTAATATACGAGTTTGAACTGTTCATTGTGGCTAGTAATGAAATATGCCTAGCTCAGATTCCATGATGGTAACGTCTTACCCACCACTTCCCCTCAAGTTCAACACAATCCATCACCTGCGTAGAAGATTATTTACAGTTAGATGACAAGGCTTGTCTAGCCCCTAAACTTCCAGAAGGGGTGTGCACCCCCACTACTTTCAGCTAGGAGTTCGTCGCACCAGGCACTTCCCTGTAAGGTGTTAGGTTTATGTTTTTTCCTTCCTAAAGTTAACATAGAGTTTTAATGTGTTTTACAAGTTCAGATTGTCTTTTATAATACGCTACTAGTTCTTGTTAGCTTAATAATTTTTAGACTTAAGATTTATCTTAAACATTATCTTTAGGTAATAAATTGATACCAAGTGGTTCATGAGATTTATTTTCAAAATTAAAGGAGTGATGTACTTTCACAAATATCAATACTAATTTAGTTATGTAAAAGTTCTATTTGTATACTGTTTTCAACCAAAAGTATTCTTTAAAATTCTAGGAATTGGTGTACTAGCTTTTAAAGGATTGCATTTTTAGCAATGTATCCTCCATGGGTATGCTTTGAAAAATAGCTTAATATTTTGTTTATCTCAACCAAAATCTTATCGTAGTTAATATAGGATGTTCCAAACTTATATATATATATATTTTGTAGTTTATTGTTGGAACGGTATAACAAACACATCACACTCAACAGGACATTCACAAAAGAAAAAGTGTGTAAAGGAATCATTCACAATTCCAAAAAGGGTTAGGAGTCGTGCCTTATGGAGTCCTCACTTCCCAATTCTACCCAGTTCCCCAGTTTTAAGTGCACCTATAATCTAAGTATTTCACTCGGCTTTTCTCGGGTTCAGAGCGTACCATCCCAAACGCTCATTCTCTTCGTGGCCACCTGTAAATCAATTCGTACCTGCAAGATGAAACCAAGCAGCCCACCCCGAGAGGGGTGAGTCAGTTCCCTGGAATGGAACTGGTACAATTCTCCAAAAAACAAATTTATAAAACATAACTCTTCAAAATAAACAGTAACATGAAAACAACTCTTAAAAGTAAAACAGAGACCAAGCACTTCAAAACAATCAAGTTTAAAGAGAAAGAAAACAAGACAAAATAAAGAACTTCCAAACCAAGTCATCCACTAAGTAGTCACACCACATAGTTAGTAAGCATCCACTGTGATGTTAGAACCAATTCCCCTTAGGAGTAGAAAAACCCAGATAGTCACAAAGGACTAGGAATGATAAAGTAGATCCAAGAACCAAGCTCGAGAGTGGAATAATTCAACTGGGAGAGATGGCCCCCACCGCCAATCACGTCCTTTTAGGACAGGGGGATATACAAAACCCCTCACTGTTTATCACGTCCACTAAGGACAGGGGATATACAGCCCCTCACTGTTCATCACGTCCACTAAGGAAAGGGGATATACAGCCCCTCACTGTTAAATTTCAATGCCCCTATGGGCGAGGGATATACAGCCCCCTACTGTCAAATATCAATGCCCCTATGGGCGAGGGATATACAGCCCCCTACTGTCAAATATCAATGCCCTATGGGCGAGGGATATACAGCCCCCTACTGTCAAATATCAATGCCCCTATGATGGATTTATCTTAGAATACTACTATTATTCCATAAGGTAATGATTAGGTATTTTATCAATATTTACTGGATAATCCATTATGATTAAATCTTCCCCTTAACTTAATTAAGATCTACAACCTATATATTGGAATTATAGTGTCGTAGATGCATTTCATTACAACTTCATTGATCTTAGAATTTAGAGACAACTACTAGACTCAATTACTTTATCGTTACTTTAGAATGACTTAATATTATAACCATTAATTATCTTGTCTTAAGATGTTCAACTACTCTTCATTGAGACAACTATTTTAATTAACTCAAACCTTCCAACTTTTTACTAGTATCCACAAAGTATATTATTCGCTTAATTATCACCTATATAATAAGGTGTTTTAGATAACCCTTTTATGTATCCTTACTTACATTTTACTTTCTCAAGTATTTAATTTTTACACACATTCTCTCCATAGAGTATGTATAATCCTTTTGTACTAAATTCGTTAAACTCAAGTCTTAAATACATTTTATATTGTTTACAAAACTAAGGTTTCAAAGAATAACTTAATAAATTAATTTCCTTTATTGTATTTAGGACGGACATTATATCTTAGCATAAGGTAGAATTATCAAGAATTAAATTCTAGTTCGTAAGTGAAATTATCAATTACTATAAGATAATATATTCTGAACAATCTCCATACTTATATCAAATGACACATTATATTCCAGTGTCAAAAGGTAAATCGATATAATCTCTTATGTAACCTAATTTCATCTAATTAAAGGTTTAAAGATTTTAAGTATCTAATTTCTATTTACAAACCCCTTATAAATTCTAATACTAAATACATTACTTAACTATAAACTCACATCCTGAATATTGGTGTTAAATGTATTTGATATGGCTTAACTAGTTGCAAGAAACTTAAGGATTATTATTTAGATTAAATTCCTAATCATAGTTAATGTAGTTTTATATCATAATCCTTTTAATGATTTATCTTAAAATATTAAGTTATACTCAATACTATAAATATTAAGAAATAATTAAATCTAGAGTTATTTATCCTTTTCACATTTAGATGTACAAGTAACTCATTTATGTTACTATTGTTTATATAATAAGAACATTTAAATGTAAAAGTATTTCATTCATTTTATTATAATTATATAATAAGATCCTTTGTGTAACACTTTATGTAGACTAATTACAAATATTCCTAAATTTCAACTTATTAATTCCTTAACCAAATTATAGATTTACATTGTGGTCATTGACTAAATATATACGTGTGTTTAAAATACGGTTTATATAAATCTTAGAAACTCAAAGATAACTAAAAAACTCAACCTATAACCATAAATTAATTACCACCTCATTAATATTCTTTTATTAGTATCATGTAGAGGTTTAGTTTAACTCATTAATTCCTTCATTATATTTTCTATAAGGTATTTTATATTTTTATTTATTTATTTATCATATATATATATATATATATATATATATCCTCCCTATTATATTTCCCACAAGGAATGTTATTTCCTTTATCTATTTTTATTGTATTTATATATATATATATATATATATCCACATATATCAAGATTTATCCAGAACATTCTTTAAGAAATTATATTGTATTTAATTATATTTAATATCTTTAGACATATCCACAACTGATTTATGGTTTATAAAATAGAGTATTTCCTTAGTTTTAGTTAAACATATTAGCTTCCTTATTATATTAAAAATAAAAATGTAGTTTAGTTAAATTCCTTGATTTAATATAAGTTTTATTTATTTCTCTCATATAAAATATATATAATATATGTAAACAATTTTTACTTCACTTAAAGTTATTACCCAAATATTTATAAACATACTGTATTAAATGTTAATTAGTCTTATTATCTTTTCCCCAACCTATAAAGTTCATTAATCAACTATACTTAAATTTTTGTTACATTAAAAACCTTATATTATAGGTTATCGTTATGAAAAAACTCATAAACACAATTTTTAAAACCTTTTACCGTTGCCCAAAAATTCCCAAATTTAATATACAGTAACTATAACATTTTAGACATATTATAAAATTTTTATTTCATAAAATACCTTTTTAATTTAGCCAAATAATTCCAGAGAACCCGTAACTTTAAAAATCATAACTTATGTTTAAAAACTCCAAAAACCATAATAATTTACATCAAAATAAACTAGATTAATAAGGAATCTATGGTTAAAATTTCAAGTCAAATAATTCGGGAAGGTATTTAAATTATTTCAACAAGTTAGGGTTAATTCTGGAAATATTAAAACTCATAACCAACTTAAAACTCCCCAGATCTAATCCCTGGCCGTCCGTTTCTTATAACTACGATCGGACGGCTGCTGAAACTCGAGTTCTTCATCCACCCCAAATCGACTCAAGTACTAAATCGACATTATCTCACAATCTACAGAACCAAAATTGAGTGATTCTTGTTTCTATGGTTTCGAAATTCAATTACGGTTCTAATAATACCAATTTCCCCAATATAATGCAGTATTCAAGGTTTTCGAATTCGATTCGAGGTTAGGTTTTTAAGAGTTTTCGAATTCGATTCTCCCAAATTCACTCAATCTAAAGCGTAATTGATGCAATTGAAAACATGTTTTTTACCGCAAATGTAATGTAGATTACCAAGTTGAAGGAATTGAAGGAAACTTACCGGAGTTGTGCGAATTGAGTGAAATTGAAATCGGAAAACTGGAAAAATACGAACTATTGAGCATTCGTGGTCCAACTTCGAAGATCTATAACTAGCAGTACAAATCGAGTTAGGCTGCATGAGTAGGGCTCATTGGAAATATCAAACTTAGATCTATGTATGGATAATCAAGAAACACTCTAACTCACACACACAACGAAGAAACAAACCCAAACGTTACGATTTAACCTTCTCGTTTCTGGAAAAATTCTGGGCAAAACGCGACCAGATCGGGGCGGAACTTTAGACGCCTATATCTTCCATAATAATGGAGAATTAGATTTGGTCATCAACATGAAAGTTGTAGAGGGATTCGAGCTCTTTAAAAACAGCTAAAGAACACGAAATTGGATAAGAAACGAAGAAGTTATGGCTAGACGAAGTTACCTGATTCGAAGGGAAAAACTGGAAACTGCAGTTTACGGTTTTTACAGGGTGGCTACT
This sequence comes from Limonium bicolor, assembly GCA_023374045.1. Lineage (NCBI taxonomy): Eukaryota > Viridiplantae > Streptophyta > Magnoliopsida > Caryophyllales > Plumbaginaceae > Limonium > Limonium bicolor. The sequence continues at coordinate 315,994,527 of CM041779.1, forward strand.
TTGGATCGAATTTCCGGTTGATTTAGGATGAGTTAGGGTTATTGTGAGTTATGGTTGCAAAGAGGGATTAAAGAGAAAGAATGCAAAGACGGGCACTCACAAATTCCAAAAGATGGAGAAAGTTATGGAGGTCACAAGTTAGGGCTAACACACTGAATTCTGTTATCGAAATCAGGGAATCAGAATCGCTCAAGTCCTGGCGCCTGTGAGCTTGACACGTGGCATCTTTCAATTTTTGATTCAAACTCAATCTAGCATACTTTGGCTAGGATGATCCGTTTTTGACGTTCTTTTTATCGATCTTCATGGTTTTCCATAACCTATTTATGGTATAGGTTTCATGGCCTGGTTTGACCATTCTCAAAAGTCAACTCTAGCAAGGCTTAATAAGCTTTAAGGTTTCTAGAATTTTATATTGACTTTTATGTTTCAAAACAATTTCCAACACTTCCTAAAATCTTCATATATATTTGGAGTGTTTAGAAATTTTTCCCAAGATTATGGACTTATAATCTTATTAAATTCATAATACTATACAATAATATACAATAATTAGAGAGAGAAAAACCCCTAAATAAATTTCACAATTCCATATAATAATTTAATATTCATAATTCCTTATAATAATTTAATATTCATAATTCCTTATAATAATTTAATATTCATAATTCCATAAAAATAATTTAATACTTAATAGTATTATTAAAGGTTTAATAAAAGAAATCCCCTAAATAATTTAAATTAATTTAGGGGTATTTCAGCCAAACTTTGCATTTGTTTTGTAAATATTTTGATTTAGGGTTACTAATGTGATACTAAGTAGTACACATGTTGATTAGGGTGTAAACAAGGTTGATTGGCCACCCAAAGTCAATTTTTGGACACTTTCATGAAAATGTGTCTTAAGGAGTTTTAGAGCTCCTTTTTGTGTTTTAACTCTTTCTAGAGTTTCGTTTGCTTTAACAATGGTTTTATTATGTTAATACCTTGTTTATAAGGTTTAGTAATCCACTTTGGATCCTAGTTGAGGTTATATAACCTTTCAAGTTCATTAGGGCCCATGTTTGCCCTAAATGATCATTAAGCATTGTTTTGCTTGTTAATGACTTTTGTTGTTTTCAAATAATGGTTAAGGCATGTTTAAGCCTTAATATATATATGATTAGAAGTTTAAAATCATGTTTAGGTAGTTAGGGGTATTTCATCCGCCCTTTTCAATATAAAACAATTTTTGGTTTTAAAACTTTTTAGAGAGACAATTTTGAATCCAATTTCTCCATTAAAGCCTTAAGCTTCAATCCAACTCCTTCATTAAAGCCTTAAGCCTCCATAAACCTCACTTAACACTTCTCTTCTAGTTTTTTCCAAACATAGTCTCATCTGCTTAGGATCTCGTATCCCCGAATGCTTCACTTCTTAGAATCTCAATTCGAAAGAGCCTTTAATCCTCTAATACCAATGGATAAATTTTACCCCTCTTCAACCACCACAAATAACCAAAAAGAATCACCAAGTCTCACAACAATTCAAACATCTAATTTTCTTCCTACAACCTTAGCCATCTTTAAACCCCGACTACCTCATAAAACCAAGTGTCCCAAAAACCAAATATCTTCCAAATATTTCTACTCCCCATTGCTACAGGAACCCGAACCTCTTCAAATACTTTTTGAACATCTAAAAAACCGAACACCCCTTTAATACTTACAATTCTCAATCATCCTGAAAACCCAAGTGCCTCTTCAAGATTCTTGATCTTCGAACACCTCAAGGCTTAATTGCTCCAAAGTCTGAACCCCACAAAATGGCCAAAATACCTTTAGCTTCTCAAAAGACCGAAACATCTCTTCAAGCAAATCAAATGCCCTTCAAGACAATTAAGGTCCCGTTCGATTACCGCGGCCCATTTTGTTGGCAGATTAATTCGACATTAACCTGGTCAGCAAAAATCCACGAATTGTAGCTTTCAATTGGTTCCCGTTCGTTTGACGCCTCTAATTTTTCTTCATTCAGAAGGAACTCATTACCACAACACCCCTTCCCTTTATGTACTCCATCTTCGATTTTTCATCTCCTACCTCACAAAACATCTTCGATAGTGAAAGAGAATTTTAACCCGCAAAACATCGGCGTGTTCACTTCAGTGAGGCAAGCCATGCTTCTGGGGTGGGTCATTTTCTGCCCTATTAAGTTGTTCATGTGATTCAACTTTAAAAAAAAAAATCAAATATGTATTATGATTTCACTGGTACGATATCAACAAGATACGTGGCTGGTTAAAATGCTGAAATCCCAGATGGATGAAGCCGCTTAAGGATTATTTCCTTTCTAGAGTTGGGTGCGTCTTCAATGTGCTTTGCACGCAGCCATGGCAGCTTTCAATGGGGTGCTGGTTGAGAACACCACTCGATCTGTACAGAGAGAAAAAAGAAAGAAAAAACAAGGGCAAATAAGTAATATGGAAAACGCACAAATGCAGCTTAATTGTTGAACGCAGGGTTTTGGACATCTATCTTAAATGTGCTATTTGCATAAAATGCCCCAAAAAATCGCACACATGTCTTGTCCAACATTAACCATAAATGCACATTAATGTGATTTTGAAGCATTAATGCTTCAAACGAACGGAGCCTAAGATCTCCCATCAGCTTCCATAAAGCCCTCAAACCGACACTTCAAGTTGGACCTACCTCTTCATACCCTCAATACTTCCCAAATCATTTGTCACAGACTCATTCGATATCCTCATAAGATACTCCTCACCCAATCCCTATCCTTATGGCCATTAAAATGAATCTCTCTAAAAAAGATTTTGAAAGAAGACAATCTTGACAATTGGAGACTGAGGTTTCCTTGGGCACCATCCGAAGTCGTGTTCGTTGTCATTTCCAAGGGGTGTAACCCAGTACGAACCCACATAGAATCTCTGGTATGATTAAATAAGTCCTACCATAGGAAACAAATCTCAGAGTCAACTAACGGTTCTTAGAAACCTCTTTCTCTTTCCTTCATAGTTAATCTTATGTCAAACTAGGTGGCGACTCTAGTCAATTCCGCCTTTTGGGCATAAGTCGTGTGGAGCCCATTGAAAGCGGGTATAGTGTTCACTAACATTCCCCATCAAGCTTTCTGGGAAAGACGGACGATGAAGTAGGTATTTGAGGGATGCCAGAATAATGGGTTTTCACCCTCCACATAATGGCAATTTAGGATCTAGGTTTTTCAGTCAAGAACCATATTTAGATAGACCCTCCCCTGTCATACTGAAAAAATCACCCTCCACAGGGTGCATAAGAAAAGCAATAAGTTCATTAGTGTATGCTAAAGTTCAGTTTCTAGTTACATTTATTTACGCAACAAATAGTGTTGATGATAGAAGGCATTTATGAAGGGACCTTGGGATGTGAATATATAACACTAATAGAAAATATGATAATATTGTGAGGGAAGCTTGGGATGTGAATATACAAGGATTTTTAATGTTTTAAGCTGAGAAGAAACTTTATAGGGTAAAGCAGGTATGAAACAACTAAACTGCCCGAGTATGGTATGTTGCACAAGGACACTAAAATGCTTCAAAGCAACTCCCGTTTCTCTTTCTAAAAGATTTGTTCAACTAGGGCCATAAAGGATTTTGTTATAGGAGTATAATAAAAAAAATCAAAGATGTTGAGAATGCAAGTAGTTCTACAAGCTATAATCACCTGGCTGCATCTGTAATCATGAATGTGAGAACTACAGATAATGAAGCTTTGCATTCCACTTTGAGTAAGCAAGATGTCTATAGATTATAATGCGCTTTCTTAGTAATCAGATCGATCACCAGGGCTCTCCTAATTGAATCTTATTCGCCCCTGGTCAACTCCAAGAATATTCATTCCTTTCAGCTTAAGAAGTTGAGAATTTTCTCACAGTGCAACAATACTCTCCAATACCCTAATTCTACTGAACTTACCAGAAAATTATGCAAACTTTTTAAATTGAGAGTGAGATTTTAAAAGATCTGATGCGAATTAGAGCATTATGGATTTGAAGTGTAGGCTTGGTTGGTGAAGTAAACGAGTCATGTATATGAGGCACTTCAATGTTAGGTTTATCCAGCTGATGACAACCAAGCTTGGACGCTTCTCGGGGATGACGGAGGATCCCAATTCACACGCTCATTGATGATCGATGCCCAGTTGTCTACCTGACTAAGAAGGAGGTTCAGTGGGTATAACCTTATTACGATTGATAGATATACAGAGGTCCAAGCGGAACAGAGATCAAGTAAAGTGGCGTATGAATTCCTTGAACAAAAGCTTGGAGGAAAACCAGGGAATTAAGGTAAGATATGGAGGCCATCAGGGGTTCATTGAGCAAGTCCTGCCGTGTTGAGAATCAATGAGAAAAGGATGACATCCAATTTAATGAAAACACAAATTAACCGTAAATATGTAGAATAAAAACTACTAGAATAACGCTTCATTGCCAGGGTTTATATAAATTTTATGTAAAACCAGTACATCAATCAGAGAGAACCACAATCCGTAAGTCTGTTTTACCCCTTCATGAAGTGAAGAACTGATCATGTTTTTGAATGGTTTAGTTTTTTTTTTTTAAAGTGGGGGGTTTAAGAATTTTTTTTTTTTTTTGTGTGATGAACTTGCAACAAGACTTGAGATGCTTGAAGATTGAAGATGTTCGATACTGTCTCCTATTCTTAAAAAATGATTTTATTTGGCTTTACATCTTACTTTCAAAATATAAGATGTTTTGGCTTTTTTATCCTTTACTCTCAAGTCGCAACCTCTACCCGTCATACTTTCTCACACAACTCTCTTTAAAATTTAGTAAAATTGTCTACTTTTTTTTCTACTTAATTCTTATGTCCAGAGCTAGAAAATCAAGTATTGGGAACATGATGAAGTATTATATATATAATTTATGAGCAATGAACACTTATTGGATGTCTAAAACTCCATTATGTGTTTTTGATTTCAAGATTATTTTTTATAGTTAGAACAACTATAGTAGATTTAGGCTTTAACAAAGCATTCAGGTGAATTCGATTTAGGTGTATTCAGGTTGTACCAAAATTTTGTTCGATTCGATTCGTTTCTGTTCAGATTTTTGGATCACATTTCAGATTACGTCTTCAGTTTTTTTTTTTTTTTTGATAAAGACTGGAAAGACCAGTTACAATGAGCGATACTTAGGCAGAGAGCCTTTCTCGTGAAGTTTCAGTAGACAGATACAAAGGAACGCCAATAGGGAAATAGTACAATTAAACTAGGAAGTAAGAAGAGAGAATATGTTATCCGTGGAGGCCAAGAGGAGACCGGAGTGAGAGTGGTGCAGCGAGGATCGACTCCATTCCAGGGATAGCCTCTTGACTGATTCGACAGCTGAGCACCATCTCGGGTTGAGCTCTTAAAAAATGACCTGGTTGCGGGTGTGCCAGATTATCCAGAATGTGTGCAGCAGAGTAGACATCCACAAGGTTTTCAATCTTGGATGGGAGTAACTTAGCCAAACAGAGAATAGGTCCAAAGGGGACTGAGGAAACATGATACAGATGCCCCACCATTTTTGAATACCTGACCACAAATGTCTTACTTTAGAACAGCAGGAAAAGGTGTGATGTAGTTTCTACCACGCCACGGTAGAGCGGGCAGTAAATTTGAGCTAGTGGTATGATATTTTTGGCAAATAAAGTGTCCCTGGTATGTAACCGACTGTGGAGTAAGAACTAAGATAAAATTTCTATGGGGGGGGGGCAAAATTGCACCATAATGCACGGTACCAAGAGGGTGGGCGCCCAAGGCTGAGAGCGAAAGTGGATTCACAGAAAGATTTCGCTGAATAAGTAGCATCCCCAGTGGCAGTCCAGGCTAAACGGTCGCACTTGTGTTCATCCGGGGCATGATTATCCAGGGTAGCAAGAAGTTGTTCCACTTGAGTTTCTTCATAAACAAACAGCCTCCTGCGCCAGATGAAATTCCAGAGCCAGTCTTCACCGTTCCACCACCCAATATCTGAAATCGTTGCAGATTTTTGATCATTAATCAGATTCAGATCTAGTTGTATCAGTTCGATTTTTCAAATTCGGGTCACGTATTCCGGGTTTACAAAAAAAGAAAAGATTATTGATCACATTAAATTGATAAAACGGTGATAAATTGACCTGATACACATACGACTTGGGAAGCTTCTTCGTGTCGAGTGACTCGAGTCTACAATCGATAGTAGCTTTAGCCTGTCTTGGCTACAGGTCACTGTAGCCAGAGTTTGCTACATACCTGCGCTTTGTTTTTATTTTTTTAATGAAAGGCGCCCGGTGCTACACAACCTTTTTTCTTTTTTTTTAAAGATTTTTTTTCTTTTTTTATCACAAAAACTTTAAATTGTTGTAACTTTTAATATATAAGTCCAAAATGAAAAAAAATATATCATTGTTCATCTAGTTTCAAGCTCTTCAAAACAAGACCAGTCATGAATATATTTTGATAACTTTAAAAAAAAATAATTTTTACATGTATAGTGCACAGAACGTAAAAAAACTTATACAGATGGTCATACAAACCTATATAAATGTTCACTAAAACATGTACATCCTCACGTAAAAACATGTACATCCTCACATTAAAAACATATAGATAGTCATATAAACCTGTACGAATCATTAAATATGTACATCCTTAGATTAAAACCTGTACATATAAGGAAGAACACTTGTACAGATGGTCATACAAACATGTACAGATGGCCATACAAACATGTACACATGTTCATTAAAGAACTTGTACATTCTCACATTTGAACATGTACATCGTCACATTAAAACATGTACATTCTCATATTAAAATATGTACACACATCCTCACATTAAAATATCATCGTATATATGTAAAAATATTTTTTTAAAAAAAAAGTTATCAAAACATATTCATGTCTGGTCTTGTTTTGAAGAGCTTAAATTTAAGTGAATAATGATATATTTTTTTTCATTTTGAACTTATATATTAAAAGTTAAAATAATTTAAAATTTTTGTAATAAAGAAAGTAAAAAAAGAAAAAGAAAAAAATGAAGTACGAAAGGTTGGTGTTCGATGTTTCACGCTCCCCCCCATTTCTTTTTTTTTATTTGACTAAAATACCCATATGGCTACATTCACTTCTAGGCAAGAATTTGCCTACTAGCTTTTACTCCCCGTAACTCCACTTCCACTGGTCATCTTCAAGACTTGCCGGATTCGTCATCATGCCTTGAGTTTCATCGTCATCCAAATCAACGTTGCCGGACTTGGAATCCCCCTCGTTTACCATCGGTTGCTTGCTCTCAAGGAACTCAATCAAGTTCTCGACCACCCTATCCACGTCATCGCTCTTCATCAGCTCCTCCGCCACTTCTGCCGGCGTCACCTCCACTTGTGCGAGCAGCTCCTTAACCCGAGGAAACAACCTGTGGTTAGTCTCCTCAAGGTAGTTCCTTGCTAAGATCTCAAACGCGGTTGGTGTCAAATACGACATATGAATATGCATATCCATCCTTCCCGGCCGAAGCAGCGCCGGGTCTAACTTGTCCTTGCGATTTGTTGTGAACACGATGATCCTCTCATCTCCACAGCTCGACCATAACCCGTCAACGAAATTCAACAATCCAGATAACGTTAGCTGATCCGGATCATCATCTTCATTACCATATTCGTGTCGGTTCTTCATCTCTATACCACAATCGATGTCTTCAATGACAATTATTGATCGGTTTGCGGTGGAGACAAGAAGCTGCCTGAAGTTTCTGTCGAACCTAAGCTCGAGATCATAGACATTGAACTTTAAATAATTCGACATAGCGGCAATTAAGCTGGATTTTCCAGTACCAGGTGGACCATACAGCAAGTACCCTCTCTTCCAAGCCTTGCCCACTCTTCTGTAATACTCCCGTCTACTAACAAATCTATCCAGGTCATCAATAAGTGCCTTCTTGACCGTCGGATCCATCGCCAACGTGTCAAACGTGGATGGGTGATCCAGGTTGATGGATCCCCATATTCCCTCAGAATCACCACCATAGTGTCCAGTGGAGTATAGCTTAATCCCTGTGTTCCTCTCCTTGATGGACTTGGCACATTTTAGTACGTGTGGGAGGTACGATGTGATGATCGTCTCACGCTGGTTCTTCGGGAAGGTGATCTCCATTGATCGGTTCTCAAATAATTTTGATCGCCCGTTGTCAAAACTATCCGAGGTGGTTATTATTTGGGTATTATTTGGAGGAGCGGTGATCATGGACCATGTGAGTTTGATTCCTTGAAAGAAGTCAACGATCAATAATTGGAATGTAAACGTAATCGAAAGAGAAGAAGAAGAAAGATTAGAGCGCAAGGCAGAGAAGGGAGGAAAGGGATGATTTTATTTCATTGTGTTCTAAGCTTTCTTTTTTACAGAGGAGATGAGATGTTTAGAAGAGGAGATGTGTGTATTGAAGCCTAACCCACGTAGTGTATATATACAAGTAAACTACCAAAATTGTGTTAATCTAATTCAAACTAATTCAAACTAATTCAAACAATTCAAACTTCCTATTTCAGAATTGGCAATACAAATCGTTTCATTAACTAATGGACTAATGGTTATTTCCATATGGGTGACTTATTACTCCAACCCCCCCGCAAGCCGATGGTGATCCTGATCAACGAGGCTTGAAATGTTGGTGTTGGATATACCCATGCGGTCAAGTTGTGCTTTGTAAGATATTCCGGGTAGAGCTTTTGTCATCATGTCAGCCAACTGTGTTGATGTGGGGGTGTACACAACATCAACGAGTCCTTCTTGAATTTTATCACGGACGAAATGACAATCAATTTCTATATGCTTGGTTCGCTCATGAAAGACTGGGTTACGAGCTATGTAAATGGCAGACTGGTTGTCACACTTGACAGGTATGGGATGTACATTGGAAACATCAAATTCATGTAGTAGTCTGCTTAGCCATGTGAGCTCTGCTGTCACACGTCGCAAAGAACGATACTCAGCCTCTGCACTAGAAAGAGAGACTGTTCCTTGCTTTTTAGTCTTCCAAGAGATTGGACTGGTACCAAGGAAGATATAATAGCCAGAGACAGACTTTCGAGTGTTTGGACATGCTGCCCAGTCTGAATCACAGTAGGCTACAAGATCCAATTGAGGTGTCGTAGATTTGTTGAGAACAATACCGTATGTCATTGTTCCCTTAACATAGCACAAGGCATGGATGGCGGCGTCCATGTGCACATCACAAGGGTTCTGCATAAACTGGCTTAAAGTTTGGACAGTGTAACTAAGATCTGGTTGTGTTGGAGAGATAGTTTAATTTTCCCACTAATCTCCTATAAGGAGTGGGATCATCTAGCGGTGTGCCTTCTGAGCGTAGGAGTTGTGAGCCCACCGCCATAGGCCCAACTGTTGCCCTTTTATTATCACACCCGTATTCCTTGACCAGATCCATGCAGAACTTTCGTTGAGACAGGACTACGCCTCGGGGCGTGGGAATAAATTCTATCCCAAGGAAATAGTGCAAGGTCCCCAAGTCCTTGATTTTGAAATTGTCATCAAGAGCTTGTTTGATGTTGTCAAGATCCTCTTGATGATTTCCAATTAATAACATGTCATCAACATAGACTGCCACATATACACGACGGATGCCGTTCTTCCTAAGAAACAAAGAATAATCGTTCTTGGATTGTTGAAATCCAAGGGTTTTGAGGAAGTAGGCTAATTTGGAGAACCATTGCCTGGAAGCTTGCTTCAATCCGTATAGAGATTTCTTTAGAAGACAAGCTTTGTTACGTCCTGTGACATCTAGCCCGTGTGGGATTTTCATGTAAACTTCCTCGTCAAGATCCCCGTGCAAGAAGGCATTATTAACGTCTAGTTGATTGATGATCCACCCCTTGTGGAGAGCGACCGTGATAAGGGCACGTATGGTTGTCATTTTTACAACCGGAGAAAAAGTTTCATGATAATCAAAGCCATGTCGCTGGGTGAACCCTTTTGCAACTAAACGTGCCTTGTATCGTTCCAACGTGCCATCGGACTTCAGTTTTACTTTGTACACCCATTTACAACTAACCATTTTCTTACCCTTGGGTAAGTCAACGATTGTCCAAGTGTGGTTTTCCTCTAAAGCTCGTAGCTCACTTTGCATGGCTTGCTGCCAGTGCACGTGCTTGACGGCCTCATGATAAGATTGGGGTTCTTCCAATTGTTCAATATTGGTGGACACAGCAAGAGCAAGGGATGAACTAGGTCGTGTGTCCGTGAGGCTCTCACATTGTATTAAAGAATTCATCCCTTTATTCTGCCTATAAACTCGTTCGTCGAGCACATCTTGAAAGGCTGTGTTACATATATAGTCGTTAAGATAATCAGGCCTACGAGTCTCTCTTTGTGATCGACGAAGCCCGTCATCATTGGTTGATCATGTTCTGGAATATAGGTGTGTTCCAGGACTGTTTCGTGTGCAAGAGGGGGAGAAGAGGGGGTATTGTCATTTGTCACGGAGTGGACCACACCATGGGGTTCATCGACATTCGTTGTAAAGTGAACCACTCCACGAGGGTCATCGTCAGAGACCCAAGATGGTGGTATGCTAGGTTGTTCCCCTGAACAAGTTACATATTCTCCCACTCCATTAGCAAAAGGAAAAACATCTATATGGAATTTAACATCTCGACACACGTCAATTTTCTTTGTTACCAAACTCAAGACTTTGTGCCCTTTCTTGCGGGGTTCCTCTCCCAGATATACACAAGCTTCGGCCCGGGGATTGAATTTCCCTCCCTTTTCTCCAACTATGGTCTTGTAACACAGACATCCAAAAGGTTTAATGTCATCATATGTCGGTTGTGTTTCATAAAACCGTTCATATGGTGTTTTTCCCAACAGGGCCTTAGTAGGTAATCTGTTAATTAGATAAACCGCATGAAGAATACATTCACCCCAATATTCTGTGGGAACCTGAGACTGAAAAAATACCGCTCTAGCCGTTTCAAGTAGGTACTTGTGCTTACGTTCTACAACGGCGTTTTGTTGCGGTGTATGTGCGCAAGTGGTTTGGTGGAGTATTCCATTTTGTGCGAGAAACCTTTTGCCTGAATTAGAGCTTCCTAATTCTTTGGCATTATCACTCCTGAAAATTTTGATTTTCGCATCAAATTGTCTCTCCACCATTCGAACAAAATCCACTATTGCATCCCAAGCATCCCCTTTATGTTTTAGCAATTGGACCCATGTAATCCTTGTATAGTCATCAACTAGACAAAGGAAGTACCTATATCCATTGTATGTGGTTACGTTAAATGGCCCCCATACATCTAAGTGTACCATGTCGAAAGCCTTATTAGTTTTAATCTCGGATTTTCCAAAGGGTAAACGTTGACCTCGTGATTTATAACATATATCGCATGCAATTTTTGGAGAAAAATCAACTTGTTTTATCAACTTCATCTGAACGAGTTTAGGATAAGGCACATGTCCCAACCTTACATGTAGATCTTTCGCATTTCTAGTAACAGAATTAGCAAATCCTAAAGTACTACTCATGTCTAGACTTCCTTGACGTCTTTGCTGATGGGAAAACCACTGGTTGATCCGTCCTTGATCCAGAATATAGAGACCATTCTTTTCGAGCCCAACTACTTCACTCTCCCTTGTAGTAGGGTCCTGGATCAGACAAGTTTCCATGCCAAAAGTTAGAAGTTGTTGTTCCTGTTCAACCATTTTCTTCACAGAGATCAAATTGAACATAAAATCTGGAATAAACAATACTTCTTTCAGCCAGAAATGTTTTCCCAATCTTACGTCTCCCACCATAGAGACTTGTTGAGGCCTTCCATCCGGCAGAATTACAGATCTTTTATAAGCCAAATTTTTCCAGTTTTCAAATAACTCCCGGGCACCAGACATATGGTCCGTAGCACCGGTATCGAGTATCCAACTTCCAGTTAAACCTCCAGCATCATACAGAGTTTTACTCATCAGACACAATTTGCTTGCTGTAAAATTAAAACGGTTACCTGAAAAATGACAGTAGCCAGAATCTCCTCCTTTTGACTCTTGATCGCTGGCACGGATGATGCTAGCAATCTGTTGTATTTCTTCACGAGTGAATCCCTTCACCGATTTACTACCCTCACTTGGACCTTCTCCACAAGCTAAAGTCACCACACCCTTTTTCCTGCGTGCCAGCACTTTCTCCCTTCCATGGAGATGAAAGCAGTCATCCGCAATGTGCCCGGTCTTTTGGCAGTAGGTACACTTCTGTCTGGCATAGCATTCCTCAAAAACATGCCCGTTCTTTTTGCAAAAAGTGCAGTTCTTTTTCTTCCTTTCTCCAGTATTTCTTTCGGGTCCCCCTTTTCTGGTTGAATTCGGGCCACCAGTAGCAGTGAAGAAGGAGGCGTCGGACTCCGATTTCTTTTGGGCCTCTGCAAGGAACGACATGGAACTACCTTTCTCCTCTTCCGTGTTCGCGCCTTGCTGTTGTTCTTCATGAATTACCAGAGCAAAGGCACGCTCAAGTGAAGGCGTTTCTTTCATCGCCAGTATTTGACCACGCACATGACATATCTTCGTCGAGACCCCTTAAAATTAATTAGGCGGTCTTCTGCAATCTGTTTGCACAGAGGTCTCTTGCTTCTCCGGAACAGGTAGGAAAGGGACGGGCCAAGTCCAATTGTGCCCAGATGCTCTTCAATTTTCCGAAATATACCGTCACCGTATCATTGCCCTGCTTCAGTTCTCCTAGGGTTTGCTTGAGGTTGTGAATCGTGGCAAGGTTTGTCTGGTCGTATCTTTGGCAGAGCAATCCCAATTTCCTTGGGTTCTTCTGTGAACATGACGGTTTGGGCTATATTTGGTTCCAGGGCTGTAGTAATCCAGGAACGAACAAGAGAACTCGCACGAGTCCAGGCCGCTTCTCGAAGGGGATCTCCAGTGCCTGGGCGTTTAACCGAGCCATCGATGAAGCCTTGTTTGTTTTTAGCCTTCAAGGCTGTGACCATCGACCATCTCCAGGTTGTGAATCCCGTCCCGTCAAATTTTGGGGCAAGTTGCGCGCCGGGTTGCTCGGAGACATGGACGTATAGCGGGTCACCGGCATCGATGGCGTTTGCCGGCGCAGTGACCTTCTCTCCCTCTTTTTCAATTGGTATTTCGTTCTCCATCGTTGATTAAATGAAAACCTGCTCTGATGCCATATTGGAATGTAAACGTAATCGAAAGAGAAGAAGAAGAAAGATTAGAGCGCAAGGCAGAGAAGGGAGGAAAGGGATGATTTTATTTCATTGTGTTCTAAGCTTTCTTTCTTTTACAGAGGAGATGAGATGTTTAGAAGAGGAGATGTGTGTATTGAAGCCTAACCCACGTAGTGTATATATATACAAGTAAACTACCAAAATTGTGTTAATCTAATTCAAACTAATTCAAACTAATTCAAACTAATTCAAACTTCCTATTTCAGAATTGGCAATACAAATCGTTTCATTAACTAATGGACTAATGGTTATTTCCATATGGGTGACTTATTACTCCAACATTCCTTGAAAGAAGTCAACGATCTCTTCCCCTTTGTTGACGGTGACTGAAATGTTCTTGTCCCTCGGCGATTTCATGACCTTCAGCTTCTCACTGAATGGCGAAATCTTGTCTTGCAAGTAGAGCTGCGACGCCTCGTAGATCTCGTTTGGTGAAAAGCCATTGGTAAACTCGTCTATGACCAGTGTTGTGACGGAAGAGTTGGGTGAGCAGAACCATGCTCGGAGCTTTGAAGAGATTTTGTCTAGGATTATGTGGGGTATTAGCTGAATCATTAGTGATTGGAACTCGTTAATCACGGTTCGAAGCACCATTGCTGTGGCGATGAATCCCGTGTACATTGAGAAAACGGATGTAGTTGAAGGGAAAACGCTTGATAATAATGTGTTGGGGTACATTTTGTCCCAAAACTAGGATTGATTGTTTTTCTGTTTCCTTTTGGTGATCCTGAGTTGGTTAATTTGATCCATATTTATACATAGAGAGATCCTTGGCCACCAAACTACCGTAATGATTATAAAAAATGCATGATTGTCGAACAATAATATAATACAACATATCTTAGATCTTATTTTAACGTTAGATGAAGTCAACTTACAACTAACATAGTTAGAGAGTAGCCATAGCTTGCCGAGGAAGGAATTAGCTTGCAGCTTACGTAATTCGTTCACCGCTTTGAAAAGTAACCAGACACAGGTGTGTACCAAGGTCCCGTTCGTTTGGTGCGAGTGGAGGATTATTGCACTTCTGAGTTGAAGTGATGGACACATGTCAATATATTATTTGTTGCACAGTTAACTATGGTATACTTGTCAAGTTAATATTTGTTAACTATAGCAAGCTTTATTATAAAGCTTGTAAACCCAGCTTTTTCCAAAAAGTCCGAACGGGTTGGTTATCCGCGGGCCGTGGATTAATCTCCTTATAGAAAATAGTAAGGACTGGTGTCATATCTTTATTGGAGAAAAAATGGACCAGAGTTTACATGTCAAACTAGAATAGGTTAACTATAGTGACATTATTCATAACACAGGAATTGCTACGTTTACCGGCTAGGATCGAACGCGCTCTAAATACTGGTATAGTTAACCACTATGGGTTACACATGTGTACTATGGTCAGATTTTTGTGGACCAAAAGTATTAACAGATCCAATCATTGCTTGACACCCCTACTCTCTATCCCAAGAGGGACTGGTGAATAGGGGGCGTGAATGTCAAGTAGCACCTCGAAGTGGAGGTATTCAAAGCCAGATACACAAGGATCCTCTATCATCCCCGTGAAGCACCCAATCTTGGTTGTCAGCAGCTTGACAAACCTAATGTTGTAGTGGGGGCTAGGCACGACGTAAAGATGAGCCCAATTAAAGGGACCTATTTGAAATCATGCTCCTCGACAACAAGCCCCTTTTCTAGTCGTTTGAGTGCAAGCAAATAATTGTTAACCAGCCATGGACCCCTAACATACACTGCATGCAGGGCTTGAAGATGCTCGAATTCAAACAAAGTAATTAGGCATGACCTAGCAAAAGTGGAGACCTTCAAAGGGGCTTCAATATTGGCGTAGCAGGACAACAAGGTTACTGGAGGGTAGCTCATCGTGTAAGAAGCTTTCCCAGAGGCATCAATTATAAGATAAAAGTGCATCATTGATTTCAAAAGACCTTCATTGGGGCTAAGTTGAAGCCCAACGAGAAAGAGGGAGGCGGGAGAAAGGAAGGAGTAGGAATCAAGTGAGCAAAGACCAAGAATGATGAGCAGATGGACGGGGTGGGTGGTAAAAAATACGAGTTGATCATACATTTATCAGGAAGATGGGAAGTTGATATGCTATTTGAATCATGAAGATAGGATGACAACCAAATGATGATTGTAAGCCTCTCAAAGCAACTCAAGCGGCGTGAATCAACCTAGCTGACCATCCATAATCATTCAAAGAACTTTTCAATGAGGAGACATAAGAAAAATGACGAACGAGATGGATTTTGGCTTGGGAAGGTGGCAAGGGAGGCGAAAAGGCTAGGCCAAAAGGGCAAGGAGCATACTCCCGCTGAGAGGAGAAAAATTAACAAGTGAAAGAGGAATCCATCCCATTAGGATTGTCTCGTTTGTTTTTTGGCATATTTTTCAACTTCAATATTTATTATAGAAGATAAAATAATTTTACAAAACTATACTTGTCAAGATATAGTTTATCAAATAAGGAATCAATTGCATAACTTTGATTTACAAGATTATGTTGTCTTATATGCTAAATATTAAAATCAATTAACATATCCAAATAGTAAACAAGACAATCGTGTTCAGTGGCGGTAGTATTAATAAGTACTTGCAGATTGCTTGATTCAAAAGGAAACTTGCGAATTATTATAAATATAGTAGTGTTGTGATAACAATAATCCGTATTTTATAGTATATTATTGTGCAGTTGGTAGATAGTGTAGGACGCTCATTCCAAGTATGATGCGGCTGCTTCGTGGCATTCTGAAATACCCCGAACTTAAATATGGTGATTATATTATTCTAATATAGTATTTAAGGGCCTAATAGTGCCTAAGTAATTTTTGGTAAAGAAAATAAATCCAAAGGAATGAGAAAAACGCTTAGAAAGCGGAAAACGCTAAAATGAGCGTTAAATAACCATAGGAGGTACGAGACCTCGGTTATAGTATCGTAAGGATTCTTAAGGCTTATTCATGCCTAATTAGTATACGGGAACGATTCCCGAAGAAAACGGATCCAAGAAATGTATTAAAACGCTAAAAGAGCTTTAGCGCACGTTTTTCGAGGAAACCCGAAAGCGTGACTGTAAGTGGTCAAACAGACCCGTAAAAATTATAATTCATTGAATAATAATTATTAAGCATTTATGGAAGCTTAATAACCAATAAAAATAAAGAAACGAGAAAATTCCAGAAAACAGGCCCGGTTAGTGAATAGTATCAAAACCGGTGAAATAACGAGCGCTTTCTGTAAAAACGAAAAACGCTCCAGCTAGTATTACAGTGGGGGCCGGTTTTAACAGATAAATAAACCCCCTCTCTCACACACACACTAGCTAAATAAATAATGAGTCAAAAAGCAAAAGTAGAATAAAAAGGACAAAAGCCCCCCACCCTCTCTCTCCTCTCTCATTTCTCTTTCCTTCCTTCTCTTCTCTCCTTCTCCTTCCCCATCGATCTCTCTCCCTCCTTGAGCTGGGCGATTTTTGGAGAAGCTCCAACACCTCTCATGGCTTCTCTTCTTTCTCTCCTTGCTCTAGCTCCATTTGAGCCCCAAATGTAAAAAATTACATATTTGTAATCCCCTCATCCTCCTCTACATTTCTATCTTTTCAAAATTCGAAAAGGATGAGTTTCATCTCCATGGGTTTTCCCCATTTGAAGAGAAACACACCATTGTGAAGCTTGGAGTCTCCTCTTTCCAACAAGGTAAAAATCTCCATAAAAGATTCAAGTTTCCTCCACCCTCCTTGGAAACCGATTTTTAGCCCTTTATAATGCCTTGCTTTTCTCTCTTCTTTTGAGCATCAATTTCACCTAGCAATGGTGGTGGATTCTCCTTCTTGAACCAAGGGCTAAAACCCCTCCTAAAGCACTCCAAAGTTTGGCAACTCCATTCCCCATATGGTCGATTTGTGCAAGAAAGAGAGAAGAAGAATGGAAAAGAAAGAATGAAGTATAAGCTCAAGTGGGACAAGTGTGAGCCAAGGAACGAGGGAACACACGGTAGAGCTAACTCCGGTGAAAGGTATGATTTCCTCATGCCCCGTATGCTAACCGAGTTACGTTGATTTGTGTGCTGTATGCCGGCTAATCAAGACTAAAGCATGAAAACGGTTTATTGTCTTTCGTTGCATGTCTTGTTGTATGTTGATTGAGCTAACCTTTCGTGAATGATTGAGTGGCCTCACTTAGTGCGTAGACCGACTCATAGATGAGTCTTATTGTGTATAGACTCGTGGTAAGGGTCATGTGTGAACCAATGGAACCGTAGCAACGCACTAAAACAACGAAACAATAAACAATAACGTAATTCAATGAACTCACCAGAATGTGAGAGAGTGTACGGGAGTAATAATAACCTCCCGATAACGGTAGGAGAAACGAAATGAGTAATCCACAAACGGATGTAGTGGAAGTATATAAGTAACCTCTATTAGAGGAACTAATCTTGGTGCAAAACATGAACCATGAGAGTAGTAAAGAATGATGAGGGATCTCCAAACCCCTTAGTAATTAGTCGACCCATTATGAGAGGACCCGACTGATGTAAGTATGCCCCGAATGAGAGAGTATTCGATATGTTGGGGAAACCCTTAAATCTGAGGATACTAGACGGTGGTAATTCCCTAAGCTAACAGAGGTTATCGAGAGAGATACTTCTAGGCTAACCCATGAGGTTGTATTGTGCTATGAGAGAAGAGTGTTGGGAATTCGTGTAGTCCGGTAGAACGGACATTTGAGTATTTGAGGAGCTAAGCGTATAGCCCTATTGTAGGTCCGGTGGCGAGTCTTGAGTATGACTCCGCCCAGAGGCCCAAGTAATGAGTATTGCGTATGTATGAGTAAGGTAATGAGTATCGAGTAAGAAGCAAGTATGAGTATGTAAGGAGTACCGAGTATTGAGTATGTATGAGTAGGTATTGAGTATTGAGTATGTATGAGTAAGTATGGAGTATCGAGTATGTAAGAGTAAGTGTAGAGAATTGAGTGGTGAGTATGCACCAGTGTAGTAACGAGTACAGAGTAAGGATCGTGTACGAGTAAGGTATTGAACATGGAGCGATGAGTATGTAATAGTAAGGAGCGAGTATGAGTAGAGTAACGAATATCGAACACAGTACGTAGAGTAATGAATGTATAATAAGGACGAATGGTTGACTATTGAATTGTCTTCCTTGGTAAGTATTGAACTTGTACATTTATGTAGGTATCCCTGATTGTATTGTTGTAGCATGAGTATGTATGTATGCATGTAAAATGAACTCCATGTATATCCGACCCGAAGTAGTCGGCGTACCGCGGTTAGCATGCGGTATATGCGGATTTCATATGCAGCTTAAGCTGACCCCCTAGGGGGACCCTTTTTAGTGTGCAGGTACCGAAGCTGTTCACCGTTCGAGAGAGTAGGACGGAGACTGCTACGTAAGCATGGGTAGATGTATAGTAGGGATCGGTACTTGTATTGTAATGCGAAATTGGAAGCTTAAACTGTATCGGTAATTTGAGGACTGTAGTATACTCGGTATAGTCTTGTATTGAAGTTGTAATTGGATTATGGATGAGTATGCAATGGGAAGTATTGTATGGTGTAGAGTACTCGGTATATTCATAATCATCAGACCGATAGTATGTAGTATTGTAATCCGCCTTGTTAGTCACGTGGGTGACTAACGGCATTATACACCCGCCGTTGAGTAAGTAATATCCGCTGCGAAGGTAAGTATTTGTACAGTAATGACGGTATTAGCGGTAGGGGTGTTACAAAAGTGGTATCAGAGCGAAATATCGCTCTGATGGATGAAATGCCGAGTTTAGGTAAATACCGAGTTAGGAAGTAGAGACTTAGGGCTATGGGATGAGTGCTAGTGTGTGCGAGGACGCTAGATAGGAATTTCCAGTGTGATCTGGATACCTACAGTAGCCATACCCGCCCTCCGCGTCCCCCGTTGTAAGTTGGGACAAGAACGCCAGAGAGATGGAAAGACCTCTCACACTCGGGTAACACCCGATCTGACAGTTGCTAGTAAACCTTATTAGGAAAAGAACCTGTCTTACGGTAGAGTCCAAGAACTGGAAGTCCCAAAGACGGTTCCCGTTGAATGACAAGGACCGCACTTAATGGCGGAGGAGTGAAGATCCTAAACACAAGGATAATGGAATTTATGGCACCATGGGGCGACATGCTTCGCAGTCGCGAGAACCATGTGTAGCCAGCAAGAAGAGAAGCACAGTCGCGCGATGAAGCAAGGAAAATGGAGTAACAAGCCGAGACAAGAGAGTCTACGGACCGTAATCTTTGATGATACCAACAACGGTATACAAACCGACTAAGGAGTTAGTCGAGGTTGGATTAACACCAAACCTACATGCCAAGAGGCTGTAATAACCAAACAACATAGTTCAGATACTATGAAAGAAATCATAACACATACACCTATAGGACCACCACCTGGTTCCTAAGGATAAGTCAGGTCTTGTTAGCCACACTGAAGGTGTGAGACACCCGGATGGACGACAACCACGTCAAGTACACTGAGACGCGGCTCAGGAGGTCGATCACCAAGATCAAAAGATCAAATGAAGACCTAATAAAACCACCAATTATGGATGGAAACGATACCGCCACCGGTATGCGTTAACCGAAAAACAACCTACCCGCGCACTTGCCTAGGGCAAGTGCAGCAACTACATGACGGTTGGAATACTTTTAATAACCTGCAATTACTTGTCAAGGTACCGCTCGACGAATGGATCAAATATAGGATCACCAATCCTAAGTATTTAAATAATGAAACCTCGGAGGGGCCTAACGGCACGACCATTATAATGAGGACATACCAATCAGCAAGAAGCTGAACTTGGCCAAGACCACAAACATGGCAACGCCATGAAGAATTCCTTTTTAACACTGAACTGTTATTTCAAAACCTAAATTTTCCTTTCAAAATCACAAACTCTTCTTTTAAACCTTGGATTTTAAAACCAAACAGACGGAAATACGGTGAGTATCATATAATGATACAAGAGGAGTTGACAATAGAATACTTCACCTAGGCGTGTGACGAACACTACTAGTGTACCCAAATACGGGATGTGGGACGACCGCACTCCGAAGGAGCTTGCGGGCCTGACATATAGTTAGGTAAGTGGTAACGTATCAACATGGTACCCCACGTATGTATACATGTAGTGTACGAAACACGGGAAGTAGTCAACTCTGTTCTACGGACCATAAGTGAATGTGAAACAGAACAGTTGGTTACCTCAACCGAACAAAGGAAACTCAGATAAGCTACAAGCTAAGGAGTTAGAAACTCACTTCAGGAGAACCATTAAGAGTTGAAAGTGCAAGAAGCACTAACAACGGGATAAGACATTGGATATGTCTCGAATATATCTAAGTAAAGCATGATAACTGGAAGGAATACCCAGTCTAAACACAGTAAGGCAAATGCCTAACATTGACACATCAGTGTGCAATGAGCGAGATAGAATTCGCAGAACAACTACCACAAATACCCAGAGTGATGTTATAAGGCACCAGAAATACCATTCATCACCGGAAGGGATATCAGATCCGTTATAACATAAGGAAAAACACCAATGGTCTACCCTAAGAACGGGAGACGTTACAACCCTCAACGGATAACTCAGATCCAGAACCGCAAGGAAGGACGACAAACTGGACATACTCATAAATGTCAGCCAGATGCTGCCATATAACCAATAATACCCAGGAGCAATCCATAAAGGGTACCAAGTCAAAACAGTCGAACAAAATGTTGTGATAAGAGCACCACAATTGGAACGAATGTACGGTTAGAACACCGAAGGGATCCCACTTGACAGGGGATACCCCAAATTAATACATGGTATCAATCAATACCAGAATACAAAAGGGCCTCCAATGAACGGAAGCATGATGCGACGATCTTATCATGGAGCCCAGTATCACCTTAAGCCATTCTTTGGCATATGGAGAAGTAACCACTTTGGAACAGCCTATGATGAGCAGAGCTCTAGGCAATATGACTAGTATGCCATGAGACTATTACATTACAGAGTTCAACGGTTGCAAAACCAGTTGTGGACCACATAGAAAGTGGTCAAGGACGACACCAATAGAGTTTAATGATCAACAAGCAAGGATACCCCTCATAAATATAAGACCGCAAGAGCGGTGAGCATATGGATCCCAAGAAGGGGATACCATCAGCAACTGTCGAGAAATATATCCTTTTCAGAACTACTAATGTAGTCAAGCTTGAGCATACAATTATTGCCAAGCAATTTGAAATAAGCTTCAACAGCAATTGATGACAACCAAGGAGTAACCGGTTATAAAACCAATGATGCTCAGGGAGCCAGAAAAATAAAGGAATACCATATTCGGTACTGCCAAATACATGGGAAACCATCGTATGAATGATAGAGATGCATGAGCTGAAGCTAGCAACAGTGGATGCCATGTAGACCAATACCGTGAAATCAGTAAGAACATGGTGCGCAACAGGACCAACGTATGTGAATAACCACCCAATACTATGGGGTTGTTAATACAAGATGGTAGACAGACCGGGCAACAAGCCAGAAGTCTGCACCAAATGATGAAGCACCACCTGAAAGAGTAACGATCAGTCCTATTGCGACCTCATAAGAGACTTACTGCCAAGAGTTTACGCCTCTGCACTCTGTATGACTGAGTGTTTTGGTATTGCACTTGTGCAGTTAATGATCAAGTGAGATAGCTAGGAAGAAGGAAAATGTAAATCATGGTAAATCCCTCCTTTCACCAGTAAACATGGCATATGCCAGTCAAGCAAAAGCTTAGAAACAAACCGTGCGGCCTAAGGCCAAAGAAGCACGAAGAGTGTGAAACACACCAACAATCACAAGAAGTGAAATCCATTGGAACAAAAGTGGAAGGAAACTTAAGAAAGTCACAAGGACCGACGCATTGAAAATGCAAGGTCATACAAGTAAAGAACACTTGTAATGAACCAGAGAAACTGGTATAATTCAGAAGCTACTAACAGTAGAGGAAGCACTACAACAAAGTAGTGACGTAACCTCAACCGACAATAAGTCGGAGGAACCAAGTGAATGATCACTACAAACACAACAGTGTACATACAGATTGCCAAAGAGCTGGTTATGAATCTACAACTCACCGAATTCGAGCACGGTAAGAGAACACCACACTTGGTCAATAAACCTTATTTCCGCAATAAGAAGGAAAAAGGTGTTGTATAGCACATTTAAGATAACAAGAAGGGCGAATAATCCAAGTTATCAGGGTCGCGCAGCAGAAGCTAGTGGGCCAGAATTCTAAGTGAAGTACACCTAGTGAATAAAAGGCTAATCACCAATGCCTCAAAGCCATTTAGGCTAGAACCGAATCCGGTTAAGAGTTGAATAACTCCGATGGAAATTCTTGATGCAGGGACTAACCGATAGTACGGTTAAGACCCGTTGATCAAGGAACATTGTATAATAGACCGCATGGAAACTGAACCACTCCATGTCGGCTGAATGCCTTCGACCAATGTCCAATGTTGACACATGGTAGATTACGTGGGCGTAATCCCTTTTAAGGGGGGTAGAGCGAAAACCGCGAAATGTATGTTTTACGTGATAGGTGCGTAAACTACAATGCGCATAGCGCAATAGAATTCGTTTTGATGGTTGATACTTATGTTACATAAACATTTGTATTCACTCATCGTGTAATTGTGGTAATTTGGAAGTAAGCATAGGAAAAGGAGTAGACAAACTCCAGGGTAATGAGAAACCCGATTGGTAATAGTATGAAGAATGAGTACGTAGGAGGGACTTGAGGAGTATAAATCGGTACGGAACCGATGTATGTAATGAGTATAAATCGGTATACAACCGTATGTAATGAGTATGAATCGGGGTACAACCGATGTATTTATGAGTATAAATTGGAGTATAGCAAATTAATGGGATATTATACCATGAATTCTTAAGTATAGCAGTTGGAGAAGATGTAGCAATAATTGATGAAATGATTAGTAAGTAAAGTAAGTGAATCATATAAATTGGAAAATGTATGTGTATGATTACGAGTAGCAAGATTAAAAAGATAGAAAACGAGATAATGTTTGACAATCTGTCTGTTTGTATTAAGGTGGGAAGTGGAACTTGATTTGCTAGCGATCAAGGGAAGCCGAACACAAATTGGGGTGGAAGGATAATTCAACACCAATGCTGATCACAATGGGGTTGAAGGACTCTGGAAGCTCCCCTAAGTGGCCACAATAATAACACTAGTATTAGGAACGATCATCATAAATTGATATTGGGAGATGTATGCAAGGTTTTCAAAATGAATTTCCAAAACTAAGTTGGTACAACGTTTTCTTCAAACTCGAGAATGAGGATCGGTTTTAAAACCGCTCCCACGGGCGCTAGTGGATCTTCCATGCCTAGGCACGGGTATCCGGTCGAAACCATAGAAGGTGAAGCTAGTTTTGAGTCTGTGGAAGTGTAGAGTAGTTTGAAACCACTACACCGGGTGTACGGTAACAGTGTGTGTTTTGTATTTTTCCAAAGGCACTGGGGCAGCGTAGTCCCGAGTAAGTATGAGTAAGTATGAGTAAAGTATGAGTAAGTAAGTATGAGTAAGTGCCTGAGGATCTCTATATGTGCAAATGAATTTGATCAGAACCAAAGGACCGTAGAGCCAGAAAGCGTAAGTGCTCAAGTCATGACGGCCGTGAACCAGAAAGCGTAAGTGTTCAAACGTGACCGGTACCTGAGGGATCACTCTCCATTGGGGGAGGATTGTACCTAATTGTCTGCGGATGGACCCCCTTGGAGAGGAGTAAAACGGATATTTTTGATTGCTATGCATGCAGTGACATGCTGTTTGGATGCGTAGTATGCATCATGTCAGACATTTGGAGTTTGACAAGTTATATGTAGAGGTCATAACCTTAGCATAGAGTATTGGTACAAGTAACAATATTAGATTCACCAACTTTGAGGGCAAAGTTCTTTAAGGGGGGTAGATTGAAATACCCCGAACTTAAATATGGTGATTATATTATTCTAATATAGTATTTAAGGGCCTAATAGTGCCTAAGTAATTTTTGGTAAAGAAAATAAATCCAAAGGAATGAGAAAAACGCTTAGAAAGCGGAAAACGCTAAAATGAGCGTTAAATAACCATAGGGTACGAGACCTCGGTTTAGTATCGTAAGGATTCTTAAGGCTTATTCATGCCTAATTAGTATACGGGAACGATTCCCGAAGAAAATGGATCCAAGAAATGTATTAAAACGCTAAAAGAGCTTTAGCGCACGTTTTTCGAGGAAACCCGAAAGCGTGACTGTAAGTGGTCAAACAGACCCGTAAAAATTATAATTCATTGAATAATAATTATTAAGCATTTATGGAAGCTT
Source organism: Limonium bicolor (assembly GCA_023374045.1). Lineage (NCBI taxonomy): Eukaryota > Viridiplantae > Streptophyta > Magnoliopsida > Caryophyllales > Plumbaginaceae > Limonium > Limonium bicolor. The sequence continues at coordinate 316,019,235 of CM041779.1, forward strand.
AATAACCAATAAAAATAAAGAAACGAGAAAATTCTGGAAAACGGGCCCGGTTAGTGAATAGTATCAAAACCGGGTGAAATAACGAGCGCTTTCTGTAAAAGACGAAAAATGCTCCAGCTAGTATTACAGTGGGGGCCGGTTTTAACAGATAAATAAACCCCCTCTCACACACACACTAGCTAAATAAATAATGAGTCAAAAAGCAAAAGTAGAATAAAAAGGACAAAAGCAACCCCACCTCTCTCCCTCTCTCTTTTCTCTTTCCTTCCTTCTCTTTCCTCTCCTTCTCCTTCCCCATCGATTTCTCTCTCCCTCCTTTAGCTGGGCGATTTTTGGAGAAGCTCCAACACCTCTCATGGCTTCTCTTCTTTCTCTCCTTGCTCTAGCTCCATTTGAGCCCCAAATGTAAAATAAATTACATATTTGTAATCCCCTCATCCTCCTCTACATTTCTATCTTTTCAAAATTCGAAAAGGATGAGTTTCATCTCCATGGGTTTTCCCCATTTGAAGAGAAAAGCACACCATTGTGAAGCTTGGAGTCTCCTCTTTCCAACATGGTAAAAATCTCCATAAAAGATTCAAGTTTCCTCCACCCTCCTTGGAAACCGATTTTTAGCCCTTTATAATGCCTTGTTTTTCTCTCTTCTTTTGAGCATCAATTTCACCTAGCAATGGTGGTGGATTCTCCTTCTTGAACCAAGGGCTAAAACCCCTCCTAAAGCACTCCAAAGTTTGGCAACTCCATTCCCCATATGGTCGATTTGTGCAAGAAAGAGAGAAGAAAATGGAAAAGAAAGAATGAAGTATAAGCTCAAGTGGGACAAGTGTGAGCCAAGGAACGAGGGAACACACGGTAGAGCTAACTCCGGTGAAAGGTATGATTTCCTCATGCCCCGTATGCTAACCGAGTTACGTTGATTTGTGTGTTGTATGCTGGCTAATCAAGACTAAAGCATGAAAACGGTTTATTGTCTTTCGTTGCATGTCTTGTTGTATGTTGATTGAGCTAACCTTTCGTGAATGATTGAGTGGCCTCACTTAGTGCGTAACCGACTCATAGATGAGTCTTATTGTGTATAGACTCGTGGTAAGGGTCATGTGTGAACCAATGGAACCGTAGCAACGCACTAAACCAACGAAACAATAAACGATAACGTAATTCAATGAACTCACCAGAATGTGAGAGTGTACTGGAGTAATAACCTCCGATAACTAGGAGAAACGAAATGAGTAATCCACAAACGGTCAGTAGTGGAAGTATATAAGTAACCTCTATTAGAGGAACTAATCTTGGTGCAAACATGAACCATGAGAGTAGTAAAGAATGATGAGGGATCTCCAAACCCCTTAGTAATTAGACCCATTATGAGAGGACCCGACTGATGTAAGTATGCCCCGAACGAGAGAGTATTCGATAGTTTGGGGAAACCCTTAAATCTGAGGATACTAGACGGTGGTAATTCCCTAAGCTAACAGAGGTTTATCGAGAGAGATACTTCTAGGCTAACCCATGAGGTTGTATTGTGCTCTGAGAGAAGGTGTTGGGAATTCGTGTAGTCCGGTAGAACGGACATTTGAGTATTTGAGGAGCTAAGCGTATAGCCCTCGTATTGTAGGTCCGGTGGCGAGTCTTGAGTATGACTCCGCCCAGAGGCCCAAGTAATGAGTATTGCGTATGTATGAGTAAGGTAATGAGTATCGAGTAAGAAGCAAGTATGAGTATGTAAGGAGTACCGAGTATTGAGTATGTATGAGTAGGTATTGAGTATTGAGTATGTATGAGTAAGTATGGAGTATCGAGTATGTAAGAGTAAGTGTAGAGAATTGAGTGGTGAGTATGCACCAGTGTAGTAACGAGTACAGAGTAAGGATCGTGTACGAGTAAGGTATTGAACATGGAGCGATGAGTATGCATAGTAAGGAGCGAGTATGAGTAGAGTAACGAATATCGAACACAGTACGTAGTAGTAATGAATGTATAATAAAGACGAATGGTTGACTATTGAATTGTCTTCCTTAGTAAGTATTGAACTTGTACATTTATGTAGGTATCCTTGATTGTATTGTTGTAGTATGTATGTATGTATGCATGTAAAATGAACTCCATGTATATCCGACCCAAAGTAGTCGGCGTACCGCGGTTAGCACGCGGTATATGCGGATTTCATATGCAGCGTAAGCTGACCCCCTAGGGGGACCCTTTTAGTGTGCAGGTACCGAAGCTGTTCACCGTTCGAGAGAGTAGGACGGGGACTGCTACGTAAGCATGGGTAGTTGTATAGTAGGGATCGGTACTTGTATTGTAATGCGAATTTGGAAGCGTAAACTGTATCGGTAATTTGAGGACTGTAGTATACTCGGTATAGTCTTGTATTGGAGTTGTAATTGGATTATGGATGAGTATGCAATGGGAAGTATTATGGTGTAGAGTACTCGGTATATTCATAATCATCAGACCGATAGTATGTAGTATTGTAATCCGCCTTGTTAGTCACGTGGGTGACTAACGGCATTGTACACCCGCCGTTGAGTAAGTAATATCCGTTGCGAAGGTAAGTATTTGTACAGTAATGACGGTATTAGCGGTGGGGGTGTTACACATTCTAGTCAGCAAGCTGACTGGACTGCTTATGTGGTATAACAAATAAGCTAATATTTGTATTAACTTTAAATAGTCATAACTTTTAAAATATAAGTCCAAAATAAAAAAAATTTTGCACCATTGTTCATCTAAATTCAAGCTCTTTAAAACAAGACCATTCATGGATATGTTTTGACAAGTTTAAAAATTTATGTTTGTTATATGTACATATCAACAATATTTATGATTCGCCACATACAATTTAAAATACACCATATAACATTTAATAATACATCACAAAACAATAATGATTTAGTATTTGTTTTGAATATTAAATAAATGAATCATAATACCAATTTCAGTGAATCATAATATCAAATTTAATGAATCATAATATCATTTTAGTGCATCATAAGTCACATAAAAAGAAAAATGTTAAACAATAATACAACACAAAACAATATTTGGTACATGAAGAAAAATACATGATTCACCATATAAGATTTAAAATACACCATACAACAATAATAATACACTACAAAACAATAATGGTTTTTTATCAGTTCCAGAGTTTTTTTATCTAATTCACCACTTATTATTTAATGAATCATAATATCAAATTTAATGAATCATAATATCATTTTATTGTGTCATAAGTCACATATAAAAAGAAAATTTTTAAACAATAATACAACAAAAAAAATATTTGGTACGTAAGAAAAATACATGATTCACCATATAAGATTTAAAATACACCATACAACAATAATAATACACTACAAAACAATAATGATTTTTTATCGGGTTCAAAATTTGTAATGTAATTCGTACTTTTTAGTTAATGATTGATAATATCAATTTTAATCAATTATAATATAAAAATTAATGAATCATATTATCATTTTAATGTATCATCATACATATGCAAAAATAGATTTTTTTTTCAAGTTGTCAAAACATATTCATACCTGGTCTTGTTTTGAAGAGCTTGAATTTAGATGAACAATTATATAATTTTTTTATTTTGAACTTATATATTAAAAGTTATAAGCATTTAAAGTTAATATAGTAAAAAGACAGTCTAACCAGCAAAACAGTCTGGGCTGACTGGACCTGCCATCTCACCAGTCTGCGCAATATAACTCCCATACAATCGATTTTACGATTATTGTGATCTTGACTTGCCAACCTACAAAGAACGATTAAAAAATAAGTTCGAATTTATTTATTTTTTCAAAAAATATGAGATCAAAATTGTTTTCTATGCAGTAATAAGTTGTAAGTTACACTCCGTCACTGTGGTATCGTACCGCAAACTGTTTATAGTACCTTCGGTTAACCGTATCGCCGTTAACCGAACCTTTATAATTTGACAATTGCAGTTTAGATAACGGTATGTAACTTTTATACCGCGCTTAACCAGTTATATATATAGTCTTATATTTTTTATTTTTAATATTTTAAAATTATTGGCTAGGTGGTAGTTTTTTGTATATATAACTTGAAGGATGATAATCTTGAATCTTGAAAATGATTCTTACCTATGACGTAATATATTATGTGTAGTGAAGAACAAGGTAAACAACATAGATAGTGTATATTGTAGTTATGTTTTCGTAAATCTTTTGAGATGTATTTTGCTATCACTCAGTTGATAAAGAAGGTTGTAAATTATGTTGTTCTATTATAAGTGAATTGATTTTTCTTTATATTCTTAGACTGTGTAATTTTCTTATGATTATATTATGCATGTTATATAATGTGTTTCTTAGATGATTGAGCATTATATAATGTGGATTCGGAATTTGTGTTATATATTTTATATATAATATAATGCTTGCACATGACATTGAATTGATATGTGCTTTCTAGTGGTTTGATTGTTTTTATTTACTCATCATTTTCATCTAGTTTGTTATCATTACACAAGGTTATATAAATAAAAAAAACTACATCGGTTTACATTTAACCTAAATTACCATGTGGTTATGAGATAGAAGTTGCACTAACGGCTCTTTCTCAAACAACGCGCTGCACGCGAACGACTCCTTCCTCCCTTCCCCGTATACCCCCTGTTCTAGGTCTTCGCTAGACTTCCCTGTAGCTCCGCCGCTGCCATCCGCCTGAGCCGCCGCTGCAGGTCCCGGCGTGCCGCCAGGCCCCCGCCGGCTGGTGCTTCCGCTCTCCATCATCCCCTCCTCTCTGGCTCTTCCCATTCTCTCTGGGTTCTCCCGCCGGTTTTATGGGTTGGAAGTGCCCTAGCAACCGCGCCACCCCAGTCGCCTCCTCTCCTGCTGGAGCTCCGTCAGTGCCGCGCCCTTCCCTACAGGTCGACTCCGACATCTAGGCTTCAGCTTCTCTGTCGCCCTCCCCAGCTCTCGCCTCGTCAGCTTCTCTTGAGGCGGCAATTGATGACTTCGTTTCTGGATATCCCCCTGTTGGATCTGGTGCAGTGCGCAAAGTAGACTACATTCCTGGTGTGTTCTCTGTCAGCAAGGGGGTCGTGCCTCCTTCTGGTAGCCATGGAGTGCGCAAGGTTCTCGGACCCCCTTCTGTGAGTCACGAGCATCGCAAGTTCGTAGCGTCTCCGTCTGGCGTGTCTTCTTCTACGTGTAATATTTTGACCACTCCTGCACTAGAGTTGACTGGTGCCCAAATCGCCTCGCCGCCAATCGAACTGGTCGTCAAGCTGTCTCGTCCGGCTTCTCCGGCCGCTCTGATTCCTGGCGCCCCAGTTTTTGCCCCATCTCCAGCTCATGCCACTTCCGTAGCCCAGCTAGACACGCCCCCTGGCGTGCTGGGCTCAAAGTCTTCCGGGCCTACCGTGGTTCCTCAGCGAGTGCATTGCTCCCCCCAATCGTCTAGTCACAGTCAATTTCTAACCCTCCACCTTGTTGCCTCCGGGTCCGTTGACCCGGCTTCAGTTTTAGAAATTCTATTGGCTAAACAGAAATTTTTTCTAGAATGTCATTGAGTTCTTACTCCCTTGATGAGCCGAGGGATAGCAGCTCAATTGTATCTATAGAAGAAGAGGACTTGATTTCTGAAATAGAATACTGGAAGCATTCCCTAGTTGGGCACCTTTAGGGCAGGAAGTATGGGTTTAATCTAGTGAGGGATTTTGTGAGAAGGGTCTGGAGCTTTGTCCCAACCCCCCAAATCCTGATCCATGAGGAGGGATGGTACATGTTCAAATTTGATAAGGAGAAGAACCACGAGCTTGTCCTTAGCAAAGGCCCCTGGCTTTTAAACTCCTCCCCCCTCGTGCTTAAAAAATGGTCCTATGATATCTCCTTTAATCCTAAAGACCTGAATCGTATCCCAGTGTGGATCCAGCTGCCCAGACTGCTCATCAGTCATTGGTCCAGCTCGAGCCTCAGGAAAATTTGCCCTAAGCTAGGTGTTCCCCTACACACTGACTAGCCCACTACTAACAAATCCTGCATTTCCTTTGCTAGAATCCTGGTGGAAGTGGATTTTAACCAAGAGTTGGTGAGAGAAGTGAAGATTCGTACTCCTAAGGGTGCCTTATATCAGCTTGTGGTTTATGAGTGGGAGCCGGTGCTTGCTCTTCCTGCAAACAGCTTGGCCACCCCTCCCACCGCTGCACCTCCTCTCCGGGGCCCCTAGTCCCCTAGCAGGCGTGCCATCTTAGAGCCAGAAAAGCCCCCCTTCCCCGTCCAACCCCCAACCCTTGCTTCCTACCCCAATCCCACCCCTCCTCCATCTTAAAGCCCCGCCATTAGCGAATCCTCCTTCGGTCTGGCGCCCTGTTAAGGCCCGCCCTCAATCTTCTGACCCTAGAGACCTCTCATCAGCCCCCGCCTCCTCTTTGGCGCCCAGGCCGTCCATCAAAAGATCTCCCTCCTTACCCTCCTTCTCCCCCTGCCTATGTCCCCCTCACCCCAACTCTCTTGAGCCCTCTCTTCCCACTCCTGCAGCGTGTTCCTCCCAGGCTTAAGACTCCTCCCCAACCCTTAGCAGACCCCCCCTCCAGCTCGCAAACTTTTTCTCCCCTTTTGAGCCTGGCCCTGATGTTGTTGACTCTTCCTCCTCCCCCACCATACCCTCATGAAGATTTCCATTTGGAATATTAGGGGCTCAATGACCCCACAAAGCTTAGTGAGATTATGCTGTTTGTTAGGACCCAGAACCTCTACATCCTTGCCCTCTTGGGAACCCGAGTGTCCTCTCTAAACTCTTCTCCCATCTTTTCTCGCCACTTCCCTTCCTGGAGTGTCCTACATAATTTCCCCGACCACCCCAACACTCCTCCATCGCACTCTCTCTCGGACTTCAACTGAAATACCCCAAACTTAATTAGGGTGATTAAATTACTTTAATATTATATTTGAGGGCCTAATAGTGCTGTAACACCCCGGATTTTCTAACCTTTTATTTGGTCAATTTTTTTACAATTCAAGTTTAATATTAGTAAGCAGCGGAATCGAAACCTAAACCCGGGGCATTATTGCCACACTCGCAACTAAACGAGTGCTAAGGCCTAAATAATTAATAACTCACTAACAACCTATTATTATTAATAAAGTAAATACAACACCTATTAAAATAATTTCTTACAAATGTAGATTATCAAGCCAAAAATAAAATCCAACTATAACTAATCAGACTATGTGGAGTCGCCTTCCCAAACCCCAAGGACTTCATCAGTACCTGTGGCAGAAATCCAAACAAACATAGAAAGGCCACGATAAAGTCAGAAAAACTGAGTAAGCTACCACTTCACCATGTAAAAAATCATTTTCTCTTTAGAAATCATTTTTAACAATATAACCATACAACATACAACACATTTCAACAATATTAACACACAACCACAAAATTATCATAACTGTAAAATACTTCACATTGGATTTCTTTAGTAACCCAAAAATATATTAGTCAGATTATTTTAATTATCTTCCTTGTCCCAACGCGCAGCCAGGACAAAACAACTTTACTTTCTCTTTGGGTACAACACGCAGCTGTAACCCGGACCCCAACACGCAGCCGGGAATCCAACCAAGCCACTAAATCCTTAAGTGTGCACACCCCCAATAGTTCAAAGGACTAAGGAGTAGATCTAGGGCTAACTGTGTCCTAGTGCGGCCCACAGTATCTCAAACTTATGCGTCCTAATGCGGCCCGCATTTATCATCTCATCCATGTGTCCTAATACGGCCCACATGTACCATGGTATAATCTTCCTTATAATTCATTTATTCATTGTTATTATTCACTTTATAATCTCATAAAAATCCACCAGAATTTAATCATGTCACAATAATCATAATAATTTCACATATTCATATCATCAATATTTTCTCATCAATCTTTCCTTTAAAAATAATACCCATTTATTCAACACATAATAAACCGCACACTAAAATATCTCAGTAATCATTATCACAAACAATTTGTTCCCAAAAATAATAGTCACTCACAAATAACAGTCATAATCACCACAAAAGATTTATTTTACGCAGTTAAACAAAGCTAGTGAACGCAGTAACTTACCTCAAAGAGAACATTATAATTTGCACGCACCAAACATATAATTAGCCACTACTCTTCGTCTACACATGTTGGCACCGATTTGTTGACATCATCAATGAAAGAAACAACTCTAGCTGCTGCTACATGCTACCGTTACTTCATATTGTGGCCGCCCAAGATAGAAAAAGAAAACTAATTGATCCCTTTTTCCATCTTTTCCTTTTCTGTGTGTGTGAGAAGAGAGATTTTTTCCTTTTTTGAATCTATGATATAGAGAAAGGAGGTGCGACATAGAAGAAATTTTTTTTCTAGTCTAGATGAGAAGAGAGGTATTCGAGTATAGAGGATGAGCGGATAAAATGGAACATCAAATGAGCGTATATATAGGAGGTTGGAGGGTAACTGAAGAGCAAGGAATATGAACTGTTTAATTAATACAGAAAGTAATTATTCAATCAATAAAGAATATTAAACCTTTTAATGAATAGAAAATTAGAAGTTAGGAAATGTGAAGAGGTAACGATGATTTAATAAATGGAGTTGGAAATATGGAAAGTTTAAAGTGATTAACTAAATAAAATCAAAATACCAAAAGGTGTAACCGACATATACTAAAACTAACTTATTTAGTGTGTGTAATCAAATCAAAGCTATCATTATTATATAAGTTATAAATAAATAAATATGCTAAAATAATACGAAATACATTTGATCATAATGTTACATCAAAAATCATAACCGAAGTATTTTGAATCGGGTTATTTATTAAAATGAATCATTTTTATTAAATACTATATAACATGCTCGTATATCATAGTATAATCCTCAAAACTACTTATTATACTTGCGAACTAATATACTACTAAACTATATAATAGATGTACTTTGAATCAACAATATTATTTGAATCATATCCTTATTATTATTACTCCACTTGTAATTAATAAATATACCGAGTTAGCTAGAGAAATACAAGGATCATTAATATGAAGATAAAAATCACCACTACTATAGTTTTAAAACAGATTATTTTATTAAACGCATTGTCTTTATTAAATATTGTATAATATGCTCACAAACTATATAATATATTTGTAAACTAGAAAATAAATGTATTTAAAATTTAGGGGTATTTCATTATTTCCCCCTTAAAATAAAGCTTCGTCCCCGAAGCTCGATCTCACCCATTAACCAATGGTCCCACTAAGAAAGTAATCAATTGTAGCTACTTTACTCTAAGGTTTATATCATATCTCTAACCATAATAAATTTGGTTATTGCAGTCTACCTCCCTTAAAAGAATATTACGTCCTCGTAATTAACCTTAGAATTAACTTTTACCTGACTCAATGAGATGAGGAATACTTCGATAAGGTTCTCCATTGCAAGAAATCTCGCCTAAGTTCACAACCACAAGACTATAATTCATTCAAATAAAATTCCTATCATTCTCAATAAAATACAATTCACTATGAAGTTTCAATCATATAACATTCATTCTATATATTATTCAATAAAAGGAATTATTGTAAATCACAAAATTCATAACATTATCACTTGAGCATCATAGGCTATCAACATTTCATAAATATCATCAAATCTTCACTTATGCCGTTGTGTCAAAATATACCGCAATCAATATTTCAACATATCAAGCATAAAAAAACATACAATCATCATCACACAAAATATCTCAAAATGCATTAAAAACAAAGAAAGCATCACAAAAGAAAATATTTCCCCTAGAAGACGGCTTGTCCAATTTTTTCTAAGACCAATATTTTCATTTTTAATCTTTCTTAACCTATTTTCTAATCGGTTTTTTGCTCTGATACCACTTTGTAACACCCCGGATTTTCTAACCTTTCATTTGGTCAATTTTTTTACAATTCAAGTTTAATATTAGTAAGCAGCGGAATCGAAACCTAAACCCGGGGCATTATTGCCACACTCGCAACTAAACGAGTGCTAAGGCCTAAATAATTAACTCACTAACAACCTATTATTATTAATAAAGTAAATACAACGCCTATTAAAATATTTCTTACAAATGTAGAATTATCAAGCCAAAATTAAAATCCAACTATAACTAATCAGACTATGTGGAGTCGTCTTCCCAAACCCCAAGGACTTCATCAGTACCTGTGGCAGAAATCCAAACAAACATAGAAAGGGCCACGATAAAGTCAGAAAAACTGAGTAAGCTACCACTTCACCACGTAAAAAATCATTTTCTCTTTAGAAATCATTTTTAACAATATAACCATACAACATACAACACATTTCAACAATATTAACACACAACCACAAAATTATCAAAACTGTAAAATACTTCACATTGGATTTCTTTAGTAACCCAAAAATATATTAGTCAGATTATTTTAATTATCTTCCTTGTCCCAACGCGCAGCCAGGACAAAACAACTTTACTTTCTCTTTGGGTACAACACGCAGCTGTAACCCGGACCCCAACACGCAGCCGGGAATCCAACCAAGCCACTAAATCCTTAAGTGTGCACACCCCCCAATAGTTCAAAGGACTAAGGAGTAGATCTAGGGCTAACTGTGTCCTAGTGCGGCCCACAGTATCTCAAACTTATGCGTCCTAATGCGGCCCGCATTTATCATCTCATCTATGTGTCCTAATACGGCCCACATGTACCATGGTATAATCTTCCTTATAATTCATTTATTCATTGTTATTATTCACTTTATAATCTCATACAAATCCACCAGAATTCAATCATGTCACAATAATCATAATAATTTCACATATTCATATCATCAATATTTTCTCATCAATCTTTCCTTTAAAAATAATACCCATTTATTCAACACATAATAAACCGCACACTAAAATATCTCAGTAATCATTATCACAAACAATTTGTTCCCAAAAATAATAGTCACTCACAAATAACAGTCATAATCACCACAAAAGATTTATTTTACACAGTTAAAAAAGCTAGTGAACGCAGTAACTTACCTCAAAAAGAACATTATCATTTGCACGCACCAAACATATAATTAGCCACTACTCTTCGTCTACACATTTTGGCACCGATTTGTTGACATCATCAATGAAAGAAACAACTCTAGCTGCTGCTACATGCTACCGTTACTTCATATTGTGGCCGCCCAAGATAGAAAAAGAAAACTAATTGATCGCTTTTTCCATCTTTTCCTTTTTGTGTGTGTGAGAAGAGATTTTTTCCTTTTTTGAATCTATGATATAGAGAAAGGAGGCGCGACATAGAAGGAATTTTTTTTCTAGTCTAGATGAGAAGAGAGGTATTCGAGTATAGAGGATGGGCGGATAAAATGGAACATCAAATGAGCGTATATAGGAGGTCGGAGGGTAACTGAAGAGCAAGGAATATGAACTGTTTAATTAATACAGAAAGTAATTATTCAATCAATAAAGAATATTAAACCTTTTAATGAATAGAAAATTAGAAGTTAGGAAATGTGAAGAGGTAACGATGATTTAATAAATGGAGTTGGAAATATGGAAAGTTTAAAGTGATTAACTAAATAAAATCAGAAAATACCAAAATGTGTAACCGACATATACTAAAACTAACTTATTTAGTGTGTGTAATCAAATCAAAGCTATCATTATTATAATAAGTTATAAATAAATAAATATGCTAAAAAATACGAAATACATTTGATCATAATGTTACATCAAAAATCATAACCGAAGTATTTTGAATCGGGTTATTTATTAAAATGAATCATTTTTATTAAATACTATATAACATGCTCGTATATTATAGTATAATCCTCAAAACTACTTATTATACTTGCGAACTAATATACTACTAAACTATATAATAGATGTACTTTGAATCAACAATATTATTTGAATCATATCCTTATTATTATTACTCCACTTGTAATTAATAAATATACCGAGTTAGCTAGAGAAATACAAGGATCATTAATACGAAGATAAAAATCACCACTACTATAGTTTTAAAACAGATTATTTTATTAAACGCATTGTCTTTATTAAATATTGTATAATATGCTCACAAACTATATAATATATTTGTAAACTAGAAAATAATTGTATTTAAAATTTAGGGGTATTTCAGTAAATCCAAAAGAAAAGAGAAAACACATAAAAAGCGAAAAACGCCAAAATGAGCGTTATGTGACCGTAGGAGGAGTACGACCTCGACAAGGGTCTTAGATGGATATCCAAGGCTTAATAAGGCCTAAATAATATAAGAGAACAATTCTTGAAAAAAACGGATCCAAATAATGTGTTAAAAAGCTAATAAAGTTTTAGCACACGTTTTTCGAGAAAACCCGAAAACGTGACTTAAGTGGTCAAACGAACCCGTAAAAATTATAGTTCATTAAATAACCATAATTAAACATTAATGGAATCTTAAGAACCATTAAAATGAAAGAAACAAGAAAATTCCAGAAAACAGGCCCGGTTAGTGAATAATGCTAAAATCGGGTAAATTAACGGGCGTTTTCTGTAAAAGATGAAAAACGCTCCAGCTGGTATATATTAAGGGGCCGGTTTTTAGCTAGTAAAGCAGTTTCCCCTCACACACATTAAGCTAGAAAGAAATAAAGAAAAAGTAGAAAAGTGGACATCCTCTCTCCTCCCTCATTTCTCTCTCCTCTTCTCTCTCTCCCATTTCTTTTTCTCTCACCGTCTTCCTCCTCCCCTCTCTGGTTGGGATGATTTTTGAGTTCTCCACAAGCTTCCATGGCTTCCTCTCTTCTACCTCATGCTCTAGCCAACTCCATGTTTCAAATCAAGAAAAAACTACATATTTTTCTTCTCCTCCTCAAGCTCTACACTTCCCTCTTTTTAGAATTTCAAATGGAGGAAGTTGACCTCCATGGGTTTTGCCCATTTGAAGAGAAAATGGCATCAAAGTGAAGCTTGGAGTCTTCCCATTCTTCCAAGGTAAAAATTTCAAAGAAAAACGCATTTTTTCCCATTCCTTATGTGGCCGATTTTCTCCCTCTTGATGCCCTGTTTTCTCTCTTTGTTTGAGCATTGTATCACCCTTCCAATGGTGGTGGAACCTTCCTTTTGATTCAAGGGCTAAAACCCCTCCAAAACACTCCAAAGGTAAAACCCTAACTTTGTGCTCTAAGCCCCTTTTATTGAATTAGAATTTCCTAAGCGTTTAGAAGATTAATTGAATCCATTTTTGTGTTCCTTGAATGTTGGGATAGAGTTTGGCAACTCCATTCCCACTTGACTGAATTTGAGAAGAGGAGGAGCAAGAGGAGAATTAAAGGAGGAACTTGTGAAATTAAGGTAAGAAATCTACCTTGAAACTTGTTTTAATTGTTTTAGAATGTGGGATGGGTAAATTAATGAATGAACCCAAAATTTTGTACTAGGAATGTGTTTGGTTGAAATGAGATAGAATTGTGAAGTTGATGTTTGAATTAAGGGCCTTGGAGCCAAATGTTTTGAGGTTGTGAGCTATATTGTTGTTTGATGAATTTTGAGGAAATGTTATGTGCTGGTAGGACCCTTATGGGTGTGGTTAGATTAGGAATGAAAATTGGTGTGGATTGGTGAAGTTGGGGAAGTAAGATTTATGTGGAGGTTATGGCAAAATTTTAGTAGAAAATGAGTGTTTTAGGTGGCTTGGTAAGTGGGGGAAACTTAAGTGTTTAGTTGGGTTGAGTAAAGATGTCTAGTAACCTTGAAATGGTGAATGGAGGATGGGCTTGAGAGAGATAAAAATCTGTAGCAAATAGCATGTGAGAAACTTGGAATTTTTAGAAAAAGAGTTAGTGTTTATAACTTGTGAAACAAGGAGTGAATGTGGGTTTTAGAAGCGCATTTGTCTAGGAATGATTTGGGATGGTCATTAATTGATTTGGTGAGGTTGGTAGGTAGAAACTAGAAAGAAGAAGTTAGAAATGCATAAGAGTGCAAAATACAAAATGTGAGAATTTGAATTTGAACAAGAATTGGGTAGTGAATGTGACCAAGGATTTGAGGTAGTTTAAGGGTGTTTGAGTGTGTTTAAACATGTAGGAAACATGTGGAAAGATTATGGAATGATTAGGGGTGGATTAAGGGTTGATTTGGGGTTGAAAATTGAAAAATCATCTAAGTAGTAGTTTTTAGCAGGGTCCGGGACCTAGGTTGGGAACCAAGTCCCGGACCGACCATAAAAATGTGTCGAGAGTGAAAACAGGCATTGGTCAGGGACCTAGGTCCAGGACCAAGTCCCGGACCACTAGTAAAAAATGGTCGAGAGTACACAGAAGTGTTGGTCCGGGACTTTGGGTCCGGAGCAAGTCCCGGACCACCCCTAGAATCCTCCCAAAAGTGTTTTTAAGGGTTTAAATGATGGGGGTTTGAATGGTATTGGTTTTAGATGATGTTTAGGAGTTGTTTGGTGACCTTTAAAGGTCCTAAGAAGTGTAAACAAGTTTGAGAAGTGATTGAGAAAGTTGTGAGTTTAAGAACACTTAAGTAAACCGAGATAACGGCATAACGGGGTAAGTACGGGAGTAGCAATTATGTACGTACCATAACGCCTTAATATTAATAGAACCATTTGGCATGTAATCAGTGGTTCAGGAGTAAGACTCGAGGAACAAGTGTAAACCGAGGAACGTGAGAACACCCGGTAAAGTTAACCTCGGTGAAAGGTATGATTTTCTCATGCCCCGTATCCTACCTTGGTTACACTGATTTGTGTGCTTGTTTGATTGTGTGATCACCTAACAAGATAAATGCACGAATCGGAATGTTTGCACTCCTTGTGCTTGCTTTTTATTGTTGCTTGGTGATTTGTATTTTGAATTTTGATGTTTGTATAATTCATGAAATATGTGATTGTGAATGAATTGTTTGAGTGTGATTGAGCATCGTAGTGTGACTCATAGTTGTGTCTTGATTGAGTAGTGACTCGTAGAAAGAGTCAAGTTGTGAATTAATAACAATATGGAAGCACACTAAAACTATCAAACCAATAAACGATAACGTAAACCTATGAACTCATTAGAACGTGGGAGAATTGTACGGGAGAAGTAAACTCCCGATAACGGTTGGAGAACCGAATTGATTTAATCCACAAACAATTAATAGTGGAAGTATATATGGTACCTCTACTTAGAGGACTTGATAATTGTTCGAACAATGAACCTTGAGAAGAGTAAAGAATGGTAAGGGATCACCAAACCCCTTAGGAAATATAGTCGAACCCCAATGAGAGGATCCGACTAACATAAACAATGTCCCGAACATGAGAGTATTCGATAAGTTGGGTAAAACCTTAAACCTGAGAATACTAGACATTGAGAGATTCCCTAAGCTAATAGATGTTATCGAGAGAGATACCTCTAGGATGATCCATGTGATTGTGAAATGACTCCGAGAGAGGAGTTTTGGGAATTTGAGTAGTCCGGTAGAAAACCGGATATTTGAGAATTTGAGGAGCTAATTGTATAGCTCCTTTTGTATTTGTAAGCCCGTTGGTGGGTCTTGTGTATGACCTTGCCCGGAGGTCATGGGCAAAGACTTAAAAGATGCCTTTGAGTACTTGTGAATTTGAATTGAGAACTTGATTTGAGTATTTGAGTATTGAGTTGAATCTTGAGAGACTTGAGAATTGAGTTTGAGTAGAGGATTGAGTTGAGTATTGTAGAACTTGATTGAGGTTGAGAGTAAGAGTAACCCAAGTGAGTGGGCAAGATTGTAATTGAGTAAGGCACAGCGAGGTAGAAACCCTCAAGGCCTAAGACTAAGTGATACTAACCTACAAACTTGTTGTGTTAGTGTGATTGCATTCCTTGGTTGAATGTTGAGTGTTTGTGTGAATGTACATATATAATGTATGTTGTATGCATGTTGATTGAAATAAAATGAATCACATGCTCTCGACCAAAATAGTCGGCGTACCCTCGTTAGCACGCGGGGTATGCGAATTTCATATGCAGCAATTTTGCTGAGCCCCTTGGGGCACTGTTTTTATTTTACAGGAACAATGAAGCCGAATACCGTTCGAGTGTAGGACGGGTTGCTATGTAAGCGTGGGTAGCTGTTTAAGAAGTTGTAATCGTTTGTATTATGGAATTGTAAGACCGAAAGGTCATCAATAGACTTGGGAAATTGTAGATACTCGGTATAGAACAGAATTGAGATTGTATTTGTATATTGTGGAATTGAAGTCTGTATTTGGTTTGAGAACTGATTAAGGAAGTGGAATGTATCGTTTGGATAGAGTGCTCGGTATAAAACCCATCAGATCGATATTGTAATTGTATTGATTGTGTAGTTTGGATTGGCCTTGTTAGTCACGTGGGTGGCTAACGGCATTGTATCACCCCCGGTTGTATTGAATTTCCGCTGCTTGTGTATTGGTAATGGAGACGGGTTAGGAGTTAATTGTGTGATTACCGGTAGGGGTGTTACAAAAAGTGGTATCAGAGCGAAGTATCGCTCTGATGGTCCAAATATCGAGTTTAGGAAAATACCGAGTTAGGAATTAGAGACATAGGGCTAAGGGTTGAGTGGTAGCGTGTGAGGTACGCTAGTTTGGAATTTCCAATGTGATCTGGATACCTACATAACCAATCCCGCCCTCCGCAACCCCATTATAAGTTGAGAGAAGAACGTCAGAGAGATAGAAATACCTCTCATACTCGGGTAAAACCCGATCTGGCAGTTGTAAACAAAATTTGTAAAAGAAGGAACCAGTCATACGGTAGATTCCAAGAACGGGAAATCCTGAAGACGGTTTCCGTTGGAGCAACAATAACCGTACTTAACGACAGATGATTGGAGATCCTAAATATAGGATAATGAAATTTGCGGCACCATGGGGCGACATGCTTCGCAGTTGCAAGAACCATGCGTAGCCAATTTGAAGGGAAGCATACTACGCAATGAAGCGAAAAGGCGGAGTAACAAAACCCGAGACAAGAGAGTCTGCGGACAGCAATGCTTGACAATGCCACCAACGGTATACTAACCGACTAAGGAATTAGTCGAGGTTGGATAACTCCAAACCTACAATGCCAATAGGAATACGGCGTAACTCCTAAAGGTTAGTCAAACCTCGGTAACCAAAGTAAAAGTGTGGGAACGAGCTATGAAGCAAGGTACACGGAGTACCCCAAGGATCGGGAAAGCACCCGAATTGACGACAACCTGGTCAAGAACACTAAGAAGCTACTCAGAAGATTGATCACTAAGATCAAAGGATCAAAGGAATATCCAATAAAGCACCAAATTTGGATGAAAACAATACCGTAATCGGTACATGTTAACCTGAAAACCGACGTACCCGCGCACTTGCCAAGGCAAGTACAGCAACAACAAGGCAAATTGGGAGACTTTTGACAACCAACAAGTACTTACTAAAAGTACCACCATGAAGATTGAAGTACTTGTAGGATCCTGAATCCTTAGAACTTGAAGAACCAAACCTTGGAAAGGCCTAACGGCCCGACCATCATATTAAGAACATACCAATCAGCGAGAAGCTAAACTTGGTCAAGACCTCAGACATGGCAACACCAGGAAAGTTTTCTTTGAAACCCAAGATCTTTATTTCAAACCCAAATTTTCTTTCAAACTCAAACATTTCTTTTTAAACCTCAGAATTAAAAAAACAAACAAACTAGAGAATCAAAAGTAAGCTATCATAGAATGATACAAGAGGAGTTGACAATAGAATACTTCACCCAGGCGTGTGACGAGCACTACGAGTGTACCCAAATACGGGATGTGGGACGACCGTACTCCGAAGGAGCTTGCGGGCCTGACAGACCCTTTTTGTGAGTTAGTCAGGTAAGTGGTAACGTACCAATAAGGTACCCCATGTATGTATACATGTAGTGTACGAAACACGGGAAGTAGTCGGCTCCGTTCTACGGACCATAAGGTAAATTCAAACCGAAACAGTTGGACACCTCGAACAATCGAAGAACCCAGATAAGCTTACAAAGCTAAAGAAGTCAAGAACCCACTCCAGGAGTATGATTAAGAGTTAAAAAGTGCGAGAAGCACTAGTAATTGATCAAAGACATTGGATATGTCTCAAGGATATCGAAGCAAAAGCATATTAGCTGGAATGGAAACCCAACCTAAACATAATAAGGCAAGGCCTATCATGAACACACAAATGTTCAAAGAACAAAGTGAAATCCCCGCGGAGTGATCGCATAAGGTACCGGAAAATACCATTCACAGCCGAAAAGAACGTCAACCAGTTATAAACATAAGGAGAAGCATCAATGGTCTACCCTGAGAACGGGAGATGTTATAACCCTAAACGGGACAATTTAAGGTCCAGAACCGCAATGCGGAGTAAACCGGACATACTCATGAGATAGCCAAAGGTAAGGGCATTACTTAGTAACACCCAGGAACAACCCAAGAAGGGTGTCAAACTAAATGTCATGATAAAACACAAAAGGTAGAATGAACACTCGGTTAGAACACCGAAGGGTTCCCACTTACCAAGGGATACCCTAAATTATTAAAAGGTACCAATCAATACCAAGACACTTAAAGGGCATCCAACGGACGGAAGCGTGATGCACTGATTCTTATCATGGAGCCCAGTATCGCCTCCAAACCAATTTACGGTATACGGAGAAGCAATGCTTGTAAACAGCCTAAGATGAGCGGAGCTCTAGGCAACGTGGCTAGTATGCCATGAATCCACTACAATACATAGATCCAATGGTTGCAAAACCGGATGTGAACCATATGGAAGTTGTAAAGAACGACACCAATAAGATTGTTTATTAACTAACAAGCGAGGATACCACTCGTTATCAGCGAATGTCTGAAAATACGCCTCTTTCAAAACTACCAATGTAGTGAAGCTTGAGCATACAATTACTGCCAAGCAATGTGAAATAAGCTTTGATAGCAGTTATTGAAAATCAAAAGAGTAGCCGGTTATAAATTAATAACGCTCAAGGAGCTCAGAGATATAAAAGAATATCGTATTCTATAATCAGCCAAGTAAATGGCGAACCATTGTATAAATGGTAGAAATACATGAGCAGGAGCTAATGCAATAGCGGACGCCATGGGAACCAAGTCGTAAATATATACGAACATGGTGCGCAGCAAGCGACCAATCCATGTGAATAAATCACACGATGATATGGAGTTGATGAATCAAGATGGTAGACAGACTGCGCAACAAGCCAGGAGTCTGCACCAAGTGATAAAGCAACACACAAGGAAGCAATGTTCATTCCTATTGCAATCGCATAAGAGATTTACTGCCAAGGCTTTACGCCTCTGCACTCTGTAGGACTGAGTGTTTTGGTATTGCACTTGTTCAGTAATGATCTAGTGGGAGAGCTAGGAATATGGGAAGATGTTAATTGTGGTAAAAGTAGAAGGAAACTTATGAAGTCACAAGGACCGACGCATAGAAAATGCAAGGTCATACAAGTAAAGAACACTCTTACAAAACAGGTAAGTGGGCATAATTTAGAAGCCACTAACAATAGAGGAAGCACTACAACTAAGTAGTGGCTCAACCTCAACCGACAACATGTCAGGAGAACCAAGTGAATAAGCACTCAAGTACACGATAGTATGTACATTGATTCCAGAGAGCTGGATAGAAAACCTGTAACTCGTTGAGTTCGCGTACGGTAAAGCAATACCACGCTTGATTGATAAACCTTATTCCCAAGATAAAAAGTGATAAAAGGGTATTGTATAACACATTAAGAATAACGAGAAGGGCGAATAAACCCTAAGTTATCAGGGTCGCGCAGCAGAAGCTAGTGGGCCCATAATTCTAAGGTTTAGTATACCTAGTGAATGAATGGTTAATCGTCAATGCCTTGAAGCCTGAAAGGTTAGAACCGAACCCGGTTAAGAGTTAAATTAAACTCCGATGAAAATTCTTGGTGCAGGGACTAAACCAGTAAATTGGTTAAGACCCTTTGACCAGAATACATTGTATAGTAGATCGCATGGAAGTTGAACCACTCTGTTAGGGATGGCAATGGGTCCACGGGTACCCATTACACCCGGTCACCCGACCCGTTAAACTGGGTGAAAAACCCGCATAAAATGGGTGAAAAACGGGTGACGGGTGGAACGGGTACGGGTGCGGGTCGGGTGACGGGTGAACATTTTTCACCCATCACCCGACCCGCTCACCCGCATATTAGATTATATATAATGTTAAATTGTTACTTATTATTCATTCTCCTTCACTCATGATTTTTGTAACCCTAACTAGTGAACAAGGAACATTCATGCTCTGGGTGACTGCGCCATTCTTTATTCTCACCACTCTCGGTAATTTTACAGCCCTAGCATACTTACTTTGCGCAGTTTTTAATTCTCTTCACTGAAGGTAATTGCAACCCTATCTGGCAAACATGGAACAAAGATGCTATGTGCCTCTATTTTCTTTCTTCACTCTCGGTAATTTTGAAACCCTAACTGAAAAACAAATAACTTACATGCCTTGTGAAGTTTTTCATTCTCTTCACTGAAGGTAATTTCGCAATCCTAACAGGCGAACATTGAGCATACATGCTCTGCGCCTCTATTTTCTCTCTTCACTCATGGTAATTTTGCTACCATAATTGACGAACATGGAACATACATGCTCTGTGCAATATTTCATTATTTTCTCTGAAGTAAATTTCGCAATCCTAACCGGCGAATATCGAACATACATGCTCCGTGTCTCTATTTTCTCTTCACTCACAGTAATTTGCAAACTTAACTGGTGAACAAGGAAAAAGAAAACAAACGGGTAAACGGGTTCACCCGCTTCACCCGCGAGAAACGGTGATGGGTGATACATAACGGGTGACGGGTCGGGTACGGGTGAAGTGGGTGAAGTCGGGTGACGGGTGCGGGTGATGGTCCACCTGACCCAAACCCGACCCATTGCCATCCCTACACTCTGTGACGGCTGAACGCCTTAGACCAATGTCAAACTTTGACACATGGTAGATTACGTGGGCGTAATCCCTTTTTAAGGGGGATAGGGCAAAAACCGCGAAGTGTATGTTTTACGTGATAAGTGCGTAAACTACAATGCGCATAGCGTAAAAGAATTTGTTTTGATGATTGGTACTTATGTTACATAAACATACGTATCCATTCATGGTGATTTGTGAGATTTGAAGTGGAAAGGAGTAGAGAAACTCCAGGGGAATGAGAACCCCGATTGGTAATAGTATGGGAAATGAGTATGTTTGAGGAAATTAATGAGTATAAATCAGTATGAAACCGATGTTGAACCTAGTGGGAAGTGAGTCCCCTAGGTAAATTGATTTGATTGTATTGGTGAATAATGTGAGGATAGGAATCGATTTTACTTGCGAAGGATTGGAGGATAGAAAGATTTTAATTGGGCATATAATATGTTTTAAATTCTTAGGTGAAGTACTTGGAGATAACTTGAGCAATAATTGATGAGATGACTAGTAAGTGAGTAAAGGAACTCTAGAAACTGGGAATGTATGGTTGTGTGATTATGACTAGAAAGATTAAAAAGATAGAAAATGAATTAACGCTTGACTATTTGATTGTGTGAATTAAGGTGGGAGGTGGAACTTGATTTGCTAGCGATCAAGGGAAACCGAACACAAATTGGGGTGGATGGATAGTTCAACACCAATGCTGATCACATTGGGGTTGAATGACTCTTGAAGCTCCCTATAAGTGGCCACAAGTAATCACACTAGTAATAGGTGTAACTAACATAAATTGGAATTTGGAGTTGCATTGAAATTTTCAAAATGAATTTCGAAACTGATTTTTGGCACAAATGATTTTCTTTAACTTGAGAATGAGGATCGGTTTTGAAACCGCTTCCACGGGTGCTAGTTGGACCTTCTCATTGTGAGGCATCGGTATCGGGTCGAACCTGGGGAGTAAGGCTAGTTGTGAGCCGGTGGGAGTGATGATTAGTTTTAAAACCATTACAACGGACGAGCAACGGTACTAAGTGACCAGTAGGATGTTTGTAGTGCGTGTTTTGTATTTTTCCAAGGGCCGCCAGATATGAGTAGTCCGGTCAGGGAAGAGTACCCACTTTGGAGCCTGAGGAATCTCTAGATGTGCAAATGAATTTGATCATAACCAAAGGACCGTAGGGCCAAAGAGCGTAAGTGCCCAAAGTCATTACGGTCGTGAACCAGAAAGCGTAAGTGTTCAGACATGACCGGTACCTGAGGGATCACTCGATATGGGAGAGGACTGTTGTGCCTTCTTTACTCGGATGGACCCCATGGAGAGTTTTGGACAAGGATATTTTTGGTTGCTATGCATGCTGGGACATGCTGTTTGAATGTGTGGTATGTATTTAGTCAGACATGGGAGTCTGTCAGGTTATATAGAGTTTATAACCTTTGTATTGAGTACTTGGGTGACTAACAATATTAGATTCTCCAACTTTGAGGGCAAAGTTCTTTAAGGGGGTAGGTTGAAATACCCCGAACTTAATTAGGGTGATTAAATTACTGTAATATAATATTTGAGGGCCTAATAGTTCCTAATGAATGTTGGTAAAGAAAATAAATCCAAAAGAAATGAGAAAATGCTTAAAAAGCGAAAAACGCCAAAATGAGCGTTATGTGACCGTAGGAGGAATACGACCTCGACCAGGGTATTAGATGGATATCCAAGGCTTAATAAGGCCTAAATAATATATGAGAACAATTTTTGAAGAACACGGATCCAAATAATATGTTGAAATGCTAATAAAGTTTTAGCGCACGTTTTTCGAGATAACCCGAAAACGTGACTTTAAGTGGTCAAACGAACCCGTAAAAATTATATTTCATTAAATAACTATAATTTAACATTAATGGAAGCTTAAGAACCATTAAAATTAAAGAAATGAGAAAATTCCGGAAAACGGGCCCGGTTAGTGAATAGTGCTAAAACCGGGTAAATTAACGGGCGTTTTCTGTAAAAAGACGAAAAATGCTCCAGATGGTATATATTAAGGGGGTCGGTTTTTAGCTAGTAAAGCAGCCTCCCCTCACACACATTAAGATAGAAAGAAAGAAAGAAAAGAAAAGGAAGAAAGAAAACGTATAAAAGTGGACATCCTCTCTCTCCTCCCTCATTTCTCTCTTCTCTCTCCCATTTCTTTTTCTCTCACCGTCTTCCTCCTAACCTCTCTGGTTGGGACAATTTTTGAGTTCTCCACAAGCTTCCATGGCTTCCTCTCATATACCTCATGCTCTAGCCAACTCCATGCTCCAAATCAAGAAAAAACTACATACTCTTCTTCTCCTCCTCAAGCTCTACACTTCCCTCTTTTTAGAATTTCAAATGAGGAAGTTGACCTCCACGGGTTTTGCCCATTTGAAGAGAAAATGGCATCAAAGTGAAGCTTGGAGTCTTCCCTTTCTTCCAAGGTAAAATTTTCAAAGAAAAACTCATTTTTCTTCCCATTCCTTATGTGGCCGATTTTCTCCCTCTTGATGCCCTGTTTTTCTCTCTTTGTTTGAGCATTGTATCACCCTTCCAATGGTGGTGGTACCTTCCTTTTGATTCAAAGGCTTAAACCCCTCCAAAGGTAAAACCCTAACTTTGTTCTCTAAGCCCCTTTTATTGAATTATAATTTCCTAAGGGTTTAGAAGATTAATTGAATCCATTTTTGTGCTCCTTGAATGTTGGGATTGATTTTGGAAACTCCATTCCCACTTGACCGAATTTGAGAAGAGGAGGAGCAAGAGGAAAATTAAAGGAGGAACTTGTGAAATTAAGGTAAGAAATCTACCTTGAAACTTGTTTTTAATTGTTTTAGAATGTGGGATGGGTAAATTAATGAATGAACCCAAAATTTTGTACTAGGAATGCGTTAGGTTGAAATGAGATATAATTGTGAAGTTAATGTTTGAATTAAGGGCCTTGGAGCCAAGTGTTTTAAGGTTGTGAGCTATATTGTTGTTTGATGAATTTTGAGGAAATATTATGTGCTGGTAGGACCCTTATGGGTGTGGCTAGATTAGGAATGAAAATTGGTGAGGATTGGTGAAGTTGGGGATGTAAGGTTTTGAATATGGTGGAAAGTGAAATAAAAATGGAGAAGACGGGAGGAGAGAAATGAGATGAACGTGTGATGTGTAGTGAAGTGGTACGGTGATGGATTGTATGAGTGGTGGATATGTATTTTGAGAGAAGGCTCGTGGGTTTATATAGAGAAAGGAAGAGACAGCAGAGAAGATAGACAGACGCGTGAGGATTTGAGGAATGGATTGAGGCGGTGGAAAAAGAGCTGGATAAGATTTGCAGATTGATTGATTGCTTCATTGATTGCAGGGGACAGAGTTCACGCGTGAGGAAATTAAGCGCCGACTGGTAATGGATATGGTAGCAAGTTGTAGACAGTCGGCGCGAGGAAAAAACTGTTCGCGGGTGATTTTTAGTCACGACCGCCTCCGCGTCCGCTCAGATCCATGCGGTTGCATGGCATTGTCTCACGTCCGCATGGAATCCGCCCCTTTCTTAGGCGGTTGTAAAATTCTCCGCCCTAAGCGTCCGCCCACCGTCCGCCTGCCGTCCGCCTGCCGTCCGCCTGACTAGAGGCGGTTCCAGGGGCGGTTGCCCACAGTCTTGTCCGCCTGATATGGAGCGGTACTGAGGGCGGACACAGCACACTGCGTGTTTTCTCGGTGGTCTCTTCTACCGGCTCTAGTTTTCTTCTTCTTCTTATCTGGACTTTCCGTTTCGAGAGCCGTTTGCGCCTATGTGTTCGTCTCCTTGTCTACTTTGCTCCTAGCTTGGTTTTCCTCATGTTTAACCAATAAATTTGTGAGATAATAATAAAACATAAACTAGAGGAAAACTAACCGAAGTGGAGAAATGAGCAAGAAAGTGCTAATATAATATATGAAATACACCTATAAAACATGCTCATTTGGACACTTATCAGGTTTAGGGGAGGTTATGGCAAAATTTTAGTAGAAAATGAGTGTTGTAGGTGGCTGAGTAAGTGGGGGAACTTTAAGTGTTTAGTTGGGTTGAGTAAAGATGTCTAGTAACCTTGAAATGGTGAATGGAGGATGGGCTTGAGAGAGATAAAAATCTGTAGCAAATAGCATGTGAGAAACTTGAATTTTTTAGAAAAAGAGTTAGTGTTTATAACTTGTGAAACAAGGAGTGAATGTGGGTTTTAGAAGCGCATTTGTCTAGGAATGATTCGGGATGGTCATTAATTGATTTGATGAGGTTGGTAGGTGGTAGAAACTAGCAAGAAGAAGTTATAAATGCATAAGAGTGCAAAATGGAAAATGTGAGAATTTGAATTTGAACAAGAATTGGGTAGTGAATGTGACCAAGGATTTGAGGTGGTTTAAGGAGTGTTTGAGTATGTTTAAACATGTAGGAAACATGTGGAAAGATTATGGAGTGATTAGGGGTGGATTAAGGGTTGATTTGGGGTTGAAAAATCATCTAAGTAGCAGTTTTTAGCAGGGTCCGGGACATTGGTTGGGAACCAAGTCCCGGACCGATCATAAAAATGTGTCGAGAGTGAAAACAGGCATTGGTCCGGGACCTAGGTCCAGGACAAAGTCCCGGAACACTAGTAAAAAATGGCCAAGAGTACACAGAAGTGTTGGTTTGGGACTTTGGGTCCGGACCAAGTCCCGGACCACCCCCAGAATCCTTCCGAAAGTGTTTTTAAGGGTTTAAATGATGGGGGTTTGAATGGTATTGGTTTTAGATGATGTTTAGGAGTTGTTTGGTGACCTTTAAAGGTCCTAAGAAGTGGAAACAAGTTTGAGAAGAAATTGAGGAAGTTGTGAGTTTAAGAACGCTTAAGTAAACTGAGATAATGGGATAACGGGGTAAGTACGGGTGTAGCAATTATGTACGTACCGTAACGCCTTAATATTAATAGAACCATTTGGCATGTAATCAGTGGTTCAAGAGTAAGACTCGAGGAACAAGTGTGAACCGAGTAACGTGAGAACAGCCAGTAAAGTTAACCTCGGTGAAAGGTATGATTTTCTCATGCCCCGTATCCTACATTGGTTACTCTGATTTGTGTGCTTGTTTGATTGTGTGATCACCTAACAAGATAAATGCACGAATCAGAATGTTTGCACTCCTTGTGCTTGCTTTGTATTGTTGCTTGGTGATTTGTATTTTGAATTTTGAAATTTGTATAATTCATGAAATGGGTGATTGTGAATGAATTGCTTGAGTGTGATTGAGCATCGTAGTGTGACTCATAGTTGAGTCTTGATTAAGTAGTGACTCGTAGAAAGAGTCAAGTTGCGAATTAATAACAATGTGGAAGCACACTAAAACTATCGAACCAATAAACGATAACGCAAACCTATGAACTCATTAGAGCGTGAGAGAATTGTACGGGAGAAGTAAACTCTCGATAACGGTTAGAGAACCGAATTGATTTAATCCACAAACAATTAATAGTGGAAGTATATAAGGAACCTCTACCTAGAGGACTTGGTAATTGTTCAAACAATGAACCTTGAGAAAAGTAAAGAATGGTAAGGGATCACCAAACCCCTTAGGAAAAATAGTCGAACCACAATGAGAGGATCCGACTAACATAAACAATGTACCGAACATGAGAGTATTCGATAAGTTGGGAAAAACCTTAAACCTGAGAATACTAGACATTGAGAGATTCCCTAAGCTAATAGATGTTATCGAGAGAGATACCTCTAGGCTGATCCATGTGATTGTGAAATGACTCCGAGAGAGGAGTTTTGGGATTTTGAGTAGTCGGGTAGAAAACCAGACATTTAAGAATTTGAGGAGCTAATTGTATAGCTCCTTTTGTATTTGTAAGCCTGGTGGTGGGTCTTGTGTATGACCCTGCCCGGAGGTCATGGGCAAAGACTTAAAAGATGCCTTTGAGTACTTGTGAATTTGAATTGAGAACTTGATTTGAGTATTAAGTTAAATCTGGAGAGACTTGAGAATTGCATTTGAGTAAAGGATTGAGTTGAGTATTGTAGAACTTGATTGAGGTTGAGAGTAAGAGTAACCCAGGTGAGTGGGCAAGATTGTAATTGAGTAAGGCACAGCGAGGTAGACACCCTCATGGCCTAAGACTAAGTGATACTAACCTATAAACTTGTTGTGTTAGTGTGATTGCATTCCTTGGTTGAATGTTGAGTGTTTGTGTGAATGTACATATATAATGTATGTTGTATGCATGTTGATTGAAATGAAATGAATCGCATGCTCTCGACCAAAATAGTCGGCGTACCCTCGTTAGCGCGCGGGGTATGCGAATTTCATGTGCAGCAATTTTGCTGAGCCCCTTGGGGCACTGTTTTTATTTTACAGGAACAATGAAGCCGAATACCGTTCGAGTGTAGGACGGGTTGCTATGTAAGCGTGGGTAGCTGTTTAAGAAGTTGTAATCGTTTGTATTATGGAATTGTAAGACCGAAAGGTCATCAATAGACTTGGGAAATTGTAGATACTCGGTATAGAATAGAATTGAAATTGTATTTGTATATTGAAGAATTGAAGTCTGTATTTGGTTTGAGAACTGATTAAGGAAGTGGAATGTATCGTTTGGATAGAGTGCTCGGTATAAAACCCATCAGACCGATATTGTAATTGTATTGATTGTTTAGTTTGGATTGGCCTTGTTAGTCACGTGGGTGGCTAACGGCATTGTATCACCCCCGGTTTTATTGGATTTCGCTGCTTATGTATTGGTAATGGAGACGGGTTAGGAGTTAATTGTGTGATTACCGGTAGAGGTGTTACATCAACCTGGACAACACCAGGACCCTCGCCCCTTCCATCTGGTCCCCCCTTCTTAGGGCTGTGCACAACGCCGACATCACAGCCACCCTCTTCTCCATTGGGGATGACAATGCTCGAGGCCAAGATGGATACTGCTCCAAAATTTTCAAAAATGTGTGGCCCATTATAGGCGAGGATGTCAGTATGGCCATCAAAAGTTTCTTCCATAGCGGTACTCTGCTTAAGGAGATCAACTTGACTCTCATCACCCTAATCCCCAAAACAGACTCTGCTTCCAGTCCCAATGACTATAGACCCATCTTGAAATACCCCAAACATCAATCACCTTAATTAATGAGGGATTAATTTAATCAAGGGATTATAAAGGTTAATGAGCCCTAAAATGATTACGAAAATTATACAACCTCCGAATATATTTACATAAATAAAAATATATAGTCCAAAAGGGTTATTAAACCCCACATGAAATATTGGACTAAAAATGGAGTAATTATAAACAGGAATCAACTGAAATTTTCCAAACATTAATTATCCTAAATTATAATAAATTAATTAAATGAAAGTGTTTAATGAAAGGTTAAATATCCTTAAATAAGTAAAAAGAAACAATAGAATATAAATGATCTTAAGGAGGTTAAAAAGGGTTTATTTAACCATAGTTGTACATGTGTATAAACGTAAATACGATAGTTAAGAAGGAGAATTGCTAAACACCTTAAATAGAGAAATTAAATATCAACAATGATATTATACAATGTACGTAATATATAATGTACAAGGAGGTACATAAAATAATAACAAGGACATTATTAATATGGTATGTAAATCGTGATCATTAATTTAAAAAGATTTATTAAGCAAGTCTTATTATGGATCGTGTAATAAATATATGATCATTTTATAAGGTTTACTAAACCTTATTATAGAAATAAATATCCTTGTAATTCAAAATGGTCTGCTAAAATTCATTATATATATAAACAAATTTCCTTATGATTAAAGGAGTTTATTTAAATTGTAATTGAGTATTTGTATAATATTTATAAGGTTTTAAAAAGGGCGTATTAAATCCTAAACCAATCTAATTAATCCTAAATCAAAATAGGAAATAATATAAGGATTACTTGATTTAAGTATACTATATGAAATATAGTGTATTAAAGAATATACTAAAATAAAACAATAGTTAATTGATTTGATTATACTATAAAATATATCCTTAGATTTAAGTGTATATCTAAAGAATAAATTAAATAATAAAAGAAGATGGATGTAACATGTAATACACAAATTACACAAAATTATAAAGAGATTAATATGCTTGTTGGGGAGGAATTAAATGGGAGCACTTAAATAATTTAATAAAAATGGAAAAGACATGTCATTTTAACTAAATTAAAAATAACAACAAAAGGAAATAAAAAAGGGGAACTTCACAAGTACGACGTCTCTTTCCTCTTCTTCATTTCAACTCTCCACGGCCACGCTACTATTCCCTCTTCTTCATTTCCTTCTTTTGCTTTTTCCCCAAACCCTTACTCACGTACAAGGAACCTAGCTCTTCTTGGTCATCGGTGCAGTCTTCCTTCTTGTAGTCCAACAGAAACTGAAGAACAAGGAGCACTAAGCTGCTGCCCTTCCTCTTCATCTTGGTAATTTCTTTTGCAAACCCAAATTGGTGAACTAGGAAATGTACAGGAACACGAGTTGCTTGTCTTACTTCTGCTTTTATCCACTGTAATTGTAAATGGACAAACCAGAAGCAACTGCTGTCTATTCTTACTCATTCTCACGGTAATTTTGCAAAGGTTGCTCATCTCTTGTTCTGTTTTTTTTTTATCCTCCATATTTCACGGCAATTTTGCACAAGATAAACAGAAACACATACTTGTTTGTTCTTCCTTTCCTTCCCTCTTCTTCACTCTCTGCTCACGGTAATTTTTACAACCTACACCAACAACTTCAGTCCCTGTTAGTTTGCCGTTGGAAATAGCTGCATCCAACACTCCAGATTGCAGCAGTGTTACCCTCCTCTTGTGTCTGCATCTTGAAGAGGTAAACCACTGGAACTAGTACCAACATACACGTTGGCACTCCTCTTCATTCCCTTATTATACTCACTGTAACTGACGAACAAAACGTATATGTTCCTGTGTCTACCTTCACTTCCTTCTTACATCCACATCCTCTGAAGCAGTAAATTCCTGGAACAGCTACAAACATACAGATTCTGCACCTCTTTGCATTTTCTCTAGTAATTGCGTCTCTGGGACTACTGCATTTGGCACACAAGGTTGGAGGATGGACTGAAACACTTAATTCTAGAACCTGTAAGAAGTTCTATGCCTCACCTTCATTCCCTTCCTGTGCTATACTTCTTATTTCCTCGCGTGTCTGCACCTCAGTCCACTTCTTTCACGGTAATTCTGCAACATCAAACAATAAACTAAATATACAAGTTTTGCACTAACCTTCATTCTCCCTGAATCTACATTGCTGTAAGGAGCATACTCTACACATCTGCTGAGATAAATCATAACCTGCTACAACCTCACGCACCAGACTGAACAGAGGGCTCTAACCAGTCCATTTCTAAAACGGTAATACACTCCAACTTATGCTTTTCTTCCAGCAATTAAGACATGGAAGTTCTGATTTTTTTTTTGTCACACCAGTAAGCAAGTGATGAACATGAAAAAAAACAGTAGCATAATACTGCTATAAATTACAACAACAGAAGGATTTGATTGCTGCTAATGCAGTGGAGGAAATGGTTAGAGTATAAGACCAGCAAAATCTGCTGTAAAGGAATCCAAATTAGAAAGAGCATAAACGTTATAGTAGTAATGGTGTTCCTCTTCCTTCAAGCTGTTGTCATTATAACATACATATTCTGTTACACCCTATGAAACAAACACCCTCTGCACCAACATCTCCATCTTATTCACTTACGGTAAATTTTTCAAACCCAAACTGGTGAACGAGGAAGCATACATGCTCTGCGTTTCATTCTCTTCTTGTTCTAACGCCAATTTAGTGAAAAATCCTGGGGAATAAATTGCATTTCATCCTTCACACTTC
Organism: Limonium bicolor; assembly: GCA_023374045.1. Lineage (NCBI taxonomy): Eukaryota > Viridiplantae > Streptophyta > Magnoliopsida > Caryophyllales > Plumbaginaceae > Limonium > Limonium bicolor. The sequence continues at coordinate 316,050,119 of CM041779.1, forward strand.
TTGCGGTTTCTTCTGTTTCTGCAAACATAACCTACTGTTCGCTCTCCTATTCTATTCACGGTAATGGCAAGCAACTGGACGATTCAACTGACTATTCTCCTCTGACTTCCTCACTCTTTGTTTCACGGTAATGCTGGAACAGAACCGCATATATATATATATATATATATATATATATATATATCTATATATATATATATAATATATATATATATATACTTGTCTGATATTCCTTTCTATTTTCACCGTAATTGCAATGACTGGTGTTTCATTTATATATATAATATTGGGTTCAATGATAATTATTAGAAATAAATTACTATTACCAATTTAAAGTCTATTCACGGTAATTGCAAACAATTGCACGGTAATTGCAATCAACTGGGTGGTGCTAATCTACTGGATTCTGTAAACAGAACCTACTGTTACCAATTTAATAGTTGAGGTTGTTAATTGCAAATTAAGTCTATTGAGTAAGTGAGGGTTTAGTAAAATTGTTTGGCGTTAATTTGGGTATTGGTGCTAATCTATTATTAATTTAGAGACATCATAATTTAGTTAATTGGTGTTGACATATATATATATATATTGTATGTGTCCTTAAATCAACAACTACTAATTTGAGAATAATTGTGTTAAAAAAATAATAATAATAAAGTTAGGTAGTGGGAATTAAATTAATGTATTATTAAATAGTAATCGAAGATCAAAAGGGTATCTTAATTACAATTAAGAATTAAGTGAAGAGTTAAGGAAATAATATGTTAATAAAGATGGCCGATTGTGTTTTGACGCGGTCCAGAAAGAATCCTAAACCAGTAGTTAAGATTATCAAGCTTTCGGTGGCTTTGGTGAACCTTAAATTTTAGAATACATATACATTTAAGTTTAAGAAACAAGGATAAATAAGTAGTATATATATATAGTTTAACCAACAAACTAATTTATCATATCCTTCGGGTCACGGTAATGTTACAGTCGAACAATATATAGATATACAAGTTTCCCTCGCTTGAAAATGACAAATGAAACCACTATCGGTCAATGTTAAATTAAACATATAAACGTGTAATAGCGCTAAACTTAATATATATACATACACGCATGTATATCTGTGGCCATGTTACGTTAAATATTTACACATATATTTATATACACATGTATATAGTATGGTAAACAAAAATTAAGAGAAGCGTTATAAAAAGGAACAATGTTATATACTAGCGTGGATAAGAAATTACTCACTTAATTAATCCAATTATAGGATCGAAATAGCTGGGACGTCAACCCGGATTAGGCGACGTCGAGTTAGGCCAAGGTATGGTTTCTTGTAGCCTTCTTGCTACCGAGTTATACTCGGCTTGTGTGCTAGTTGTTTGTGTGAAAATGACCCCCAAGATTAAAGCATGTAAACTGGGCTATTATTGTTGCTTGAAATTGTGTGGTGATTAATCCGTCTTGATATTTGTCGTGCTGCTAACTACACAGTAGAGTATCCTAATATAAGAGGAAATGGATTGGATCATGAATGGAGAATTCAAGGAGATTAAGAGGATGGATTTAATGAGTGTAATATTAAATTACAACTTCCGTATTAATTGTTAACGACATCATAGTGATGCCCCAAAGTAATAAAGGGAGAGATTATAAGAATTTAAATGATGTTAACTATTGGGGGGACGAGAGGATCCGGGTAGACCGGGCACGCGTGTTTATTGGATTGAGAGGCTGGTACCTGCATCAAGTCCAACCTCGTTGGAGTGCGTTTGCGGACTGCGCTGCCCCGGAGTCAAGCAGTTGGCTCCACGTCTTTGGCGCATGATCATGGACAGGGGTGAGATATATGTACGCCACCATTGGCGAAGATTATTGATTCGTGAGTATAGCACCCACTTGATATGGGCCACCTGCCCTAAGATTAAAAACTGTAAACAGTCTCAAAATTCAGACTGTCTTGAGAACATTAAGAGGTATATGCGAAATCCCACTGTGTGGATTGCGAAGATAAATTATTTGAACCTAAACAATTCCAATGAGAGGATTGTACTAATTGAGAAAGAGAAGGGTATGGAAGGGCTGGAGGATTAAAACCCTAGTTAAGGTTAAGAGAAGGAAGAGTACTAACTCTGTTGTGACGACTTGATCCCATTGTGTAGGATCACTTGTTTGATTATTGGATGATTATGTGTTGGCATGTTGTATGTTTACAGTACTTATTATATATGCATGATTAAATAATGAATCGCATGTTCATCCGACCAATTAGTTGAGTGTAGCCCGGTCGCACGTGGGCTACACAATTCCATACCAGCAATTTATTTTGCTGAGCCGTTTTATGGCCAACCATTCACAGGTACATGAAGGAGATGCGACCCGACCGAGAGTAGGTGGGGTACACTTAGGACTTGGGATTCATTGTGATTCTGGTATAAGATGTATTTAGGCTTGTGGTGTATTAATTAAGACTTAAAGACTTGGTATGTATTTTAAGGAGATTGTTATTATATTTCCAGTCATTCGGACCGTAACATTTTGGACGGGAAGGCCTTGTTAGTCACGGGGTGACTGGCGGCGGTAACACCAATATTATTTAAGTTATATCCGTTGTGGTTTATTGTTTACATTGGAGTTCATTAAAAGCTGATTATGGGATTTAGAGTTGGGGTGTTACACATCTCATGTTGTAACACTATCTACAAAATCATAAGCAAAATCTTGGCTGTTAGGCTTAAAGCGGTTCTTCCTGAGATTGTCAAGGAGATTCAGGGGGCTTTCATAAGAGGACGTCTCATTTCTGATAACATTCAATTGTGCTCATGCCTAATGAAACACTACCAAAGAGCCCATTTGGCGTTCAGCTCATCATAACTTCCGACTCTCAAGAGACTTGCAAAACTCAGCCACTCGAATGCCTTTAGGGCGCGCACCCGTCCCCGTCCCATTTTTGCTCACTTTGAGCAAGCCAGTAAAAAGGGGCTACCTTCTGAGAAAAGCCTTCCCCGCATCGGCGTTGATATTTCGCCAAGCCAAGGGAAAAGGGCGAAGTTCAGATACATCCCTCGGAGTCGTCCTCACTCGGATCTGCTAAGGGTGGTATAAGTCAACTCTTATCCTTGTGGTGGCGAATGGCCAACCGGCATGTCGGTTGTGTGCCTCATTGCCGGGGCCTTTGGGTTAAATTAACCTAAGGCTTGTCAAGATGTGTGCTTGACGCCGCTAGCGTATGGATGTGCCTTGTTTGCATACATGTGTTCAATGTCTCTGCGTGCATGTGTGCTTGCTTGTTGCTTGAGTGTTCCTGTTTGTTTTCCGCTGCGTGTTTGCTTGAGTTTTTTTTAAGTAATTCATACGTTAGAAAGTTGGTATAAGAGCCTAACCCATTGGCAAACTCTGTTTGCAGGTTTTTAAAGTGCTGAACTCGGTGTGAGGCCCCGTTCCGGAAATTGTGTTAAGTTTGCAATCAAAAACTAAGTCCTGCCTACAGATTGCCAATCATGGGCGGAAATAGTCCTGATTCTACTTCTCTATGGGCTTACCTAGAAGAACTAAGAGATGTTGTGGGTCTATCTAATCGGGCAGCTGATGCGGTGGACCCAGAGTTGGATTTAATAAGTGTTGTGCAAGGACTTGTGAATGACAACAAGTTCCTTAAAGATGTTGTAAATGCATTGGCCAGTGATGTTGCACGACTCAAAGCTAAATTCGAGAGTCAAGAACAAGAAGATGACTCTGAGACTCACGTTAGTGAACAAGACTCCCTGGCTAAACAAAACGCAGACCTTTCTGAGAAATTGAATAAGGCACTTGATGTCTTGGCTGGCCGTGGAGTTCCTTTTGGTGATTCGAAAGTTAAACCAAGGGATCCGACCCCTTTTGATGGGACCCGTGATGCCGAAGCCGTTGAGAATTTCCTGTATGATATGGTAAGTTACTTTGACGCTTCAAGAATTAGAGAAGACCTGAAGGTCTCAGTTGCTAAAACCTATCTGGTCAGTCATGCCAAAAAGTGGTGGCAATTTAAGGAAGAGACTGACCGGAACAGTGGGGATGCAGCCCCTAGAACTTGGCAAGATTTTAGGGGAGCCTCTAAGGCACACTTCCTTCCCCAGGACACAGCTCATAAAGCGAGGACTCGGCTCCGAGCTCTCAAATAGACCGGTTCCATCCGAAAATTCATTGAGGAGTTTATCTTCATTGTTTCTGATCTTCCGACTATGGATGAGGGGGATAAAGTCCATGCTTTTATTGAGGGTTTGAAACCTTGGGCTCAGAATGAGCTAAGGAGAAGTAGGGTGACAACTGTTCCCCAAGCTATTGGGGTTGCCGAGGGTCTGGTGGATTTTCGACAGGAGTCCTCACCTGGAAAGGCTAGTTTTCCCAATCCGAGAAAGGATGGTGGTTCCTCCCCACAGAAGCGGAAGTGGCCGGCAACCCAGCCTGAGTGTGATCCTAGTCACTCATAATCGACGCAAGTAGATGTGTTGGTTAAAGGAAAGGAGTCAAAGTCTTTTAACAAGAAGGGGAAGAAGACTAAACCCAACTTCACCCCAACTTGCTATTTCTGTGGTGATGCACATTTTGTTACATCCTGTCCTAAGCGAGCAAATATTTATGCGCTCTTGAGTCCTTCTAGTGAGGGTGTTCGCAAGGATGTTGTCCCTTCAACTTTTGTTGGCTCTATTTTGCATCCGCCTAAGGAGCCACGAGCAACTCCGTCGCCTTGAGTGTCGTGTAGGCACTTAGGTTTTTGACAACCCCAAACCCATACTGTTTTGGTAGCTGCGAACGTAGATGTTATGTCTGTTCATAGCACATGTAAATTATGTACATAAGTCGGTATGTGGGTGGGAGATAAGACTTTTGAGATCTCGGGGTTTCCAAGATTCCCCATGTTCTAGGGTTCACCCTTTTTTGTGGGTTTGTTTACGGGCACACGAGCTAGTGTGAAGAGGGAGAAGTGTTCGTTCGGTTAACGAGAATTTGCTTTCACAGGCCACATCATCCTTGTCGGGGCGGTTCGTATGGACCCATCCAAGGTGAAAGCGATCCGAGTGAGGACGACTCCGAGGGATGTATCTCAACTTCGCCCTTTTCCTTTGGCTTGGCGAAATATCAACGCCGATGCGGGGAAGGGTTTTCTCAGAAGGTAGCCCCTTTTTACCGACTTGCTCAAAGTGGCAAAAATGGGACGGGGACGGGTGCGCGCCCTGAAGGCATTCGAGTGGCTGAAGCGACCTATTTCCTCGGAACCGTTGCTTAAGTTGCCTGAGTTTTGCAAGTCTCTTGAGAGTCGAAAGTTATGATGAGCTGAACGACGTTATTTGGCTCATAAGCAAGAGATGCTTGCGGTAATCCTCTGTCTTATGTTTTGAGGCATTACCTTCCCGGGACTAAGTTTTCTTTCCTTTTGGTTGTTGTCACTGTTGATGTGACTAACCCCTATTTTACCACGCAGGAGAAGTTGTTCCCTAAGCAAGCAAGATGGGACGAGTGTTCGGGTCTGCATAATGATGTCCTGATGCTCTGAGTCAGCATTGTTTTGGGCTAAACAACAATATCTCTCGTGTGGGAATTGACCTGGTGGTCAGAATCCAGGAAGCATCAAAATCCGACTCAACTTACAAATAAATTTGTGAGGAAGTCCATGATGGCATAGACTCGCCGCTACACCCCGCTTAAAGACCTAGATGCTTGATGAGAAATGTCCAGTTATTGTTCATGCTGGGAAATTTTGTATCGAAATAGAGAGAAAAAAGTTGCAACATGGGCGAGAGGGTAACTTATTGCATATCCAAGATGAGATACAAAAATACTTAGAATCTTTCCCGGGGACGGCAAAGACTTAGGTGGGGGAGGTTTGTTACGTCCAAATTTTGTAAGGACAAAGGCAAGCAGCTTGACACCAGAATGTATTTGCACTCAATGATGTAATGTAAGCCTTCGGGCCTTGTATCTCAATTAATAAAAGAAGTATCCCTTTCGTACCTGCGTTGCGATGACTCGGTCTCTCTCTGTTATACGCCCTTTAAGCTAACTTGCAGGTGTGCAGGTAGCTGAGGGGCCCCTTGGGGATAGAGCTTTGGAACTACGGTGCGAGCTCCTATTACCCAGATGCCGAGAGCTGGCGGCATCAACTCAGTATGTCTCTGGTTATTCTTACCCTGGTGTGTGGGCGGCACATCGTTAGAGCCTTTATGGCTCGTACAGGGATGAGTTGGATTAGGGTGGAGATAAGTGTGTTGGTATTCGCTCAATGCCCTCACCCTCCGGTCATCGGTGCCTGCACTGTCTGTGTAGTGTTACTTGTACTTGGGCCGCGCACTTGAGAATGAACTGCAAGTGGTGCGCGGAACCCCTTTGACCTTGACGTTCGAAGTTAAGGGATTTGGGATGGCCAGAGAACTTATCTGATATTTCTCCACGGTGTATGATGAAGGTGGGCATTAGGAAGGCTTTTGATACAGTTGATTGGCCCTTCCTCATCGACACCATGTCTTTCTTAAACTTCCCCCATTTTCATCAACTGGATTATGCAATGTGTCTCCACCACCTCTTACTCCATAAGCTTGAATGGCTCCCCTACGGGGCTTTTCAAAGGAGAAAGAGGTCTGCGCCAGGAGGACCCTCTTTCTCCTTATCTCTTTGTCCTAGTCATGGATATGCTTTCTCGTCTGTTTGACCAGCTCCCCCATGAACCGGGTTTTAGATACCACCCTTCCTGCAAGACCCTTAATGTTTCCCACCTATTTTTCGCGGACGATGTCCTCCTTTTTTGTAGAGGGGACCAAACCTCCATCTCCCTTATGCTCAGTAAGGTCAACCTTTTCTCAGAAGCCTCAGGCCTGAAACTTAACCTCTTCAAATGTGACATCTTATTTGGAGGGGTAAGCCCCGCCGCAGCAAACTCTATCCTCTTCTGCACCAGTTTTAACCAGGGATCCTTCTTCTTCCGCTACTTGGGCATCCCTATCTCGGCCAGAAAGCCTAAATCCTTGGACTTTGCCCAGCGATCGAAAATGTTCAAAGGGTTATCTCCTCTTGGGGGGAGGGTAAGCACCTCTCCTTTACTGGCCGCTTCACTCTTATCCAAAGCACCCTGCTTGGAATCATTGGCTTCTGGCCCTCTTCAGTAGCTATCCCCAAAAATGTTATCCAATGCATAGTTAGGAAGCCGCGCTCTTTGCTCTGGTCCGGGGACACTGCCAGCAACCCCACCCCGCAAGTGGCGTGGAGCGCCATTTGTCTTGACAAGAGTAAATAGGGGCTTGGAATAAAGGATGTTTTTAAATGGAATATGTACTTTCTTCTTAAAATAATCTCTTCCATAATTAATAGCTCTGAGAGACTTTGGATCCAATGGATCCATAGTCTCTACCTAGGAAACTCTAGTATCTGGGCCACCACTCCCAAAGGAGATGACCCGTGGATATGGAAGTCCATCCTAAGGGCCAGGGATTGGTGGATCAAACAGTGCGGCTCTACCCAGGATGCCATGTCCCTCTTCCTCACCTACCCTCCCCGTCTCCGTGTCAACACCATTTACTGTTGGAGAAATATGTGACTACTTCTATAACTTAGGCAGTGTACCTATCGTTTTGCGGAATAGTGGATTTGTGGGGTTGTCGTACTCTTGGGGACCTCGCTGTGGATAACTGATAGTGTAGTAAATTGACTGAGATTTCTAGTAAATAGATTTTATCCTTTTTTGAAAGAAAGAAGAAGTTGAAAACTTAATTTGAACAGTAATATAAACAATTAATCAAAACAGAATAGAGATAGAAATTATAAATCTTTTGTTTTTAAAGAAGCATCCTGGGTTGTTTTGCTCACCTATTTTTATCCAATTATATCAATATAAACTTTCCCACTTTAGCAATAAACTCAGGAATCTTAATTAGTTCATTGACTGGTCCTTGTACAAAAAACCCTGACTAACTTAAACAACAAGCCGCAATCCTTGCCCAAGTCATTATAAATTACTCGCTTTATTACCAATTCCTATTGGAGACAGATTAACCTATAGGCGAGACACGCTTCTAGTCGTTAACCTGTTTTGACTTCCTTTGTCTAGAACCTTGTCTTAGCACTGCACTTTAACAAGAGAACTACAAATATCACTTTAATAATTGTACAAGAAGATTAAAGCGCATTAAGGACAAGAATCAAAATACTGCTTAGATAAATTATAGTGGAAAGTTTACATAACACAATTATATAAAATAGGCTCGCTTCCTAACCCGGGAGGCTAGGTTTATTAATCACACATAATTATACAAACAAACATCAATAATAAGATAGACATTAAAACAGAGTAAAGTTAAAAGAAAGAAAGAACTCTATTTGGGGAGAGTTGTTTCGCTTCCGAGCTTGTCTATGTGATTATGCCGACCTCAAAACGATGACAAACGGGTAGAACGAAGAATAACGAACAAACTGGCAAAAGTTGGTCCTGTCCGTGTGGGGCCACCCGGACACAAACGCGGACACAAATCCGGACACAGCCTGGGTTTGTGCAGATCGACTTCTTCCTCTGGAAATCAGGAAAATAACAATGTAACTTTGTTTGGAGATGTGGAACTTGATCGATGGTGTGGTTGTAGGGGTTTAGGATGAGAAGAAAGAGGAAAAAAAAAGAAAACTGGAGAATTTGGATTTAGGAAGGGATTGATGAAGAAGATTGAAGGAGCGTGGGTTTTTATAGAGCAGATGAAAAGGAAGATGACAAGGGTGGATGGGATATAAGGTAGGCGGTGGTAGTAGATGGATAATTGTAGGCGCCGTAGATAAGAGAAGAAGAAAGCGGCACCGAAAGTTACAACGCGTGAAATCTGGAAATCGGCGCCGCAGTTTATACGTGTCCGTGTTTCTGTCCGCGTACAGACACATATCAGGACGTGAGACGTCCGCGTTTGAGTCCGCAAAGCGGACACGCTCTTTTGTTGCGTCCGAATTTGAGTCCGCAATGCGGACGCGCTCTTTAGTTGCGTCCGAGTTTGAGTCCGCAATGCGGACGTGTGTGTGTGTGTGTTGAGTCCTTATTTGAGTCCGCGTTGCAGACAAGCTTCTTTGTTTTGTCCGTGAATGAGTCCGCAATTCGGACACACCTGTCCGCGTTTGAGTCCGCGTGGGGCTACGCGGACATGTGTATTTTTTCCTCATTTTTCTGCAATCTTCAACTGGGCTTAGATTCTTCTTTTTAGCTCTGTTTCCCTCGCCGTTTGTTGTGTTGGAAAGCTTGTAAAGTAAACTATGTGATTCCAAGACTATTTCCTGTTTTTGACACATAAAATATATCATTTCATATCAAAACATAAATCTAAGGAAAAACATACGATAAATGAGAAATATGACAAGAATTGTTTATGAAAATAGGAAGAATTATAGCCCTAAAGATAGATGTATTTCGCACTTATCATTTACCAAGATGTCTCTTCCCCTACTAGACACTTTCCCTGGTATAAAATCTGTTGGAATACCTGGGCGCTTCCCAAAGCTTAGTTCATTTTATGGGCTACCCTTAAAGGTAATCTTAAAACCTGTGATAAATTGTAATCGTGGGGCATTAGCCTTGCTAATAGATGCTGACTCTGTGAGCAAGCTCTAGATACAAGTGGGCACCTCTTCTTTTTTTTTCAGGACTACTTGTAGGATCTGGTGGACCATCTGCGACTGGCAGGGGATCCCCCACCAACAGGTCTAACCTTCGCAGCTGCGCACACCGGATATCCTACTACTTCAAGAGGAAAAGACCTAAGGACTCCGTCAGACGTGCGGTCATCGCTAATGTAGTCTACTTCCTATGGATCGAAAGATGCAGAAGAGCCATGACGGGCTATGCGAGAAACCCCGCCCTCATCATTGCGGACGTGAAGGGAGCGACCAAAGCCTTCATCTGAACTAATCTACTTCCCAACCGAGATAATAGTGTTTGGCTTAACCAGATTCTTGAGTCGTAATCTATTTAGTACCCCCCCCCCCCTTGATTAAGATGTATTAGGTCAGCCCATCGCCACCTTTTTAGAACTTGGTGCGTCCCCATTTGATTGTATATCCTTAGTATCTGATATATAGCATTCTCTATGTATCTTTTTTTGTATGAACTCTATTATTCATTTATTATATTGTTCACCTCTTTATTCCCAAAAAAAAAATTACCATGCGGTTAACCGGTATACGCCCTGAACACCCCTAGTTTGCAGCCCATTATCATTTCTGTCATTAAAACACACCTAGCTAAAAAAATGATTAACAAAAAACCCTAGCTAAAATAACTTGCAACCTGCAACAGCCTGCACGACTTGTCTTTCTTCAGTTGAGAAGGCAGCATTGGCTAAGCTGTTTGCACCTCAGTCAATGATTTTCTGCTACACATGGCACTTGACTGTTACTCCCTCGGTTTAACATTTATTAAGGAAAGTTGGAAAATGACGCATGTACCCCTAATTTTTACTTTTTCATCTATATAATAATTATTTTTGTGTTGAATAGTAAGGTTAAAGTGGAAAAAAATGTCAAAAAACTAGAATACCACATATTTTTAAATAAGAATCACTTCTTATAATAACAGATATTAATTAATGGAGGGAGTAATTTTTTCTCTGGCGTATCGCATATCTCCAAATAGCTGTACTATTATGCTAGGTTATACGAATTTCCCAGTTTAGTAGAGAGTCTGGAGACAGCTGCCGAGAAGGCCGGTAAGTCTCCATTAAGTAAATCTGTGACTCCCAATTCACACGTTCATTGATGATCGATGCCCAGTTGTCCACCTGACTAAAGAAGAAGGTTCATTAGGTATAACTTTATTACGATAGATGGATATACAGAGGTTCAAGTGGAACAGACATCAAGCAAAGTGGCGTATTAGTCGATTTTTTTTTTTTTGGCGTATTAGTCGATGAATTCCTCGAACAAAAAGCTTGGAGGAGAACAAGGGAATTAAGGTAAGATATGGAGGCCATCAGGGTTCACGGTTCAGACCAAGTCCTGCCGTGTTGAGAATCAATGAGAGAATGATGATATCCAATTTAATGAAAAACAAATTAACCGTAAATATCTGAAATAAAATGTAAAAACTACTGGAATAGCGCTTTATTGCCACAATGCCCACAACCAGTACACAAGTCATAGAGAACCACAATCCGTAAGTCTGTTTATATACAGTGCGATATTAATCACCACCACAGCCACCGCCACCACACAGCCACCGCCACCACCACAGCCACCGCCACCACCACAACCACAGCCACCGTCCCCACCTGAACCCCCAGCATCGCCACCGCCGCATCCTGTTGTAGCTGCCAGTACTGACAGGCCAACTACCGTACCACCTGCTGCGGCCCCCATGATAACCATCCCGCCAGCCTTACTTCCAATTCCATTATCCCTCGTCTCCATGGATATCCCTCTGTTGACGTTGGGTATCCGAGGCTGAGTTGTAGTACCAGGGCGATTGCTCTCGGATCTCTTACCGCACTGTGTAAAAAGGGTGAATGCCACAAAAATTCCAACAGGGATAAGGATAATCATCGCTACAATGGCTGCAGTCTCCATCGCTAAATTATCAATAATGGTCTAGCTAGGACTGCGCGCAGTTGGTTCTAGGTGATGCTGGTTTGTGGTATCACAGAAGAGCTGGAATGGTATTTGTTATGACCTTAATTTATTCTTTAATGGCCGGGTCAATTGGTTCGATATCACTTGCGTGCACATAATAATTGATCAACCCCTTGACTGAAGAAAACAAAACCACATAATTATCCTCTTTATATTATTCTATAATTGTCGTCCCAATTATTAGCTCTTATAGAATAGTAGTTTGACACTACTCACAAGAGGAGAATACTTAATATTGATGTTTTATAGTATTATATTGAGTGTTGCTTGGTTATGGAATATGTTTTAAGTCTAGGGGTATAGATGAGCTTATTGATTAAGTTGTGCGCTTCATTGTAATTATGCCTTTTAATATCTGCACTATAATGGGTCGTCAGTGTTAGTAGTTGGGGTATCGATGAACTGAATAAAGGGATTTTAGACCTGTTAGAAGTATTGTGGGGTGAGATATACTTCAAATCCTATCAGAATATTGAAAAATATCACTATTCAAACAATGAGGCAGATTAACAACTACTGGATAAATGTCTAAGTATCTGTGATATCTTAAAAGTTGTTCTACTAGTTGGTTTTCTTCTTTCCTTTTGAGTTATTCAAGTTGGAGGAACCCTAGAGCATAGTTGAGAGGTGTATGGTAGAGGGAGTAAACACTTTACTACCTCAGTCTCCTATGTACGCCCTCGTAACTTTGATGAATGATCGATATGTGCTACTTAGATATAACTAGGAAGATCTAATTAGAGAGAATTCAAACCCCAAGTAGGCTTTAATCTCTTAGTTTTAATGATAATTATCCTTTTCTACCAAAAAATAGTAATTAAGTAAACTAAGTTTTTAGTTTAGAGAAACTTAAATAAAAACTTCATACTAGCAACACAATTAATTAGTTTACATGTTAAAAATGCACTACTTCTTAAACAAACACCTAGCTCAATGCATCAACCATGAACACGTTGATCGAAAGGTTCAATCAATTGGTAACCACAACCTCTCTATCAAAGATTCACTAGGATCGGTTGGGGGCTAACTCACATAGACTCTTGTTGACACACAAGGGTAGCCCGACTCTCTGTGCGAAGGTACAGAATAGAAATACAGACAAGATTCAAACAATGAGACTCTATATATATATGACCAATGATTACAAACGAATCTCTTGCTCGTGGACAGACAGAGTCTGTCTGACCACTCTCACTCTCAGGCTATAAGAATAGAGCAACTCTCGTTGTAGCCTTGAATGAACCCTCTCTCTCTCTCTCTCTCTCTCTCTCTCTCTCTCTCTCTCTCTCTCTATGCTCTAGTATTCTCTCTATTTGCTCCGGAATCCCCTTGGCCAAAAATGGTACAACAATTTATATATATATATATAAGCCTAGATTGACAATTTTCTTATATTTTTGTCATGCACAGACTGGGCCACTCTCTCATGGACTTTTGGAACTGATCTAGTAGCCTGGATCAACAGAGTGTGTGTCTGGACAGGGTAAATGCTCCAGAAGCCTGGGTCAGCATAGTGTGTGTCTGGATGTGGGTAACTACTCCAGCCATATTCTCACTTTTGGCGCACATTTTTCTCGCTCTCATATAGAGTCTGGTTGACAGTCAGACTCTCTCTGTCTCGACACCTCTTCTACTGTTTTTTGTTCCTTCTTCTCTATCGGCAGCTAGGCTCTCACTGACTTGTTCTCTTTTCCTGGGGAGTTAATGTCCGCTATACAGAGTCTAACTGACAGTCAAACTCACTCTGACTTGTTTTCTTTTGGTTGCACCAATTCTCTGGTTGACTCTTGCTGACAACTAGACATTGGTAATCTTCAACAAAACTCTAACTGATTCATGAATCAACATTTTCCCTCTTCTTGCTGATGATGCCAAAACCACTCAAGTGAATCCCGCAGTAAAAGTTAACCTGTAACCAAAATAATATACAAGCAGAAGTCTTGGAAGAATCAACATTAATGATTGATTCCCCCTTAGTCAAGTATGCCCCTTAGTTTAATATTCCCCCTTAGTCCGAGTTCGTCATTTCAAACAAGACCATTAAGAGAAGAAAATAATAAAATTAATGGTCTGCTTGTCCATCAAGCAGGGCATAAAACATAAGCGCAACAAGAGTCTTCTTACCACCAAGGAATTTAATCGGTCTTACCACGAATGAGGTTCACCGCTTTCCCCCTTTTTGACAACACCAAAGCAAAACAGGTGAGGTCTTTCAAACATCCAGAAGCAATCACATGGTAAATTAGCCAGCCGATAGAGTCTACTAGAGTTTAATTGAAAACACCACCGAGAAACAAGGAGTTAGAAAAGCTTTAAGAAACGAGCATGAGTGTGGGCTAGGGAATGCGGTTTAGGACTTATTCAGTGCCGATAGATGAAGCGAATTTTTGTAGGGAAGCATATCACTATAACACTTATACCCATCTGCAAAAGCTAGCCAAAGTCAAACAATTTTTTATTTACCACATTATGGGACTTCAACACACCCATTTAGGCAACTCATAGAACTGGTGATTATAGAAAGGTAGCCTAGTTATATGAAGCACACGAACCAGAGTCACACGACTTCCATTCTTGGAAGTGGTGGACGAAAAAGGGTCTTCTCTTCCTATTTGGAAGTGGTGCTCAGAGCAATTGAGTATGAGTTGAAGAGATGATGCTACTTTGATTGGTTTTAACGTTCTTGTGGAATTTATTTTCTTTTCCCTTTTTGTTTGCTGATGTCAGAGCAAAAGTCTTCTTCTATTTTTTTGTCTTCTTTAAAATCCACTTCAAATATGCCAGTATTCTTTGGGCGGTTGGACTCTAGTTGTATTTTTTGCCGGCTGAAGCAAATGAGCTTTGATGGATTCAGGCGGTAATTGAGACCAAAAGGCCGAGCAGATGTAAGCAGTTAGGATGGGGCACTACGCTACTAAGGGGGGTCAATTTTGGAGCTAGATGGTTTAATTTATGGGTTTTTAATACGTGGGATGGTCAATGTGGGTGTTGTGGCCAAATCAGTAAGGAAAACGGGAGGGTTTCCAATAAACTTTTGCAGACAATGAGTGGTTGAACTAGTTGACCAAGGAGAGTCTGGTTGCTAGAGAGACCATACCTGAGTACCTAGACTCTGGCTCCAAGAGGGAAAGGAGATACAACTACCCTCAGTCAGAGCGAGTCACGCCTAGTGTGTGCTAAAGAACCTAAATGCATCATTGGGTAATGCCATGGTGATGATCTTAGCAAGCTGGAGTTTGTGAAAACATAGTTTAATCAGATTAAAATCTTCTTCACACAATTTTGTAAAAAATGAGAACATAAGTCGATATAGTTAATGAATTAGTGCGTGAGTCTGCTTGCATTTCGCACAAGATCCATAGACAAAGTCTGCTTGGATATTTATATCCGAAGGCCCGCATCATATCCAACAACTTACCATGAGCATGACCCTGCCTGGCATGCGAAAGATTTGATTGTAGTGCTGCACGCGTAGGCAGAGTTTACCTATATCACAGAAGGAATTAGGGTGCTAATCAAATACAGGTTTCAAACTCAAAGTCCAATGACCTTTAAATTTCTAGATTTTTGTTAATTAGGAATGTGACAAAAAACATGAGGAAAAATACTAGATTCTAGAGATCATAAATAAGAGAGAGAGAGATGCGCCAGTTTTTATTTACCAACATAAGAATTGGAGGTGCTACCAACGTAAGCAATTCAAATGATTTTTTATTGTTTATTGTTTCCAAAAGTGGCTGGACCTCCATTGGGAATAAAAAGTGAAGTGAACTTCATCTTGGTTACGTGGCATGTAGCACGAGTTCACCTGGTTAGGTTTAGGGACTCATATATAATGGGGTCCCCTTTTCGAGCCGGACTTAAGCAGTTTTTCTTTAGCTTCTAAGTTTGTATAAATTTGAATCATGTTAAAAAAAAGATGACGAGTTAGCTTATCACACGCAGAGTCTTGGTGACCAAATCCACCACAATACCCACCGATTCTTGATCAAGGAAGACGAACATATATGTAATTCTGTTTAAACTTGTTTTCGAACTTCTCCTTCTGAAAAGACCTGTGTCTAGCATCTCCTTTAACAATGTCCATTTTACCATTTAACCACTTGGGAATCTTTAATGGTTGACTAAAGCCTGGCTTGACATACTCCATCTCTCTGGTGAGTCTGCTTACTTCTTTGTGGAGCTGAAGTTTGCCAGCTTGAGTCTCTTCAAGCTTTGTACGGGCCCACTCAAGAATCTGACCAGAGCTGATCTCTTTGACAAACATCACTGGTTTGAAAGGGAGAGCAGGTGTTTTTTCTTTGGACTTACCCTTAGCTCAGTTAACTAGGAGTTAAGCTTGTTAACAATTGATTTTGATTCTTCTAGTTTTGTCTGAGTCTGACTGACTCTAGCTGCAAGTCCCTCGTTTTCCTTTCTAAGAGACTCACATTGTGTAATGGACTCCATCAATTGTTTATGGAGATCATCATATAGAGTCTCGTAGTGCTCTAGTTCTCCCTGATAATAGAAAATTTTGTGCCTGCACTCTTCCAAGTAATTCTTCATGCATGCGGTCTCCTCCAGACACTACCTTTTCTCCCTTTTTGCTTATTTTCTAATTTTATGAATTAACATAGCAAAACCAGATGTAAATCTTAGATTCAAGGTGCGAGATTGTTACCTCATGGTCAGGGATGGTATGGTTGCATGACTCATGCGCCATAAGGCACACCGTTCCATAGGTGTTGAAGTCTGGATCCTTAGCGTGTGATTCTGAGTCTTCTCATGCAGCGTTTGCTAAGAATGACTTCTAGATCTCTTTGCCTTCGTTTGTTTTGATTGCGAAGTCTCACGAAAAGTGTCCCACTTTGTTGTATTGGAGGCAGACTCAACCTTCTGAACTTTGCTCATAATCATTTCCTTTATGGACGAATTGTCTCAGATGAAAGTTAATGGACTGTAGATGAAACTTCATTTTATTTTCCCATTGTGCATATTTTTTGACGGTAAGCTTTGGATTCTCAAGATGAGCATGAGAGGTTTTGAGAGTAGAAATCAGACATTATGTGATGTGAGTGATTCTCGATCAACAAGGCTCTAATACCACGTGTAGGATCAGTTGAAGGGCTGACTCTGGTGGACTCTTGTTGTTACACAAGAGTAGTCTGACTTTGTTTGTGAAGGTGTGGAATGGAAACACAAACATGATTCAAGCAACGAGACTCTCTTTATATATGATCAATGATTACAAATGAATCTCTTGCTCGTGACAGACAGAGTCTTCTCTCTTGTTGTAGCCTTGAATCACTCTCACTCACAGGCTAGCTGTAGACTTGAATGATCTTCTCTCTCTCTCTCTCTCTCTCTCTCTCTCTCTATATATTATATATATATATATATATATATGCTCTAGTACTTCTCTATATGCTCTGGAATCCCCTTGGCTGAAAATGGTACAACAATCAATATATATAAGCCTAGATTGTCATTTATCTGATATTTTGGTCATGCACAGACTAGGGCACTCTCTCATGAATTTTCGGAATTGCTTCAGCAACCTGGGTTAGTAGAGTGTGTGTCTGGACGTGGTAACTACTCCAAAAGCCTGATTCAGCAGAGTGTGTGTCTAGACGTGGGTAAATGCTCCAGCCACATTCTCACTTTTGGTGCACATTTTTCCCGCTCGCCAGATAGAGTCTGGTTGATAGTCAGACTCTCTCTGTCCTGACACCTCTTCTTCTACTTTCTGTTTCTTCTTCTCTATCGGTAGCTAGGCTCTCGCTCATTTGAACTCTTTTCATGGAGAGTTAATGTCTGTTATATAGAGTCTGACTGACAGGCGGACTCTCTCTGACTTGTTCTTTTTTGGTTGCACCGATTCTCTGGTTGATTCTTGTTGGCATCTAGATATTGGTAATCTTCAGCAAAACTTTAACTGATTCAGGAATGAATAGATTTTTCATATATATATATATTTGCATTAATTCTTCAAGAATATGTGCTTGAATTGTGCTATGACTATATATGGGGGATTTTTTAAGAAATATTTACAAGATTGTGGAAGTTTTCATTGAGCTGGTCAACTTTACAATTTTGAAGGAGATCTTTTTGTTTTCTTTATTGAGACAGGTCAACCTTGTTTGAATATTAATTCGCTTGTGTTTCATTCCTTCTTTGATTTTTCTTTTCACAAGTTATCATTTTGAATCTTGATAATGCCGTCTGGAGTGATCATTGAGACAATTTATAGGTTTGATTGGAAAGTTGAAAGAAAAGCTGACTCGCTTCTATTTCAAATCTTCTTTAAGAATGTCAGCCTATAGTCATGGTTTGTACAAGACGCCCAGAAAGGACAAGCTATTCGTCCCCTCTCTTTACTCGTTTATCTCTCTCCATTTGTTGTAATATATAGTTTTCTATTTTCATCATCAATGTTTTCTTATAGAAAAAAGAAGAAAGATCGAGTAAACAAAAGGGAGATGAATCACATCAGTCGCTCGTATACGTGTCTCAATGTGTCCTTTAACTATACTGATCCGTACGTGATCTCATGACATTTGGAGGTGACAGCAGTTTTGTTGTTCTTCCTAAGGCTGAGGGAAATTAAAACGGATGGGTCATAGTATGCTTAAGGTTTTGGCAGTACTCTTGTTCTTCTAGTCTCTTTGGGTTTTCCTGTGAGGTTTTTTAATGGATCTACATATCCCAGTAATTTAGTGTGCAAAACCTGGAAATTATCGCAATTATTAAAGAACTTCATGTACAAGTATGTTTTAATGCTCGAACGCGTGTGACTAATCATTCTTGGTTACAAGCATATGTAGTTATCTTTGAATATATTTAAAATCGTATAGTTTGTATAGTGTAAAAGTATATGTTTTGTAAACTTATTGTACAGTTTAAAAAATTAGTATGTATATTTGTTAGGATATTATATTATTATTATTCTCTTTAATCTTCTCTCTCATTAATGACCTTCTAGTCTCTTCTTTTCTTACCGTTTCTTTCTAAACGTTAGACTCCTTTCCATTTCAGATCTATCTATATATATTCTCATTGTACTGTTTCTCATTAATTAATACAATACAGAACGTTTTCTTTCAACCGACTAATCCTCTCTCTCTTCCCCTTCTTCCTCCCCACAAATGTCTCAGCAGTTCTGTATCTTTCTCTCTTCTATGAAGCCTTGCCAACGGCTATATTAAACACAATCTACATGGTACCAGAGCAAGTTCTGTTCCTGTGATTATTCATCTCCTTTCCATGGCAGGAAAACACCATAACAGAAGCGAAGAAGAAGGAACAGAGACTGATGAAAATGAGTCTCTTACCAGCGACGACGGTGGCCACAAACATCGACGCGCAAGAATCAACCCAGATCCTTTAGATGTTACCAATGCAGACACACCTGGTATATCTCTAACTCCAATCAAATTCAATGGATCTGGATTTCAGATCTGGAAAAAGAAAATGGAGATTTCTTTTTTAGCCAAAAACAAGATCAAACTTGTCGATGGAACACTACCTCGTTCAAATGTTTCCAAGAAACGTCGCGATGCTTGGGATCGTTGTGATGGGCTTGTCCGATCATGGATTCTCGCCAGTGTCGAAACCTCCATTGCTGACAGCCTCATGTTCCATGAAACCTCTCATCAGATGTGGAAAAGCTTGACCAAGAGATATAGCCAAGCAAATGGAACCCGCAGGTTCGAACTCAAACGAGAGCTGTCTTCCATCGAGCAAGGGTCTTCTTCCGTTACCGAATACTTCACACGCTTAAAGAAGCTGTGGGATGAAATTTCATCTGTTGCTGATGTGGATACTTGCATTTGTGGATACGGAGATAAAATCACCAAAAACATGGAGGAGGAGAGATTATTTGAATTTCTTCTTGGGCTAAGGGAAGAGTTTATCAACGTTCGGGGAAATCTTCTCATGCTGACTCCTCTCCCAAGCCTTGATACAGCATATTCAGTTGTCCTTCAAGAAGAAAGCCAACGTCACTCAGGTAAGGGAAGTAAGGATCCTGTTGATAACTCTTTTGCTAATAATGTTAACAGGGCAGAGAGCAACCGTACCGATCGAAACAAGAGTCGGCGGGATCGTGAGAATCCAAATAAAAGAAATCTGAGCATTTGTAGCCACTGTGGGAAAACCGGTCATGCCAAGAAGGACTGCTTTGAGATACGAGGGTATCCTGACTGGTGGAAGGGCACCAAAGTTTCCACGGCTAATGCAGTTCAAAGGGGAGAAACCAGCTCTCAGGTGCAGAATTTCAATATGGAACGTCTAAATCGTTTATGTGATTATTTTGAACAAACTCAGCACACTGCTGATAAAAGCGCAGCTGGCATAGCAGGCGCAAGTAACAAAGAGGAAAAAGATTTCCCCAGTTTCGCAGGTAATAATTTACATAAGTCCACTGTAGCTTATTTTATTCATAACAAACAACGATGGATTATTGACTCCGGCGCAAGTGATCATCTTGTGGGAAACAAGGATCTTTTATGTAACATACAGAAACTTAATTCCCGTCACAATGTTATTATGCCAAATGGCAGTACAGAGATTATTGATACTACTGGAACGGTTGAGTTCACCAATAATTTTAAACTTCACAAGGTTCTGCACGTGCCCAGTTTTAATCTTGCTCTTATTTCGGTAAGTAAATTTGTTAGTCAAACCGGTTACAATATTATTTTCGATAACAATTTTTGTTATGTGCAGGACCCTATCTCGATGAATAAGAGCTGCATTGGGCACAAAGAAGATGGCTTATATGTTCTCGATACACATCTTTTATACAACATTTTTAAGCATTGTAATAATGCTCACATTACCCCTATTAACTCTTGTTTTGATAAACTTCTTTTTTGGCATAGAAAAATGGGGCATACTCCCATAAACAAAATGTTGAATATGGGATTGATTAGTAAGAATGTCATTCCTTTAGATTTTGCTTGCGATATTTGTTTTCGTGCCAAGGGGCATCGGTTGCCCTTTTCTAACTCCTTGCATAAATCTAAAAATTGTTTTGACATTATACATATTGATATTTGGGGTCCTTGCTCTCATGAAAACGATGCCAGTAGGTGTACGTGGGTTTTGCTCATGAAACACAAGTCCGAAGCTCCCGACCATATTCGAAGTTTCATCCACATGACGGAACGACAGTTTAATAAGCAAGTCAAAATCGTTAGATCCGATAATGCTTACGAGCTAGGATTGTCGAAAGCCTTGCAACAGTTTTTTCATGACAAAGGAATCTTACATCAAACCACGTGCGTTTATACTCCACAACAAAACGGAGTAGTTGAACGGAAACATCGATACTTGTTGGAAACCGCTCGTGCTTTGTTTTTCCAATCTGGCTTGGATATATCCTATTGGGGAGAAAGTGTTCTAATGGCCACCTACCTTATTAACCGCTTGCCATCCTCTACGCTTCAAGGCATATCCCCGTACCAATACTTACATGGTGTTCCCCCTTGCCTAGAGAAAATCAAGACCTTCGGCTGCCTCGCTTATCACACCGGACCTCATATTCGCAAGTCAAAGTTTGATCCCCATGGTTTTAAATCTGTTTATCTTGGTCCCGGGTTGTCAAAGAAAGGGCACCGGTTACTTATTATTGACGATAAACGTATTATCACGAGTCGTGATGTTACGTTCTTTGAAAAAATATTTCCCATGCAGGTGAATAACATTGTTTCTGCAGATATTGGGCCCACTATCCCTGTCGCATGTGATGAAGAAAATGAAGTAATCAGTGAAAAGATGAATTCTCCTCGGCAGACTACAAATGATGTGAGTCCAGGTGGCAATCCCGATACAAACGAGTCACCTTCCAATGATAGCAGCCCACCATCCTCGACTTCAGTAGAACCAGTGAACGACACATGCGATATGACCCAGCACGATGAGCATCATGCTTCAACTGAGGATGTATATCCCATCGACACCAAAAACGACAACAACAATAATGACGTGACTGCCTCACCGCTGGAGCCACCTGATCATAACACCAATCCCAACATTCGATACTCATCACGGAATCGCCGTGTTCCTGTCAAACTGCATGATTATGAGTGTTACAATGCTCATACAGACTATTTTTCCCATATTTTATCTACTAGACTTCAATCTCCTCAATTTAATGTTTTGCATGACATACATACCCTTACTGATCTAACACCATCACACACTATATGTTCACAGGTAACCATTCGATGTCCCACTGAACCATCGTCATACAAAATTGCTTCCAAGTATCCCGAATGGTGCGAAGCAATGCAAACCGAATTAAAGGCTCTTCAGGCCAATCAAACATGGACTCTAGTCAAGCTACCCAAAGGCAAGAAATGTATATCCTGCCGATGGGTCTACCGTGTAAAACACAAATCCAATGGTGAAATCGAGCGTTACAAAGCTCGGTTAGTGGTTCGAGGTTTTTCACAACGTCATGGCGAGGACTTTCATGAAACTTTCTCCCCAGTTGTCAAAATGACCACCGTTCGCACCTTGGTTAGTGTGGCTATCAAACGAGGATGGATGATTCACCAACTCGATGTCAACAACGCCTTCATCCATGGCGATTTACACGAAGAGATCTATATGCAAATTCCCGATGGTCTCCACATTGAAACTAAAGGCTTGGTTTGCAAACTTCAAAAGTCCTTATATGGTTTGAAACAAGCCTCTCGCCAATGGTACGCCAAGCTGTCCACCACCCTCACACGGCTTGGTTTTACCATTTCTGACAATGATCATTCCCTTTTTAAATGGAAACATGATGATTCCATCCTATTCCTTGGTGTATACATCGATGACATCATCTTGTGTGGGAATGATCAAGCTAAGATCATCCAAGTGAAGGACATGCTCCACCGTCTCTTTAAAATCAAAGACCTTGGCAATCTTCATTTTTTTCTAGGCATGGAGTTTCATCACACCGCCGATGGAGTTGGACTCACTCAAAGCAAATTTGCTCGCGATATCTTACAAGATTACAACATCATGTCCAAACCATCCACAGCTAGTCCGCTTCCTCCAGGCACAAAACTTCACCTTGAAGATGGTGAACCCCTCACCAATCCTACCGAATATCGTCAACTCATTGGGAAACTAAACTACCTCATCAACACCCGTCCTGATTTGAATTTCACCATTCAACTCCTTAGCCAATTCAACCATAAGCCTTGTCAACATCATTGGGATGCCGCCCTTCATGTTCTCCAATACATCAAAGGGACTCTTGGTTACGGAATATTTTTAAATAAATCTCACAATTTTTCTCTCATTGCCTTTTGCGATTCTGATTGGGCTGCTTGTCCGATTTCTCGCAGGTCCGTTAGTGGCTACTACATTCTCCTCGGTGGAGCCCCAATCTCATGGAAATCCAAGAAACAAGCTTGTGTTTCTCTTTCATCAGCCGAAGCCGAGTACCGTGCTCTCCGCCGTGTCACCACCGAACTCGCTTGGCTTTCTCGTTTATTGGATGAACTAGGCATCTCAAACATCACTCCAATACCGCTCAAATGTGACAATCGTTCAGCTGTTTTCATCGCACATAATCCAGTCCTACATGAACGCACAAAGCATATCGAGATCGACGTACATTATGTTCGTGATCAAATCAAGGCTGGTCTCATTGATGTTGCCCACATTTCTAACATTCATCAGAAAGCTGATATGCTCACAAAGACTCTTCCCGGCAAGGACTATCGTCGACAACTCAAGCAAATGGGAATGATTGACCACTTGACAAACCACTACAAAACATCTTTTGCACCAGTTGGGGGGGGTGTTAGGATATTATATTATTATTATTCTCTTTAATCTTCTCTCTCATTAATGACCTTATAGTCTCTTCTTTTCTTACCGTTTCTTTCTGAACGTTAGACTCCCTTCCATTTGAGATCTATCTCTATATATATTCTCATTGTACTGTTTCTCATTAATTAATACAATACAGAACGTTTTCTTTCAACCGACTAATCCTCTCTCTCTTCCCCTTTTTCCTCCCCACAAATGTCTCACCAGTTCTGTATCTTTCTCTCTTCTATGAAGCCTTGCCAACGGCTATATTAAACACAATCTACAATATCCAATAGAATTTCAGTTATATCAGAATTCAATGTATAACTTTACAGATGTTTTTATAGAACAAATGTACATTTATGTAGCCATCTATAACTACATTTGGATGTAGTAAGAAATTGGCTAGATTTTTTTATTATTTAGAATACAAACTGGGATGAGTCCAAACTGCACTTTATGGTAGCTGGATTGCTAATCACTCCGACTAATGATCAATAATATTTATACGTTCGGCGAAACAAGAAGGTATGTCTATACTTATTTCACAAAAAGAAATACATATTACGGATCACCGCCCGAAGAAGAAAGGAGCTGATTTAACTTAGACATTATTCACTCACCTCACTTTTACAATAAACGCGCATCAGGGCAAATGAAAAAACGTTACAACCAGATAAACAGGTGAATCCATGTGTAATCATAAATGTGTACTACTGTTTATAGGGGCTCCGTTTTAGCTACCACCGCATCCACCACCACAGCCACCACATCCACCACCACAACCAGCGCCACAACCACCACCGCAGCCACCAAAATTGTCACCTTTACCACCACAACGGGAACCTTCTTTAGTAGCTGCCAACATGGACATGCCAATTACAGCACCTGTTGCGGCCCCCATGATAACCATGCCGCCATCTTTATTACCCCTTGGCTTCTTCATTCTTTTAAATCGTCTGTAGCCGTTGCTTGCGTGAGGCTTTTTCTTCGTAGTTATATCCTCGGGATTCTGCTTGTTAGTTTTGGATCTGTCGCTGCTTTTGCAGTGTAGTTCCATAAGGGCATCCACAATGGTGAAAGTGGATTCCACCCACCAACAAATATTATTTTATTATCTCCTCTCACAATCTCTCTCTTACTTACCTAGGTTCTGAGAGTGTCTTAGTTAAGAACCCTCTCACATCCTCTCTCCTCCACCTCATTATTTTCTTTTTTCTCTTTTAACATTATGGGTGGAATCCACACCATTGTGGATGCCCTAAGGCAGCTGTTTAGCAAAACCATGACGGAGATGCCGATTCCCAAAACGATGAGCCCGAGCGCCATAGAATATATATTATCACAAATAAATTAGTGATTTGGCTACAGTGCCATATCAGGGTTCGTGCTATTAGACAGTGATCAATGGAGGTCTATATAATACTCGGTCATCATCATTTTCTAGTTTTGGCTTTTTAGTAGAGTTGAAAACCAAACATTAATTTTTAAGAATTGTAGGGAATATAATATCTGCAAGTATGTACATTCGACTGTTATCCCTACTGATCCAGTCAACTGACTGCTTTCATATAAGTAATCGATGCATTGGCCAAAAGAAAAGAGAAGAATTCTTCCTCTATTCTTTTTTATTTTCTGTTTAATCTACAACCAGCGTTATTTTAGTTACGTGTGTTACTTGGTATCTGTCCATCAAGGCAAGACAAGGAAATAATGGCTTGATTAATTTCACAATTACACACATACATATGTGAATGTGAGCTTGGAATCTGTCTGCCATTTCTGCGTAATTGCACGAAACTTTACACCGGGTTGAATATGAATTATACATAAATAAACGCAAAAGTTTTTTTCAGGTAACAATAAATATATATAATTCAAATAGTTGGTAAGTAGGCAACGCTACATATCGAAGACCAAACAGGCTTGGACTATGTCAAACCACTCAAAATAACAAAAAATATTATGTCATAAAGTTATTTGTAAAATAGAATATAAATTTAAAAAATTTAATTCTTCTAAATATTAGTTAAAAAATTAAAATTTATTTTGAATAAATAATTCAAATTGGTAGAAAAAATAATTTAAAAAATATGGTGAAGAATTCAATGGTTTACATTTATGGTGAAGAATTTAATGGTTGACATTTATGGTGAAGACTTTAATAGTGAAGAGTTAATAGTAAAACATTTAATATGAATTTTATGGACAACTTTATGTGATTTATAACCATAACTCATTGTTATTCTATAAGACTCGAGGACCACCCACCACTATAAATAAAGGCTTATCTTGACACATTTCATCCATCCAACAACAGATCTAGTTTTCACAGAGTTGAGTGATAAATTTGAGAGGTTGGTATTTTGTGAGTGTGAGAAAAAGAAGTTGTAGTATCCTACACCAAGTTGTGAACTCGCTTTGGGCTGTAGTTAGAGAGTTGGTAAGGATTGAGTGCCTTCTTTGTAATCTCATAATATTATAGTGAAAGTTTGGATCATATTGTGGTCCCCAAGGCTTTTACCCTGAGTTGGAGGGGTTTTACTCGTTAATTTGTGTCTTGCTTTATTTCCACTTTTCGATCTTTGGACAAATCAAAGTTTGTAATTCATGTTTTTGACGAAAATATGAGTTTTACCATCCGGAAAAATATCATTGAAGATTTTTTTGGTGCAACAAGGCCTTGACCAAGCCTTGAAGGAGACGATGCCAACAAAAATGAAAGTTGCAGATTGAACAAACCTTCAAAAAAAGGTGACAAGCACGATCTGATTGGCACTCGCCTCAAGATCAAATACAATTTCTTGACGAAGACAACCCCAAAAGGCGTTGTGGGATAAGTTGGCGAACATCTATTCCTCGAAGTAGCTGACAAATAAGATGTGTTTAAAAATGAAGCTTTATGGCCTCAAG
This sequence comes from Limonium bicolor, assembly GCA_023374045.1. Classification (NCBI taxonomy): domain Eukaryota; kingdom Viridiplantae; phylum Streptophyta; class Magnoliopsida; order Caryophyllales; family Plumbaginaceae; genus Limonium; species Limonium bicolor. The sequence continues at coordinate 316,076,447 of CM041779.1, forward strand.
TTGGAAGAAGATGGGTCTCTTGATAAGCACATCAATACCTTTAATCAGTTATTGAGTCAATTACTTATTGTTAATGAGAAGATTGAGTCACAAGAGCAGACGTTCTTATTCTTAGGCTCACTCCCAAAGTCAAACAAGCCCCTAGTACAGACAATCGTGGTTGGGAGGAGCACGTTGGTTTTGGATGAGGTTATTTTCATTGTTCGTGACAATGAACAGATGCTTAATAAGAATAAATCTACATATGGTCACCAAGTCTTGGCTGCTGCTGAAGAACGTGGTCGAAATCAAAGAAGACGAGGTGGGTCTAAGGGGAGATCTGCTTTACGATCGGGTGGTAGGAAATGCTAATATGTGACAAGGTGGATCACATCCAAGAATATTGTCGTAAACTGATGAAAGATATGACGGAGTTCAAGAGTTCAATAGAGAAAGGAAAGCCAAGGTGGAAGAAGAAGAAGATGAACAGATCTTAATAAGAATAAATCTACATATGATGACCAAGTCTTGGCTGCTGCTGAAGAAGCGGTGGAAATCAAAGAAGACAGTGTCCTAGGGGAGATCTGCTTCACGATCGGGTGGTAGAAATGCTAAGATTGTGACAAGGTGGGCACACGCAAGCATATTGTCGTAAACTGTGGAAGATATGACGGAGTTCAAGAGTTTCCATCGAGAAAGGAAAGGCCAAGGTGGAAGAAGAAGAAGATGATACGAACTATGCACATGGTGATGTGCTCGTAGCTGTTGATAACGTCTAAGATAGCGGAAGATCCGAATCGTGGGTCCTCGATTCCACTGCCACCATGCATATGTGTAAGTTTACGACCTTGAAGATGGAAAATCTCGATCAATTATAGTTGGTAACAAGGAGAAATGTTTCAAGGTGCTGGAGATGTTTCGCTTGAATTTGTAGCAGAAAGGAGCATCGAATCCGAAATGTAAGGTACGTGTCAAAGATTAGCACAATATCTTCTCATTGGGACAATTGTTACGTGAAGGTTATAGATGATATGCCAAGAAAGACCTTAAAGGTGCTGAACGGAAAACACTATGTTTTCCAAGGTAAGATAAAGACAAACAACATTTGTTATGTTGAAGGTGCTTTGACTTGTATGAAGAAGAATGAAAACGAGTCCGCTTTTCTGAGGAGGTTTTGGTTTGTACGATGAGGACACACAAAATAAACCATTCGTCTCAAACCTTAACGATGATGATCCAATCTCCTTCTTTTTGGCTGGAGGGGGAGATTGTTGACTTTTTCGGTTTTTACCAGTAAACAATCAAGAGAAGGTGAAGCACCATTGTTGAAGAAATCAAGTCGAGGTGAGAATTGTAAAACTGTCTTGAATTCTTATCTACATTTATGGTGGAGAATTCACTGGTCTATTATGGTGGGGAATTAATGGTTGACATTTATGGTGAAGGCTTTAATAGTGAAGAGTTAATTATCATTTCATGTGGATTTTATGGACAACTTTATGCGATTTATTACCATAACTCATGGTAATTCTAGAAGACTCCAAGAACCACCCACCACTATAAATAGATGCTCATTCTTGGCACAATTCATCCATCCACAAATGATCTATTTTTGAGAGAGTTGGGTGATAAATTTGAGAGGTTTGTATTTTTGTAGTGTGAGAAAAGAAGAGTTGTAGTATCCTACACCAAGCTGTGAACTCGCTTTGGGCTGGAGTTATTGAGTTGGTGAGGACTGTGTGCCTCTTTTAATCTCACAATATAGTGGAAGTTTGGATCATATTATGGTCCCGACGTTTTTACTCTGAGTTGAAGGGGTTTTTCTCGTAAATTTTGTGTCTTGCTTTATTTCCAATTTTTTGATCTTTGGGCGTGTTAGATTCCGGTTTATACGTGTGAATTCCTAACAATACTTAATCGGTATAAATTGGTAGAAAAATTGATACTAAATTTGTTTAATTCTATATCTTGTATGGTACTTACTTATTTAAACAAAATCTAACACATATTAATTTGTTCAATACTTTTTGATTTATGATTTTTTTTTCAAATTTTTATAATATTTTTACATATTGTTTTCAGATTTTAAGTATTTTGAAATTTTTATGAATATTTTTGAATTTTTTAAGATAAATAGTGAACTTTAAAAGTATTTTATTAACTAGTAAAGATAATTTTGTCCTTTTTCTTCTAATCAATAATTATAGTGATGTTTCATGCACTTTTTAAAAATGTATGGATACTTTATGGCTTATTTTTTAAAATATTTCATAAATTAGCCAAATTAGCACCACAAAACCTAAAGCGAGAGCGAGAAATCGATTCTCAAAGTACCAAGGTGAAGAAGATAAATCTGACGAAGAACTTGCTCGTTCCATCACTGCCGAAGCGAAACCAGAATGGTGAGCTTATTCCTGTAATCTCGTTTATTCCTTCACGACTTCTTGCCTGTCACTGCTTCCCGTCCAACACCGCTTCTCGCCCACTGTCAATTAGAATACATTATGCGTTTTTCTTCGGAAAATTCACGATATACCTCTGTTTTCTTTTGTAATTTACAATATACCCCTGTTAGTTTTTATAATTCAACTTTAAACATGTTTAAATGTTGTCCAAAATTGATGAAACTTTACATGGACGATGCTAAAGTATTATATTTTGGTCCAATATCAAATTTGAAGTTTTTTAAGCTCATATGTGACATGTGAGACCCAATGAACATTATGGACAATATTTAAGCATGTTTAAAGTTGAATAACGAAAACCAACAAAGATATATTGTGAATTACGAAACAAAACAGGGTATATCATGAATTTTATCACCGCTTCTTGTCCATGTTATAATATAAGAAAATGCCCATCACCGCTTCTATGGCAGCGAATTGGGAATTAATGTGCTTTTTGTTAAAAATGCTTGACAAGTGTCAATTTTTAATTGTTGTATATGTCACCATGGTACATTGTCTACTTGATATTTGTTAACCATATATGCCTTAAAGCAAACGCAGGAATACCTGCTTTTCGGAGCCCTGAGCGAACACTCCCTGAAGCAAAATAAAGGAGAATGCCCTTCACTGCTTTTCGCTTTCGGTGCTTGGTTAGAATATATTATTAATTTTGTAAATAGCAATGCTGCTAGAGTTAGCGTGCTAATTACACAATCCTAACACGTAAATTGGCTGTAATTTAGAATCATAAGAAGAAAGATAAATAGAAGAAAGATCCAGCTAGTTCGTTTAGAAGAGAATTGATTGTTTGATAGGCTCTCAATCCTTACACTTGGTAGCGAAAATATAGGAAAATGCTCATATCAAGTATGCGCTTCCTTCCTAATGGATAGGATCAGTGGGTGTGGAATCATACTAAAAGATGAGATTTCTGGGTGAAATCTGCCTATGAGATGCTTCATACTTTAGACAGTAATGAGAAAGAGTCTTCTAGTGATCAGAGTGATAAAAAGATCTTAGCTCCAGAATTCATAATTCAAAATGCAGTCCGAGAGTGAAACTATGTTTTGGAAATTTCAAAACAATATTCTTCCGTGTGTTGTAAATATTGCTAGGAGGATAGGGGGAGATCATTCCTTTTGTTTCTGTGGAATGACAAATACTGTGTTCCATTCTATTTATGGATGCATTATGGTTATAGACCAATGGAATCAGGTGATGGACATTGATAGTATCACTAGTGAAGGGATAAATGAGTGATTTTATAAAAATCTAGCAATTTGGTGTCTCTCATAATTCATAAATAATTAACGGAAATTCAAAAGGATATACTCCAAATACCATCCTTTATCTTATGAAAAAGTTTAAAAGAGCTTAAATTTCTCCCCAATGACCTGGGGGGGGGGGGGGGGTTTGGGCTCCAAACTATTTTTTGTCAGGTTTATGAGTAAACATCTTAACCATAAAATTAGATAAAATACCCTTTGTGATGATTATGATGTTGACAATATTTTGAGATGTTGAACAAATAGAAAGATCTCAAAAAGACCCTTTAAACATTTAAATTTTCTGAGACCGCATGTCATTTGACCATTTTTGCTTTCATCTTCGCCCTTGTGGACTTTTCCTGAGGGTCGAAATTTTGGATATAACACTATTGTGAATGATTAAGAACATCCTAAGTATTAAAATGATTATATATATAAACAAAATTCAGAGAATCGGCGCAAAGGGGAAAAAACGGCTTGTCTAGCCACACATACTAGTGGCTCGAGGTCCATTTATTCGACTAACATGGTTTTTGTAAGTAATCATTTTCTCTTTGGTCTCTCATGTTTTCTAATTATACATGATGATCAAATTGTGTTTGGGATACATCTAGTTGGTATCGATCTCCTTGAATGAGTACATTTTTGTTGTTGCAGTAAAGCAACCATTTTTGTTTCAAAAAATTGAATTTTATAATGTTAATAGTGTAACACCCCTAATCCTAATCTCGTATTACGCAAGTCATAGCATAATAAAAGACGTAATTCGCAGCGGAAAATTAAACTAACTATCGCATTGGTGTTACACGCCGTCACTCACCCTTGTCAGTAACTAGACAACCTCATACCGTCAAACTAAACTTCATACTTATAGCCGCTGTGACGACTAGATACCGATCAATCGTAAAAATACAATCCAAATCCAAAACCGAACATGTGAGCTACTAATCCAAATTACATCCGAATCTCCATAACGTAATACATAATAAGTCTAAAAGTGCGATAACAAGATACAATAACTACCCAGCGTCCTGCACTCCGGCTTCACGACCCGATCAACAACCTGTAATGTGTTGGCCCAAACGGGCTCAACAAACTATGCTGGTATGCTAAAGTGTAATCTTAGAATCAATCGGATCCCTTAGGTCATTTAGCCATCTTAACATGCGGTTCATTTCATGCTTTTCCAATTTACAATAATAGTAATTAACTGTAAATACATAAGTAAACACACACCAGTTCATCCAACAATATCACCACATAACCGATAAAACAATACCAAACGAGATGCGTGTTATAACTGACCGTTCGCGTTACTCGGCCTCAAGGCCCTATTATTCTTTTAACCAACCACTTTAATTAATTACCACCTCAGGTGTCAAGTTAGGACAACCCTTAATAACTTGTTACTGTTTGAAAACACTGGACGGTAGTCCCTGGGAACCAATAAATGTAACCATTTGCCAGCCGACCCTTTGGTCCTGGACTTATCTCATTTACCTTTGAAGGCGTCCAATTCGGCCGAAGCCTGCACCAACAGTAGTGCCCTCTGCCATCATCGAATGTGGATGTATGGATTTCCTTGAGCGACTCTTGATAGTAGTCCCTCGTAGTGATCAAGCTGCACAACCAGTTAGTCGAGACTAACTAGATTTCCTCCTCCAAATCCATCATGTAAGTAAGTTCTTTTAACCATTAACCTAAGATCAAATCTTTAGGTTGAAGACTATGATACTTGACTGCCAGTTAGGTTCTCGTGATACCTAAAGGTCATCTAAGTCATGTTCGAGTTTAGATGTGTAAACTTTCAGTCTAAAAGATGTTCACGTAAAATAAAATGGTGTCGAGTAATATAATTTACATGATCACATGCATAAATCATAGATATCACTCTTAAACAGTTAAACACACAACGTCTAGACCCGAGGAAACCCTCAGGACGTTCAGACCACACAATTAACATACCGTGCACCGTAATAAACGTTAGCGTGTATTATCACGCTTGTCTGGCACTCCTCGTAGCTCTAGTATCCGGAATGAATATATAATGCTACGAGTTAATCCCTAAGTTCAACTTAATTCGGTATGTCCGAATAAACGCCATATCCTGACCGCTAACCCCCCGTAACCAGTAGTTAGTTTTGTTCGGGTTTTCAATTCGCGTTCGGATTTAGTTAAACTCATTAGTTTGTTATGTTACTCATAACTTGTAGTATTGTATTACTACTTAGGATTAAATCTTGTAATCCATATAATATATGCTAAGTCATTTTACTTGATTGTATAAATACTTGCATAAGTATTACATATATATACATATATGTATATATATATGTACAACAATATAGTTTACTACTATATGTTATTATTGACTTGTAACGTTATCACTCTTTATTTTCTCATTTAAATTATGAGTTAGTCAACTTGACCTTCCTTGGTCAATTTGGTTGACTTGGTTAATTTATCCAAGTACATTTGTTCATATAATTCATATAATAACTATTGAATTATATAGTCCATCATTATTTAACATATTACACTTCAACATAATTAGAACCTTATATCTAATGTGTTATAATTTATCTTCCCACTTTACAACTTCTCTCATTTTAATATTATATGGTTCCCAACCATACTATATAATTCATTTTACTTCACATATTCCTACATATATATAAGAATTAAGAACCTCATTTATTAAATGATATACCTTATCATTTTATGTAAGGTGGTTAATTTTATTTAGTTGTGTTATCTTACACCAACCTTCATTAAGATAATAATCTCAATGTTATGTAACATTATATAGTATATTATTGAACTCCCAAAGCTTATTAAATATCCCACCTTATTTTTACAATCCTATTTATTCACCATTAGTCATATTATTTTATGTGAACTATCAAACCTATACTAGCTTCACTTTAATGACATACATACTTTATAATTGTTGTAATATTTATATCATCATAGACCATAGTCTAAAAATTAATTCCCTAACATTCATAATTCCGTAACAGACCCTATTCTTTTATTAATTACTATTTGACCACATAACTTATATATTGTTACTATTATATTCATATGTCATATAATATGACGTTTCTACTCTTGTAATATAATTAACCTATGGTTTATACTATTTTTATTAAATACCGAACAGACCCCCAATCTGTCCAGATTTATTTCCTCAACACCCACATTTTCTTTAATTACAAAATGACCCCATTTACTCCTTGAACTTTACAATATCATCTTAAACTTTATATTATACACCATAGTTGATTTAACTCCATATAATTCTCTAAAAATTCCCAAAATTTCCCAAATAGACCCTAGACTATTTTTAACTCCATTTCACCCCAGAATTTCTGAAAATTACATCTCCACCCCAACTATTTTATAACTTTTACATTTAACTTCTAAACTTAATTTAAAGTCATAATTAATATATTTAACTCTTCAAATTTGGTCAACACCCACACTATGGTCAAGTTGACCTCCATAATACTGCCTTAACCAATACTTTCCAGTATTTACAGTTTTCCCCCAAATTTCCTAGTATTTACAATTTAGCCCTTAACTTTGTAAAAACTTACAAAATTAATTTAAATCCCTTTTTCACTCCAACTTTCGGCCATATCCTTTTATAACCCTTCAATTTTTATTTAATTACACTTAACCCCTCACTTTTACACCCGAATATTATCTAGACTTATTTTTTCTTTTATAACTCATTTATATTATAAATTTCCAACTTAAATGTTATAAATTCGTAGGTATTAATTACCTAAAATTCCTAGGTGGTTAAAACTCAAAATTTAAGCTGTTAGTAATTTATTTTCCTTCCAGACCTTATACTAAATAAGTACCTAGCTTAAAATGTAAATAAAGCCTTAAAACATAACTTAAACTTAAACTTACTTGATTAAGCTCCAAAAAATCAGCAAGAAGCTTAGTGACTCTTGGCCCTGTTTTATAAGGGACCTTAGGTTAGTTTTTAACTCAAAAAAACATAAGCGTTATCTTGATGATTTAGTTCTTAAGGCTTTATAATTTACTTACCCTTCAAAAGTGAACTTTTTGAGCTTGTTTTCCACCACCTTGGTCAAGAGTGAGGATTTGGTGTTGAAGACCAGTTTGGTACAGAATATTACATGGAAAGAAGGATTAAGTTAGGTCTTTGAATGACTTAACAACATAAGGAACTTTAAGGCTTAAAATAGGCTTAAAAGAGTAGTGAAATTACCTTGGTTACTCAAGCCATTTTTGGCCTATTTTAGCAAGGAATTAAGAGTGTTAGATCTCTACTAAAACCATGCCAGATAGGTATATTAAAACAGATGGGAAAGTCTAGTTAAACTTACCCTTCGATAACTCCTTAAAAATGGTTTTTGTGGTGAAATCGGCTACTTATTCAAGGTTTTGAAGTTGATACTGTCCAAGAATGAAAAGGGGGAGAAAATGAGTGGAAATACTCATGGGAACCAGCCAATACAAGTATATAAAGAAAGGTGGAAGCTTAGAGCACATTTTTCTTACCTTGAGTTTGTTAGAACTTTGCTACTCTTTATTCATGGCTTTCCTATAGATTATTGGCTCCAAGGCTTCATAATTTTGGACGTGGAAATGAGTAATGAGTGAGTGGTGTTGTTTGGTAAAGGAAAGAGATGATTTAAGGCTTAAAGCACATTTCTTTACCTTTATTTGGGTGACTTGGCTAGCCTTCTTTTCTTGGTTTTATCCACGGTTTTTAGGCCTCCATAACACTGATTTTTGACTGAAAGATGAAGGGGGGAAGTTTGGTGTGTTTTGAGGAAGAAAGGAGATGACTAAAGAAGAGGATGAGTGGAAATTGGCTAGTTCACCATGGATGTCAAACTTGGAGCTTGAGGAGGAAGAAGATGGTGAAGATATGAGCTATTTTCAGCTGAGAGGAAGGGAAAATTCGTGGGTACAGCAGCATTGGGGCAAAAGAGAGTGATGGGAGTGAGAGAATGTAAGTAAGGCGGTGTGTGTTAGGGTTCCCTAGGTAGTTGACTTAGGAAGCTTCCTTTTAGAAAGGTAAAAGCACTTTTGGACTCTCTTTTCCCTCTCACTTCGGCAGCCTAGATATTGAGCTTGTTTGGGGAACAGCTTCCAACAGCAGACAACTTCCCAATTTCTAAAATCAGCAGGGTTCCACCAAACACCCAAAACCAGTAGCTGACAGCTTCTGCAAAATCATCAGCTGACAGCTTCTCAATTTTCAGCAGCAGGACCTAACAATTGTCTTTGCTTTTTAAAACCATCAGCAGACGTTCCACCAAACACCAAAACTAGCAGCCTACAGCTTCTATAAAACCATCATCATACAACTTCTCAATTTCCAGCAGCAGGACCCAACAGCAGCCCCTAGCAGTTGTCCCCAAACGAACCCAATTATGGGTGGCTGATTTTCCTTTTTAATTATATATACAATGTTGTACAGGGCTACCTGTCACAATGTAGAAGACTACTACACGTTTAGTGGTACATCTACCTGTGACACTAAGATGGGCTACCTGTACTTTTGTGTTGTAGCTTCCTGCTTATGTTCTGTATAGGGTTACCTGCAACTATACTGGAAGCTACCTGCACATCCAGTGATTCAGCTACCTGTGACATTAAGGTTGGCTACCTGCACTTTTTTGTTGTAGCTACCTGCTACCTTTCTCTCGGACAACTTGACCAGACCCTGTCCCTGTGTGTGACTGTAGTTACACGTTGAGGCCCCTATAGTCGCGATTTTGTAGACTGTAGTCATAATTCTGTAGCCTGTAGTCATTCTGCTGTATGTTTTAACTTATCCGTACTATATATAATTATCCTAGTATATATATATATTAAGAGGTTATATATTTCCTTAGTGAGTTTAAGATTTATTAGTCTTGATGATTTAATGACTAACCTTTAATTAAACTCGTTCGTTTAATTAATTCATGATTAATTAATGTAATTAAGGTTTGGGTATTTCAAATAGTTGTAGATTAATTAATATCTTTTAATGGGGTTTGATGGTTAATCTAGGCTGAGCAGCGTGGCACTGAACCTTTAGTGTACTTTTTGTATGAGTACACCCACACACGTAAAGAAGTAAGCGGACAACATTGGGCGAATGAAAAATCCAAACTAGATGTTGTAAGTTAACTGAACCACAGTTGTTAAGTATAATTTTTAATTATTCTATTATGTTTAAATGTCTTATTCTTTAAAGATGAATTTAAGGAAGTACTTGAGGTCATGCAGAAAGGTGTATATTTCAAGTTGTCAAGGGGAAGCAAAAACGACGGGTTTTTGGCTTGAGTAACTATGCCAAGACATACTTCTCGAAGGAGTGCACCAGCTCTAAGCTGAGTGTCACCTACCCCCCACATGGAGACCTCGGTTTCATGGTTAATGATACAGTGAAGAGGGCTTCAAATGAGCGCATGAAAGGAATAGGAGAGAGAGAGAGCACTAGTAAAAATCAATTTTTTTGTTACAAAGTCTCTAGTAACGACTTAACATCATTATCATACTTGTTATTAGTGACAAGTATTTCGTTACCAAAGATAGAGTTTGAGACTACAATAACGATATAACTATTACAGAATCATATTTTAGTAACGAATAATTTTTAATAACGTATAAAAGTTGTTACAATAAATAAATTGATCTTTGGTTATGTCATCTCGTGTAACAACATGTAACGACTTTTGTCGTTACAACAAATTGAACTAGTAACGATTTTAATTTTTGGTAACGATATTTTGTTGTTACCGAAAATCTATATTCTAGTAGTGGAGAGAGAGAGAGTGTGAGAGACAGAAGGAGAAAGAGGTGCAAGCACAAGAAGCTAAATTCCAAAAGAGAAGACAATTGATGAATTCCAAAAGAGAACACAATATGAGGATATTGAATTGTAGTGGAGGAAACAAGCACATAGGTTGAATTTCAGCAAAACGTTCTAGCGCAAATGGAGGCAATGTAGGGGACAATTCATATCAAGAAAGATGCCTAGCTTGAATATGAGTCAGTTTGGAATTAGTGGTGGACAGGGTGGGAGTGGGTCAAATGGTGCTTGATAGCTAATATTGTGAGAACTAGACATAGTAAACTTTTGGATATTGCCTACATTTGGATATGGAAACCTTTTGGATATTACCATCTTTTGTGTATGCAATCCTTAGATTATTGCCAACTTTTGGATATGACAAACTTTTGGATGTTGCAAAGTTTTGGATGATGTCTTATTGACTCAAGATTTGTTTTATGTTTGACTGGATCTTGGATTTAATGTATTAGTATAAATGTGTGAGATAATTAATACCTAGTGGTGCATATGATGTTGTCTAGTGTTAGATTGATACTTACATGTACCTTCTGGCTGTTAGGGACAAGGCTGAAGTGTAATGACTGTTTTTTTTCTCGTTACTATTTTTTCCAAGGACTTTCCAACGACATCTTCTTTGATTTGATCTACTAATTTCCGAGGAAATTCTCATGTGAATTTCCAACAACAGTATACCTCGTAAAATTCCAAAGACCGTATCTCTCAGAATTTTCCTAGAACTCTTCCCTTGGAAATTTCCATTGCCTTCTCGCTGGAAATTCCTCACAAAGTCATTATCCGTACGTCATAAAATCAAGTAATAGTCAAATAACTTCGACGAGCTTCTCTATGAAGATATTTTTCCCTTTGAAAGCTCTTGAAAATTGATATTTCTAGTGGATTTTTTACAGTTTCTCAGGATTTTTCCCTTAGAAATCGCTATTTTTTCAACAGTGAGCTAGATTTAGAAATAAATTTTGAACTTCCATGATTGGTGGGTTCAAATATGTGGCACCACTTACAAAGTCTTTTATGTTCTTCATTCATACCCTCCCCCCAACCGGTTCTAAATAATTCTTCCTCACTCTTTCGCCAATTTCTTAGTACACTTTTTGTTAGAAATCTTGGACCACCCTGAGCAAGCTATAACAAACCTAGTTTGAAATATCTTCAAGGTTTGTAGCTATGGTCTATGGATTGAGTGATACAAATAAGCTAGGGTAAACCAAAATGAGAGGGATCCTTGGTTGTCACAAACATTAAACTCTTCATCAAGTAATGTATTAGGTCATCACGACTGAATTGTAAAAGCAAGTAGCTAAGATAAACCTGGATAACTTATTCAATGCTTTCAATTCTTGTCACTATATACACCATCACCGGCTTTGTCATAGATATAGTCATTATATATATATATATATAATCTCTACATCTAAGAATATCTGAAATCTTTGAAGAAAACATGACCACCCTTTAACTCCACCCCTGATTCCATAAGAGTTTCACTCACATGGTCACCTTATTTTACAGAAAATCATCCAACTAGTATGAGACAAGAGAGGCATATATATTTGGCTGTGACCGAGAAAAAAAAAGAAGAAGTAGAACCTGCCCGGTCGTGACATATAAGAAATCAAAATTCCAGTCATTGGTCAAATCATCAACACATAGGTTGAAGTTATGTGATGGTGCTAGTTGTGTGTGAGGGGAGGGATAAAGGGATAGAGCAAATCGGCAGAAAAGGAGTAGGGGATGAAAGAGAATAGATTTTATTTATTGATAATCTCAACAATCCAAGAAGTTACAATAAATAATAATCTAGTAAATAATTAATCATAATTAAAATTTGCTTAATATTTAAAGATAACATACAAATATCAAAAGATAATTTAAATAACTAAGAAATCAGAAAATATCATAACAAACTAAAAAAAGAAACAAATAAGCAAATAATTATGCTAAACATAATCACCCATATACTCGGATTTTTCCTAGTGCGGGCCAAACCACGCAATTGGACCGGTCACAAGTTCCTTTTTATGCGTCTGCCATATACAATATGTACACTAGTTTACACATATTAATTATCCACCACAACCTCCACAACCACCACCGCACCCACCACCACATCCACCACCACCATCACACCCACCACCACATCCACCACCACCACCACCGTCACACCCTCCATCCCCACCACATCCTCCAGAATCACCACCGCCTCCCCCATTATCTTCCAAAACTGACATGCCGACCACGGCGCCGATTGCAGCCCCCATGATGACCATCCCCCCATCCTTGCTTTCATTACCATTAACCTCAGTCTTCATCGATATCCCTCTGTCGGCGCTGGTAATTCTAGGCCGGGTAGTATTAGTAGTTACCGGGAGGTTCTTCTTGTCTGCTTTAGATTTTTTGTGCCACAGGTACAAAATTATGAAGTATGCAAAACCGACGACGAGGATGGAGATGGGAGGATGACCGCGAGCTCCATTGGATTTCTAGCGAGCTGCACGTGCAAATTTTGAAGAAGTTACGCAGTTTCGTTTTGCGATTGAATTTGTAAGACTAGTTTATGGGCTTGTTACACCGCTACAAAGATATTACATAGGCAACGGTGTTAAATACTATGTTTGTTTTGACTTTATCACGTTAACTAATCAACTACATATATATATATATACTTTGCTGCACTAAATAGATAATGTTTTGAAGTTTATTACTTTTTCAGAAAAATAAAAGATATTGGACTTTTCCATTTATTTCAGTTTTATTATTTCTCATTTTCTTGTCCATGATTCCGTTACCAACAAAAATATATATAAAAGTGTAATAGTCTATAATTTATCTTCTTAATTTCTGTATTTTGAGCTAAAATATCATCTACCTAATGAATAGGGAGTAGTTATTTCTGTATTCCGTACCAGTTGCTGAGAGCTTCGTATCCTGAAATTATGAAATCCCTAATTCATTCCTCTACTGCACCCCTTCTCGCCGGTCATGGCAGATCGACCCCGTGAGAATCCCCCTGTTCTTCATCGATTTCAAGAGGCCATTCGCCTCAACAAATTCCTGTCCCCAAACTGGAGCTTAACTCGGCACTCCCTAATCAAGTGAGGTCTGATTCGAGTGAACCACGTCCATCCCTTGCAAGAATTCGGCGATCCAGATATTTGTCCGAGGAATAATTGCAGTTCCCTCACGTTTCCAAATCGTCTGGACCCGGCGTGTGTTCAAGGTCCATCCGTCTGCAGATTAAAATCCCTACTCGAAATGGGTTTATGAGCGGGAGAACGGATATGTGAGGGAAGACGAGTGTGTCAACGAGGACCGGATTTGTGTGATAGAAAATTTCGATCGAGGGAAGATTCACATGAGCAGTGGCGGACCTAGAGCATTACTAAATAAAAATCTAATAAATAAAATATTAAAAATTTAAATTTTAAAAAATATTCAATATTTAAGTTACATTTGTTCATATAGTCTTTATCATCTGAAAATCATATATAATAAATTATTATTAATAGACTTAAATATATTTGATTCTACGTCAATGTTTAGATTATCAATACTAATTCTCCTATCTTAATATATTTCATGGGTAAGGATGTGATGCTCTTTCCGATAGTTATAGTAACTAATAGAAGCAACAAAATTTTCAAACATGCACTATTTTAAATGTCAAAAATAACATATTTGAGCTACATTATTTAGTTATCTAACATTTATTATTTATTTTTACTATATATATAGACACATATATACTTATATTTTTTTCCAAAAACTTGTGGGGGCACATGCCCTCACAGGATGCAACATAGGTCCGCCACTGCCACTGAGTACATGGAACGGATTGGAAGCTTCACCACTGAGTAATTTACAAACCTCGCCAATATTCTATCAGAGATCCGCTGCTGCTGCCTGGTTCTCTTCACCGACGGGCGCTACGACACAGAACGGGTCCACGCCAGCCTCGCCCTGCAGTCGACACTCCAGCGCCGCCCCGCGCCTGTTGCTGGTACTTCAGCGTCGCTCCAAATCTGACGGACAAACACGCCGACAATGAAAAGGACCAGCGATGCCGGTGGTTCATAGAAGTAGTTTACAATTGACGCACGCAAAGTGTTCGATAAATTGACTGATAGAGGTCTGGACTTGTGGCATATGATGATAGAAGGGTGAATTTTACTTTCGTCAGAATTTTCAAATCTTCCTCAAACATGGTAAGAGGAGGAGAGATTAAAAATGAAATACGGATGGAGAAAGAGATCGAACTATGCAGATGATAGAAGGTCAGTGAGGCATCGTAGAGGGACGGGATATAGCAACAGACAGTCTAAAGATGACAGGCGAAGGAAGGATAGTCGTGCCCGCAACCGAGGTAACTGGGAAAATTTTACACCCACTACAATCTTCATAGACAACATTAGTAGAGAAGTGTCGGAGTATCATCTAGGGAAAATAGTAAGCAGATTTGCCAAATGGACCAGAATCTACATTTGTAGAAAGGTGAGAAAATGGTCCCATAAAGCTTTTGCGTTTGTTGATGTTGAACATGTATGGGATGCAAAACAAGTGGTTCAAGGTATAAAAGGATGGACCATCAACGGGAGTGAACTTTGGGCTAGACTGGAATATCAAGACAATAAGGCTAGAGGAGGAAGGAGCAGATCAAGATCCGATGAGAAGCCAGAAAAGTCGAAAATACCTCCTTCAAAGGAGAAAAGCCCGACCCTATCAAGACTATCTATTAGTGTCAAAGCGGATGAAGAGATGAAAGCGTGTTTAGAGAAATGCGTGATTGTTGTTACCCTTCAAGAAGAAAAGACTACAAAAGATGCGATGAATCTCATGATTGATCGTTGGCCTAATATTGCTGGGTTGCTGGCCCTCTCAAGGACAAAGTTCCTCATTGTCTTCAACTCACGCACTGAAGTAGAAGATATAATAAGCAAAGCACAAAGAGAGGGCAAGGCTAACAGGGGCATGGATATACGACGATGGATGTCTTATGACCAGGTAGAAAAGCGTACAGCCTGGGTCATTATGCGAGGTATCCCACTTCATGCATGGAATAAGAAAAACGTGCGCAAGATCGCACAGACGCTTGGGGAAGTTATTAAAATTGAGGATGAGGATATCGACTCCATGGAAAATGCAGAGGTTCGTGCCCAAGTTGAGACATCCACACTTCAGCTGATCAACTTGAAGATCACTGTCATTGTTGAGGGTCAGGGATTCCCGGTGAGTATAGTAGAAGTGGATAACCAATATCCTCCCCCAAGAACCCAGAATCCTCTAACAGTATAATTCAGTTACCAAGGGACGAGGGAAAGATACAATAAATCAACAACATCCAAAAAATGTTGAACAAGATCAGTCCGAAAAAGCTAAGGATCTCAGCTGTTACAATGCCTCCCAAGGTAGTGCAATCGAAAAGAGGCATGTAGATTCCTCAGACAAAATTGTTGCTGGTGTTGATGGGGTACGAGATGAAGAGGCTGATAATATGTTGGGCACATTATTTGATGAGGAGCCACCTCACTCGGGTGCTGCAGTGGAGTCACGTCAGAAGTATGAAGACCGGATGTTGCCTACTCAGACAATGAATAGTGTCCCGACAAGAAATGAACAAGATAAAATCATAAACCCGGATGCAGAAGCGGATGAATGCATCAAACTAATGAGACAGTTAGGTTGTCATGTGCCTAATCTAACCCAGACCAAAGCCAATATTATCAACCAAATCCAAGAGCAGATGTGACAACGTGGGGCTTAGATTATGGGCTTAATTTTGGGAGATTAGCTTAAGAGGGGGGTTCGGTCGCGATTGGTTGTTCGAGGATGAGGTGGTTATGTTCTCTAGGGTGGTTTCTTTTTTTAGCCCATTAGGTGCTAGAGGTTTATTGTACCTGAAGGGGCGTGCGAGGTCTTGTTGTGGTGCTTCTGGGAGGGTGCTTTGGTACATTTCTTTAGTGAGGTGGTGCTTGTACTGGGCTCTTCTTGGAGTGTTCTCTTGTTGTCTTTCTGAGTTGGCGGGTACTCTTTTTCCTTCCTGGGCTTTTTCCCATTGGGTTTTGCCTAGGGAGGTTTTAATGAGGCCCAATATTTGCCACTCACTTTTTTTTTAATAAAATGGCTTTAAGCCCTAATTATCAAAAAAAAAAAAGTTATATCTAGTATATATATATATGTTTTATCTTTTATACCAGGAATTTTTCTTTTTTATATCGTGGATTTAAACGTTAATAAATATAACACAAACAGGTTTTAATAATCTGTGACATGTCACTTGAACTATATCGTCAATTAAGAGTTATGCTTAAAAAAAAAAAAGAGTTATAATTGTTACGCCAGGCCCGTAATGCACAACAACAGAGCAGAATATGATGTGTTCAAAATTTTCCTCTTGGTAACCTCTCATCAAATCCTCAAACAAAATCTAATATTCCAAAAATATGTACTGTTATAATTGATCGACCGATCATGGACCATTCGAAGAAAATTGCATATACATTGATTCGTTCATTTACGTTGACATTGACTTGACTTGGTCAATAGAGTCGCTAAGCGCCGTTTCGTGAACTTAAAATGGTAAGTTGTAGTCACAAGATAATTTTGGTTTACCGTATATAGATACTTTTTCTCTGGTATCACGGCCGAAGTATAGATAGTATTATCTATCATTTGAGCTATTCAAGCAGTCTGAATGAGTCAAACGATAGTGATCACAAGCTCGATGTGAAAGTCAAAACATAAAAGTTCTCGATTGCCAAGTTATTGTAAATAGGGCAATATTTCTTGTCAGCTCAACGTTAAATTTATTGTGTTTCAGTCCCGTTTATTTTTAATTCTTTAGCATTAGTCCTTTCATTTTTCATTCCATCAATTATAGTGACGCTTTACCTCACCATTTTTCTTTAATGGAAGTGATGGTGACAAAGAAAATTCAATGGAAGCAGATTTAGGATACTATATATATTAAGTCAACATTAATGCAATAGAGTTGGAAGCTGAATTTTTTTTTTTTTTTGGGAATGAAGATGTTATTGCCTTTCAATAGCCAGAGCACAATTTTGCAACCACGTCTGTCGACTGGAATGCGGTTAACTAAATGGGTCATGATCTTGACCTTTGTGTTGTTCCATATTGGACACCAACTAAAGATTTTATCGTGGGCACTGGGCATGGAGTTTGCTGTCAGTTGTCTTGGGAATATCATACTATTAAGAAAAACTTGGATGAGTGAAATATTCTTGAGATGTATTTTGGGCCAAGTGTATATAGAGAGCAGATAATAATTGTCCGATTTTATCGCTATGGTGCGTTGTTGAAAGACTAAGGGGCGTTCACTTCGAGACAAGGAAACGGAATGGAATCAGGAAAGGGAATGGAAAGGAAAGGAATTCCCCCCAATCAAGAAGTCTGTTTGGTTCCGACTCAGAAACGGAATAGAACTCCCCATGATTCCCTTTGTTATTGTTTGGTTTTGGACATGGGGAATCATCCAATTTTTCTGAAAATTATTTTTATTTCATTCAATAGTAATATTCTCTTCATTCTAAAATGTAATCATTCCAGCGTATTTAATCATTTTCAAAATGTAAGTTATTCCAGATTTTTTTATAATACCCCATATTATTAATTAATTGTATATTTTAAATTGTTTTTTAAATCTTACGCCATAACTCTATGTTTTTTTTTACCATTTTCAAATCAGGTAATATTCATTTTAAATGTTAAAAATAATATGATAAGTTGGGAATCTAATATTAGTTTAAATAGTAAAATAAATTATTATTATTAGATTTGCAAAATATTTTTTTGCAAAAAAAAAAAAGATTCTCAATGAAATATTATTATTTGTATATTTGAGTGTGACCATAATTTAGGAAGTTTTAATATTTCTTAAACTCAAGGAAAAAAAGAGCTAAAATGACTTCCATTTTGTAATGAATGAAGTATGAAACTCCCATAACATAATAATTTTGTTTCAAGTCTCACAATGATTTATTAATACTTGAAAGTATCACCCTTTTCCAAATGTGATCAAGGCACATAGAACAACATAGTTCATAAACGAAAAGGAACAGCAATTTCAAAAACTAAAGTGATAAAGCAAAGTATGTTCTAAAACATATAATATAAGTCCCTACATAACCGGCATCCTACTCACGAAAAAGCCTTTTGACAAAAATGACTTTAATATCATCGGGACACTCGTAATAGTTTCCTAGCTTGTTCGGTTCTGCAGTCAATATATTAGCTGCATCAATTGCCTCATCTGGAGTAAGACCTTCCAAAGCAAGTAGTTCTTTCAACACTCTCTTCTTCTTTTCAGCCTCTTCTTTATCGCGTGCATTAGCATCAGACATTGCACAAGCCATTGTTGAAAGATGAGCACTCATATCTTTCATGACAGATTGAAAGTTAATTAATTCCTCATCACCTTCGATATTACCTCTCTTACGTTTGGGAGTCTTTTCTCTCTTCATACGCTTGGATGAAGATTCAGTCGTTTGAGTTTCAGTAACGCTGGCACTCTCTTGATCATCATCACTTAAATTCAAGTTGACTTGTGTGGGTACAGTTTTCTGCATATTATCAACTGCATCCACAAAACCCTCAGCAGGCTTCCCAGTGGCATAGTCTTTGCCATAGATCTCCATCAGCGCATAAAAGTGAGGAAAAGATTGCCCGTATAAATTTTTACAATTTGGATGAGCCTACAAGGTTGACAAAATTCAAACTCATAAGTAGCTGAATGTTAAATAAATGAAGATAATTTGGTGAAAATAATTAGTAACAAAGTAATGTTATACCTTGCAATATTCATCATATACCGTCCTTTCCACTGAGATTTGGTCTCTCCATCATCCCATTTGAACCCACTTGTTCCAAGCATTTGAGCAAAAGCTCTAAACTTTGTAACAAGTGTCTTGATCCTAGAATCAATATGTGGTGTAGCTTTCAAACCACAATTGGGTATAGCCTTGCCAATGAGCTCCTCTAATCGCACCATGTAGCCATTTCTAAAGCCGTTCTCACACTTCCAGTGTGAATCAACAGCTAGTTCTGACAAAGCTGCCACAAGAGCCTTGTCCTCTTCAAAAGTCCAGTAGCGCTTGTTTCTGCCTCTTCCTTGTGCACTAGCAATACTTTCATCCATTCTATGATGACATCATAAGAACACATAGAATGCAAAACAAAATGATGTTATTATTTAGACAAAACTCAAAGCTATAATATGTAGAGAAAGCAATGTGATGATAAGAGTTGATACAAAGAGAACGTAAGACTAGTAAACAAAGTATTCAGGCATAAGCAAACAAAACCTACAAGAAATCCAACAACGTTATTTGTCTGTTTAAGAAAACTACAATCTAATACATGTCTACACTTGACGGTTTCTAGCCCTCCAATTGTTGAACATGCTCTGAGCTAAAGTATTTCTGAAATTTGTCCACGGATCAGATACATCAATAGAGGTTATATACTCATCATCATCTTCGTCACTAGCACCATCATCATCTTCTTCAAAATACTCTTCATCATCAAATGATCCAAGTGACATGTATCTTTTTATCAAGTTATGGAGCAAAGAACATGCAAGGATGACACGACCATGTGTTTGCAAATCAAACCAAGAAGGACTTCTAAGAATTGCCCACCGTCCCTTTAATAACCCAAAACATCGTTCAATCACATTTCTTGCTTGTGCATGCTTTAAGTTGAAGTATTCCTCGGCAGTTTGCGGTTGACGAGGACCACTGTTCCACTCTCTAAGGTGATATAGATGTCCTCTATACGGTGAAAGGAATCCCTCTCCATTAGTGTAGCCTCCATCACATAGATAATAACAACCTTACAAACAGAGAAACCTATATTGTTAAAACTCTCACTAACATAATGGAAGACTAACAAAGAATATCTCCTAACTTCAATCATTTACCTTTTGGCACTTTCAATCCATTTGGTCTAGATATGGCGTCTCGTAAAACACGACCATCATGTGCTGATCCCTCCCAACCAGGTAGCACATATAAAATTCCATCTCAGGCGAACACACTCCTAATACATTCATTGCCAAGCTTCCTTTTCTCGT
Source organism: Limonium bicolor (assembly GCA_023374045.1). NCBI lineage: Eukaryota > Viridiplantae > Streptophyta > Magnoliopsida > Caryophyllales > Plumbaginaceae > Limonium > Limonium bicolor. The sequence continues at coordinate 316,097,078 of CM041779.1, forward strand.
TCGATATTTAGACCGGTCATTAGATGGCACGTTTACATTAATCATTGTACCATCAAGTGCACCCAAGCAATTCTACAATGAACAAGAAAGGAACAATATTCAAAATTCATGTAATACCTTCAATGTGTTCCTATTCAAGATTTTGTTCACTATACCTTGAAATACTTCCACCTATCATCATCACAATCCTCAGGTATGGGCGTAGGTTTCTTGAGCAGTAACACATGTAACTTCAATATTGCCATTAGACAAGCATGAAACTGTCTACTTACGGTGTGACCGCTTCTATAAAAAAAAGCACCTATCATCCTATTTTTTTTATGGTGAGCTAGAGTATACAAAAATCCTGCAACCTTTTCCTCCAATCTTGCATTGTTTGTGCAACTCAATCCACCCACGTCTCTGATCATCTCAAGAAGCACACTGAATGTGTGACGATTCATACGAAGAAAACTCCTACATAGAGTGTCACTCTCACCAATCATCCTATTCAAATTACGCATTCTCAATTTTTGTTTTGTTTGTTTATCTAATTTTAGATGTTGAGAATCACGTAGAGTTTTTCTATGAATTATCCACGTCAAATATACCATAAGTACACACAATAAAACAATGGTGAAACATATATTGTCCAAATCTCTTCTCCTTCTCAAAGAACGACCAAGTCGAGCCATTCTGTGACAAATAACATCAACACGATAACAATCAACAATTACTATTCTTATTTGTAACAACAGTTAACATATATAATAAATCAAATTGATTTTCCACAATTGAAATAACACTGCTAACT